>OU862914.1:39771898-40971898 GCA_917880885.1 Limnephilus marmoratus
TGAATTGAAATAAATTCGATATTAAGTTATAATTTAAAAAAGCTGGTACGGAGAATAATTATTCTTTCTCGTTGTAACCACCCTGCACGATCGTAAGAACAACTTTGCCAGCAGACGAAAAATGTGGATTTTCGTCTGCTGGCTGGTTAAACGCTCTTAAGCATATAAAAACGAGTGTGCTTTAGACCACACGACTGAAGTAAAACTTCACTAACTTATAAAATAACATATTATGACATTGATATTGATATTGGGGTGACATATGACATTGGGGTGACATATTACCATGAGGTGATCTATGAGCCTGGGGTGACCTACGACCTTGGGATGACCTCCGACATTGTGGTGACCTAAGACCTTGGGGTGAACTACGACCTTGGTGTGACCTACGAACTTGGGGTGACCTACGACCTTATCCTTATCCTTATCACTCCCCAAGTCAAGCGTTCGTAAAGGCCCGACCGTTCGCCTCGCCATCGATCAAAGTTTGCATCGATTACCGTTCGCATCACACTTTTCGTAACATCACACTTATCGTAACGCATTCACCAGCTTACATACCAAGTCGAGCGTGCAATTCTCCCACCTTTGGAATGTAAATAAATTAGGTTTCAACACGACTTTAAGGAAGTACTGTCGGTCAGAGAGTTACCGTTTAAATTTTTCTTAAATTTGGCTTATTAATAGATTATGATAAGACAATGATCTTGTTATTTTTTTGAAAAACTACAGAGAACCAGTAAAAAGATATTGAACTTTGAATTTTTTTGCATTCAACATTGAGGCTTATGAGAAATCACAGTTTTTATTTCATTTTCTAAAAGTATATTCCATTAAAAAATGAGAAAATAGTATATAAAACATTTTAAACACATAATTCGTGCTTCAGAGCATGTGGTAGTAATATTGATAAATAACTGTCAAAAATGCTCTCCTCCCTCCAATGCGATTTCACCACTACTAAATATTACGCTAGTCAAATAAGACTGTTCTTTTTACATTTGACTCTTGCCGTATCGACAGTACTACTTTAATCATGACAAGTCGTTTGAAAGAATACATGAGAATTCCCCACAAGTTTTGAACAGAAGTCGAAACTTATTGGGAATTCTGTTATGAAAATAATTTAATAAGGAAAATAATGTTCTAAATTACCCCAGAGTTATTAATATTTGTTTATATTAATTCAATTCAATTATTTTACTGGCCACTAATAATTTCACTTTTTCTCCGATAACTTGAACTTTTGAACGTTAGGGGGATCATGATCGATTTCCGACACTTTTTGGATTCGCTTCTTTTGGGCAGGATGTGAATCCGACAGTCAACGACTATGTGGATTTTAATTTAAAAATGTAAAATATTTAATCGGCGGGTTTTCAATTATTAATTCAATATGTGAACGTTAAGTTTATTTATTCTCAGCCGGTACGATGTGATCGCGACTGTAGAACCTTATTTTCCGGGTAATCTAGTGTAAAATCCCGATGTGTTAATGGCGGCTTGACCGACCAAGTTTTATTATAATCATCGATTATAAACAACATCCGACATCCGACGAGATGAAATACTATTATTTCAACGGCACACAAGCCGTCCGTTTAGTCCAAGCCGATTCTTTCCACAACCTGATGGGACTTTTACTGCTACCAACCACATGATGGAGGACGCCATGAGCATGGCGTTCCCAAACTTATTAACTACCCAAGATGGATGCAGAAGATTGAGAAACCTGGCGATGATGCAAAAGTAAGGGAGGAACGGTCCCCTTGCTTTGCATCTGGATCCGACGCAGACGTTATAGGTTTTTTAGCTAGGATGTAGATGTAGTATGGTCCACAGGTATGCTAATCTTTCAATATAATAATCTTGTTATACATCCACTCTTTTATTTCATATTTCCAAGCTTCACAACATTGAATAAAATAACAGTGCCCACGCTCTGAGATTGAGAATTTCATGCCTACCGGCACAGTCAGCATATCTCGTACCTACGAGATTTGGCGTCCAAGATCCCATGGGATTAAAGCTGATAACTGTGTACCTTTATATATATAACCCTGTATTTATAACATTTAATACACCCACTCAATAAGAGGTGTATATGACATGATAATATCACATAGTAGGTACAAATCACAACACAACACTTCCAGTGCCAATACCCTGATATATTAAAGAGCCTAACGAGATAACCCTTATTAAAACCCTACTTCAATCTTTTACCATAACAATTCCCTTATATTTTTTCTGTTATTTGCGCTGTGTTGCCAATTTGGAAGATTTGCCGTCACATTTTTCACCTGATTCCCGAGCTCTAAAGATTTCAATCCGTTTGTTAAAAAAGGTAAATCTATGAAAGAGGTTGCCTATTTCCGTACAGAGTGAAGAGTTTTTTCAAGTACCTGTTGGCCTAAACCAGAGATGCCTGTCAAATTCAAAAAATCAGGCGCACTTAAACTTTAAATTATCATTTTCGTAAAAAAAATATTTAAAAATATACGTAATATCATGTAAGGAAAAAATAACTTTGCAATATCTCTAAAGTCTAAAAGTTTGAAACTGTCTTAAAAAGGAACTCATCCAAAAAAAAAATCTTAATTTTTGTATTAAAAATACATCAAAATATAAAAAATCAGTGCAATGTTCCATCAAATCCAAATGTTTGTGTTTTGCCAATGTGAAATTTATTTAACACGCGTTTGGCACTCAAATTTTTTGTTGTTGTTTCCATTGGATGTAAATACCTACATATGTAATATCATCCACGGTACTTCCATCCGTGTGTAATTTTGTGAGCTGTGAAATTTGGTCAAGTAATCGTATTTGTGTATTTTGTGTACACTCCAAAAAAGGAAATAATCATTGTTTTATTAGCTTAGAGACACTCAGTATTAAGTACGACCATATCAATTCTTAAATTCATAAACTAATTGCTTGATTCTGGCTTATAAGGTGTGGGTTACAAAGGTTCAAATCAAAAAGTTTTCTTTGTAAGAATTTAGCTTTAAACAGTTTTGTTTCTCGCCAAGACTTTTCCTTGTTGGGAAAAACCTTCACCCGTCTCCCTATCAGGACTAATTTATTATTTTACCCTGGAAACGAATTACATAAACAGTTTCCACCCAATTGCCGGAAACAGATTTAGTTTTTGCAGATATCTTTTAAAGTTTTTGATATTTCAAATAAACCAAAACGATTTATTTCATATCTTTGCTTTTCCAGAATTCCATTTGTGATTAAAATATGTGTTTGAAATATAACAAGTTTTGGTGGCTTCAATGTAAAAAAAATAAGAGTGAGCAATTCACGCGCGGTAGAAGTGAAATCTTCAGCAAACTAAAATAACAGTGGGGAGGCTACGAAGCACCGCACAACGAGGAGACCGATTAGTCTCTCATCTCATTCTCATGCATGTGCCTCTTTTTAGTGTCGCTATTTTTCATTCATCGAGTTTCAAATTACAATGGTGCTATAGAAGTTTTCTTTTTAAACACAGAGCGTGCCTTTCACACACCGTAGAAGTGAAACCTTCAGAAAACTAAAGTAGACAAGAGTACGAAGCACCGCACAAAGAGGAGACCGATTATACTATCTCATTCTCTCGCAGGCTACATCCATTAGGTGTATGTGTTTGTCTCTTTTTAGTGTCGCTATTATTCGTTTCATCGAGTTTCAAATCACAACGGTGCTACAGAAGTTTTACTTCGACAAGAAAACTCCGAAACTTCAAATAATAAATTGAACACAGTGATCAAATAAAATTGGTATTTATTTTAATTCGTTCATCCTTGTATATGTTCCCCGTTTCTTGGAAACGAGTTGATGTTATATAAAAGAACACATGTTTCTTCTAAGTATTATTTATAATGTCATTTGCATTCACAACAAAGAAGATTTACACAACCGTATGGCGGAAATTAAACACATACCAAAAATTACCAACATCCTATTCATATTATTGGCTAGGCTATCAATCAAGGCAAACCTCACTCTGCAGACTGAAGCCCGGAACTGCACTCGAACGAGACTAATTTAAACCATGAGTTGCGACCTCTTCCTCGTCTAGGTCTGCATCTGGTAAACAATATTCCCCTCGATTATCTGTTGGTCGTTTTTATATCATTGGCTTCTCGCGATGTGACCTAGATATGAGACTCTTTTTTATCGTTTCTTATACAATAATATTCATCCGATTCCGATGAAACTTTGATGTGTTGTTGTACGCACGCCCGCTAAGGTTTCTATAAAATATTGGTGAGCTCTGGCATTACGAAATTGTTAAACATATTTTACAATAGATAGCAACGTTTTACGATCTCCGATAAACTTTGTAAAATCGTTATTTTTTTAAATACCCGACATGGCGCCATGAAACATTCCTGGGCCAGAACTGTGAGAGCAAATCTTGCCAAGATATTATAGAGATTTAATTGACTCTTTCTCGAATAATAAAATATTGTTTTTTTCATGAAGGTTATTTACAAATTATCTATGTTGTGAATAAGAAGAAATGGGCCGTGGCTTACAAGTATATTTTTTCATTATGTCATGCAAACAAGCTCGTTTTTTTACTAGAAATGTAACGTTCTCGATGGAGGAAACCACTGGTTTGATGAAATACATTCATACTAGTACTCGTATAGTCATCCTTTATCGCTGATTTATATTCATTGGAAACGCAATAAATTCCAAGGAAAATATCTGTGTAATCCGACAACCTTTGAGGGATGTTTTGCCCATAACATCGACTTTCACGAGGAACTTTGAGTTTTAGCTTTTGATTAGGACCTCACAAGGTCAAAACTTCGATCATGAATTGTCAGTACCAAATATATATATATATACATACATATATATATTTTATAAAATCAGAGTTTGCAATTCACATGCGGTAAAGGTGAAACTTTCAGAAAACTAAAGTAGATAAGAGTGGGAAGGCTCGAAGTACCGTACAATGAGGAGATCGATTAAACGAAATCTTTTTCTCGCAGACTTTTTTGCATTAACTCCACATAGTAGTCCTTGAGAAAAATAATTTCTCTCAGGGCTTATGTCATCTGAGATGCTGTAAGAAGGGTCTTTTTAGCGAGTGGATGGAACGAACATTGGTCTTGAAAAGATCCATGTTGTAGGAAGGAGGAAACACAGAGGCCGACAAATCGTTCCACAGCCGTGCTATTAAACTCATGAACGAGTCAAAGAAGCGACCCATTCTCATGTGACAAATACGTATGTTGGGCGCTCGTTTGGCGTGTTTTCCGACTATGCACCAATGCCGAAGGGATCAAAGAAGCTAGTTCCTCAGAGCATCTTCCATTGAAATACCGGAAGAACAAGGATAGCATTCCCATCCTCTAAAAAAAAGACTAAATCCTATAGATGTATGTGTCTCTTTTTAATTTCGCTTTTTTCGTTTCATCTAGTTTTTAAATGACAACGGAGCTAAAGAAGTTTTCATTTAAAAATTAAATTTAAAAAATCGAGTTCAGTTCACACGCGGTAGAAATGAAACTTTACCAAAAGAATCTCAACCTCTTGAAAAGTGAGGTCATGATCAAAGCGGCCAATGAGCACAGACGTAGCGTCATTTCCGTTTTATATTTCAACCAATAGAAGCCTTGAAAAGTGACATCATAATCAAAGCGGCCAATGAGCGCAGTTTGATGCTTCGCAGGTGCTGTAATGCGTCATTTCCGTTTCATCCGATCTAATCTAACCTAACCCCATTAGATTTTAAATAAGTTTCACTTCCCTCTAAAAAAGTTTTACTTCAATAATACGACAATTTAGAAAATATGGTGTCATTAAAAAAAAAAACATGTAGCATGTTTGATATTATATTATCAAACGTGCTCGTATCTCCGCGACCATGGTAAAATCTACAGGCCTGGCAAACATTATAATCCGGTTTCCCAACCTTTCGACGGGCTTTGATTGATACGGGATTACATATTGAATTGAACGGAATATCCGATGTTGGCAATGTAAATATAAATATTATTTCACGCTTTGTTGACGCAGAATTACAATTATTATTGCTTTGGTACGGCGAATTAAGTAGGCTGGAAATGCGAGGAGATGATGATCAATAATATGTTTTTCGATACTGTGATATTTAACTCGAAAATATTTGAGATCAAACATTTCATAAATTTCAAGAAAAATATTATAATTATTATAATATTTTGTTTTTTATCAAAGAGAGTATAGCTAGATAACACTCTATTTCATCATCTGATTAAAATTCACAAAAAAATATAGACATAACATTGTTTTAATGAAAAGACAAATAACTTTGTTTACATCACTTTTATTTATACACAATCAACATGTATCGTGAACGATGTTCATCATCATCAGGATCAAATGTATATTAAACTTAAAAATTAAACATAGATCACATATGGGAGTAAAGGGTAGAAGGGAGGGGAAGGGGTAAGAATGGGGGAAGTTTATTAAAATTAGGGATTTCAAAGTCATTAGCAGGGAAAGACCGGTTAAGTGGGAAAAGATTCAAAAGAGGGTTTATAAAAAATTGCTGCTTATTAATTATGTCCGCTTTATTATTTACATTTTTCCTAATTTCTAAAATCTCTAGATTATTTATCTGTGATGCCTTATAACCCGTATGTAATATTTTAAGTCCATGGTTTTTGTCAAAATTATGATCATGTTTTAATCGATGATCTGCGAACTCAGATTCGCTATTGCCATTTAATGCCCTGAGATGTTGTTTAACACTTACTTCAAAGTGTCTATTTGTTCAACCTATATAAAAGCAATTACAGTCTTTACAGTTGAGTTTATAAACGCCAGATTTTTTGTTTTAATGTCGCTGTCTTTGTTGTTAAGGGCGAATTTTTTAAATTTATTATTTGTATAAAATGCTGGTTGTATAGTACCGTGAATATTTTTACTAATTATTTTTGACATGTCGTTATTAACAAATAGAATTCTACGCCATTGATTATTTATTTGTTTTGAAAATGAATAAATATATATGTAGTTTTAAGAAATTCTGTTTATTCTTTTTATTTAAAACATACATAATATTGTATTTTTTGTCGTGTTCAAATTCATTGATTGTGGAGAGTGAGTGAGGAACACTTTCCCTGTTGTATGGCAGTGGAAGGAAGAAAGTAGACTGAATGCTGTAGGAATAAGACCCCTGAGGCGTGTACGTGGTTAAACCATGTGTGATCGTGTGAGAAATGTGGAGATCCGCAAAGAAAGCAAAACCGATGTAAGCGTAATGAGTGAGATTGAGAAAGGGACCCTCAAATGGTTTAGGCATATAAAGCGAATGAAAGTAGTGTAAAGAGAACATGATTATAGAATAAAAATGAGATGAGAGCGAATTAACGAGGAAAATAGTGTTAGAAGGTCGGATCGGGAGAGTGGTTGAGGGAGTCTATTTGAAAGGGAGGATGGATTCATACGTCATACATTCCTGGATACACTGACCTAAGATTCCTTCCCACTCCTCACACCCTTTTCCTTTCCAGAAATTTCTCCCCTTCCTTTCCTAAAAAGACCCATCACACAGCATCCCCACAGATGACATAGGCCCTGAGGAGAATTATTTTTCTCAGGGCCTTCTGTGTGGAGTTAATGTAAAAAAAGATACTGTCGGGCCATGTCAAGAGTCAGAATAATAGAAGAGAATGTATGAAACGATATATCAATGTGAATGAGGCAAAGGGTATGTGTCAAGACCGAATTGTTTGGCGATTCGTCATCTCTGCCTACCCCTGCGGGGAAACGGCATAGTGGTTAGTTAACGAGTTCAAATTCACGTAGGTCGAATATTTCTATTTTCATCCGTCAAAATTTAAATCAAGGCAACGCGCAACGTGATTAAATTGAAGATTCTGAACCTGCCATTCTACGCCAATGATTAATACTTCACTATACCTAATGCTAAACGTAACAATATAATGAATTCTTTTTAATATTACTACAATTATTAATATTATATTTATCACGGTTGGGAGCGGTTGGGACTCTTATGCGATATTCACATATAAAACATTTTTCCATTTTCTACTAAATGCAAAAAATATTTTCGATTTTTCAAAATATGTAAATGCACGACATTCGTGTTGACATAATATAAATACGTGATTTGATAAGAAAGTATTAAATGTGAGAAAGCGTTTAAAAATCCGAGTTTGAAAAATTTATTGATATAACTAATTATTGTGGGATCAGTTCTTACGTTTTGAACATTGAAAAAAATATTGATTTTTTAGTATACATAAAATAACGTTTGGAATATTTGAACCACCACATTTTTAACGGTTCGTCTAATCCGCAACAAAAACTTTTTTTTTACAACAAAAATAACTAATTGAAACTAACCCAATCGGCATCCACAGAGTTTCTAAGTAAATATACAACAGACCCACCCTGATTACAGGCAAACCTGAAATCTTTAACAGCTGGTCAATGTCTTTGACTTCGTTCACCGAACAGCAAAAGTCGTAAGTTGTAACAGCTAAAAGTCTGCCAAGAATCTAAAGTTTTTTTGCGGTGGTTGGCAGTGTGTTTTGTTTTTTTTTTTATTTTTTATTTTACCTATGACGTCAAAATCATTCCTAGAAACTCCTGGAAATTGTTTCCATTAACTTGCCAATAATCAAATAATTTTCTCACCAACACTAGGATGATGAGAAACGAATTTTTGCTGATGAAATTTTCAAATCTTTTCTCTTGAAAAAAATGATAGTTTAGCCTTAAAATAGGTTTATTGACCTACATTTTCCTGGCAGAAAAGCAATGCAATAGTTGAAAATCGCGGAATCACTCTTGTGTTTATCAATAGTTTTGACTTTATGGAGTTAATGGTTGCCTCCTTTTCCTTTTCCAATGTAACTGCAATAATGGGTTAATGGATAGGTAATGAAGAAATATTTATATCCGGCTTCAACGTTCGAGTTGTTCAGCTAAGTTAGGCGAGAAGAAGACTCGAACAAACCATTGCATATTATTCATTATGATTCAACAGCGTCGCTTAAGTGTAGACATCTGAGGTGCAGTATTTTTCTTCATCAAATCGAGATGATTCAATATTCTGTGTTTGTGTCCCACACGAAATGACGCTGAGCGAGGCTAACCACGTAGTCCTGGTAAATCTTTCCTGAACAGGAGGGAATATCAGGAAAACGGGAGCGAATAATATAGGACTACCGAGAGGACCACGTGGTCAGCACGTGACTAGCATCCCAGATGGACAGATTGCAGCCAACAGCTTCCGAGTGGAAAATCTGATGAGGCGTCAACACTAGAATTTGTCAGAGATCGTACGTATTTTACTGAAATGTGATGACGCGATGCTTTCGCAACTTGTTTTTTTCTCAAATCCTGATGCATTAACAAAATTCGTAATATCTCATCACAAGTGATCTTTACTAAAATAATTCTCCCGAATAATAAAAAGCTAAGCCCCTTAGCCTCGGAAGCTACTAGCCGGCCTAACTACTAACTACAGACGTCATGTTTCTTTAGACTACTTTAGAGCCTCTGAAGGAGATTTCTGAATGGAACATCCGCAAATAATAAAATTGTTTTTATATTTTTTTCTATAATGCGGAAATATGTGATATTTTCGTCGCCAATCAATCTTCTTAGTTTATTAATCTAAAATATTTATTCTTGATTCCATGGATAAAAACCAAAAAATTAGTAATGTATGTCATCACGTATTGGCTGGATCTTTTCGTTGACAGTTGATTATTAGGTGATGTTGAAATTATGGACGTTTCTAGTCAAAATATTTTGATGAGTTTTATCGTTAGCATTTTCATTTTTGTTATTAAATTTTTTTTCATTACATTTCAATTTACTTTAAGGTTTCTAAAATTGTATTTCTTTTTATGACAACGTAAAATAAAAAAATAACGTTAAATTTTTACAAAAAATTAGAAAATATAGCACATTAAAAATACCTTGAAAGAATTCTGAAATTCTACAAAATTTCGCCGTGTCATTAGGAATAGTAGGTAAAATATTAAAAAACGAGGTAATCATCTGAAAAAATGTGAATTTGCCTTGGATAGGCCAGGAGAGTCTTAATATGAAGAAAATAGGATTTTTTTCAACGTACACCTATGTACATATAATAAAATTTGACATACGGACGCATTGTTGTTAGGTTTGGTATTTTTTAACAGCACTTTAACACTGAACCAACCACACTATCTATAAACCATCATGTATAGGTGATTGATTTAGTAGATTTTTGTTGAAGGGTGTAGACGTAGACGAAGGATGTGGATGTAGACCTATGTAAAAATATTTTGTTATTAGCAGATGTGTGATACACATCTGCCCTGATGATGGACACTGCAACGCTGTCCGAAACGTTGGCTAAAGAAGGAGGTAGCGTAACACGGCATAACACCCCAAAAACTAATAACAAAATAATTTTTGGCCGTGAAAATCAAAAATCGTATCTATGTAAAAATAATTTTAAAACTTATGCAAATCAGTCATATTATGAGGAATAGTAAACTAAAAGTATAAACTAGCGGAGAAGAAGATAAGATAGCAACTTAAGATATACGAGTATGGTAGTAGAGGGAGTCAGAAGCAGAACTTTAATTAAAGTTTTGTATTATTTAATTACTAAGCAAACGCCAGCTTAAAATTTATCACTACAAACTTAATTAGAAGTATGCCCATATAAATTGATAAAGTAAACCATTTACTTGTATTAATATTTGAACGTCTAATTAATTTCGGAAATGGTATAAATTTAATCGCAATATGGCATTCAATAAATTACGCTTTTCAGTAATTTGAATCATCACAAATTCAATCAGAATCTCGCTCATAAAATTTAATCCAGTGAACACTAATTATTGTACATCCAGTTTCCCCTTTGCCAGCTCTAACTGTTCGATGTTCATGATACCCCTTATTTGGGGACGAATTGAACACGTTTCGATGAAATCGCGTTATTAGTTTGCCAAACCCTCTGGCTTGGTGGAACGTGCTAATCAATTTTTGATTCAGTAATTCGAATCACTCCAAAATAATATTTTAAAAATACGTTTACGCATTTGAGGCAATAGACAAGTATTGGGTCAAAATGGTATGTAGGTACCTCACGGATCGCATTTAGGTGCAATACTAATCTTACTTTTTACAAACGATATTGTCACTGTTTTTGATAATAATGTTGAAGGGTTGTTTTTCGCCGACGGTCTAAAACTCTTTAAACTTATAAAGACAATACATATCTGTATTCATACTCAAATAAATTAACTAAACTATAAGATTGGTGCAAACTTAAGAAACTTTACCCAAACATGAGGAAATGCCACATTTTTCAGAAAAAATCAACCTTTCATCTATCTATCAATTCAAAATAAATTATGTTTTTCTCACTTCTGTCAGTGAAATTAATGATATTTTCTTTAAGACATAGAGTTATAAATAAATAATTATAAGTAGTTGGCTTCATTCTCCGTAATGACAAAGACTTTCACAACATTTCAACATTAAAAAATTTATATTTTTCTCAAGTTCGAAGTCAAGTTGAATATAATTATTCTATTTGGCCCCCACTCCACTCTAATAGCATTGAAAAAATTAAGTATCAATTACAAAGCCATGTTATTTATAAACATGATCTATCTATAGGAATAATAAAAAACAACCACTTGATAAAAGAATAAATATTATTAAAGCTCTCAGTTTGAAGACTTATTTCCTACTTGACTTTTGTTTTCAATTTTTTTAATGATATTACAGGCAGCTCTGATTTATTAAGCCTGATTACCCAACAAGATTGACTTCATCTAATATTATTTTTAATTGTTACAACGATGTTAGGAATAGATACTCGTTTGACCCTGGATTACATGTAAGTAGGTAACAATACTTTCTCAGTTGTAAGAATCCTGCAAAATTGTATTGTAAGCCGTAGGTACCTGATTACCTTTTTTTTATCGTGCAGAATTACAAAAATCACCCTAACCAATAAAACCTGTACGTCTACTTTTTTAAGGATTCCATGAGGTAGCTAATAAAGTTAACAGAAACCGTACATTCGCTTTCAGCGAAACGAGATTGCGATCTGTGCATTTCGTGGAAATCAGATACGTAGTTACTTACAAATATAAAGAGCTCCAAGACATTTCATTTAATCTTTATTTCTTTATTTCAACAACAAATGCGTTGTTAAGAGTTTATTATTGTTTAATCTTCAATATTAGTATTCAATTTCAACAACTATTTTATACTAGCTTTCGGCATTGGCTTGGCTCGCGACGTATTGGGAAGAAATTTTTGTGCAAAGAGCTATCTAGCAAGATCGAAATATTTCTCCGATGAAAAGAAGCCTATGTTACTTCCTAGTCTTTCAGCCATTATTATGCAAAAAAATCACGCCAATCGGTAGTAACGTCGCGACGTGAAAAAGGGACAAACAGAAAAACACACTTCCGTATTATAATATTACTTAGAATTATAATGTATTTCAGATAGTATGGTAGATTTAAAAAAAAAGTATTTTGTAGTTTTCTTGGGTCAAAATTTCAAGAGAAATAAAAATATTGAAAGGAGAATGAAGGTATTTAAATGCACATATTTTCTTGTACATATTCATTTAAATACCAATATGTAATGTAAACTAAGTCAATAAAAATAAAATGTATACGCGGACACGAGATCAAAAACACTTATTACGCAAATGTTCGGATATTATTGAAACCAATTTCTCGGATTTCGAAAACCATTGAAGGTAAACTGAAAATGTGGACCATTTTGTTTAAAACGTAATGAAAATTGATTCTTACTTATTATCAAGATCTTATGAACCCCTAATTTGGGCACATAAAGTAAAGTAAACGGCCCTCTTTAAATATAAACTTTTATTAAAGCAACATCATCTCGCCGAGTTCTAAAGCGAAATTCTATTCCGATCAAGATAAAAGTACAAATTTTCAAATCGAACTTTGCCTTGAATCGATAGAGCCTGCCGTTAAGTAGACCGCCTTAGTATAAAGTCATTTCGTATCCGCCGCCTTGTACAACCTTATGGATAAAACCGGAAACCCCACCCCATCCCCCTCCCCTAATTAGAACCGAGTCTCACAAAAGTATGACCCACCCCCTAATATATTTATTTCAAGAGATTCACCGGTTTGCTTCTGATAAACTAAAACGAAAATTTTATATCCAATAATATAATCGAAAATAAAACCGGAATTTAATGCCGCGCCGTTGGTTTACAGCTGGGATTCTTGGGAAATAGTGCTGCAAATATTCAGGAAGTCCGATAAATAGAACCTTTTTACGGTGGAAGATAAGAAAAACAGGGAAATGGATTATCCGTATTTTGATTGTTATTGTTACATCTTTTATCGATGTTAAGATGACTTTAGGTCGAGAAGGCAATTTTCTATTTTATGTGAGTTGTAAGAAAATTTGTGTAATCTAGACAAACCTGCCGAAGTAATAGGATACATATACTCGTACATATGTATGTATATATACTGGCCCTAGTATATATGTGTATGTATATATTCGGACCAGTCAATAAGTAATGCCTCCTTTTTTTCTCCTTTAATTGTCGAGTAATAAAAAATGCAATTACAGGGGTCGAAAACCACACAATTGCGATTAATTTGTTATTTTTCAATATTATCTCCGTCCATTTTCACGGCTTTGATCCATCTTTTAACAAGGGTACGTATCACAGTGTGGTAAAAAGCACGGTCATATCCAGAACACCATCGCCATAACTTTCCCCGCCGATCACACAGTTTTGATTTTTTTTTTGTCCTTGGTGAGTTTGTGTGATGCCATTCTATTGACTGCCTCTTTGTTTAAGGTTAAAAAAATTAACCCATTTTACGTGTCCGGTCCCAATTTTTTCCAGAAACTAAAAGCTGCACATGTTGTGAGTTGTGAGGCATTGTTTTTCTTGTTTCTTTATTCTGGCCGGTTAAGTTTCTTGGTACCCACCTTGAAAAACTTTTGTTGAAAAATCAGTTGTCGAATAATCTTCATCACATTGTCTTTACTGGGGGTTTGAATGCGACATCTGTAGTTATCTGAGGTCACCCACCACTAAAGAGTACAGTCGCTGCAATCAACGGCCTGCGCCGCTCCGCATTTCCTCAGTTAGTGGTGTTCGTCCTTCAGCTAGGTTACAGTAACGAACCCATCGTCTAGCAGTGCTGACGTCCACTGTTGCATCATTGTACACATTTTTCAGTCCTTCATGAATGTGAATTTTTGCGTTTCACCTTCTACAGTCAAGAATCAATCACAGAACGCTATTTACTACGAACATCGATGTCGGCCATTTTGCAAGCAACTGCAGTGCTGCCACCTGTTGACGCAAAAAAGTTACTACTGCATCAGATTGTAGAAGGTTTCAGGAATGGCACCAAATTCAAAATTTTCACTTAACTATCTATATTTGAGGTGAAAAAAATAGGAGACATTACTTATTGACTGACCCTCGTATATATATAAATTCTCTATAAGTCCGATAGCGTGTATAAAGCGTTTTCAGTATAAAATCGTAATAAATAAAATGATTTTCATAATTTAAAAAAACGGTAGTTAGGTATCTACTTGGTAGGATGTTCGAGCTTTCCTTGCGGGTATATTACAATCATCGCTCAGCGATAAATCTGAAGTTATTGCATTCAATTCCATTGGAGACTTATTTTTTATCAATTCACGAGATACAGAATTCGCCACATCAGAAATCTGAATTCGATCCGGAGTTAGTCGGTCGATCGCAGTGAAATCGTGGCAGTCTTTTCTTTTTTTATTATATTTCCATTCCGACCTTAATGTAAATAACTTTTAAAGTCCCTTCTAAAATAATTTAAACATCAATATTAATTCATTATTTCAAATTTTGAAACAGTTAATTCGTGGTGGAATTCTGTTTCCCAAAAAATCAACTCAATTTAAACAAATGGGTTAAGAATTGGTTGAGATGATTTTTCATAATTCATTTTAGTAATTGATACGGTATTACTTCATTACATTACATACATAGCATAAAATGAAGTCGCTCAAAATGTACGTATGTGCGCGTTAATCTTTTAAACTACGCAACGGAATCTTTACGGTTTTCACCAATAGATAGAGTGATTGAAGAGGAATGTTTAATACATGTTAATATTATATTTGAGAAAAGCCGAGAAATTCAAATAAAACATATTTTTGTGCGATTTAAAAAATGGCTGGCGGGCCGTACTATAGTCACTTTTGAAATTCGTTCTACGGAAGAAATTGGAAAATAGATGTCCTAGAGTAAGTAGGTATTTGATTTTCCCTTTTCAAATATCCAGTGTTGCATTGCAAGCATTGTATAATTAGTGGCGGTCGCTAACCATATTATTATATAAATAAAAAATAATAATTAAGTATAATATAGTTGATTCAAGAGGATGGTTTATATTTATAATACATGCTTAAAGCCGAGAAATTCAAATATTCAATTCAGGCAGCGGGCAGCGGGCAGCGGGCAGCGGGCAGGGTGGTGTGCATTTTATAAAGGTTGGGTAATGGCGTTGTGTTTCGTTAGCCACAGCAACGTGTGGCCGGGTCTGCTAATATAGAAATATATCAAGATATTACTGCTAACAAATATAATTCCACTCTTGACAAAGTGTTAAAAACCAATACGTTGTTAATAATGAATAATAATTGATAAATATTTATTTTCATTAAATAAATACTGTGTTTTAAACGAATACATATTCCGTGGTATTTTAGAAAAATGACGATTAAAGGGAAACAATTTATTGCATTGTAATAGTACGCGCAGCTGAGTATATAAGATAGCGATATGTTACAATGTGAAAACCTAATTTTAACATTTTTATTAATATTATTATTGATTAGGTGGATAATGGAAGATTATCTATTTTTGCTTCAATGTTAGTTGCTTTGTCTCAACTCATTTATTTTACGTAACCTTTCTGTAATATTTTGTTTCTTATATTTATATTACCTGTATTTTTCAACTCTTTATTTTAAATGTAATTTAAAAAAACATGTACTGCAAATAAATGTTAAATATAAACTCGATCTACCAATAGAAGCAATAAATTTCAAAACACATGAAAGAATTAAAATTGTTTAGAGAAAACCAGAAATATGTCATTTTCAAATCAGATTTTAGACGTATTGACTCTTTTTCACTAAAAAATATAAATGGATTTCGAAAGATTGTTCTTTTATCTAGCATTCGCATGTAATAAATTTTGAGAAAAAAAAAATATTTTTTAATAGGTCGTTGGCAGATTTGTTAAATTTTCAAAAAAGATTTTGTGTTATACCACACCCATTTCAAATAATATAATTATGCAGTAAAATAAATTAGTACATTATCTAGCAAACGCATGTTTTAGAATTTTAATTTTAGTTTCAATAAAATCATTAAAAAATATGTACGTACATGTGTTTCTTGACGAAAATTGGTCCATTTGTGTATTTATTTGCGCACTTACAAACTAATATATTTCAGATTTTTTTAACATTCTTTTTAAATTTAGACATTATTGAAAAATAATAAATACTTATAATCTAAAATAATTACAAAAATTACATTATTTTAATAGTTTTATCATCACGCCTTTCAGCATTTTTGGATGAAGGTATAAATTAAAGCTAATTTGGATTGAAATAAATTCGATATTGAGTTATAATTTAAAAAAGCTGGTACGGAGAATAATTAATTTTTCTCATTGTAACCGCCCTGCACGATCGTAAGAACAACTCTCGACGAAATGTGGATTTTCGTCCGCTGGCTGGTTAAACGCTCTTAAGGCTCTTGGATAGAAGACTTATTTCCGACTTGCCATTCATTTTTTAAACTGTTAACGGTACTGTAGACAGCTTCGATTTACTAAGCCTAATATTCTTCAACATACTTACAAGAACTACTAGATCTAAAATTATTTTCAACTAGCTTTTTCCCGCGGCTTCGCTCGCATGGTACTATGCGGGAATCCCACTCCGCCTCCTCCACCTTCCCTCTCGTCATACCACTCCCCATATCCCCCCCCCCCACCAGCCCCCTCCCTCTCCACCTACCCCTCCCTCACCCCTTTCCCCTCCCCCCGCCACCTCCCCTCACCCCCTCCACCCACCCTCCTCCACCCCTCCCCCTTCCTTCCCTCCCCCCTCTTCCACCACCAACCCCCTCTACACCGCCTCCCTTCCCCCCTCCCCCGCCCCTCACCTGTCGCATTCCACACATTCATTCCCGGTAAATTCAGTTTTCAAACTGCTCGCGTGCCATTATTACAATTTTTTATACGAATTTCAAAATGGCAGAGATCAACGGTAGTTTTATACAAAATAACGAACAAAAATGAATTATCTAACATGGTGCAGTCTTTCGGAATTTATTCGCATACATACATTTCGGCAATAATAATCTAATTAAAAAAAAATCTTTTCCAAGGCAACAATTTGATTGCTTTTCTTCTGACGTTTGCAATAACTCGATTTTGTTAGGGACAGAAACCGTATGATAAATAATTTCATAACGCCAGAGATTATTCATAACGCTGGAGCTTACTAATATATATATCCTGTAGTACTCGCAAATAATGTAGCTTTCTATTAGTGAAAGAATTTTTAAAGTCGATTCAGTAGGTTTTGTGTGAAAGAGTAACAAACATACATCAATACAAACTTTCGCTTTTATAATATTAATATTAATAATAATAAAAGCGAAAGTTAAAAAAATAATTAAATAATATTAGTATTAATAAAATATGTATATTATATATTTATTATATTATAATAATAGGATTGCTACAACAATATCAGGACTGAATCATTTAGATGCTCGCTTGAATCTAGACTGCATGCAGTTCCCATAAGTTGCTGATTAATTCAACTGCTCGAAATATAGTTATAAGAAGGCCATAATAACATACCTTAATCAAAATAATCAATGATCACCGGTCATCACCGATGTAAAATTAGTTCCAAGTGAAAAAAATAAGTTTTCAAATCATTATCTTACTAAATTCATTACAATTCAAATTACTTCTCACGAAACAATCATTGAAGGACAACGAGTATTATTCTAGTGATTGCGGTATTAAATAATTGCACACAGCTTCTCATTTTTATGCAATCGGGCTGACATAAGCACGAGTATTGAATATTTTAAAGGAAACGTTTATTTTTTTATAAGTAATCTTCTTGCTAGGAACTGATTATGTTAAATTATAAAGGACTGCACCAACCTCCCCGAAACGGGGTAAATAATATATACCTGTAATATTTAGTACGATCTACCCTACTCTTCAAATGTTGATTTTGATCATATGCGAGCCTGTATCAACGTCCCCTTTGTGATTACAAAATTTCTAAAATGATAGAAAATTATGAAAGATTTCGGCTTCAAAATTCACCCAAAAAAATTATATCAAAAACACAATTATTCAATTCAATCAGCCAATACTAACAAAACAAGGCATTAAAAATTCATAAGACCTTAAAACTTTGGCTCGAAGTTTTATAATGATTAGTCTCTGAAATCCGTCTCACCACCCTCGCCCTCCTTTGCATAATAATTCATTAAAATTCTCAAATGAATAAAGTTCAATCGCAAAATTTTAATCAGAACCTTCTTAATTTTACTCTTTTCCAATTGGCGCAGGTGTTTCGTGGCCGACAAAGGCTTCAAATGAGTTTCCAGCTTGCATGCTTTCAGTCCGTTTGCTTTTTAAAGTGGAGCTTTTTTTCGATGGAGTCGACTTTTTGTTTTTAAACGATTTTAGCGCTGAAAGGCATTTTTTCGCGTTTTTGACATTGTTTGATGATTTTAGCGATAGATGGCAGTTAATAACGATTTTTATATTTTGACGAAAAAAGGCAGTTTAAGAGACGCTAGACGACGGTTTATAACTATTTTGTCGCTTTTGACGCTAGAAGGTTTTTCTTTGTTTTGGCGTCGTTTGACGATTTTAGCGCCTGATGACAGTTTAACTATTTTGACATTTTTGGCGCAAATAGACAGTTTTTCACCTTTTAGACTATTTTAGTGCTAAATGGCGGCTTATAACTATTTTTCGAATTTCACGCTAAGGGCAGTTTTTTCTCCGTTTTGACGTTGTTTGACGATATTGGCGCCTGATGACAGTTAGTAACTATTTTAACGTTTTTGGCGCTAAATGGTAATTTTTCAACTTTTGTGGATTTTGACGATTTTAGCGTTTACTGCCGTTTCGTTTTGGATCTCTATGATCTTAAGTATTAGTTTCTTTCGAGCCAAATAATAACATATTATTCATTATGAAACGGCATAACGTTAAAATCTTTTACAGACCATGGTTTATTGCATTCCTTTGTATCAAGGAGCACATCATGACAAAACAAATTTAGGCATTGTATTTTTTACAAATAAGGTAAATTAATACACCTCCAAATTAAAAAACACTCTAAAAAGAAGAATCTATTTCACCATTCGCATTCGTATCCCAACAAAAACTGTGTTAGAAAAAACAACCAACTTTTACAGAAAAACAATTTTTTTAAAAATAACTGCTAAATAACAAGGATAAGGGTGTTATTTTTAACAGGCTAACTTCTAGAAATTTGTATTCGAATGATAATTATCATTCTGAATTTGCCAAAATCATTTTGGAAACAGATCATTCATTTGATATAAATAAATCTACATACAAACACAATTACCAAATTGGTTAACAATTAGATGATTTCGAAATTTTAGAAATTTGGAAAAGATTTAATAGTTGTTAAAATTTTTTGACTACAGAAAAGAAGTAGCCAACTCTTAAATGTATTTTCACATTGATACCAATATTGATAATTTTTTGTTTTGTTTTAGGACATCTTAGTTACTCCTTATAATTAGATTGTTTTAGTTTATAAAAGTTTTTAATCGATTTATGTTTTTTTTTTATTTTTGACCAGTCAATGGTTGAGAGGGCATCGCATTTGGTCCCACCCAGGCATTTCGTCTTCGATTCCTCGGCTGGCTAAGTTCTCTATCACCATCACGACTCAAGCAACATTTTCGACTTCCTGTGGTGGTAGTAGGAGATTTTCAAATATTGTCGGATTATTCGTAACCCGATTATGTTTGTAACTCGTAAAGATATTTGTCTTTCTTTAAAAAAAATGTGCTTAAATACAATAATGACAAATTTTATAATAATTTACGATTTATTTACTGTTTTTACGAAACCTAATAACTAATTAATCACGGCTGATTGTAATGTTTTTTGTCTATAGAATTTTTTTTTCTATACTTCGTCGCCTTAGTTCTTAATTGTCCAAACGGCCATTAGAAAAATTTACAAGAGGAGAAGGTTTTCTTTCATTATTTCAATGAATAATAATTGGATAATTTGTATAGCGCCGTTTTTGTGAAAAATCACCTCAAGGGCGCTTTACAATTTATTGTGATTCCTAGGCTCTATCTAATTTTATTGTTTTCAAATAGATACAGAAATATACTTACCTGCAGGACACTTCCGATAAAACACACTTTATTAGAAAGTTTATGCTTGGGGAAGATACAACTTTGCACGTGGGGGACATTATATTCAAAACACTGGACATTGCATGGGTTTTACATTTATATTTATATTTAAAAGACGATTAATGCCAAAGTTGAGTTAATATTTATTTTGAAAGTCTGGAGAATTTTAAGAATTTGCTTTATTTTTACACACTTAGTTATTTACAATGTTGCGAGCCGTGAAGGCGAAGATGAAAGGTTTTTTTTTAACTTATGGATACGACTGTCTGAAAAGATGAGTTTTAAGTTTAGCTCTAAATTCCGCTGAATCTGTGATCATTCTTAACTCGTGTGGAAGTCCATTCCAGGCTTCAGGTCCTGACACTCTGAAAGCACGCTCACTGAATTTTGTATCTGGTGTGCGCTTTGGTTCCTTCAACCTTCCAATCGCTGATGTTGCTGCTGACCTGAAGGTTGATTGTCGAGAATTGTAATTTTCTGAAATACACATTTCCGATAAGTAAGTCGGAGCCATTCTGTTAAGAGACTTAAATACCATCCAGCAGAGCTTAAACTGGATTCTCTCGGGGCACTTGAGCCAGTGAAGATTTTATGATATAGGTGTTTAAGTTAAAGCTATTTCCGTAAAGGTAAAGGTTTCATTAGTTTAAATAGTCTTAGTTCAGTAATTAAATATCCTTTTTTATGCTTTATTTTTAGTTTTAAAGTGGAGATTGAACGAAAACTAAAATGGTCGTTTGGACAATTAAAAGCTAAGGTGACGACTTGTCTGTTCTTATATTTGTTAATTTTCATTATACGCTTATCCTGACGAAGAATCCATTGGTTTTGAAACATATCAATTATTTTGAATTAATTGTGGTGTATACAAAGTTATTTATTTTCGTTAAGTTTAATTAATTTTATTTTCTTCATGTTAGTCCTTCCTCATCACACCTTCTAATTACTTACGTCTTAATTCAAATAAATACTGAATTTTATTTCTAAAGTGATATAAATACATTAACGTAGTGAATGGCAATGTGCTATTAAAGGCATCCATTTTTCTACCTGCATCCGTGGTATGCCTACCTACTTTCCCATTTCTGAACACCCTGTAGTGAGGGAGAAGCCGATAGCAATCTGTCACTTTACTCCTTTGTGAATAAATTGGACTCTTTTTTCCTCGTAAACCTTTGAAAGCTTCCGTACCTAAATAGTGTTGGTTTAGAAACCTATACAAGTTTTTTTTTGTGGTGAAGAATAAAAGAAAACACGCTGTACCTTTTTAACGAATGGTAAGTGGTTATCTTTGACTGTTAACTAATTTATTACTTTTCTTGGTGAATTGTTTATTATTTACGTGATAAAAGATTTTATTGAAACGTACACTATATAAACTTTTGAAATTGCCGAAATTGTGGTAGAAAAACATATAATTCGTGCACCTTTCAAGGAAAATTTAAAATTGGAAAAAAATCTGATTTCTATGTGACATTAAAATTCTCAAAGAAGGAAGGCGTTGACCTAAAGAGAAGACCGAAGAGAATTATTTTGTAAACAGGATGAAACTCAGAAGTCAGCAAATCACTCAGCAATAGAGCTGTTGTTCAATCATAAAAACGAGCCGTTCTGACTTAGCAAATGCAAATCAAACGTGTACAAATATTTGGTACACGTTTGATGGAACTTCCGGCTAAGCAACGAGTCGAATGGATCAATGAATCTAGAAATAAAGCATCGTTTTCTGTATTATGTAAGATGTGAGATGTATTTGATTTCTATAATTTCAATACCCGGTATATTCGATTTTTTGACAAAATGATCTGAGTGTGACAACTTGTTCACATTTTTGCGGGGAACAAGACTTTATTACGACCAAAAACCATGTTAAAACTGCGAGTGAGAAACAAAACCCATTAAATCATTAAAGAAGTTACTGTCAAAACCCGCTATATCGAAATTCAACCAATCACGAGCAGTTATTTTGCCAAGATGGCGGGTTGTAGAAACACGCCCTTCAGGTCAGTTGAGTTTCAAAAACCTCTGTATTCTATACATTTGTTGCACATCAACGACCTTTTGTCATGTGCACCAATTCACTGTTATGCGGATGACAGTACAGTTCATGATAGCTTTTTGTTTGACAAGCCCCCAAAGGGCTCACAAACTCCAACAGCTCGTAGGGCTTTGAAGCAAATAATGGACGGCTACCTCGTTTTCTCTTGGGGTAAAAATAATCTCGTTGAATTTAATGTTTCAAAGACCCAATCTTGTCTGATTACGTCCAAAAGGGATCGAAATGAAAATCTAGTCTCTTTCAACGGAAGCAATCTTCCGAACAGGCCCTCCATTGATATGCTTGGTGTAACCCTAAGTGACCAGCTCAGGTATGGGGGCTCCATCGAAGCCAGAGTAAAGCTAGCCTTCCAAAAACTGGGCGTACTGTACAGGGCCCGCAGATACTTTAATAGTACATAACTGCTAACCTTGTACAAATCACAAGTACGCCCCACGGTTGAATTTGGCAGCCATCTCTGGTCTGGAGCTCCAAAATACCTGAAAAATACCCTTGACTCTGTGCAGAAACGGGCGGTCCGTTTGATAGATTCTCCCATCTTAACAGACGGATTGCAATCTTTAGAGCACAGGCGTCGGGTGGGAATGCGATCCTTGTTCTACCGGTATTACAATGGAAGATGCTCCGAGGAACTAGCATCATTGATCCCTTCGGCACCGGTGCATAGTCGGGAAACACGCCTTACGCGTGCCCAACATTTGTACACGGTTGACATTTGTCACATGAGAACGGGTCGTTTCTTCGACTCGTTCTTGTGTTCAACAGCTCGGCTGTGGAATGATTTGCCGGCCTCTGTGTTTCCTCCTTCCTACAACATGGGTCTCTTCAAGACCAATGTTCATTCCTTCCTCTCCTCAAAAAGACCATCCACACAGCATCCCAGATGACATAGGCCCTGAGGGAAATTATTTTCCTCAGGGCCTCCTGTGTGGAGTTAATGTAAAAAAAAAATAAAAAATACAAATCACGAAGTTAGTATCATAATCCGCTATATCCATTTTATTTATCCAAATTATTTAAATATTTCTGTATATACCTACATTGAAAAATGAACACTTTTCGAATCTTTATTACTCCAATTCATTAAATAAAAAATAAAAAAATGCAATTTTTTATTTACGCTACAGATGTGACAGTTTTTTGCGGTTTTCTCCGAATCAGTGAAAGTTGATATAGCGGATATAGAAATTGAACGACTCATTTATTCTAAAACTATTTTCTTTAAAGTTTTGAAAATAAAATACCAAAAATTACTTACCGTTTATTATACCGCTCCTTCAAGAGATACATTGCACCTGGGTGATTCGTGTACCAATATGACATTAAAACTGTTCACAGCAACAACCCTTGTAAAATATATATTCCCACAAATATTTTGTCTGGTGACTAATGCTAACCTCCAAAATTAAACATCACACCTGTTTACGTGAAAAGTTTTTTCATAATTTTATTGATGCAGAGGTCCCTAGACACAAAATAATTATCTATTAACCTAAATACTAAAGCTATCCATTTTTATACTCAACAAAAACCTATTCATGCTCCTATTTCAGGACGGAAATATGGCACTACCGCTTCTAAACATCCGAAAGTCAAAAGAGTGTGTGAAACTTGGTTAATGGACTTAGAAGTTGGTCATTTTCCACTACTTTTAAGATGGATATACGAGTACATAAATGAATCCAGATTTTTTTATATCTGTATTACAATGTTATGATTTTAATAATACCGTTATTTAGTTAAACAGCAAAAAGAGTTAAAAAGACAACATCGAAAATCCGTTTGGGCGTATATCTGGTAGAAATCTGGGGGTCAATGTGTCCAGAAGTGACGAACGAATGAATCCATCCCTCCCACTGCGGCACAAGGCGATGCGTCGAGAGAGTCCTTCTGAAGAGGTAAAATATCTCCAACAATCAGAATCTCCCCATCCGGCCCGCTGTAGAATCAGCCTCTACATTCTACAAGAACAAAGTGTACAACAAAAATAATATACTAGGGCTGTCCGAAAAATTAGGTCTCCAAGGTGCTGCAGTTGCGAAATACGATTTTACACGCAATCTTTTAACAGTGGCGTGTAGCCTGATTTCCCCTTGCCAAATCCCCACCACGATACACCCTCTGTGACGCTTAGTCTCGGTGTGGTGGCCGTTCGCGATGGAACTTCCACTCGCTGCACCCGCCAGGTGTGAGTTACGCTCTGTAATTCGTTTTTAAATTTTGCTTCGGCGAAGCTGAATAAAGCCACTGGAATTGTTTCTTCGAGTGTGGCGTTATGTAGTGTATCCAGGTCTCGTCCCCAGTCATAATTGAGTCCAAGCACTTGATGTCGTAGCACTTAAGGAATTCGCGGGCTGCTTCAACCCGTTGTTTTGGTGATCTTCGGTGAGCATTTTGGGACCCACCTTAGGCAGACTTTGTGTTCTTCCAAATTTTCTGTCAAAATCTTATCAATAGTGGTCTTACTGACATCAGGGATAATATCAGAGCATAACAGAGCTCCCGAACCGTCACCCGACGATCTGCAATCAGTGTTTTTTCCGTTTTGGCAATTTTTTCGTCTAAAACCGATGGCCATAAGGCACGCTTTTAAATTCTCTGCACCATTTGTGCACGTTTTCGCACTCCTACACTGTTTTCCGTACACTTCAAGTAGCGGAGAATGAATTTCTACCAGGGTTTTTTTTCACAAAAAAACTAATTATAGAGCGTAATTTAACCCTGGCGGGCGCGGCGAGCGCAAGCCCATCGCGAACGGCTACCACACCGAGACTAAGCGTCACAGAGGGTGCATCGTGGTGGGAATTTGGCAAGAGGAAACCAGGCTACACACCAATGTTAAAAGATTGCACGTAAAATCGTTTTTCGTGTCTGCAGCACCTTGGAGACCATATTTAACGACAGCCCTCGTATTATGTCTTATAACTATCATGATATAGATTACGACGATAAGAAAAGCGTACATATATTTTGAACTGATTTATTCAAGTGCTTGTTGACGCGGAACGTTTCTCGGGAATGTCTTTTCACTGATGTATATTCTGTACGGTACTATAGTACAGTACAGCCTTCGTTGCCGGGGGTGTTGTTTTATATTTTACCCCCGCTGATCATGCAGTGATCTTATCAGAAGCCCCCCCCCCATGGCACCCTTTACCTACCACCCCATCCTTCTATCGTTTGAGAAACTCCTAGTCAATCAACATTGAAAACGAAGAGACGAGAAAAGTATGAGTTTTTTTTAATGGAATGAGATTTTTTTGGTATCTTTAGAGCTATCTAGATTTTTTAACACAAATCCCATCAAGATAATGCGTATAAAATCACACTAGAAAAACACACTTGCCGCGACTGGGTTTTGAAATCTAGGAGAATTAACTTGTAAGTTACACCAAATCACCACCGTAACACGGACTTATGCCTAGCGTTATGGTCGAAAAATCCACAAATTATGAAACTATTAAAGCAATGAATAAATAAATATAAAAATTTAAATCATCTAACATATATTTGCGGTTATGGGTGATTGTAAGTGTTACTTTCCAAATTATAATTCAGACAAGCGATGAAATACATGCAATATAATTTTTCAGAAAATATTTTAACTGTCGTTTTTAAAACATGAACTGATATTTCAAGAATTCAGGCATGTTTTCATGACTGACACTGATGAAAAAATTTCCGAAAATGTTTGCTGCTGCCTTGAAATGTTTTTCTTGGTCATTCAACAGTTTGGGAGGCAGGAATGGGTACCGCCGCCCCGGGAACCTTTATTGGATAACAGACACCTCTGCCACAGGTCACCCCAAATGGTTCGCTACGTTTGGTGATTTAGCAAGGGTGCCCGGGTCCATGGGGTGAGATTTGTCTAGGTCTTGGAGGCGGATGACCTGGACACACGGAACCCCATATTCCTACCCACCCCTTAAACCCTTTTCCTTCCCAGAACTCTCCTCTCCTTCCTTTCTTTTAAAAAATCCTCCTCACAGCATCAAAGATAATATAGGCCCTGAGGGAAATTATTTTTCCTCTGGACCTCCTGTGTGGAGTTCATGTAAAAAAAATAATAATTCTGCAACCATTATTATTCTGGTGTATTGCATAAACTATTCATTTCGAAAATCTTTCAATTTTCACAGGTCTATGATTGTTTTTTTTTTCTGTATTCATCTTTATTATTTAAATTATAAATGTGAGCTATGTCTGTTTCGCTGTGTTGAGAGTAGGCGCAATTTATAAATAAAATTTAAATAACAAAATAATATTTCTTTGAAAATAAAATACAATCAACATCGTACCACTGAAAATGCGGACTCATAAGTGGAGGCGCAGTTTATAACACGATCAATTCATAACTAAAATACAAATATCAAAACAAATTTACCTTTAAAATAAAAGACAATCTTAATCATACCATTGGAAACGCATACTTACAAATGTTTTTGATAAAATCTTTGATGTTAGATCTGTCTTGGCTGACGAACCAATACTTGGCATCTAATTTATATTTAAAACTAACTTTTTCCCGAGGCTTCGCTCACACGGTGTAATTGGGGTTCCGCCTCCTCCACCTCCCCCCCCCCCCTCTCACCGCCCTCCCTCCCCCCGCCCCTCCCCCCTCACCCCGCCTCTTCCTCCGCCCACCACCCTCTCCCCTCCCCCCACCCCCTTCCAAATCCCCCTCCCCCCTCCGCCCTCCCCTCCGCCCTCCCCCTCCGCCCTCGCCGTTTGTTTTATATATTTTCATTCAATATTATTGATTTTAAAACGGTCTAAAACTGTCAAAATCAAAACGGCCCATGGTTTATAAATCGGAATGTGACGCCAGGAGCGTCGCTCAGCTTGGCCAGAATAAATTAACACTGTCAGTGAGCGTCCGCGCTCATGACGTCACACGATATATCGTTTTAGCGGTAATTAAAAAATGGGAAACTTTGACTAGCTGTAGAAAATTTATTCGTCAACATAAAAATAAAATAAAAATGCTTTAATCATCGCAATTTTTTGCTTAATTTTTTTAAGCAATTAAAAAAGTGGAAATATCCCATTATTTATTTAACATTATGTTTGCGTTCTTATTTGTATCTAATAATATAATTTAAAAGCGTATTTTAAAAATAGTTTTTAGTATTTATCTACGTTTAGAAATATATTTCATTTATTGAGCTTTAATTGCAAAACGGAAATAACACAATTTTTTAAATTACAAATGTTAGGACAAAAAAGGCGATAGACCCGAGTGGTTAAATAAAATATTAAATCAGGACTGCACATCCTTAACATTCAGGCTACAAGCCACAGAATTACAAGAAAGTTCAAATTAAGGTATGAATAAACGATCCATCTTAGCACTGATAGAAACTCCCTTATTACTTCATTATGTCGTCATTTCCTTTGATGGTCTGACCTTACCTGGTGGTGTAAACGTTAAATATCCATTAACATTACTCACATAACCGGGTTCCTCTAACGATCGCTTTAAAAGGGCCCTAGCCTAATTTATTTCCGACCGAGGTTACAAGAATTTAACTCCGGGGTGTTCATTTCACTCTAATAAAACAAAATAAACCCAGTGTTTTAAGTAATTTTACTTCCAACAATTTAGATTACTTTCTCAGTAGTTTTCATTCCGGAAACATTATAACGGGATTCTTGTGAACAATTCTCTTCGCCGTCAGTTAGAAGCCAGCGCTGTATCCCTGCGAATGTCATGTTCATAATTTAATTTATTTAATGTAAAGCTCTCATATTAAAATTAAATTTCCATCACACAAAGAGTCTTGGAAAGAGCCAAGTGAGATAGATGGACATAGGCCACTTGCATCACATTTAACAAAAAATCCGGTTTAAGGCGGCGGTTCGCGCGAGCGACCGCGGCACGCGACACAGACCAGTGACGCAAACAGGTGACCGCATCGAGTACTTGTCCTATAGCTTTGTATGGGGGCCAGTTCGTGCGCGCGACCGAGGCAGGAGACAGAGGCGGGAGACGGGAGACAGCAAGACGGTCGCTGCCCCGGACAAGTAGTGTCTCGCGTCGCGCTTGAAAAGTATGTGTGTTTGTTGTAAAAAATTACCGATTTTTCTGACTTATACTGTAAGAAACTGATTGAACTGATCAGACAGCATATACAATGCACAATTAGATTCCGAAAAAAATTAATTAATTAAATTAACAAATTTAAAAAATTAATAAATTATTAATTTTAAAATTAAATTAACCCGTCTGGTTGTTTAGGAATAAATACATCCCCAAACATGTAATCGCTTTATACTTTCATAAGACTAAAAATGTCCCGAGCGACCTTACATTTTAAAAGCTATATATCTCTCTTCTTCTCATGCAAACGTATATTTTCTTCTTTTGACCAGAAAGAGAACGAAATAATGCTTCGTATTGTCTTTGAAATGTGAAAGCTATCTTGTATAGATATTTTACAATCTCAATCCAAAGTGACGGTTTCTGATTTTTCGCGTGAATCTGAGGCTTCCACACTGTGAGGTGCGAATATATTGAACCAAGCAAACGGGTTAAATTAAATTTATTTTCAATGATATTCTTCCTTTTGTAAACATTGTCTTTTTGTAACTGTGTTTTATTCAGCCTAAAATAATTCCTGAACATATTGTCATCAAACAATAGGTGATTTTTCACTAACAGCGAAAATGATCCTTCTTGGCCTCTAGTTGCATATAATTCGTTAATGGGTAACCTTTTTTTAGATTTGTAATAATAATATAAGTACACATCATCATCTTCTTCTTCCTCCATTAGTAACTCTAATTTGGTTTCCATTAAAGGCCTTTGGCGGCGGTTCGCGCAACGACCGCGGCGTGTGTAAATTAATGACAGTACTACACAGCCGCCTCCACCGACAGACTGTGCTACACTGAGGCGGCCGCGGGCCGCGGGCCGGCAGCTCCCAGCGCCGCGAGCGGTCGCGTCTCCGCCGACAGTAGGTACAGAAGAGACCGAGACACTTGTCTGTCTGTACTGTGACCGTCTCCGGTCTGTGTCGCGTGTCGCTGTCGCGGCGCCAACCGCCGCCTTTAGGCCAATATTCTAAGACATTCCGTATTTTTTTGTTTTTTTAATCGTATTTTCGACACCCTGGCGATTTTTTGAAAATTTCAATCCGAAAATACATTAACCATAAAATTATGTCCCGGGACATAATTTTATGGGTGCGAAAAAACGGTAATTACATAGCCAAAAATCATTTAAAAAAAAAACGTTTTCCACATGAATGGCACAGGAGAATAACGAGGAATACCAAACATATCACAACACAAAAATATTTTTTTCATAAAATAAAATAAAATACTTTTTCGTTTAAAACCACGAGATTCATTATTTTATGAACCGACCGGTTTCGCTTTACTCAAGCATCTTCAGGGTACAAATTAATACTAAACAAGAAGTACATAATGTGCGCTTATATATAACAAAATATAGAGGAAGACAACATTATACAAATATTACAAACAGATAGACGGCCATAAAATACCTTATCATAAGTAATCAAGTAATGGGAAAAACCAAAAGATAATTATGTAGACTAATGGGTTATAATAATAAATTTGGAGAAACAAAGCATCAACTGGCATGGTGGTAAGGAGCACTGGGAATTTTTATTTTTAAGGGTTTATTGGAAACAGACCTAATATAGGACTACTTGATATGCAGATTTTTTATAATATTCTTATTATTATTATAATCCACAAATACAAGTATATTGAATTTAGTCACATAGAGACGTTGAACATTATAATGATTAATGATCAATAAGATGGATCAACGAAAAAAATATTATTGCAGAAAGCAATCACTTTGTGGTTTGACAAACCACAAAGTGATTGCTTTCTGCAATAATATTTTTTTTCGTTGATCCATCTTATTGATCATTAATCATTATAATGTTCAACGTCTCTATGTGACTAAATTCAATATACTTGTATTTGTGGATTATAATAATAATAAGAATATTATAAAAAATCTGCACCATTACCATTACACTTCTAAAACAGGTACAGAAGGCATAAAATGTACGGGGTTCTAATATATTACTTAAAAACGAATATAAAACTTCCCTTACGGGGCTCTCTTCGAAACATCTGTCAAAACGTCAAAGCAAATGATAAGTTCGCAGAGAACAAAAAATAAATCTAGTGAATGTTAAATTTCTAATTCAAAAATTCGCCTGAAATCAAAGTGTTGCCATATAAAAAAAATAAATCAGTGTGGAATTTTATAAAATTATACACATATAATGGATTTATTTATTTAATATAAAATAAAACTGTTCATTTCTAAAAATAAAAATGTTTACTGACGTTTTCGTAATTTTAGTAAAAAAAACTATCCACAAGATTTTTTCCAAGTCGTTATGAAATCCATGCAAGTGGCCTATTGACGAGAGCTATTCTAACGTGGCAGATACCATGATCACATTGACTATCAGATGATCGCTGGTATCACAGATGATGGATTAAAATGGAGAGAATTATTCTTATGCAATTACACCTAATGAAATTACACACATCAAAAAAAAACTTGATTCTAACAGATTCAAAGGGTAAGTGTGTACTAAATCAGGCATGCCCAATCTGCGACATATTGGACAATTGAAGATTTTTTGCGACCCAAAATGACGTTTTAAGCATTCCATTTTAGTTTTTTTTTATTCTCGCAAAAAAGAAAAAAATGTTCTCGTGAATTTGAATTATATTTTGTGAAATTAGAACTTTCTTGTTATTAGAACGACTCTCGATGGGGGTTACGATTTATTGCTTGAAAAGTGCCAGGCTCATGTTCACGCTAAAAATTTGTTTTTGCAATCAATTTTTTCGGCAGATTTGTCGGAAGATCGAATGCAACTGACCTGATTTTAGTAAGTGCAGGATGAGTGCAAAGGACACACATAGGCGCTTGTGTAGCGTGTAGCCAGTTCATGGCTTCGAGTATTGAAGAAAGCATTTTTGGACCTGTAAAAATTAACGATAATATACGCCATTTATTTTTTGGCCCACCAAATTTGTGTTGACCACCGCTGTATTAAATAAATTTCATTTCACTTTGCAATTTGGAGGCGGATATGCGTCCCGCCACCCCAGAAACCATTTATTGGATAACCAACACCTCTGCCATAGGTCACCCCGAGAGGTTCGCTACGTTTGGTGACTTATCATGAGTGCCCGGGTTCATGGGGTAAGGTTTGTTCAGGTCTTAGCGGCGGATGCATCTGCCCACCTGATACATGGCGGGCCGGATCGAGAGAGATTGGTTGAGGGCGACCTTTGACCTTTCCAGCCGGACTCTCCCGAGCCATCGCATTGTACCGCAGATGGAGGGATTGATTCATACGTCCATCATTCCTGGACCCACTGACTACCAGATTCCTACCCACCCCTGATACCCTTTTCCTTTCCAGCACTACCTATCATTCCCTTCCTTAAAAATACCCTTCCCACAGATGACACAGGCCCTAAGGGAAATTATTTTCCTCAGGACCTCCTGTTTGAAACTAATGTAAAAAAATTTTAAAAATACTAGTCGATCATATCAGTTAACAGCTGTCATTCCTCAGGAATTAGATTTTTTATTGCTTTAGGTTATTTAAGTGTGTGAATAATAATCATTTTTATATTTATAAATGGTAAGGTTTATACAAATAATATTATTAAAAAAACATTTTCCTGACAACAGATTGTTCCGCATTTACACATCTTATTTGTTATTAGGTTGACAATTGACAAAAGAGTCACTGCTCAACTAGATATTCCGGATTTATCCCGGAATGCAACTGGTTTTCAGTTCATCCCCGAAAAATTTCAGTGCCTCTTATATAACCAAAATTCTAATCAAAGCAAAATAAATAATATGATCACAGGGACCATTCAATTGTCGAAAAAGATATCTACCGACTTAGAAATACGCAAACCACAAGTTCATTTAAAAGTAAAATTATTGATTACCTCCGATAAACACATTCATCGGGAGAATTTCAAAACATATTTACGTTTCTGCCTACTGTGTGTACTCGTATATACTCGTATGTATACCATGTGTGTACATTTGATTAAGTTTCACTTGACTTTTTTATCATTTATCACTACCTATGCCTTTTTGTCAAATTGAAATTCAATTGCTTCAAAATTATTTTGTCTTAATCTTCTGCATTCATAATTGAATTATATCAATAAAAAACGAGTGTGCTTTAGACCAGGACTTCCCAACCAGGGGGGCACGCCCCCCTAGGGTGGCGTAGAGAAATGTCAGGGGGGGGCGTAGTAGGTACGTTTGCATTTCCGAAAAAAAATCTATTTAACGCGTAGGTAAATTAAGTATTCCGAATTGCCATTCAATCGCTGGAATCGCTGCTATACAAGTTTCGACAAGTCATAACACGACGTGTGATGCGCCCTGAATCAGCTAAACTTGAAACTTCAGGGCAGAAATGGCACTTTGATTAGTAACTATGATTATATTCAAGGTTTCATATCAAAGCTTCAACCTTGGAAAAATAAGGTATCTGCCGAAAATGTATTTCCCTTTTCACGGCTATCCGAAGCAATTAATAATGAAAAACTGGATAAAGATTTAAAATCTGAAATATAAACTCGTTTACAAGCGTTGGGAAATGAATTTCACCGATACTATCGAGATGTTAATTCCGAGTCACCAATATGACAAATTACCAGAAACCCATTTCTTGTCGATGTCTTACAATTACCTGAAGAAGTTCAGGAAGAATTTCTAGAAATGAAGGCTGACTCGACCATGAAAGACGACTTTCATCTTTTTTTTTTTACAGTGAATACCGCACAAGAATCTCAACTGCTCCCGTCTGGAGCCAGTGAGACTATGGCATCCCAAATTGGGGTATGTTGTGAGACTGAAGGTAGTGGGAAGGGGAAGGAGTTGGGGAAGAGGAAGGTTTGGGAAGTACCTGGCTATTCAAATCTGGTCACCAAACACGGCTAAAGCCATTTTTAAGCAACGTTTCAATTCTGAATAGTGGTCTTACACAAGGGCGATACTGATAGTATCTTCCACTCTGGAACATGCCGCAAATATACTATTTATTATTTTAAATGAATTAGTTGTGAAATAACACAAATTGATCAAATAATTTTTATTTGCGCATGCCGGGTTCGAACCCGCGACCTCCGGATTGTGAGTCAAGAGTCTTACCCACTAGACTACGTAGGTCGTCTTTTGACATTAGAGAAATTTTGGATCAAACGATTCTTTGTTAATCCGAAAGTTGCTTTACTTTGAAAATACTTATTCCATTTTTGTCCACTTATTTATGCGAGACAGATTTTTCAGCTCTAGTTTTAATAAAAACTAAACAGCGAAATCGCCTTGCCGTCCATACATAGAGATGTACATATATCAATGCGTCCATAGCAAAGATATTGAAATATAAGTAGATGTGCTATCTGCTGTTTTTACTATGTGGGTCTGCGCTTCCGGGTGTCGCCGATATTGTTTACCAATTAACAAATAAACTAAAAGAACAAATAATTTACGAATAAACCAAACGAACGTTAAACTAAATGAACGAATTCTTTCCTTATTCAAAATATATTGTTAACCAATATTAATGCACATTTTCAAAAAATCAACGAAATGAACAAATTCTTTTTGTATGAAAACTACGCTAATTAGCGCGTAGTCTGGCGACAGTTGCGCGGACACCATAGCATATCTCTCTGTATTTGAATATCTTTGGTCCATAGCCATTTAACCATAGCTCTAGCAAAGATTGAACCCAGAATCGACTAAATGATACAGAACAGAGCATGCAAGCTCAAGGATCTCATTAGTACTTTAAAACTTTTTATTTATTTGTTCTAAAATTACTTTGAAAGTTGTTAGACATTATCTAATTATAAAAAAATAATTTAAATAAACAAAAAATAATAATAGAATAATAATATGTATAATAACTTAAAGAAAACTTAGAAATGTAAATGTAAAAGTAATTATTGATTGAAAGTGTACCTACTCTTCGATTAAAGATCCATAATAAATCAATATATTGTATCTGTATTATACCTAATTGAAATTCAAATAAATAATTTAGTTAATTTAAAAAAAATGTGTTTCTTATTTTTGTTGAAACTTAATTAAGGGGGGCATGAAAATATTTTTTTTGCAATAAAAAACACATAAATTTGTTTTTTATTGTAAATTATGGCGAGCCACAAAGTTAGTGCTTTTTACAAATATTTTTTTTTTGGTTCGGGGAGGGTCGGTGAAATAAAGGTTGGGAAACCCTGCTTTAGACCACACGACTGAAGTAAAACTTCACTAACTTATAAAAGAATATATGACATTGACATTGACATTGGGGTGAAATATGACATTGGGGTGACTTATGACCATGGGGTGACCTTTAACCTTGGGGCGACCTACGACCTTGGGGTGACCATCCTTATCCTTATCCTTACACTTATCCTTATCACTCCCTAAGTAGAGCGTGCATAAAGGCCCGACCGTTCGCCTCGCCATCGATCCGGGTTCGCATCGATTACCGTTCACATCACACTTTTCGTAACATCACACTTTTCGTAACGCATTCACCACCTTACCATCCAAATCGAGCGTGCGTAAAAAAGTTTTACTTGAAAAAATTACTGAATTTTCATAAATATTACGTAAACAAAAACATAGCTAAAAACCACTCTGTAAATTGACATCTCCACACAGGCGTTTCACACCTAGTGAGATGGGCAATACGTCATTAATGTAATCAAAAGTAATATTAAAATAGTTAAAAAAAAGTAATGAAAGAAAACCTACTCCTCCTATAAAATTTTCTAATCATCGCGTCGTCGTTTGGACAATTAAGAACTAAGGCGATGAAATGTGTAGAAATTTTTAAACACCCCAAGCCGAAGTAAATTTTTCGTTCTATTTTTTAAATATTAAAAAATAATAACCACCAGGGTAATTTTCCAAACTATGTAGGTAGGTACATAGTAGTCTTTACGTATTCATAAAGTTTTAATGGCTATTGACAAACTTCTGAACTATTGATATTTTCCAATCCTCTGTGTATGCTCCGTACATTCTCATACCGAGGCGCCTCATTTGTAATACAATTTGATTGCCAGACTATGCACCTTCGCGATGCAGAGGCAAGGATATGATGGGGTGCCGGGTACCGAGATTGATGTTAGAATTCAATTTTGCTTGATATTAATTCCTGCTAGAGCTTTAGTAATACAAATACGTGCCTAGGATGATACGAGTATTCTCTTAACCGGGTGGTGATAAAGTTTCCCTGTACACTGCATAGACAGCGGCGTTCTTGCGCAGTGTCGCATGAAAATATATATCGATCGTCCAGTTGATCGATCAAAGGTCTCCGAAAAAAAGAAATTATGCTGAGTATGCAATTATATGTAAAAGTGAAATCCTATCTGGTACAATACTCAGATTACTGACAACCAAATCAATTATAATGCAGAAAACATGTAGTGAATTAAAAAAAATGTTGATGTTTTCTGGGCCACTAGTACGCTATTTCAAAATGTTTATTTATTTTACAGGGACATGTAAATAATATTTATTTATGGTGAGTATTCGAATGTTGCTCTCCTCATTTTCACAAAACTTCAATTTGTAGATGTCTGACGAATCTACTACACTAAATAAGCACAATTTTTTAAAATGTGATTCTATTGAATTGTTTTTTTTTCATCGTCTATCAAAGGGGGCAAAGTGATAATCGCTTTGCTGTTCTATACATATAACTCTGCGAATAATGAACTAAGCTAGTTTTAGTAACAGTGCCAAAGCTGGATTACGATCGGCTTACGTATAACAGATATTTTAAGTAGATTCCTAAGTATTTTATATAAGCTATATTCAACAATAAAATTATATTGGTGTTTCCATAAAATATGTAACTATGCGACAATTTATTTACAATATTCTTCTCAAGTCAGTTCCTCATTTCTGAGGATCGTGACCCCTTCTCCAATTTCCATGGTGAACAAGACTCCTTTACTCCTCGTGATCCTGCGCTGAGTGGAGAACTGCGGACACAGACGTACCGGACGCCAGTGATACCTGCTCACTCCAGCCCATTGGTGACCTTCCTCTGCTTCTTCTGTCTTTCCTTTGTCAGTGACTTTGAGTTTATTCAAGCTGGAATCCTCAGTTAGGCAAGCTCTGTGTCAAAGACGTGTGATACGCTGTAGGTAGATAATCGAAAACCTATTGTGGATGCCTAGCTCTTCCAGAATGTTCACAACATCTGATTTGGACGGCGCCTATCCGCTTTCTTTCGCTGACTCTATGGGTTAGTGTGGGCCGAATTTTTTTTCTTCCGAATTCCTTATGGCGCTAGTAATAAAAATTTGTCTAGGTACCTAAAACATAAAAAAAATTAGTTAAAAAAAATATATATCCTAAGGCTCCGGGGGTCCTTTGAAGTTTGAGAAAATATCGAAATATTTCCATTTTTTCAGCCCCTGCACAAAATACTCTGAAATAGTTTAAAGATATTCATTTATGAGATCTTGTTAAATAAAGTTCATAGCTTCGATATGTATAACTATTATCTATTATTTTTATAGTAATATGGCAATAAAACACCTCCGCCCGCAGTCCCCAAACCCGCCCGCGCTTGAGCGGCGTGCCGTATTGGCCGTTCCTTGGTCGACCAAGGACTCCCCATTTCGTGATATTGTTGTGTAGGTAACTAAAAGTATTTTGAAAATAAGGGAAGAAGATTATTTTCCAACCATTTTGAAAGAAAGAATTACAAACATTATTAAGGCATATCAACATAAGTATATAAACTTGTTGAAGTCAGAAAAATGTGGAAGAAATACAGTTTCCTTCCAAAGAAGAGTCTCTCCATTTAAAATCACAAGCTCCCTACTGTTTGATATTAGTCATTGTAAATGTAAAGTCAATAAATGCAGTTTATTATCGCAAATTATAGACAATAAATTAAAGTTTCCCTTAACGAAAAAACCAAAGAGGTGAGAGAAAAATGTTTATCGGCAGTGTTGGTATACCGACTACGAAATAATTGGAAAAGCCCATGAAAAGAAATTGAAAACATCTTACCAAATCAACTGAACAGGTGTGAGAAAAAAAAGCTTTGAAATTTGTAGACATTTTGTATCATTGTCTATCATTGCGTTATCTTCCACGTTAACATCAAAATCATCTTCTCCTGATGCAATATCAAGTCGGCTACTTAAGACTAATAACACCGCCTTTCCGATAACAAGCAATTCTCCGTCTTTTACAGTTCTCTCCAACATCTGTGACAGGTTCAGGATATTGGATTGAGCTGGAGTAGCAATCGCTTCTGCCGTCTTAAATGATTTCAACATAATCACGCAGGATAATAATAATACAGTAATAGACAAAAATAGACGGTGTCGCGGACGTCTGCGTGCCAGATCTGTACTCATTAAAGCTTAGTGCAAAAACTAAGTGAATTATTTTTTGATGGTCGAAAGAACAAGACCTTAGCTAACATAAAATGACACAAATACTATAAAAGCACAAAGAAGAACACATATCGATAATCGTGGAATCAGGATCTCATTTCTTGAAGCATTTTACGCCTAGGCCAGGCACTGCCGTAAACATAGTCAAACCAATAATGGAATATTTTGCCCGTCAAAACATTTCACTCTACCATTTAAAAGCAATTTGCGTGTGATGGCACAAATTTTAATACGGTAACAACTGGTGCTGTGATTCGAACGATGAAGAAACACTTGAATGGACCGGTACAGTTGCTAATCTGCTTTTTTCGTTGCAACGAGCTGCTTCTACGCCTACGATTATGAAGTCGGATGGTACAACGGCCAAATAATTCAACATACTTACATATACTAGTGTTTCATTAAACAATTACTGTTTATTATATTTTTTCCACCTGAAAACAACCAACTTTATTTTTGCGAGAGAGACATTGTTAGTGTTAAATCTCTCGCTAGGTTGCGTTATTATTATGGCATTATTGCTTATAATAATTGTTACCCTTTGTGCTATGCATAAAAATCTTGTCTTAAACGTTAGTTTATCAATTAAAAAATAATATTTAATATTTGACAAGTTAAAGTATTTCCCCAAAAAATGTAGACATAATTTGTCTCGACGCCACCTAGCGAGAGATTTAACACTAACAATGTCTCTCTCGCAAAAATAAAGTTGGTTGTTTTCAGGTGGAAAAAATATAATAAACAGTAATTGTTTAATGAAACACTAGTATGTATTGAATTATTTGGCGGGTATTAGATAAGCCGCCATAACTCAGTGGTCAGAGCACCTGACAGGCAATCAGAAGGACACGGGTTCAAGTCCCGTTGGCGGCAAGCATCTTTTCTCGGAAGATTTTCCAATGTAGATGAGTGTTTCAGGCTGATAATTATTGCTTATAATAATTGTTACCCTTTGTGCTATGCATAAAAATCTTGTCTTAAACGTTAGTCTATCAATTAAAAAATAATATTTAAAAAAGATAAATAACTTTACACAAAATTCCAACTTTTACGGGTAGTTTTGTGGTAAAAAAGATAAAATATAACCGGCGTGCGCGGCCAGCTTTATTATTTTCCGCTGTTACGATACGGGCAAATCACAACCATGCAATTGTTGCCACGATCACTCTCGGTAGGTTCTCAGCAAGTAAAATCGTACCTCACACTAAGGATTTTCAGTAGATATTTTTGTTTGGGGAAAAAAAAGTTGGAATTTCGAAAAAAGTTGTTAATCTTTTGTATTCCCACCATCATGTAGACTCACCTCCCGAAGTTAATGCACTTTACCCCCGGACACCCTGTATAACGTTATTATTTTTATTATTAAGTAAAGTAATTTGAGAGATGAATGATATCGGAGATTTGAGATTTTTTGGTCATCATTGTTTTTTTAGATCTTTCCATCCATCAATAACCTTACGCCTTATGTATTCGCTGTATATTTTAAATAACATTGGTGAAAGGGTGCACCCTTGATACCTCCTTTTCCACCTTAAATGTGTGCGATTTTTGGGTGTCAATAACTCCCGTCTCCAAGAACTTCCCACAGATGGTTCCACTGTACACAGTCAAATTAAAAATATAAGCATACCTTTCCATTCCTTTGTCCTAGTCGGATCGGGTATTTCGGTGCTGTAGTCAATTGCAGCCCCTCTCAGTATCTATAAAATACATTAAAATAAAGGGTTCGGTTTAATATTATATAGATATTGTAAAATTCACCATGTCCCATCAATCCTAATGGATGAAAACACTGTGCGACGCCTAGCGTGTAATCCAATGCATTTGTCAACTCAGCCACTAAACGGTCGTTAAACTAAGTTAAGCCGCATGGATTTAAACACGGCTACATGTTTATTTGTCAAAGTATCCGTGTAGTTTATTAAGAGTAATAACAATAAATATAATTAAATTAAACAAACAACTGCTACGGATCTGTTGGCGTTTTATAATTCACTTTATTTAAAATAAGTGTAAAACACATCAATAAACAGAATGTATAAAAACATTATGAAATTTGTATTCACAATCAATGATGCAATTATTTACCTGCTGTAATATCAGCGGCAATTCTTGAATTATGTTTTTGTTTTTTGTATGTTTGTAATTCTGTTAATACGGATTTTTTACACAAATATAATGTATGAATGTATATATTTAAATAAAAGCAATGCGCATATAAGTAAAATGTAGCTTTGAAAAAAATTGCAAGAGAACCCACGAACTTGCAATATCTAAATGGGATTTGTTTAATCAAACATGTGAATATTACTATATTACACTTACAATTTGTTTAATTTCATCTGTTTTTTATGCGTTTTATATTATTGTGCTTTCTGTTATTTACTGTTCGTAAAAATATTATTTTTGTGGAATAATTTCTGAAAATTAAATGCATCTAAAAAAAATTACTTCAAATTAATGTATACAGGGTGTTAAGGGACGTACTTTAACTTTAACCAGAGATTCCTGATATTATTTGGAGTTAAAAATGTAAATGAAATTTTGGTCTCCGATGACTTTTAGGTGACTTTTTTTTCAAATTTTTTTCTTCAAAATCAACAAAAAGAAAATTCTTCCTCATGTCGTCACTAGTCACTCAGCCGACTCGCCGACCAACTAATAATCTAATACATACCATTTTTATGTTTTTCTAGAAAAAAAAAATCAAAATTTCTTCAGGTAATTTCTTCAAATAATGTCAGGAATCACTGGTTAAAATAAGTCAAGTACGTCCCTTAACACCCTGTATAATAAAGTTTCACTTTTCATCGAAAATGCGCAAAACCTTAAACTATTGAGCCTTCGAGCTCTTGCCCTCGTCAGTTATGGTTTGATTGGTGAAAATTACCTTTGATCTATGAACATCATTGTTTTTTTAAATAATCTTTAAATCCCAAATACCAACATTTCTTCATTCTACACTTTTACCTTGAATAGACGTTAAATAGATTAATTATTTCATAATGATGTTTTCTCAACAAGATCTTAGAAACCATTTACTTGACAACATCATTTTGATATACAAATTATTATACCAACTAGGTACATAATACATAAATACAAAATTATATCAAATCATTTTGCCGTAAATGTATTCAGCAAAATGTCTAGAATTATGAGCTTGTTGATGAAGAAAAGCTACAGGGGTCGCAGCCCTCAGAAGTGTACAATAATGCATGCAAATTTATTCAACAGTATTAATAGGAATTTAATCACGCGTTTCCCGACAGGCGTTGGTATTATTCATCCGTTAACAGTGTGAAACATTGAGCCAATATTCACATTAAGCGCGAGGATATGCAGCCAGCAGATACGTCCTTATGGAAATGTATCTACTTGTTATACGTTCCCGTCATTGTTATGTGAGAAACATTCATATCAGGTTGGCCCTCGTGTCACAACATTGTTTGTTGTTGTTAATGATGATACAATGTGTAAATAATATTGGATTTTAGTATATCCCCATTCTTTCCAATTAGTTGTCTTAGGATAAAGAATAACATAAGAAATGCCTCATGGGCGTGATTCGTGATCCTATTGTAATTCCGTACGAAACTGTGCTTTCGGATTTCAAATGGTGTGGAGACCTATGATTTCAGGCGAGTGTAAAAGGCCTTACACACCTCCTAGCAATCGGTGGAGATTTAGGAAGAGTGGTTGAATGGATAAAATTGGCGTCTTCTCTACACACTCGTCCTGTAGATCAAGATGGCGCCAATACCTTCCAAACATCAAAAATAAGAATGGCTCTGAAACTTTCTTGCGTGTAATTACGTGAATCGTTTATTGGGTAACCATCACCCCTGCCGTAGGTCATCCTGAAGGGGTTTGCCACGTTTGGTAACTTTATAGCAGTTTACTTATGACTTATGCAACTACGTACCCCGATCCTATCATCGATACTAGAAGAGCGTTCGTCGGCGTTACATCACTTGCTGTTTCGACAAGCGGCATCAGCTCGTGGCCAAAGTTAGTTGTGATTCTGATGGGGGCAAGAAAAGACGTTATTCGCTACGCAGGATCACACCAAGCAAGTGGTGGAGCTACGACATCGTAATCGTAAATTCTTATCTTTAGTTTTAGAATTCACTATAATTTTCCTTAAATTGTTTCTCATAACTTGTTCCTAATGTTTAAAACGATCTGGGGCCCTTGAATATTTTGTAATAACTTATCCACTCTCTTATTTTTTATGATTATCAAATTGAATGTGAGGTTTGTCTAGATTTTAGCGGCGTATGCATTTGCCCGTCTACTGCGTGGTAGGCCGAATTGGGAGAGACTGGTTGAGGGCGACCTAACTAGAATTCTCCAGTTGGATCCTCTCAAATCATCGCCTTGCATCGCAGTGTTTGCAATGGGAAGGATGGATTCATGCGAAAGTCAGTCCTGGATACATTGACCCAAGATTCCTACCCAGCATTCATACCTTTTTCCTTCCCTAAAAAGACCCTCCAATCATCCCAAAGATGAGATAGGCTTTGAGGGATTTTTTTCCTCATAGCCACCTGTGGAGTTATTGTGAAAAAAAAATTAAAAAAGGGAAAAAGAAGATTTGGATGAAAATATGGTTGATGAAAGCCGTAACTTGAGTCAGTAAAGAGAGTACTGAAACCAATAGACCTGAAAAACATTATAAGAATGGAGATCGAGTGCTTTGAAAAACCATGCAAAATGGTGCCTCCATTGATCCAAAAACATTATACCATGCTGGAAGAACCAAAAAGTCTAAGAGAACGTCTCACCGTCACTTTACGATTCCTGACTACTTAACAAACTTATGAAGATTTGAAATTTATTACTGTAATCAACAAAAAATTTAAATCAACGCGATTTCACTTCGTACTGGGTGACTCTCGCGCACTTTTGCTCCCTCATCGTGGGTTCACCCGTCCCAGTTTCGGAGTTTGGGCCGATTTATCTACTCATGCGTTGATCTTGGAAGCGATCTACCACTGCCCCGATATTGCCTCCCTCCAATTGCAGGGAGGTGTGTAAGGCCTTTAAGTGAGACGGAACTCTAGGGGTTGGGCTAATAAAACATTTTTTTTCCAATGAAAATTGTGTGAAAGATTCTTCTCGTGTTATATTCTTTCTTCTATGGAGCTTCCTCTTCCAAGGTGGACTGTAGGGTGTTGGATTGAAGTAAAATCGTATTTTTTTCTTTTTCCTATTAAGATGCCATAAATATGCTTGTAATAAATACTTTTTAAAAACTCCTTGATGAACTAAATTCCTTATATCTACTGATCATTATCTAAATCTATGGTTCCCAACTGGTGGACAATGGGTAGTCCGAGAGATCCACGTGGTCCATAAAATGTGGTCCAGACACATTTAATCTTTGCTACAAAACCGAATCGAATGGTATCCAAATGCTGGTTCGTAACTCTTTTGTTATTAATAATGGAGAATTTTTTTGTTGCTCAAGTGATTATATAAAATAATTGTATATACAAAATATAATGGTTTCTAGTAGTTGAAGAAGTCCAAGAAGAGCACATTGAATTGCAAAACGATAGTAATTGCAAGGACGCGTTTAATTACGCGATTAACAGTTTGTCATTATTGTACCTTGTGGTCCGTGTGAGAACAAATAAATGTCATGGTGATCCCTGATCAAAAAAGGTCGGGAACCACAGGCCTAAATGGAAATCACACTGACATGTTATGTTTAAAGATATCGCCTGTCTGGTTGCTGATGGCGGATCTATCTAGTGTTCATTACATCAATGGCTACGCATATTGTAGCTTCCATCGTTCATTTGAAATTCAGATTGAGCGCAGCCTTATTCTCACAAGGAGGGCTTTCCGGGAAATCTTCAGGGCCTTCAAGAAAATATAATTGTAATATTCATAATATTATCATTACGAAAATGTGAATCATTTCGTTGATTTCTCAAAACGATGTTATTGTATTTGGTGGTCTTGATTCCCTTATTATTGAAGTATTGAAGGTGCACCTAAAGACTTATACTGCCCGAATGTTTCCTTTGATGCGTTGGTCCCTCCTATTGTAAACATGTATTGGGTTCTCTAATACATGGGGCAAACGAAACATGATTCGAGTAGCGTCGATGTATTATTGCGTTCGTCTTGTCTGAATTATGAAAATAGCAATAACTTCAGAAGGTTATTTTCGAACAAGTAGTATTCCAAAACAACATGTTGTCCAAAACGTACGTGTCTGGAGGATGACTGTACGATTTATTTATTTTCGAAAGACATTTCGATCGTCCAGTTGATCAGTCAAATGTTAGACATCTCCACGGACATATGAATATATCTGGACCTACCCTAAGTGATAAAAACGTATTATTTCCCCCTCCCCATGGAGCCAGCTGAAGCTCCTCCTTGGAGCCAGCTCGCTCCATGGGGAGGGGAGAGAGCCTCGCTTGAATCTAAAATATGTGACGTCATCATTCTTGTTTTGACCAGCGCGGAACTAACATCCATACATTTTACGAAATAGCACGCAAAAAACGGTAGCTTGTGTACATTCTACCCACATATTATGTGCACATAGCAAATGTGGGCGGTTCTCCAGTGTGCTCGTCACTGGTTACAGGGGTAAGTAAATTATGAAACATTTGTAAAAGTGTCTTAACTAAACACGGCAACAAAATATTGCTATGTGAATAGGTGCGAATCTTTTCGGGGCGAGCATTTGGCCTTCGCAAATATGTTATTAACGTGGCAAGCAATTCGCGCTCCCATGTAAAAAGGTCTATTCATTCAAAGCAGATTTTGCTTTTAAGAACTAATTGGTGATATTATAATGCGAGATGCCTATATACTGTCAGATTGATTTTTTAAGGAATCACAGTCATCTTTCCTCTCTTCGCCCCCCATAGTTTAGTTTTACCCCTCATCTGTATCTTCTGGTCTATTGAATTCGGATGTCTATGGACATCTCCAAAAAATCGAAATTAGAGTTGAGTTTGTAGCTATACTCAAAAGTGTAACCGGTATCTGACAATACTCAGATTACTCGTAAACACCACGAAATTAATTATAATGCAGGAAAACTTGTAGTGTAGTGAAAAAATAAGAATTTGATGTTTTCTGGGTTAGGTATCAGTGGGAAATTTCAAAATATCACACTAATGTACCGGACCTTTACGCTTCCAGGTATTATTTCATTCTTCTTATTCTTGTGCCCTGTATGTTTAACGGACGTTGGCTATCATGTTGGCTATGCGGACTTTGTTTACTGCGGCCCGGAACAGCTCCACGTTAGACTGGCCAAACCACTGTCTCAGGTTTTTCAGCCATGAGGTTCTCCTTCTTCCAGGGCCCCAAGATATTGAAGTTTTCGGATTTTTATAGTTTTAATTACATCCTTTTCTTTATTCATCCGAACCATAACATATTCATTTGTTGTATTATTTCATAGCATATTTAATATTTAAAAAAAACACTTAAATAATATTTGGTTCATGGTGAGCATTCGGATATTGCTTTCCCCATTATCTCAAAACTTAGGAATAGAAGTTTTTGTCAACTGGACGTTCGATGTATTTCCCTAAACAGAGACTATTTTAATCGAAAGGGGCATAATCTTGATCTCAAATATTTTCTATTACATTTTTCAAATCTTATCCGGCTTTTTGTCGCCATGGGATATTTTCACAAATTATGAATAAAGTTGAAAATGTTTGGAAGAATTAGTTTATATTTCTGATTCTGATAATTGTAGTAAAAAATGTGTATGTTTAATATTTTCAATAATATTTATCAATTTATAAAACCGCGCCTTCCGAAGCGGTTCCATCTGGCTAAAACGTCATTATGACATAGAAAACGTCAATGTCTGGTAAGACGACTGTCACCAACGTTGACTGACTGTCACCAACCAGCAGATCAGGATCTGCCCTGATGATGGACACTGCAGCGCTGTCCGAAACATTGGCTAAAGAAGGACGTAGCGCAACACGGCATAACACCCCAAAAACAAATAACGAAAAAGGTAATTTCATGTTACATTCCTTCACATATTGAACATTTTCCAGAGTACCGATCGTTAAATATTAAAAAAGGTTGCCATACCGCAATAATCATACACATTCGATGAGGTACTAGTATGGTGGAATTTTCATATTGTGAAAATAAATGACTTATTTGAATATATTAAAGATATACGAATTTACCAACTATATGGCTTGAGAAAATGAGACTTAAATTCAAAGCAAATTTGAGTTCATTGATCATTAATAATTTCACGTAGGACGATTTCACATTTCATTGTTAAATTATAATTTATAAAATTGTGGCGTTCGATTCTTCTCCTTGATAAATCTCAAATTTCTAGAATGGTTTTCAAAGGTCTCTAGACATTTGGGATGCTGTTTTTTTGAGCTGACCCTTTGCCCAAAACTGTTGCTAGAAATCGTCTCAAATGACAGAAAATAATAATATATGTATCTCGTCTTCACCAAAGTTTTTTCGTATCGCAAGAATTTTCTTGTAAAAAAGATTCGAATGAAATCTCACAAAGTCGGTTTAGGAAGTTCAAAGAAAAAGGTTTACATTATTATTATTATCAAAGGATTCTGTACTATTTTCTTGTCAAATTCAAAAGCAATTTCAAATTCACAGATAGCAATATGGGTTTTTATTTGTGCGGGTTGTTCAATTGTTCATTTTCGGGGTTCAAAGGGTAATAAGTTTTCGGTGCCTACCGGAGCTGGGTTGGTATTGGTGGGACCTTTACCTTTCCGAATCTCGACGGGTTTTAAAACGAAGCTGATATTTACGTATGAATTACACAGAATAAAGTTTGATTGAAGTTAGGTAAATCAATTTCCTTTGTTGACCGACCTGAAAAGTAAAGGCACTGTATCGTAATTTAATAAAGTGGGTTCGTCAAATTTCACGTTCGATTAGAATCTCAAAATATTTATCATTTATTATCTACCAATGAAAATAACACATGATACCAAAAGCTGTGATCCCACCAGTTATATTCTATGATCTTTTTCATAGAATCTATGAAATACATTTTTTAAGTGAATACCGCTCAAGAGTCCCAACTGCTCCTGTTTGGAGCCTGAGAGACTGAGGCACACTCAGTTTGGTTTACCTGCCAATTAATATGATTCCTAAAGCTGGGATCCTGCCTGTTTTTATTATATGATCTATTTTATAGAATCTATAAAATACATTTTTATGTGAATACCGCATAAGAGTCCCAACTGCTGGAGCTGTCTGGATCCAGTGAGACTATGACCTCACAACACAGCCCAGTTGAGGCTGAAGGTAATGGAGAGATAAGGAGATGGGGAGTAGAAAGATGGGGAAGTAACAGGCTATTCAGATCTGGTCAGAACGTTTTAAGTCCGAATGTTGGTCTTACACCAGGGTGTGATGTATTGCATTAATCAACAGTGAAAATAAGAAAATATCGTAGCTTCCACCTTACGAATGGATAAATAATATTTCAGAATTATAACGAAATCAACACACTAGCGGCACCTAGCGGATTAAGTTTGATTGGACCATGGAGACAGTAGAGATCCATAATGTTTAAACTCGTGTCAAGTTTTGATAATTAGAACACAGAGGCTTCTAACATCTTTACTTTTCCCGGGGTTCCCAAAAAGGTAGGCGCGATAATAAACACAAAGAATGATTAACCAATCACAAAAGTGGAGGGCGTATTCATATTTTGAACAAAGAAATGGACTTTGAACTAGGCAATTAATCAGAGATTTATGGAAAAAAATATCGTCATCAACCGAAAGATCAATACACTATAATGTAAACAGGGTCTCACGCCCGGTGCATCAGGTACAATGACCCTAGATTTAAGATATACAATCAGTGCAATGAAGGTGTTGACGACCGCCGTTAACGAGCAAATTAATCCATATTATGTTGGAAAAACTATGCAAGAAAATAACAAGAAAATTTTAATAAGAGGAAAATTAAAGAAAAGACGTGCAAAACATAAGAAAAGCTACTGTAGGGATATTTAGTTGTATAACGAGTACATAGAAAGTCAAAGAGGCCAGATTAAGAGGAAAGCGTGCATTAAACATTTAAAAGGAAGAGAAACACTGGAAAATTAGGAATGTCACTTTTAGATGAAGCAATAACGTCAAGGAAAACGATTTGGAAAGATAATCTAATGAAAAAAATGGACGATTAAACGGAAGTGTTTATTAAACAATATAAGATTTCGACTTAATTTTGCGTTTTCAGACGAGTTTAAATAGATATCGTTATATATTTGGAATAGGGAGGTCATACTAGTTACATTGCGTTAGGTAAATCAAACAAAAAGGAATTGTTTTACGTCAATTGTTTGACGAAAGTTCTATGGAAGATAGGAAAGTTTGATGATAGACGTTAACATTATTTGGGTTGACGACCTCACACGTGATTTTGTTATTTAAACAACCAGAAAACGAACATGGTTTTAGGCGATTAAACCCATTTTAATGGCTTTAAGGACGATAAAAATTACCATTGGTCCTATGGACAGTTTACTTTAACTAAAAACGATTAGATTTTATTACCCTCGAATAAACGCTGAGTTATTGGCGAGTACATCGAAGTCCAGACCTAAACACATGTCAAATTTTAAATTAATGTGAATTCAAGGGAGAAAGGGACGGAATTTGTAGGATGAACCATAGAACGTAATAAAAAATGACAGGAATTTAAGGACCGGAGTGGGAGTATCTCCTATAAAAATGTGGGAAATGATATATTAATTAGTAACAAATAGAAAATGAAATTTTCTATTGAGGCAGCAAACATCGAAAAACGATACGGATATCAGAGTAATGTACGGTGAAACTATGGGTGAATTGATACGGCCAAAGAAAGCAAAGAAAATCTTAAATTAACAATTAATAAAATAAATACGGCTGGAAATATAAAAAATTATAGGGATGTGGAAAGTTACATGAGAATGAATGAGGAAAATCAAAAAAAGAACATCGTGAATAAAAGGAAAATAAGAGAAAATATGAAAATTCGAGTCTACGACATAAGTAGAGACGATGCAGCTTAAAATTGAATTGATCCACATAGGTGGCATGAAGATATGGAAGAATTTAGTAAATAGAAAATTGGAAAATGCATATTAAAAGTTTTGGCATGAGTTTGTTCATGTTCTGGTAGCGATAAACAAAATTGAGAATTATATACAGTTTATCGAAGACGGACCTTTTACGAATTGAGAAAAAAAAAGAACTTAAAAATTATGAAATTCAAGCTAATTTTGTATGACCAACAGACAAAAGGAATGAGGGGCATTTTGACGTAATATCGCCGGTCCGATCCTGGAAAAATGTTTAAACGAGATAGGGATGAAAGGTGGACCTAACGACAGTTAAACAAAAATGACAGAATCGATATATGAAATCTCGAGTTGTTAGAGATTAAATTCGTGGATCAAAGATAGCTTAGATAGGCCATTCTAATCCTGAGAGGGGTTTAAAAGACAGGACTTAGTGATTTTTCGGTAGTCTTCGGGGGTTTTTGAAAAGCGGAAGTTGGTGAGGCGTGACGATACGTTCGGTAATTTACTGGTGGAAAAATTCTAATTAGTTAGAATCACATGACTTAGAAAAAATTTCATATTCGAGCCAGTGTCTTATAAAGATTTAAAGAAATTAAAATCAGTGGGAATAGAAATAAAGTTTACGTTTTATTTAATTGTGAAGAGTTAAAAAGTGCTGCAATAAATACAATTTGTGTAGTGAAAAGTTCTGATTTTACAATCAGTAAATATAAACATTTTGAGACTTAGGAAAATTGTGAAAATCAAAAAAAAATCAGTGAAATTAATAAATAAAGTTATGTGATAATTGATGTAATGCAAATAAGTTATAATTAAATACGTGTGTCCAGTTTAAACGGAAAGAGTTCTATTAAATATCAAATATTTAAATCAATTAATTTAAAAATAGTGCAAATTGAAAAGAGATAATAAATAAATAAGTGCATCCAATTAAACGGAAAAGTTCAATGAAAATCTTTAATTAAACTGAGTGTTTTAAATAAAGTACTATAATCAAAGTGTTGTTGGTGTAGCGAAATAAAAAAATAAAAACCAGTGTTAGTTATCATAACGGTGATAACAGTTCCTTTAAATGAAGTGCAAATCGAACGTAATAGCTTATCACAGAAGTAATCTAGTGTTAGATAAAGTAATAATAATAAATATGGACTTTGGAATAAATAATACAAATTATTAAATTGTTGTTGAATGAGATTGTGGTAACTTAATAATAATTATTATTTCGGAAAGTTTAAATAAATAGTGAAATACGTTATCTAATTGCAAAATAAAAAAGGTTCGGTGACAAACAAAAATAAAAATAATAAATCACTTATTTCGTAAATAATCGTGAAGTGGTTATTGTTTAAAAATTATAATTTAAACGGAGTGTTATTTTAACGATGGAATAATTATAATAATAAATCTGGAGGTTGAAATAAATAATAAATAAATAAGCATGATAATAATCTGTTCGGTATTTAGTTGTATAACGCTTTGTTGCGAAATAAAAGTACGGTGGGAAAACGAACACAAAATAAGTAATTAATTGTTAAATTTAATTTAAAAAGTGTTAAGTTAACCAACGAGATTTGAAATAAAATGCAGTTAGAACGATAAACATCATTTAATTTAGATAGATTAAACGGGAATAAAATAAAATTGAAGTCGGAAAAATTTTATTTGAATTTAGTTGATAACATAGGAGTAGGTATTAGGTAAGGAAACAAAAGGGTCGGTCGTGTAGAACCCGACGGAGTAGACCTTTTGGGGTAAGTTTTATTAAAAATTAAAATAAAAAATTTTCAGGTTCCAAGGTGAGAGCGGTATGCAGCAGACAGTTGGTATTTGAATTAATTTTATAACAAAGTATTACTTGCTTAATATGTGATATGTACCTATATTAAAATATTATATATAAAATAGATATATTTATATATATATGTATATATATATATCCCAAGAAAGTTTAATCAAAAAGAAACACACTTATTTTAAAAAAGTAAAGGTATCGATCTCGAATACCTATCTTTGCATTTATCCGTAACTATTTAAAATAGTTATGTGTTTGACAAATTTCCAAGTCAAAGTTTTGTATTTATTTTAGTATATGTACTATTTATTATAACTTCAGCTAATATAAAATGATAAAAAAATGAGTTATGATATTAGAATTTATTTCAATTATAATATAATTGTATATATATCAGTATATTTATTTATTGAGACAAAATATATATGTATATATATGTATGCATTATAATTATATTTATCGGGGATCAGGTCAGGGCAATTGCGAAAAGAAATTACCACTATTAAATTCAAAAGAAAAATTTAGGACCATAAATCTCACCTTCGGGAATGTTTTAAAACCAAACAAATCTCACGTTTGGAATCTAGGTCATGAAGCCAGCGGGAATGTTTACATAATTAAAATTGTTTATAAAACAACTCGGTCATGGGGGCACTGGGTCAGATGCTTTTAAAGGAAGATGTACCTTGGTTTTTAATAGGTGGTTGACAGGTATTAGTATTATAGTAGGTTAGGTTATTATATAGGTTAAAATATATTTATTAGGTAGTTGACGGGTATTAGTATAGGTATTAACTTTTAGAATGGGACAAAGCCATGAAGTTGCGCAATTATAGAAAAGGTTTTAAACACAATCTTCAATTTGAACATGAAGAGATAAATTTAGGATTGAACAATTTGAAAATAAATAGGTTTATTATAAGCTAGACAAATAATAGGTACATCAAACATTTGGAAAAATCGCGGGATAGTCAAATAAGAGAGTATTGAAGAATTACATGGAATATTCGAGGAAAATTTATGGATTAACTACTCTCCTAGGTAGCAAATGGTTACATCAAACTTGAGCAAATCAAATTTGAGGAATCACGGGTTAGTTTAGAAGTGTATTGAAGAATTACATGGAATATTCGAGGAGAAAATTATAGAACAATTACTCTCGTAGGTATCAATCATTTACATGAAACAGTTGACAAATCACGGGATAGTCAAATAGAAGTGTATTGAAGAATTACAAGGAAGATTCGAGTAAAATTTTGTGGAGTAATTACTCTCATAGACATCAATCATTTACAAGAAGCAGTTGAAAAATCACGGGATAGACTAATAAAAAGTATCAATCAGTTACATGAGACAACTGAAAAATCACGGGATAGTAAAAATTTTACCAAAAGTTGAACCTTGGGGGAAAATTTAGAAAACAGTTCAACAATAGGAGGCAGTGGTCGCTCCTTAAAAAAAACAAGGACCATTAACCAAACACATAATAGAGATGGCAATCTCTTAAATAAAATTGTCAACCAAACAAATCAAAAAGCTTGGAATTTTCGGCACTCCAGAACAAACCGAGATAATTTCTTAATCTATTAGTATCTATTAATATTTCCCACTCTTGGTATGTATATATTCGGTCATCGGTTAAGGTTTTGTGGAGAATTCCTTCTCACGAAATCCGAGCTCGGGATTTGAGACTAGCTAGCCTCAAAATTGCGAGTTATAATCCTACCCAAACGTATGTTTATATATATATCTTTGTATGTACTGTACATTGGATAATGTGGACTCGCTTACAGCTAGCGTTTCAGACTCGACAGAGTTACTCTCACATCATTTCTTGTACGTGGAGGGAGGATTCACGACCCGTAACTCTGCAAAATACCGTGAGTATATGATTGCATATAGGACGAAACCGGTTCGCCCTAAGTAAATAGTAGACCTTGGAGGAGTAGGAATTTGGGGGTATCTGGGCTCGGATGACAACCTGAAGGCAGTGCATGATGGCATAAGGAAGGACGGTTAGGACGCGATAACTTAGGTATCAATTAACCGATCCGCGCCAGAAGATTGTGCGAATTTCTAGTGAGAATCTGATCACCTGGTTTACTTGTAGGATGATAGGAGCCAAATTTTCGGCAGACAAAGGGTATTCTGAGTTCGTCTAATATGCAATCTACTAATTACATTAACCTACTAAACCCGCCTTTATATGTACCTTATAGCAGCTGAATCGGATTGGAGAGATGACAAGCAGATACAAAACAATCATAATCAAATTTACTAACAATTAACCATTTGAGTCATACTTAATTATTTGTTCAATTAAACATGCGTAATTCGATTAGTACAGGTTATTTACGAGTCCGTTAGGATGTAGGAAAACATAATAAGCGACGGAGGAAAGTTAGCTCTTTTAGAGAAAGTATTTAAAGTTAGATTTGCAAGAGAGAGACCAATACAGTTTGAAACTCAACGCTCTGTCCAGAATCAAGAAGTTACCACAAAATGAAAGTAATTAAAGTCCCATATCATAAATCAAAAAAATTACACAACGTTTGATGGAGTTTAGTTACAACATAAATACGAAAATATTTACGTTCAAGGTCGTAAATAACGTATTAATTAGTTAAGTACATATATCTCTAAAGGTATATAGTGCAAGGGAGCTTTAAGTAGCTTTCTGTAGTTATCAAAGAAAATAAGGGTCCAATTTTCATGAAGGCTTGTGTAGGGAAGGAATTTTCCATCCCTACTACACACATGCAAAGCCTTAAAAATTTAAATATCGATCAGAGCCAAAAGAAAAGTTCAAGAAAACTTGAAGGGATGAAAGAATTCCAAAAATAAAATAAATCAGCATCAAAAGATAGAAATATCACAACTGTCTTGCCGATGACCAGGAGAGTTTTATATATTTAAAGGAATAAAAGGGGGAAAAGAGATATATCACAAGGGCGATACTAATAGTATCTTCCGTTCCAGAACGTGCTGCAAATATACTACAAATTATTTTTAAGAGATTAATATGTAGGTATCTAATAACACAACTGGCTATTCACTAAACACGGTCACTAAACACTGGTCACTAAACACGGTAATTTCAAGCAACGTTTGTCCGAATGTTGGTCTTACACCACGGCGATATTAATAGTATCTTCCATTCCGGAACGTGCTGCAAATATACTTCAAATTATTTTTAAGAGATTAATACGTAGGTAATAAGACAAATTAATCAAATAGATTCCAAAAGTTCAATAGATTTCAATGGTCGTTCTATGAAAAAGACCACAGATTCGGTACGGTGAAAAATCAGAAGAAAGAATATTGTACGTTTTCTTTAAACAAACTAATTACAAACTTGTAGAAAGTAATCACACAAATATTCTCCCAAGACGGGAGAGTGCGGGAATGTTGCAAAGGCTTTCGTCATGTATAGCCATTACACAACTAACAATAATCCACGCAGCAACTGGGCGATAGAGATGTGAAGAGATTAAAAATGGCTTTCCGATTTTTTTTTTCAAATAACCCAGATCCAGTCTGAATGCCTGCATGAATTGATAATACACACACCTACGTAATGCCCTGAAGAACTTTTAATTAACATTACAGTCGATTCTCGATGCGTTTAAGCTATTTGTCAACAAATTGTGACCAGCCATCATGTATAATAACATTATGTCATCAAACGCTGAAATGGACTAGGAAAAGGTTAAAATATCGACAATTCAAAATGGCGTTGATTTATGCGAAATTACATACTTTGAAATATCCCAACCTTAACTTAACCGCACCCTGCATGACGGCACCAATTTGGGAGATGGGTACGAGTACCGTCGCCCAGGGAACCATGCATTGGATAAGCAACACCCCTGCCATAGGTTACCTCAAGTGGTTTGCTACGATTGCGGAGGCATCTGCCGACCAATCGCATGGCAGGCCTGATCGGAAGACTGGTTGTGGAGGACCTGTTGGCCTCTCAGGATCCTCTTATAACAACTGCAGTGGGACGTATGGATTCTTAAGTCCATAACTCCTGGACCACTGACCTCCAGATTCCTACCCACCCCTGTTCCTTCCCAGAACAGCCCCTTCTTCCTTCCTGAAAAGATTCTAAACCCAGCATCCCCAAGGATGACAAAAGCCCTGAGGGGAACTATATTCCTCAGGGCCTTTTTTCCATTACCATGACGCATCACTGCATGACGGCATCACCCGTATCCAGGAAATTCAAAATGTTATTTATTTAATGTTATTTGTATTAAATTTACTATTATATTTTCGGTTGCCTGTATTTTGTAAAAAAAAAATCCATAATATTTTTTATACAGATGTACAGCACTGTATGTAAAAGCCCTATGATCGTTTAAATGAAAAAATAAAACGAAATTGAAAATTCTCACGGGACTGAATGATTAAAAATTATTGTTAATTTGTAGTTCAAATGATTTTAACACTTTTCCACAATTGTAAAAATTAATACTATGTACCTAGGGATACAATTTAATTACCTGGCCATTGTACAGAAATTTTTTTCTTCAAAATTTTTGTTTTTTTGGAGGTCTTATATATATTTTTTTACCAAAACGATAACAGTAACAAATATCATTTTTATGTACAATAAACCCCGAGGAAAATAATTATAGTAATAACATAATATAGACTCGTTACTTTTTCGATAAAACACACACACACACGCAAACCCGGCTTCGACCGAGATTGCAATACTTCATTTAAGGAAAAATAAACTATAATATGACCACATATAAAAAATCCTATGAAGAATATAATATGTGACTGGTCTTTTTTTAATATAATAAGTGCCAAAATTTAATGCCGATCAGACTTTAATACATAAATCGTCGTAATTAAGGTCCGAAAAGCGTGATGCGGTGTGCGCGGGAGGGGAGAAAGACGGTACCATCTCCCCGCCCACGCCTTTCTCTGTCGCACGTATAAATAATAAATAAAATAAATAAATAAGTGTTTATTCCAGTATGTGGGGAGGAGAGTGCAATCCCACACATTCCATAAGGGTATAATATACACATACATGTACAAAGTATTTGAAAGGAAAAAAAGAAAAAGAAGGTGGATATGAATGTACACGAAACAAAAGAAGATAATAATGTATGTTTTATGCATCTTTCTCTTTCGCTTAGGGTCATTGTAAAGTCAGTAATGTGATGGTACCTGCACGAGAATGGATCGTTTTAAGTTCAGGTCGGCATTTAAGTTTGGTGCATACTATACCAAATTGCTTGTTTTTACAAATCGAAGAAGAAGTGACGCTGCATGTTAAATACGGTCGAGACAACAGTTCATTCGAGATTCTATTTCGGAAAACATATTCTGGGCTATTTATGGTTAAATTGAAAGCAAATCCTCTCGAGAAAATTATATTTGGAACGGCCTATCTACCACCACTTTCTGACCCTCAAACATACAGAAACCACTGTGAAGACATCGAAACAATTTCATCAAAATATTCTCACTCGAAAATTGTTATCCTTGCAGATTATAACTTACCCAACCTAACATGGAAAGCAAAAAACTGTGGTCTCATCACAAACGAAAGTGAAAACGATCGTGCACGTGAAGTTTTGGACATGGTAAACTTTCTAAACTTTCACCAAAATAATTTTATTTATAACAGTAACAATCGCTTATTAGACTTAGCTTTATCAAACTATCCTAAAATATCTGTAGAACTTTCAAATGATCCACTCCTACCAATAGATAATCACCATCCTCCCCTATACATTAAATTAAATATTACATGCGATAATGAAAGAATACCTGTACAAAGAGTCCTAAACTTTAAACGAGCCGACTTCAACTCAATTAACAGCCATCTCTCAAATATAGACTGGTCGTTTTTATCTGATAAAAACATTGATGAATCTTTAGACCAACTTTATTTATACTTTTCTAATATTATTGAATCCTATGTACCTTTTTATACACCGAGAAGCTATACCTACCCGGTTTGGTTCTCATCAGAGCTTACTGCCTCTCTTCAGCAAAAGAAGAGTCAACACAAAAAATTCAAACAAAGCAAATCCATAAGTGATTATAAAATCTTTAGCGATATCAGGAAAAAATGTAAAGATCTTTCCAAACAATGTTACAAAATGTATATAACCTCTATCGATGACACTGTCTTTAAATCCAAAAATCTTTGGAAATTTCTTAAAAAACTAAACAATGAAAACACAGACTACCCGCCAATAATGCAAATGAATGGAACCAGTGCAAACAATACACAGGACATTGTAAACCTTTTTTCAGACTTCTTTAAAAATGTATATGAAAAAGAAACCACAGATGATAAAATACCTGAATATGAATTTAGCAAGACTACACACTTAACAAATTGCCATATCACGCAAAAATGTTGCGAACAGAAATTACTTTCCTTAGACACTGACAAATCCGCTGGTCCAGACAACATTCCACCAATATTCCTCAAAAAATGGTCTACTATATTATCTAAACCACTCACATTATTATTCAACCATCTCTTGTCCCTTGGACACTTTCCAGACCGCTGGAAATCTAGCTTCATTACACCTATCTACAAAAAAGGAGACGACACTAATATAGCCAATTATCGCCCCATTTGTATACAGTCAGTACTACCTAAGCTTTTTGAATCACTGGTCCTTGATGAAATCTATCCCAAATTAATAAAATTAATTGACCAAAAACCGCACGGTTTTATCAAAAGTAGATCTACCGCAACTAACTTAACAATATTTCAAAACTTCATAATACAATCTTTTGCAGAAAATAAACAAGTCGACTGCATATATACAGACTTTTCGAAGGCATTTGACAAAGTATCCCATAAACTACTAATCCAAAAACTATTTGCTCTAGGAATAAGGGATAACATGCTAAAATGGTTTACTAGCTACTTATTAAATCGTAAACTGTTCGTCAAAATAAAATCTTGGATCTCGAAAGCTTTCTGGGCTACTAGTGGCCTACCGCGGGGTAGTCACCTTGGCCCGGTTTTGTTCCTCATTTTCATCAATGATATAACCAATTGCTTCAATGATGTCGAGGTATTGCTCTTTGCTGATGACATCAAGCTATACAAGAAAATAACAGATATAAATCATTGCCATATACTACAGTCAAATATTAGTAAGTTTAAAGATTGGTGCGTTCAAAATAATTTATTTTTAAATGTAGAAAAGTGTAAAACCTTGACTTTCTTTAGAAATAAAAATCCTGTTTTATTTGAATATTCCATCAATAACACAGCTTTAGAAAGAGTCACGGAAATGAGAGATCTTGGAATTATTTTGGATGAAAAACTAAGTTTCGCAAATCATATCCACCAAATTATGAACAAAGGTATGAAAACACTAGGCTTCGTATTAAGAACAACTAAAAACTTTAGTTCCATAGAAACCATTAAACTATTATATGTATCTCTAGTTAGAAGCCAAATTGAATATAACTCGGTAGTTTGGTCTCCATCTTACAAAATTCACGTTAATAATATTGAGCGAATACAAAAAAAATTTCTGCGTTTTATAAATTTTAAAATAAGTATCCCACTAGAAGACTTAAAATATAATCTATTACTAAATATTCTAAAAAACATACACTAGAATACAGGCGTAAAATAAACGACTTAACATTTTTATTCAAAATACTTAACTCTAAATTCGACTGTTGCGAACTCCTACAACTCATAAACTTACGAATACCGTGTTACGGTAGAAAAAGAGGATGTTGGGTGTCATGTTATAAAGTGATCAATGTAGGGTAGGTTATTAAACAGGGTTTTAATATAGCAGGGTATTGGCACTGGAAGTGTTGTGTTGTGTTTGTACCTACTATGTGATCATATACACCTCTTATTAAGTGGGTGCATTAAATGTTAATTATTCAGGGTTATATATATGAAGGTACACAGTTATCAGCTTTAATCCCATGGGATTTTTGGACGCCAAATCTCGTGGGTACGAGATATGCTGACTGTGTCGGTAGGCATGAATACTCCCGTCAGAGCGTGGGCACTGTTATTTTAATCATTGTTATGAAGCTTGGAAAATAAGAAATAAAAGAGTGGATGTAAAACAAGATTATTATATTGGAATATTAACATACCTGTGGACCATACTAAGAGCTAGCTAAAACCTATTATTTTTATGCGACGATTCCGGATGCCTAATATCGCACCGTGAGGGGCCCCTACCTCCCCCACGTTGCCTCCGCGCCAGGTTTGCAAGATTCTCCATCCATCTGGGTGATTATTACGTTTGGTACATGGTGTCTTCCATCATGTGGTTGCAGCACTGGAAATGTCCTCCATCAGGTTGTGAAAATAATCGGCGGGGACTATACGGACGGTCGTGTCCCTTTGTATAATTGAGAATCCATCTCGTCGGATGACGGATGATAAATATAATCGCAGATTACAGTAACACTGGGTCGCTCAAGCCGCCATTATTGCACCACGGGATTCCATACTGGAATACCCGTAAACAAGAATTCTCCAGTCGCGATAACCATGTATCGGCTGGGAATAAAGGAAACTCGTTCACATTTTAAATATACTTGAAAACAACCCGCCGATTGAATATTTTACATATTATTAAATAAATTTAAGTCCACATTTTCGACTGTCGGATTTACATCCTGCCCAGGAGACGCGAATCCAAAAAGTGAGGGGAAATCGATTATTATCCCCCTATCGACCGAAAGTAAAACCACTCGGAGAAAAAGTGTAATTTATAAGTGGCCAGTAAAATAGTTGAATTCACTACTATAGACAAATATCAACAACCCTGGGGCAATTTTGAACATTATTCAATTATTTTCATAACATTTTCCCCGTTCTCGCGTAAATGTTCGACCCCGAACATACCTATGTCCTATACTGACTAAAAGCTTAACAATTGTATTGGTCCACCGGTTCCTAAAAACAATAAATTTCAAAACAGAAATACAATAGAAATAAAAGCAATAATCATTGTAGTTAATTACAAAAATAAAAAGACATTGTAGTGAAAATACCATTTCAATCATTCACTTTTATATTATGCTCTGTAGCATCACTTTATCCTGTTATCGGATTATGAACACTTTTTATAATGGTTGAACAACCTTCACTTTTCACTGAATTTAAATGAAAAAGAAAACCTGCCTATACTAACTAGGTCTCACAGTTGAAAATAAAAATAATAATAATAGTTGGAAAAAAGAAATTATACAATGACAATACATAATTAATTGTTTTGTTTTGTTTTGCTTTGTTTTTGTACATAATACATTTTTTAATAGTTACATATATTTTTTTCGTTTGTTTGTTTACAACAGTTTTGATTACGAGAGTTTTGATAAGTTACATATTTTTTGTTTTGTTTGTTTACAACAGTTTTGATTACGAGAGTTTTGATAAGTTACGAGAAATTTTTTTTTGTTTAATAGATTTTTTTATGAATGAAACTTTAATTTAGTCTTATTTTAATGATGCTTGATACTTGATATGAAGAATCATGATGTATTTGAGTCATGTGTGACTATTTGAATGGGCTAGAATTTTATTGGCTCTGACGTAGAGCATAACTTACGACAATATAAAGGTGTGCACGTATTAATTTAGACTTGTTATATTTGAGAAAATAATTGTGATTTAGCAGAAATCACTACAAATAGTACCGTGTGAAAAAAAAACATAAAACTCGATTTTAAATAGAGTTTATGAATACTTGTTGAATGTTGTGTCAGGGTTGGTCATAAAACTCCAAGAACAACCCGAACCACTCAAGCAAGATTCACACCACGTAGTACTTTGAGTATGCACATGGACCAGTGGCTGGCAATCCTTCCGCCTCCCGTAGGAATCCTCCATCTACAGGCAACGGATCCACTGCCCTCCTACTGACGATGTTGCACACATGTTCCGTACCAGAGTCAGCAACTCATGGCCTGATGAGCAGACAGCAAGCATCTCTCGCCCTCTGTCTGTCATATAAGGTAAACGTAATCGACGCCGGATCGATACGTTGCGGTTGGGGTACAAGCCCACCCTTACCTTTGGAACTAATTTGGACCATTAGGAATGGTAAGTTGATCACCAGGATCCAGTTGATCAGACCGAATATACCTCCGTCAACCCCCTCCAATGATAATAATGACGTTTCGTCATTGTCCGATAATTTCTCCAAGTCTTATTTATCACTTTTCGTGAATATTTTCCTTTATTTACAAAAAGAATGATAATTAATATCACATTATTCCTTGTGTCACCGTTGACAATTACTTGATTGTACTTAAATTCAAAAACAATTTTCAGAATTCTTATTAAAAATGATGCCCTTGATTCAAAAAGAAAAATAAACGTAGTTATTTTCGTTGTTGTTGTTGTTGTTGTTGTTATTGTTGATGTTATTGTTGTTGTACGCTGTTGAACGTTGTTGTTGATTTGAAAAATATTCTTGATAACTTTTTGTTTCAATTTAAAAAAAAATTTGGCAACCCTGATGTTTGAAAATATTGGTTTGTGCCAACCCTGTATTTAAAATTACAACATAAAATGTTTTATTTGGTAACCCTGTTTTCATTTAAAAATTAAAATATGAAATTTTATTTGAATATGTATGTACCCCATTTAAATTTTAAAAAAATATATATTCCATTGAAATGAATATGTATGTTGCTCATTTAAATGAATATTAAAACGTCAGTTTGACATTATTTGTAAATAAACAATCAATAATATATTTGTGACAGATGTCAGCTGTAAATAACATTAATTTCGTCTCGTAACTAATTAAACATTTGAAATAATAATAATAATATCTCGTATAAATGGTTTCCTTATAAAGGTTATTTTATGAAATTCAAAAAAATACAACATATTTTGATGTTTTGCTTACATCATGTTATTTGACAATGTTCACGGTTTGTATGAATACCGGCATAATATAATTTTATAAAGCTTGAATAATAATGTTCAAATGTATTTTAAAATGTTTGTAATACTTTTAACTAATACCTTTCAAATAAAATGTTTTTAATATTACTGCAATGATTTGATGAATGTTACGTACCTCCGTAATTATGAACAAAATGTCACTTAGTTAACAATAAATCATTATAAATGTTTGCATAATTAATGATCTTACTTTATATTCTTATTTAAACTCATAGAAAAATTTAAACTGTTTTTCATGTTTGGAATTATAAAAACATAACAATGTTTTGACATTTGAAATCCATAGGTAAATTCGAAAGCAAGAAATTGCCATAGATAATTTAAATTATTTTGAAAAATAACTACTATTCATTGGATTAATTAATTTTTTTTTTATAGAGTTCTATAATGCATATTGTCTATGACCAAATTTCTAAGCATATTTTAATAAAATGACAATAACAATTCTATTGAGGAATTGAGGTTATGTTTGACATGTAGGTATTATGAACAGTGCATTTATGATTGAAAACATTTAAAAAAATCATTACAGGTATAAAATAAAGTTGTGACACTAATATTTTAAAAGCAAAGCAAAACAAAACATAGGGCAAATTTAAAAATATGTTAAGGGCATGTTTATATAATGAATTTAATATTTCCAAGATTCACAACAATGAAAAAAATATTTTCGTTATCACCAGTTGGTGCGCCATGTTACGGTAGAAAAAAGAGGATGTTGGGTGTCATGTTATAAAGTGATCAATGTAGGGTAGGTTATTAAACAGGGTTTTAATATATCAGGGTATTGGCACTGGAAGTGTTGTGTTGTGTTTGTACCTACTATGTGATCATATACACCTCTTATTAAGTGGGTGCATTAAATGTTAATTATTCAGGGTTATATATATGAAGGTACACAGTTATCAGCTTTAATCCCATGGGATTTTTGGACGCCAAATCTCGTGGGTACGAGATATGCTGACTGTGTCGGTAGGCATGAATACTCCCGTCAGAGCGTGGGCACTGTTATTTTAATCATTGTTATGAAGCTTGGAAAATAAGAAATAAAAGAGTGGATGTAAAACAAGATTATTATATTGGAATATTAACATACCTGTGGACCATACTAAGAGCTAGCTAAAACCTATTATTTTTATGCGACGATTCCGGATGCCTAATATCGCACCGTGAGGGGCCCCTACCTCCCCCACGTTGCCTCCGCGCCAGGTTTGCAAGATTCTCCATCCATCTGGGTGATTATTACGTTTGGTACATGGTGTCCTCCATCATGTGGTTGCAGCACTGGAAATGTCCTCCATCAGGTTGTGAAAATAATCGGCGGGGACTATACGGACGGTCGTGTCCCTTTGTATAATTGAGAATCCATCTCGTCGGATGACGGATGATAAATATAATCGCAGATTACAGTAACACTGGGTCGCTCAAGCCGCCATTATTGCACCACGGGATTCCATACTGGAATACCCGTAAACAAGAATTCTCCAGTCGCGATAACCATGTATCGGCTGGGAATAAAGGAAACTCGTTCACATTTTAAATATACTTGAAAACAACCCGCCGATTGAATATTTTACATATTATTAAATAAATTTAAGTCCACATTTTCGACTGTCGGATTTACATCCTGCCCAGGAGACGCGAATCCAAAAAGTGAGGGGAAATCGATTATTATCCCCCTATCGACCGAAAGTAAAACCACTCGGAGAAAAAGTGTAATTTATAAGTGGCCAGTAAAATAGTTGAATTCACTACTATAGACAAATATCAACAACCCTGGGGTAATTTTGAACATTATTCAATTATTTTCATAACAACCGACAGTTACCACGCGACAAAATACATTATTCTATTGCAGCATTCACAAGCGGAACTACATTGCCCACTCTCCTATACAACGATTTCACACTATGGGGAATCAGTACTTGTCGACATATTTAACATCAACTTGGCGAATTTTGTGGATGTTGTAAAAAACATATTCCAAAACTATTACTAAACATATGTGTATTTTTGTAAACTTATCAAATCGCTGTATTTTTTTTTGTATTTTTGTGACTTGTGTGCATTTTTTATCTAATTTTATTTTTGTTATTTCATTATCTATTGAAAAATCATTCGTCATCATTGTACTACCAAACATGTAAAAGCCCTCTGGGCGTTGAATAAATAAAAAAATAAAATAAAAAAAGCATACGAGAATTCACTAATTTTTATTTTGTGATTTTATCCCACAATTATTTCCGAGAATCACTATAAATGTAAATTAGTAAAATATTTTTCGCAGTCAACTTTTCTCCATTGCGGTGGTCGATAGCATTCCAAGAATTGTTATAAATAAAATTACAGCTGCGCTTTAATATTCTTCAGGTTTGTTAATTATAATTTTAAACTACAAATTATTTTTGGATAGAAAGGACTGTTACGAACTAAAATAACTAATTAACTTTAAAATGTCCAGAAAATGAATTAAATGTTTTCTATTTCTAAAAAAAACGCTATATTTTAATGAAATGATATTTCCTATAAATAAAGGTATGGCAGAGTTTGGTACCATCTTTTACCGTGGTCGTCAAAGTGCGGCCCGCACAAAGATATGCCGTTTTCTTTATAAATATATATTTTTCATGTAAAATTATATTAACCTGCATTTTTTTCAAATATTTTGCGTACGTATTATTATAAAACGTTGATTTTAATTGATTGACATTTAATTTTAAAACGCCCAGTTGGTTTTTGAACACATCCTAAGTCCATTTTGTACGTCATAGGTTCTCAACGTGGGCAATAACCCTCCTTGTGGACGTTTGAGACTTTCAGGGGGGCAGTAGAAGACCCAGAGAAAATTAGAGGGTGTTGAGATGGCACAGGGAGTGCTTGGGCAGGTAAAAAAAATGGTCTGAAAATGACAAAAAAACATGCTAATCACATAATAATAAGGCAAAATAAACTTTAATATTGTTTTTTTTTGTTATTGTACATATTGTAATCATTTTTATCATGGTGCGAAAATTCACCTATTTCGAAGTGGATGAAAATTCCATTACATAATCGACATTAAATTTCTTATTTTATCTTACATGTATTATTATTAAGAATTGACAATATATATCATGAATACAAGAAGAAAGGAGGTGGCAACCCGGTTCTTAAATACAAAGAATTCCTTTTTTAACTTTCTAAACAGAAAGGTAACAGCATCAACACCCCCCCCCCCCCCCCCCACTGAATTCATAAGCGTGCGGCCCGCGGTGATACCTCACATTGTCTTACGTGTCCTTTGACCAGAAAAGTGTGACGACCGTGATCTATAGGATATTGCATCAAGTCACACAGAAAAAAGTTTATTGTGTACATAAATACATTTTGACGACGAAGGTATTATTAACAAATCTGAATGAAATATGAAAAAGAATAAGACGTAAAAAAATAAAAAAAAGCTAACGTCGCAACTGAAACTCGAACCCAGGAACCTCTCGCCTTACTGACCAACACACTCAACCAATTAAGCCACTGAGACCTTTTGAAAAGTTATTATAAAAATACTATCTGACCCAGCAAACGTTGTTCTGCCGTATAAATTATTTCTAGTGAATATTTTGGTTGTTAAATAAATAACGAATGTATTGTAAGTGTGTGGAGATGGGATCTATGACAGAAAGAAGAATGGAGCGCCGTAGACGATGCCCGCCGATAAAAACAAAAGAAATACCGACCATTCATTTTCTCAATTCAATGTATTTCAATTGGGGATAAAAGAACGAATGATAATGGGAACAGAATACTTGAGGTATGTTTAGAGTGGAACCTTTTTGTGTCGAATACTTTCTTCGATCATAAAGGTATCCATCAGTATACGTGGGAAAGAGGAATTGAAAGATCAATAATCGATTTTGTAGTAATTGACTCTAGGTTGAGAGCCGTTACCGAGGACACAAGAGTTTTCAGAGGGGCTGAGGTTGAAACTGACCACTTTCTGGTGGTGTCAAAAGTAAATCTCTTTCGCGGCTGGCGCTCTAAGGTGAAAATGGTATCAGCTCCAACAAGAGTCAAAATAGAAAAACTACAAAACGATTATGTCAGAAGTGAGTATGAGAAGTGTGCAGAAATGAGATTGAATGAGAAGGAAATGAACGGTCTAAGCATAGAGGAAACATGGAAGCACATTAAGGTGAGTCTATGTGAATCTGCTAGAGACGTGTGTGGAATAAGTAAGCAAGGTAGGAAAAAAGGTGATGCATGGTGGGATGATGAGATCAAAGCACTGGTCTCAGAGAAGAAGAAAGCATGGTTACATCTGATAGCGACTGGCAGTGTTTCAAGCGAAGAAAGAGAGCGAGCGAAAGAAGTGTATAAGGCATGCAAGAAAAGAGTAAGTGTTGGGGTGAAAGAACGGAAAAAACGCCTGGAAGAAGAAGAGGGAATCAAAATGACAAAGCACTTCCAAGAAAACATAAAACTGTTTTGGAAGGAGGTCAAAGGATCCCGGAGTGGACCAGAGAACGGAAGCATGAAAGTGATAAAATCGAAAGATGGACAAATGTTGACGAATGAGAATGAAATTAAAGAGAGATGGATGAAATATTTCGAGGAAGTCTTCGAAAGTAACCCGAGTGACTGTGATCCAAGCGGTGAATCGGTTATGAACGATGATGGAGTGAATGTTACCAAAATCAGCATGGATGAAATAAAAAAATCTATTAAATGTATGGAAAATGGTAAGGCTGTGGGTTTCGACAATATTGCTGCCGAATACTTTAAAGGAGATAGCCGTATTATTCTCACATGGTTGTGCAGACTTTTTAACCAATGTTTAGAGGAGGGTTACACGCCATTAGATTGGAGAAGGGCTGTAATCATGCCATTGTACAAAGGTAAAGGGTCACGTATGGAATGTGGGAATCATAGGGCTATTAGCCTTCTTAGTACAGTGGGCAAGTTGTATGGTAGAATATTGATTGAAAGGGTAAGAATGGAAACAAAAGATAAAATATGGGATGTGCAAGGTGCTTTTATGAGTGGAAGGGGGTGCATGGACCAAATTTTCTCCTTGCGTATGCTCACTGAGAAGTTTCTTGCAAAAAAACAGAAACTCTTCTGTGCCTTTGTAGATCTACAAAAAGCATACGACCGAGTTGACAGGAAAAAGCTATGGAAGGTATTGTCCAAGTATGGAGTGAATAAGTATCTCATACAGGCAATTGCGTCTCTGTATGAGGGAAGCGTTGCATGTGTTAGGGTGAACGGCGATTTTACGGGGTGGTTTGACATCACAAAAGGTGTTAAACAAGGCTGCGTAATGTCGCCGTGGTTATTCAATCTATATATGGATAATTGCATGCAAGAATTGAAAGAGATGGGATTGGGCGCGAAATTGAGTAATCTGGAAGTATGTTGCCTGTTGTATGCTGATGATGCGGTGCTGATATCTAACAGTATGGAAGATCTACAGTCTCTCGTGTCAAGGATGAACGAAGTATGTATGAAGAATGAGTTAATGATGAATGTAAGTAAGTCTAAAGTCATGGTGTTTGAAAGAGAGAGTACGAAATCAGTATGCAATATAGTTGTGAATGATGAATACTTGGAGCAGGTGGATGAGTTTGTTTATTTGGGAAGTATGTTTACGAGAGATGGGAAGGCTGATAGAGATATTGAAAGAAGGGTGAATGCTGGCAACTCTATTAATGGAGGACTGAACGCCGTTGGCACCAACAAAAAACTGTCCAAAGACGCGAAACTAGCCGTCCATAATGGAGTACTGGTACCTACCCTGATGTATGGAGTGAGGCATGGAACTGGCAGAGGAAGGATGAAAGTAGACTGAACGCTGTAGAAATGAGATCCCTGAGGCGTATGTGTGGTAAAACCATGTATGATCGTGTGAGAAATGTGGAAATCCGCAAAGAATGCAAGGCTGATGTAAGCGTAATGAGTAAGATCAAGAAAGGAACGCTCCGATGGTTTGGGCATGTAGAGCGAATGAACGAGGAAAGGAGTGTAAGGAGAATATATGACGCAAATGTGAATGGTAGAGGAAGTCGAGGACGCCCAAGAAAGACATGGCATGACCAAGTGAATCAGATACTTGAGTCGGGCCATGTCAAGAGTCAGAATAATAGAAGAGAATGAATGAGACGTTGTATGAATGTAAACGAGGCAAGGAATGTCAATGCCAAGACCGGGATGTTTGGCGGTCCGTCCTCTCTGCCTACCCCTGCGGGGAAACGGCGTGATGGTTAGTTAGTTAGTTAGTTATGTATTTCATTAAAGTAACGGACATAATCATTGTTTCATCTCTTAAAAGTTAAATGTAAAGTGAAAAAAAGGAATATATTTTTTATCCTAAAGTACGAAAATGAAATAAAGAAAATTATTATTTTCGAAGAGCAATTGGGTGTACGATATTTTTTGTCAGCCCGTCTTTAGCCAACACAAAATAAGCTCGATGGTTTGCCCACGCGAGAACATGATTTTTTTTTATTTATTTATTTTATTTAAGTTTATTTAGGAAACATACAGTTGTCAATATACATTCATTTTACATTTAACAGTGAATAATAATAATAATAATAATATATCTTTATTCAATGAAATTGGTAACATTACAACTAAAAAAGTACATTTTCAATGTAGATTACATCCGTACAAAAAAATTAATAAGTAGAAAGTAATGTAAGATCGGTTACACAGAAGTAGCATAATTATACAATATTTTTAGTTGTGCATAGTCTGCCTCACTACGTGAACCTGTATTGAGGCAGAATTTTTTGTAAATTGTTTCTCACAATTTTATCTATGGTTTTTTATAAATGTATAATGTAGGTTTCTATACAGCAAAAACTTTATTTTAGATTACATTATTGTTTGTATATACATAAAACAAAAACTGCAAGGTTATTACCACAATAACATCTGTCAATGACAGGGCGTTTGGGTGAGAGCATCAGTATAGGCTCGATCATTAGAATATATCCAAATTTTAACATATTTTTTAAATATAACAAAATCAGTGAAGTTCCATTCATGATTTTTAAAAAAGAAATGGTCACAGATTAGAAAGCAAGTAGATATTGATAGTTATAATATTATATAGTTTTAGTAAAATAATAATAAATGTTTATTCCGGTTTGTGGGGAGAATAGTGCATTCCCACACATTCCATAAGGGAGTGAAAAGTGAGTAAAAAGAAAAAGTAAGCAAAAAAATAATAGTTTTGGTTTAAGTACATTAGAAGGTTATTTAATTTTAAAAGTTTCAAGGGTGCAGTGGAAAATATCCATATCTCTTATGGCGTTGTAAGATTTGCAGATACATCAGAGCAAAGAATTTTGTGCATATTTCGATTTGAAATATTGTATAAAAAATAGGGTATATTCGACCGGTATTGCGTTCGGGGCAACGAAATGCAATCCTTTCTAATAGATCTGGTGAGTTAATAAAGCAGTTCACAATTTTGTATAGAAATAGTACGTCAGAAATTTTTCTCCGTTTGTAAAGAGCAATGAGTTTACATAGGTGATTTTCAAAACGATACAGATGGTATAAAGGTGTTTCAAAAATTGTGTTTGAATATTTTCAATACGGTTAATATAAGTTTGGTATTGTGGATTCCAAATGATAGATGCAAATTCGATGATGCCGAACGAAATATCAAAATGACGCGACGCTTCTATTGAGTGTCTTGCGCATATGTGGATGAAAGTTAGATGAGGCGGATCTGTCATTCAACGATATAAATAATTTCGTTATGTTTAAAATACGAACGACGGTTAATTTTGTTCATACAAAAATACTAAAATCGCGATTAAAAAGTGGGACGGTGGAGGTAGGAGGGTGTAAATTTGTGGTTACAGGTATTTTTTTTGATGCCTAATAAAAAAAAGTACAAAAATTTTTTTTTCAAAAATATTGATTTTTTTTTCTGGATAGGGACACCATAATGACTAATGGTATGAAGTATACTTTAAAACCTATTCTCATACATTAAAAATCGGTCGAGCCGTTTCGGAGTAGTGCGACCACAAACATCGTGACACGAGATTTTATATGTATACACGGTGTCCGGAAACTCGTAGTACAAGCGGGAAACTGGTAAATCTACATCACATTCGAAGTAGATTTGTGATATAACTTTTTTGATTTGAGCTTTCGTTTTCGAGTAAATCGGGTCCTAAGTTGGAATTTTTTTGGTTAAATTTGAAAAAAAAATATCACTAGGGGGTTGATTTCAGCTGTGTAATGTCTTATAAAATGCATCGAATGGTAAACCGGACTCAAAATTTTTTTAACCCTTTAGTTGCCGAAAAAATGGAAAAATAGAAAAAAATAATATTAAAATCGAAATGCTCAGATCGAAAAAAATAAGTTTTTTGGGTTCTCTAAGTGATATAGATTCTCCAGTTTCCCGCTTGTACTACGAGTTTCCGGACACGTTGTATATACAGATCTATAGATGTCCTAATAAAAAAATGAATATTCGTTTAGACTTTTAGAAAAAAGGACCAAAGGTGTCCCAAGCAAATAAAATCGGATATGTTTATCCGAAACACTATCTAGGTTAAAAACCAGTTCTTCGAACATTTGTTTCAATTTATAACGGGTAACTGCCAAAAATATGAGAAAAAATTAGTCGAAGTTATTAAATTATTAATTATTTTATTAATTATTATATTAATTATTAAATTATTCATATTGAATTTGAAATATGAGATTGACGAAAATGACTTAAACATAAGAGATCTCAGTGGCCGAATTGGTTAAGGCATCCATTCCCGTAAGACGAGAGATCCTGGGTTGGAGTGTCGGTTGCGACCGTTAGCTTTTTATGTTCTTTTTCATATTTCGTTCAGATTTTTTAGTATTATCTTCTTCTGACTGATTTATTACATTTATGGGAAAAGTTATTATAAACAGAGAATTATTCTAAAAAACAAATAAATACGTCTTTAGTAAAATAGTAATCTTATTTCTTTAACGTTGATGGAAGGCATTATGTTCCTAGGAAAATAACAGAACAAACAAGTATATCGTTGCTCGAATAAACATCTATTTTTTTACAATAAATTTATTATCGTCCGTAACCCATATTCATATCTTCCATCATCCTCGTACGATTTCATGAGGCCTTCACGTTATAATCGACTTCACATAAAATACGCTCCGACGGTTTATGTTTTGCAAAAATAAATAAAGCAAATGGTTCTGGCTAGGGAATTGGGAATTCTCACAGGAAAAACAGAAAAATACGACGAAATTATTCAATTTCCTTCCCCCGATGGTCATCGGTCACATCTCCCCATTGACAAGTCGTAACATTTTATATGCAAACGGTGACGCAAAAAGATTTACATTCTATCATAAGTACCTTCTATCACTTAAAAAAATATATATTTATTTGGATAAATTTTATCCGAATAGGGGTTTTTTTCAACTTTCTTGCATTTCAGTCCTGAATTCATAATTATATCAAAATTATTATTTAATAATAATGAAAATAGTTTATTCCAGAATGTGTGCAGGGGTAGTGCTATGAAAAAAGAAAATTAGACTAATAATTAAACATTCGAGTGCAGTTTACATGCGGTAGAAGCGAAACTTAACCAAAACAATCTCAACCAATACTTGAAAAGTTAGGTCATAATCTAAACGACCAATGAGCGCAGACCAGTGTAATTTCGGTTTCATATCTCAACCAATAGGAGCCTTTAAAAGTGACATCTTAATCAAAGCGGTCAATGAGCGCAGTTGATGCATTGCAGGTGCAATAATCGTCATTTCCGTTTCACCCGAAATCCTAATCAAAGCGGGGCTATAGGAGTTTCACTTCAATAAGAAAAAAATAGATAACGTAACAAATGGTTCATAAAACCATAACAGAGAAGAAAAAAAATAATGCAGAAGAGAAGTGAAAATGTTGAACATACAAATGAATGCAAGTAGCCGTTTATGGAGGATATTTACCCCAGAGGGTCATCAAAAGGAACTCCATCCAGGCAATCGTGGAAATGATGTGTGTATTATTCAATTGGCGTAGCCTGCACCAGTTTCCAATGCGATGGCAGAGAAGTCCCTACTGGAACATTTTCGTAACGCTGCAGTATCTCGGTAGGCGGAATAATTGGCGACAACCAGTAGTGTAATCGACTTTCAGCTTATGATGGGGTGCAGTGTAATCAACCCAACAGTTCTGATATACGAGTGTACAACGATGTGCAGAATGCGATGAATAATATGAAAAACTAATTTAATAATTACAACGGCCTTTCAAGGAGCCCTGAAATTTGTTGCGAAAGTCAATAAAAAATTTTACCTAAATTTATGAATATTTCTCAAAATTTCGATTTTGGCAAGTAACTAACAATATTACGGGGCCCAAGACGAGTGCGGCGCGGCGTGGCAAGCCACCAATGAACGCTAGCAAACTACTAATAAATCACGCCCTCTCTGCGCATAACAAGAAACATGCATCAGCGCACCTTATTATACTGCGAATTTATTCACATATTTTTATTTAATTATTCGATTAAGCAAAATCTTTGTGGCTTGCTATTATTAGGTCCTTTGAAATTGGCATCCCGGTTAGAGAAAGGTTCTGGGTTCGAGTTCCAATTGCGCACATTGTTTCATATTTTTATTTAGATTATCAGTGTTATCTTCTTCTTCATGATTAAAAAATAAATTCTAAATATTAGGTCTTTACATTTGAAATTGGCGTTTTGTATGGGAGGAATATAAAGTCGATTATTTTTAATATAATTTATTTATTTAATCAAAGTATGTACCATTGCTATCTATGCACTTTTGCCATCTCATAGGTAGTTCATCGATCCCTTTACTAAAAAAACCATTCGGACGGGAATCAATAAAATCTTTGAAGGCGGTTTGGACTGCCCCATCGGAATTGAATTTTTTCCCTTGCAAGAAGTTATCCAAATTTCAAAAAAAAAATGGTAATCTGTTGGGGCAAGGTCCGGAGAGTACGGTGGATGTCTTAGACATTCCTATTCAAGCTCCTCTAATTTGGTAGCTAGCCGTCTGTTGTGCAGTGTGTGGTCTAGCGTTCCAACGCGCGTTTGTTGATTTGCTTCACTCAATTCGTAACGTACCCACCTTTCAAGCTGGGTATTTGCTTCAAGTGGATTAAAACAGTTTTATCACTAACACCGCAGCCTGCAGCTAACTCGGACGTGGTTTGCGATGGATCCGCTTCCACAATAGCCTTCAATTCTTCATTAAAATAACAACAAAAAAAAAATTGTTTGTAGTTGAATGTATTTCTCCTAACGCGGATATTTAGACGCGAATCCGCGGTTTTATTCCTTTAACCAAAAGAAGCCTAATTTGTGTGTGCCATCAACAAATTAAACGGCCTAGATGCAACACGCAACACCTGAAATGAAGCATCGCTTCCAGATGAAGATCACGCTTGTCTATATCATCTTTGGGGATGTTGTGTGGAGTAACTTTTAAGAACAGGAAGAACAGGAAATTCTGAGAAGGAAAAGGGAATGAGACTGGGTAGGAATCTGGGGATCAGTACTTCCTGGAAGGACGGACGCATGAATCTATCCCTCCCACTGTGGTGCATGTCGATGGGTTTAGATAGTCCTGCTGGAGAGGTCAAAGGTCTCCCTCAACCAGTATCTCCCCGCTATGCAGTCTGTGGGCAGACGTAGCAAACCCCTGCTAACACATCAAACAGTGAACCACTTGGGGTAACTTATGGCAGGGGTGTTGGTTATCAAAAAAATGGTTGCCGATGCGGCGGTACCCACTCCCGTACCCGCCACCCAACCGACGATGTAATTGGCTTATTTTAGTTATTTTCTTAATAGATTTCGAGATTCATAATTACGTTATAATTGGCGTATTTTTGATATTTTCTTAATACATTTCGGGATTTATGATTACGTTATAATTGGCGTATTTTAGTTATTTTCGGTATACATTTCGAGATGTACAATTGAATGGTATTTTATCTCTATTCGCCGCACAACATACCCAAATTAGGGATGCCATGATCCCACTGGTTCCCACAGTTAAAACTCTCGTGCTCTATATGTACATATATTGTGAATGTCATCTTATTTTCAAATGATACGGTCTTACTAGCAAATAGAGCCGTATTTCTTCAGACACCAGGTATATTCACCGTGTAATAAAAACTGATTTATCTTTTAATGTACGGCGTGCGAAGGTTTACGATCAGTTACGTAGGTACGTTTTATGTTTGCCTCCTTCCAACCCAACAATACTCCATAAATCTGAAGCGGGTGACAAACTTTGGGTGGCTTAAGACTTGACCAATAAATCGGCCCAACATTAACTCTCCTCCGGATAGTTGGGGAATATTCCTGTTGGGTAAATACAGCTACTATTATTAGCAATGCTCCTATTGGTACCCTATTACCATAAACGTCGAATCAATGCTGTAAAATGTGTAAAGGATACTTTACTTGTGGAAGTTAACTTCTCTTTCATCTTCTTGTTCTAAATACATCCTATTAATATTATAAAGGCGAAAGTTTTTATGGATGTATGTACGTTTGTTACTCTTTCACGCAAAAAATACTGAATAGACTTTAAAAATTCTTTCACTGATTAAGTTACATTATTAGCGAGTAATATAGGCTGTATATATTGGTAAGCTCTGGTGTTATGAAATTATTTATTATACGTTTATTATCCAGACGAAAAGCAAAGCGTTGCTTGGTAACTACAAGTATTTGTTTGACGTGCCCTGTCATTTTGTTATTTGTTTAGGTTAGGTACTATGAAGGTCCCTTTGATAGATAAAATTTAAGTCCATAGTGAAGTGACAACTTCTTGGCATCGCTTAAATGTGGGGGGACCCATATCTTACATTAGTTCCATGATTTTGGGTTTGGGTTGGTTTTTCAAAGGGTCATGATTTGTAAGATGAGGTTAGTTAAGGTTAAAAGAAGTAAGGTTAGGTTAATTTTCAGCTGCCTTAATGTTTTAACCACTTTATTGAAAAACCCATCATCGCAGTGCATACTTCATCGGGGTGTACTTAAAAGAATATTAAATAAAATAAAAACTTTACAATGAGTAAGGTTTTTTTTTCTACATCGTAAGTCAACATTTTTGGACAATTCATTATATCCCTGCATCCTTCTATTGTTGTACAAGTTGAAAACAAGCCCCGAACGGAAATATTGCCTTCTGTCGTAACTTCCGAAATTACCCCCGCTTGCATTTACCAGTTACACCGCAGAAACATAACGCCGAACGCTTAAATCACGGAACAATTTATGGCGGAAAATAAAACATCCCTTAATGGCGCCATGCAATTATTTTGGAGCATAACAGTAAACGGATAAACTTTTTGAGGGATTGTTTATAGATTTGCTTTTTTTCGTCTGCAGTCTACATATCAAAAATTGAATTAATCGATCTAATGGCTGGCTTTCAACTGTTACTAAACACATTTTTAAATCGAATATCAGTTACACAAATGGTTGTTAATTCCCATGTGTATGCATGGATGAAGAGTCCGGAATCCCTCAGAAAATATTGACGTGATCAGGTGAATCAAATACCCAAGTAACAAGTTTAAAGAATAGTTTCAATTTAATGTTTCAAAGACCCAATCATGTTTGATAACGTCTAAAAGGGATCGAAATGAAAATCTAGTCTCCTTCAACGGAAGCAATCTTCCGAACAGGACCTCCATCGATATGCTTGGTGTTACTCTAAGTGACCAGCTTAGGTACGGGGGCTCCATCGAAACCAGAGTTAAGTTAGCCTCTCAGAAACTGGGCGTAATGTACAGGGCCCGCAGATACTTTAATAGTACACAACTGCTAACCCTGTACAAATCGCAAGTGCGCCCCACGGTTGAATTTGGCAGCCACCTCTGGTCTGGAGCTCCAAAATATAAAAAAAAAACTCTTGACTCTGTGCAGAAACGGGCGGTCCGTTTGATAGATTCTCCCATCTTAACAGATGGACTGCAATCTTCAGAGCACAGGCGCCAGGTGGGAATGCTGTCCTTGTTCTACCGGTATTACAATGGAAGGTGCTCCGAGGAACTAGCGTCATTGATCCCCTCGGCACCGGTGCATAGTCGGGAAACACGCCAAACACGCGCCCAACATTTGTACACGGTTGACATTAGTCACATGTGAACGGGTCGTTTCTATGACTCGTTCTTGAGTTCAACGGCTCGGCTGTGGAACGATTTGCCGGCCTCTGTGTTTCCTCCCTCCTACAACATGGGTCTTTTCAAGACCCGTGTTTACTCCTTCCTTTCCTCAAAAAGACCCTCCACACAGCATCTTCAAAGATGACATAGGTCCTGAGGGAAGTTATTTTCCTCAGGGCCTCCTGTGTGGAGTTAATGTAAAAAAAAAAAACAATGTTAATAATTGCGTGTAATCTATTTCATCTCAATTTAGCCTCTAACGCAGAAAAATTAAGTGCTTACATTCACAATTTTATTGTAAACCATATAATTAATCTCTTTACCAATGAAAACGATCAAATCTGGTTACGCTAATGCCTGCCGTACACACATGATTGCAAACAGATTGGTAGCAAAGATTTTTTTTTAATGTAACATATACCACGTGGTTTCCATCATTATGCCAATCCTCACCCTTTGAAGCGTCCTTGAGGTGATTTTCTTACTAAAATGGCGCTATTGAAATCATCCATAAATTAATCTTATTTATAAATATAAAGTGCACCCGGAAAACATGATAAAATTTCCTTTTTTCCTTCCTCTACAACATTGTTTATTTATTATATTTTGAAGAGTTTAATTTTATAACCACACAAATTAACAAAATAGCAACCTTTAAGTTAACCCCCCCCCCCACCCTCCCTCCCTCTCCACCCAGGTCACCATCCACTACCCACACCTAAAAATATCAAATATTTACTATGCTTGAATATTTTTTTGTTAACTAACTAACTAACTAACTAACCATCACGCCGTTTCCCCGCAGGGGTAGGCAGAGAGGACGGACCGCCAAACATCCCGGTCTTGGCACACATTCCTTGCCTCGTTTACATTCATACAACGTCTCATACATTCTCTTCTATTATTCTGACTCTTGACATGGCCCGACTCAAGTATCTGATTCACTTGGTCGTGCCGTGTCTTTCTTGGGCGTCCTCGACTTCTTCTACCATTCACATTTGCGTCATATATTCTCCTTACACTCCTTTCCTCGTTCATTCGCTCTACATGCCCAAACCATCGGAGCGTTCCTTTCTTGATCTTACTCGTCACGCTTACATCAGCCTTGCATTCTTTGCGGATTTCCACATCTCTCACCCGATCATACATGGTTTTACCACACATACGCCTCAGGGATCTCATTTCTACAGCGTTCAGTCTACTTTCATCCTTCCTCTACCAGTTCCATGCCTCACTGCCATACATCAGTGTACTCCATTATGGACGGCTAGTTTCGCGTCTTTGGACAGTTTTTTGTTGGTGCCAACGGCGTTCAGTCCTCCATTAACAGAGTTACCTGCATTCACCCTTCTTTCAATATCTCTATCAGCCTTCCCATCTCTCGTAATTTCTATTTTTTAATCTCGTATTTTTTTTGTTAGTTTTAAAAAATGCTAGTGAATGACACGGATGTGTCGAAACCAGTAAAAAAATAACAATTAGACACGTGAAATAAAACTCTTCAACACAAAACGTCTAGAAATTGTTACACAGTTAACGCTCAAAAAATTCCAAAAAATGTTTATTTTTTTAATTCTATTATTGTTAATTGCATTCCCCACTAGTATTAAATGTTTATTCTAAAGCAAAGGTTCTGAACGTGGGCGATAACCCCCCTTAAGGGCTTTCCAGACCTTCAGGGGGGCGGTAGAAGACCCATAAAAACCCAACCCACCCCATCCCATTTTGCCCCATCCCATCCCATTACGCCCCCTCCGTTATAGTAAATATAATCGTGATGACTATTGCTTTCAGATTCACGAGTTAGGGGGCGCTAGAAAAAAAACATTCTCAAAATGGGCGGTGGGCAAAAAAATGTTGAAAATCAATTTTCTATAGGGTAATGTAATAAGTTGGGCAATAAGCACTTTTTCAGCCTTATGATATATTATGATTAAGATATTGATGTTAATGTTGCTTAATATATGGTGGTAATTTGAAATTTTTGAAATTATTCAATAGAAAACATCTTTTAGTCAACCTTCTAAGAACAAATTTAAAACGTTTCTGGCGCGTCATCGCTTTTAATAATGACGGGGAATAAAAAAGTATTTTTTTAGCATTAAACAACTTTGAATCTATTTTAGAATTTTAATAAAAGATCATGAAATTAATCATCTCAAAATGTATTTTTTCCACTGAACCAATTCGGCAAAACTCAATATACTTACATCCGATCGCAAAAGTTGACTTTACCGTGCCTTTCTGTGTAAAGCTAATTTAAATCAATATACTTGAATTTGGGCTTTGTTGAATGAACGCGATTCAATACTAGTAGTATAAATTATTGTACCATTTCATCAAATTACAATGGAAACCAAAACAAGATTTTTAGCACGACGTTATTTTTAATTAAATTTTTTTTATTAGCTCCACACAAGAGGCCTTCAGGAAAGTAATTCCCATCAGGGCCTGTGTTTTGGGGATGCTGTACGGTCTTTTTAGGAGAGGAAGGAGATGAAGTACTAAGAAGGAAAAGGGTATGAATCTGGGGGTCTACCTAGATTTATGAATCTATCCCACCTACCACCTTGTGGTGCAAGTCGATATCCCAAGAGTCCTGTTCAAAAGGTTAAAAAATCTTCCTCAACCAGTCTCTCCCGATCTGGTCTGCCACACAGTTGGTGGGCAGACGCGTCTGCCGCCAAGATCCGGACAAACCTCACCCCATGAACCTAGGCACCCCTGCTAAACCACCAAACATGGAAAGTGAACCACTTAGGGTGACCTATGGCAGAGGTGTTGGTTATCTATTAAATGGTTCCCGGGCGACGGTACCCATACCCACTTCTCAAATCAGTAGATAATGCCATAATTAATAATTAAAAAAAAAACTAATGATCAATTAAAAAAATCAGAGTGTACTATTCATACATAGAAGTGAAACAAGATGTCGCTATCTTTTCTTTTGCTTGTTTATTTTAAAGTGGTGTGAAGATTGGATTTTGATTTAAAAAAATATTATTTTAAAAAATCGATAAAATATGCGGAAAAGGCCTTTAGGTAGGTAAATATTAATTAATATTTGTGTATTTTAATAATGCTAAAAATTTAATTCTTGGTCCATATTTACTCAACGCAACTTTGAAGAAATCGAGCTTTCATTCATCAACGTAAAATAAAATTTTTAAAAAACTCATTAAATTTCATTTAGGATTTATTTCATAAATGTCTGCTTCTGATTGCCTCAAATTCTATTTACAGAACATGTAATAAAAAGGTTATGTCAATTTAAAGAAAATAAATTAAAAGCATTCAGTTCCAGGCAGGGATCGTTTCGTCTGGTAAAGCCATCATCCTTTAACGATTATCCCTTAATCTTCAAAGAATTTATTGGCGGAAGTAAAGGCTTAGAATGTGGAATAAATACTTCGGCAGGAGAAGAAAATTATTCTCCAATACATCTCATCAAGGGAGATTAGGCGGAAAATCAATCGGCAGACACAGAGAGGTGGTGATAGGGTGGACCTTGAATAATTATCATGCTGAAATAGGGTGCTTTATACGAATGAAGATCATTTCTTACAAGTTGGTTACAAATACGCGTAACCTATTAAATTTTTTGCATATTTTTTTTTATAGCCGGCGTAGTGCAGCGGTAAGGCGCTTGACTCGCAGTCCGGAGGTCGCGGGATCGAATCCCGGCGTGGCGAATAAATTTTATTTGATTAATTTGTGTATTTCACAATTTATTCATTTAAAATAATATATAGTATATTTGCGGCACGTTCCAGAGTGGAAGATACTCTCAGTATCACCCTGGTGTAAGACCACCATTCAGAAATGAAACGTTGCTTGAAATGGCTTCTGCCGTGTTTGGTGACCAGATCTGAATAGCCAGGTGCTTCCCCACCTTCCTCTTCCCTATCTCCTTCCCCTCCCCACTGCCTTCAGCCTCAATTGGGGATGCTATAGTCCCACTGGCTCCAGACGGGAGCAGTTGGGATTCTTGTGCGGTATTCATGTAAAAAAAAAATATATGAATACCTTACAAGAGTCCCAGCTGTTCTCGTCTGGAGCCAGTAAGACTATGGTATCCCCAATTTGGGTATGTTGTGAGGCTGAAAGTTGTGGGGAGGGATATGAGATGAAGAAGAGGAAAGTGGGGAAGTACCTAGCTATTCAGATGTGGTCACCAAATGTATCATGAAATGTGCATTGCATTTTTTTCAAATTCAATGCAAATAAATTAAGTCTTTTCAGTCATGAGCTATGTAGCCTTGAAATATAAAATTTTCTATGAAAATGTATGGTAATTACGTCGACTAATACTACCTTCTTGGTTTTTTCAGTTTTTTGGTATAAAAGCTTTTTAAAGAAAGGGGAGGAAAGCTATCGTATGTTTTAATTAAATACATGGTTAAACAATGCGTTCTATGTATTACCATTAAAAGAACAAAAAGAAAAATCGTTGAATTATTCACAAATGCGAAATACTTTAGAAAATTATCTAATGTTTATTCATTTTTGTGAAATGACGTTTCTCCAAGATTTTTGGTGTATTTCTTGCCAACCATGCTAAAATGTTTTTTTTTACATTAGCCTTACACAAAAGACCCCTCGCGGCCTGTGTCATCTATAAGGATGCTGTGTGGAGGGTTTTTAGAGGAAAAGAAGGAGATTTAGTGTTGAGAAGTGCGTAGTAATCGGTCAGTGTGTCATCTGGAGTGATGGACATATGAATCCATCTCTTATAGTATGACAAAATATAAATAGCGGCATAAAAAAAAAGGTTTTTCCATAAACTGCTCTGGGCAAAGAGTTTCGACTCATACTGTGGAAGCTAAAAGCCACCCCTTTAAATACCTGGCCGCCCCGAGCCGGTAAAGCCTCAAAGGTTTGCGGACCAATCAAAACGATCACAGGAGCAAGACCTCATTTAGGATCCGTAGGCTTTGCGATTTATAGAACAAGTCCAAATAAAGCTTCGTCCTTTAGCGGTTATTTTACAGTGTCAATAGGTGAAAAATTTTCAATTACTTCCAACCATCGGGAGCCTGTAAGATTATAGCATCCTCAATTGGGATATGTAAAGTGGTCGATAGTAGTAGAGATGAGAAGGAGGTGAGGTAGATGATGTGATTTTATCCTGTAGCTTACCCCTTTACCTTTTTTTTAAATATGGTGGTATTTAATGACTAGAAAATATTTTTGCAGTGGAGCATTATCATGAAACAGTACCGCATTTTTAGAAACAAACTCATAGAATTAATATGAACACAAGAAATGCCCTGCGGACTTAGGTACTTCGTGATCCAAATATTTGGCCAATCAGGCGGTTAAAGTTCTAATGTGTTCACGAAATTCAAATAGAATGGAGATCTACGATTTCAAGCGGGTGTAAGAGAGACAGAACGTGCGCGAAATGGGACATTATTTCATTCAAATTTGTGTGAAAGAATCTTCTAGTTGTTTTCTCCTATATTCTATGTACAAACTACATTTCCGTTCATTATTCAAATCTTTCTCGGTAATTATAAATCGTTCGCCTTTTTCAATGACAAAATTAGTAATTATCTTGAACTTCATTTTGCGTACCATTAACCTACTATAAATAAAACCATAAACATACGATGGAGCTATTCGAAAACAATTGGAAGCTACGGACTGAGAAGGAAGATGTATGAAAAATGCCAAAAACTCATATGAATATATATAGACCTGCCCTAAGTAATAAAAGCGAATTATTTCCCCCTCCCCATACCGGTTCAATAGAACTGGCTGGGCTTATGAGAGCCTCGCATGAATATAAAAAATGTGACGTCATCATTCTTGGCCGGACCAGCGTCGAGCTCTGATCGTACATTTTACGAAATAACACGGCAAAAATGTTAGCTTGTGCTATACACTATACCCTCAAATATGTCGATTATAACGAATGTGGGCGGTTCGGTTCTCCAGTGTGCTCGTCGTTGGTTACAGGGGTAAGTAAATTATGAAACATTTGTAAAAGTGTCTTAACTAAATACGGCAAAAAAATATTCGTCTGTGAAAAGTGGCGAACTTTACTTTGCCGTATTTGGACTTCGCAAATATGTTAATAACGTGGCGAGCAATTCGCGCTCCCATGTAAAAAGGTCTATTCATTCAAAAGCAGATTTTGCTTTTAAGAACTAAATGCTGATATTATAATGCGAGATGCCAATATACTGTCAGATTAATTTTTTAACGAATTACAGTCATCTTTCCCCTTTTCTTTCCCCCATAGTTTGGTTTTACCCCTCATCTGTATCTTCTCGTCTATTAAATTTGGATGTCTATGCAAAAACTACAGATTTTTTAATTAATGTATTCTATTCCCTTTCTCATCGAATTCCAATAAAACCAAAAGCTTTTTTAACTGAATTATCAACATAAAATCAAATTATAAGAGTTTATTATACACTACGTTGCAAAAGTTTGTCATTCAAGATGGCTAGCAGGGAATTTCCCCTCACTATAGATTTGACTTTAATGCCATTTATACAAAATCGCACTAATGCTCTTTCCAGGGCTTTTTTGGTATATGTAGGAAACAACACCAAATTTCACTAGAAAATGAAATCATAAAGAGCCGTTCCTTTACAATAAATCGCATCGAAAAAATTCGAAATTAAATACCATTTTATTCGTAAGGCGTTCTCCTTATTTTAATTGTTACCTTAAATCTCGCCCAGCATCTACAATGTTCAAGTCTGGATATTTTCTTTTCTGTTTTCTGTGTTCCTGTTTGTCGTTGTGTTTTAAGGTTAAAATAATTTATAATCTGCTCTTTAATAGATGGCGCAAGATTATTTTTGAAAAAAAAAACACTTTTTGCAGTAATAATAAATTGTCGAATGAGTCTAATTTTGCACTGTAAATTCGTGGTGGAATTCCATTATATTAGAATTGAAATTAAAAACTTTTGCACTTTGTTCCACTTATTTATTTTCACCAGGACTAGTTTCATCCTACTACGGACATTTTCAGACTGGTAGTTGAAATTCTTATGCTACAGAATTTTCTTCAATAATGCTGTGTTCGCTGCTTTTAATGTGTCTGGTTTTTGGACTGTTAATACGTGGTGGAATTATTACATACGCAAATTGCAGATAAATAAATAGTTTAGTCCATAAACCAACTAAGGTTTTCAAGAAAGGCTTGCAAACTATTCAATATTGGGTTGAATCACCAATACAATATTGTATTTGTAAGCCTTTATTCATATTTATATTGCGTTCGAATGCAAATAAGTAATTCATCTTAACATTTTAAAGTATAACTTGCAAAAAATTTTTGTTCCTAAAATAATTAAACTTGCGCCATCTATGAAAGATTGTTTTAAGTATCATCTTAACAAAGTAATTTGAAATTGAGGTCAAGGCAAGGAAAAACGTAGTTTGACAAGAGTCACGAAATTCCTTTCCTTTCTGAGATATACCCAAATATAATCACGGCCGAACAAGTCATTTATGAATTATTCATGATGCCGTATTTATTTTTAAAAACACCATTCCCCCTTGTAATGACATTTCTTTTCATCTGATTTCGGGTTTTAAATTAATTATTCAAGTATTTACTCCGTTTTACAAATCAAAACACTCTTTTTAGTCGAAAAAACCAACGAACCGAAATTTCGCATTCTGTTTTCGAAAAAATCTAACCAATCTAAAATTCACTTTCAGTTTCGGGGATGAAATCTCATTACAACATCAATCAGTTTTGTTTTCACTTTTTAAAAATAAATTAATGGCAGTGGTGGGTATTTGGTGGTAACTACTACCGGGCGAATTTATTAGGTACGTACGAAATTGGCGTTTTGCCGTACTGGCAACATTGATCTCAAATATCTTCTCTTTGGTTAGGAATTCCAAATTAAAATTTATTCAGCTATTTACTCATGTATTTGTGTTTCGAAAATTATAATTCATTTATTTTTTCCTTACTTGTTTTTTTTCTTTGCGTCACCTAGTTTACAAAATGGAAAACTTGAAATATCGCGTTATTTACGAGTACGAGTTCCACCGTGGCACCAATGCTGCAGAAACGATGCAGTCTCGAAGGATTAATGATGTGTATGGCGACGGTGCCGCAAAAGAAAACACAGTGCGTTTTTGGTTCCAACGTTTTCGTTCTGGAAATTTCGACCTGCAGAACAAGCCCCGTGGACGGCCGGAGACCAAAGTAGATAATGAAGAATTGAAGGCTATTGTGGAAGCGGATGCATTGCAAACCACGTCCAAGTTTGCAGGCTGCGGTGTTAGTGATAATACTGTTTTAAACCACTTGAAGCAAATTGGAAATGTGAAAAAGCTTGAAAAGTGGGCACCTCACGAATTGAGTGGAGCAAATCAACAAACGCGCGTTAGAACGCTAGACCACACCCTGCACAACAGACGGCTACCAAATTAGAGGAGCTTCGATTGGAATGTCTAAGACATCCACCGTACTCTCCGGACCTTGCCCCAACAGATTACCATTTTTTTCGAAATTCGGATAACCTCTTGCAAGGGAAAAAATTCAACTCCGATGTGTCCAAACCGCCTTCAAAGATATTATTGATTCCAGTCCGAATGGTTTTTTTAGTAAAGGGACCGATGAACTACCTATGAGATGGCAAAAGTGCGTAAATAGCAATGGTACATACTTTGATTAAATAAATATATTATATTAAAAAAACGACTTTCTGTTCCTCTTATACAAAACGCCAATTTCATATGTAAGGACCTAATATTTAGAATTTATTTTTTAATCATTGAAGAAGAAGATTACACTAATAATCTAAATAAAAATATGAAAGAGAACAATGTTCGCAACTGGAACTCGAACCCAGAACCTTTTTCTAACCGGGACGTGCACTTTTACCAATTCTGCCATTGCCACTTTCCAAGAAACCGTCATAATTGTCAATCTCATATTTTCTAATTTTAGAATTAACAATATTATTTCGACTATTTTTTGTTCATATCTTAGGCAACTACCCTTTTAATTGGAAACAATCATTTTAAAAACTGGTTTGTAACCTAGATAGCGTCTCGGATAAATATATACGATTTTATTTTTATGGAACACATATTTTATAAATTTTTTGAATGAACAGCTCTTTTTTTACAATTTTTTTTTAAAGTTTTTCCTATGAATGTAATATATCGTTGCAGAAGAAGGTATCACTAATAATCTAAACGAAACTAATCTTAGTACTTGTGAAAAATAGTAATACCGAGCGCTAGGTGGGTAAAACTTTAGGGATTCTTTGACGACGTCTAGGTTTTTAGCCAACCATATTCGCTGAGGGTGATTGACTAAATCCACGTTTCTTGTCGCTTCCTTATCTCTTCCCGCGCATCTACTGTGAGTCACAGAACAGTTGAGCACGGCAAACTAAAATTATCGATCCACATACATTGCCTCGGGTAAATTTTACCCAACCTTCCGCTCGCCGGGTTAAGTAAAGGAAGGAGAGATTTTGGGAAGGAAAATGTATAAGGGGTGGGTAGGAACATGGGGTCAGCTGTCCAGGAGTAACGGACGAATGAATCCATCCCTTTCACTGCGGTGCAAAGCAATGGTTCGAGAGAGTTCGGCTGCATGTGTCACAGGATCTCTCGCAACCGGCCTAACCGGCTTGGTATACAGTTGGTGGGCAGATGGTATGCATCCACCGGAAAGATCTGAACAAACTTCAACATGAACCCAGACACCTCTGTAAAGTCACCAAACGTAATAAACCACTCGTAGTTAGCTATGGCATAGGTGCGGTTTTCCAATTAATGGTTCCCCAAACGGTACCCATGTCCGTATCCCCACTCGTGAAAGTTAACAATTAAATGATACTTAACTTATTATACTAGATCACTCTGAATCAGTGGTAGGTATAGTTAAATGGCTGCAATGTCGAAAAGGTGGAAAGATTTAGATATCTCGGCAGTATTCTCACGGAGACTCTTGACCCAGATGTGCACGTTAGGTGCAGAATTAAAGCAGCAAGAACTGCGTTCATTAAAATGAAATACCTCTTCTGCAATGACAATATAAGCTTAAAACTAATGCAGAGAATGCTAAAATGTTATGTGTGGTCGGTCTTGCTGTATGGATGTGAAACATGGACCTTGAAAGTAAATAACATGAACAGGTTAAAGGCTTTTGAAATGTGGCTTCACCGGAGAATGCTCAAGGTCCCATGGACCGACATGTTCACCAACACAGAAATTCTCAGGCGCGCTAGAGCAGATAGAGAACTGCTTACATTAATAAAAATCAGGAAAATTTCATTTCTGGGTCATATACTTCAAGGGGAGAAGTGTCACTTGCTCCATCTAATATTGAAAGGCAAAATAGAGAGTCGCCGAGGGCCTGGTAGGAGACAAATGTATTGGCTGCGAAATATACGAGAGTGGACCGGCATTAGATGTGTGGAGGAGCTATTCCGGGCAGCGCAAGACAGAGAGACATTTTCAAGAGTGATCGCTAACGTCGGGGGGACCTGACATGGCACACAAAGAAGAAGAACTAATTATATTTGTTGTTTATTTTTTTCTTATGGTGTGGACCATGTTAGGGAAAATAATAATTCTTATTTACAACACAAGTTAGTGCGTAGTCATAGCACACATAATATGTTATTTTCTCTTAAAAATATCAAGTTTGTTTATCCTATTCGTGACAAAGGTAAGATACTTCACTTATTCATAAAGTATCTGACTCTTGAGTGAATTCTCCGGAAATTCTTTAGCGAAATGTCCGGAAGCGCTCTCAGCGGTTAAGCTCGAAGGACACTTCAAATCAAGTTTAGGGCGATTCCACTACGGACAATTCTCGACATTCATTTTTAAATCGCAGTACTTATTTGTTACTTTTTCGATATCAGTTCAAAGTAAAGGGTCAATATTTAATAATAAATAAAACAAAAATGGGATTTTACTTCATATTGAAATTTTTGGCGCGCTTGGAAACATTATCATTCGAAGATCGTTATATAAACGGCAAAATCACTTCATGCAACACTGGGGCGAAACAGTTGTTACCGATAGTTTGAGGTTATATTTTACTGCTAAACATGTATTGACAATATTATTTTATATTTATGTGTCGAAAGATCTAATTTCAGAGTGGAAGATACTCTCAGTATCTCCCTGGTGTAAGACCACCATTCAGAATTGAAACGTTTTTTTGAAATGGCATTAGCCGTGGTTGGTAACCAGATCTGAATAGCCAGGTACTTCCCCACCTTCCTCTTCCCTATCTTCTTCCCCTCCCCACTATCTTCTCAGCCTCACAACATTCCCCAATTGGAGATGCCATAGTCTCACTAGCTTCAGACGGGAGCAGTTGGGACTCTTGTGTGGTATTCATATAAAAAAAATTACTTTTTGTTATTTTTTAAGCATCATTGACTACAAAAAGTCACTGTTAGCTTGTTGCACCCGCGACACAAAAAGATATAAAAGTTTATGTTTTTCACAGAAATAAAGTACTAACGTTTAGAAACTTTGTAAAAGAAAGAAGAAATAATTAAAACATTATATTACAAACTTAAATCAATCGTTTTTAAGAGTATAATGTTAGCTGAATAAAAACAAACGTTGAAAAAAATTGGTTGCACCCGCGATGTGATGTTAGAATCGCGGGCGCAACTCTTTATTCTGTCATTTATCGTATATTTTATTGTTTTGTTATGTCCTGAATAATACATATGCTGTTTGTGACTGGTGATTTATATTTGATAAGGGTGTGTCTGTATTAAATTCCCTTTGTTATAGAAACATCAGTTAAAATGATAGAAGAATAATGGAAAGAGTCTGCTTCATAAAAATCAAGGTGAAAATTGAAAGAAAATCCTGCTTTAAATTAGTGAAAAAAGAAGAAGTTAAAGTAAAGATAGTCATATTGGATGATAAATGAGAAGGGCTGAAAATATACCAGGCATTTAATCAAAACATTTCATTCAATCTGAAATCGGCGATAGCATTTCCGTAACGCGAACCTCATTGTCTCATCTCAAATCCACATTGGTTTTGAAATCTCCAAAAACCACCATTGAAAAGAAAGTGATTGGGACAATAAAGATTTAGAACATCTTATAGATTAAAAAATACAAAAAGAAATTCTGTGTCCTGGTGCATCTGCGCCTTCAGTATCAGATTAGATTATATCCTTCGTGTCACATAAAACAAAACTGCACATCATAGATGTTTACAGTGATTCAGGAGACAAATTTTTAGATGACGAAGCTTTAACGTCTCTTCAACTCTCAAAATTACCACAAACCCTCCACACAGCATCTCCAAAGATGACATAGGCCCTGATGGGAAGTATTTTCCTCAGGGCCTCCTGTATGGAGATAATGTAAAAAAATAAATAAATATTTATATCTTAATTATATTAATCAACACTTATGTATTAAGAGATATTAATATTTATTAAATAATTATAAATAACATGAATGACTTAGCTGACGTGAATTTTGAATATAATTTCGCGAAGTTAGAAATGCCAGAGAAAAGGATTGTTGGAAACAATATGTTCATAGAACTTTTGGAGAATATTGACGTATTCGAAAATAAATAATTAACATACGTGATCAACAAAGGTACTGATTAGTAATAAGCATTGTTTGATTTCTTATTTCGTTCCTTTATAAGTTTTTTTTTTTTTACAGTGAATACCGCACAAGAATCTCAACTGCTCCCGTCTGGAGCCAGTGACACTATGGCATCCCCAATTGGGGTATGTTGTGAGGCTGAAGGTAGTGGGAGGGGAAGGAGGTGGGGAAGAGGAAGGTTGGAAAGTACCTGGCTATTCAGATCTGGTCACCAAACACGGCTAAAGCCATTTTCAAGCAACGTTTCAATTCTGAATGGTGGTCTTACACCAGGGCGATACTGATAGTATCTTCCACTCTGAAACGTGCCGCAAATATACTATATATTATTTTAAATGAATTAATTGTGAAATAACACAAATGAATCAAATAATTTTTATTTGCGCATGCCGGGTTCGAACCCGCGACCTCCGGATTGTGAGTCAAGAGTCTTACCCACTGGACTACGGAGGTCGTCATTATTGATGTATATTCACTTAAATTAGACGGGTTGCACCCGCGATAATTTGATGTTGCACCCGCGCTTGCTTCAAAAGTGAAAAATTCTTTTTTTTTCGATATGTATTTTTTTGGTTGTTAACGCCTTTCGAAATATCAAGGCATAACATTATAAATGTTTCACAATTAACAGACTTTTGTATTTTTGTCTCATGATCTAGAAAGGCTTGTCCGATTTCGTTCCACCTGCGATAGCATTTTGAACCTCCCTCCTGACTATTTAAATATTTAAATGGCCTTACAAGAATAATTTCACTAATATTGCTTTATTTTTATTTTATTATTAATAAACTTTCACTTACATGCATCTAAATGTTGCACTCATGATAATGGAATCGCTCTCTTAAAAAAAAAAGTGGTTTGAAAAAACACAAAATCTATCCGTATCATAATTGATGGAATCATTGAGAAATAAATCGTGTAATTTCTTGGGAAACTGAACATTAATTATTTACGTAGGTTTGATTTTTCATTATCATATGTCTCCCCAAGTGGTTCGCCACGTTTGGTGACTTAAGAGGGGTGTCCGGGTTCATGGGGTGGCAGGCCGGATCGGGAGAGACTGGTTGAGGGAGATCTTTTGACCTCTCCGGCAGAACTCTCAGCAGGATTTGGACCGCAGTGGAAGGGGTGAATTTATTCGTCCGTCATTTATGAACACACTGTCCCCAGATTCTTACCCATCCCTCATACCTTTTTCCTTCCCGGAACTTCCTCCCCTTTTTTTCCCTAAACAGCATCCCCAAAGATGACATAGGCCCTGAGGGGAATTACTTTTCTCACGGCCTCCTGTGTGGAGCTAATATAAAAAAAGAAGAAGTAAGCTGAAGTAACAGAAAAAGTAATAATATTTAAAAAAAATATGTTTTGTAATGGATCAACCGAAGTAGTCTCTTTATGGTTAATGGTTAATTGTAAATTTAAAAACTTCATAGCTCATAATTGATGTAAAGTTGTGAGATAAAAATAAGTCGTTGAATTCGGAGAGAAAATGGCATGAAAATTTCATTAAAATATTACCAGTACCTTATAACGTAAAGTAATACAGAGCGGTTTGGAGAGAAGAAAATCGATATTTTATTGCTAGTTCACTAGATTATTTATTAACGGCTGCTTGAAAATTACAGATATAGTTCACCACATTAACAACAAGCATAAGACTAGCTTCTCAATTAGACCCAACAATATTTCTCTACTAATTGCGATGAAGGAGAAAACCATATGTTTCCTTATAACGCCGTTGGGAAAGTGGTGGGTCCCCTCCAATGTTTTTTAATTGGGTAATTAAATTTGTTAATTAAGAATGTTTTGTAACATACGAGTATTATTAATTATATCTTTGTTTCATAATTTCAGTAAAAAATACTTATGTCAATATAAATATTTTTTTGTAAATTAATGATCATGTTACGATATTCATTCTCTTCTAGAAAAATGTTTTTTTTAAATAATATTTCACGTTCAAGGATTATATTAGGACCTAGACAACAATTTAAAAAACCATACATAAATAAAAATAAAATATTTCTTTGAACCGAAAAAAACAGAGAAAAATATAAAGGTAACTGTCGCAATAGGCCACATGCATGGATTTCATAACGACTTGGAAAAAAAATCGTGTGGAAAGATCTTTTTACTAAGATTACGAAAATGTTAGAAATTTTTTTTCGAAATGTACAGTTTTTTTTTCTTTTCAAATAAATAAATCCATTATTTGGGCTCGTGACGTCACTATATGAAAATGCCCCTTCTCCGAAAATGTTGCTATTAATTTTGTAAAATTCCACACTGATTTATTTTTTTATATGGCATCACTTTGATTCCAGGCGAATTTTTGAATTTGACATTTAACGTTCACTAGGTTTATTGTTTGTTCTCTGCGAACTTATCATTTGGTTTGACTTTTTGACAGATGTTATGAAGAGAACCCCGCACATTTTAGATGTCGGTACGTGTTTTAGAGGTATAATGGTTATGGTGCTGATTTTAACAAAATCAAATTTTATAATAGGTACACATATTATTATTTTAATTTACAAGTACAAGTATATTAAATTTGAATTAGTAATATGGACTTAGTACATTATAATGATTTTTTATCAATAAGATGGATCAAGGAACAAAATATTTATGAGATGTAATATTTTTGGTATGCCTCGTTATTCTCCTGTGCCAATCGTGTGGATAACGTTCATTTTTTTAAAAAATGATTTTCGGCTATGAAATTATCGTTTTTTCGCACCTTTAAAATTATGACCCGTCCTTCCGGTTTATAAAAAATGGTCTGATTTTTCGGATTGAAATTTTCAAAAAATCACCAAGGTTTCAAAAATACGATAGAAAAAAAAATAGAGGGTGTCTTAGAATATTTGCCTAAACCGGAAAAAAATTTAAAAAATGTGATGCAAGTGGCCTATTGGGAATCGAACCAATTAACCAACTCAGCCATGGGCACATATTCATTTAAATCATTTTTGTCAATCTCATATTTCTAATTCAACAACATGATTAACACTATAATTCTGAATTTTTAAAATTATCGATGTTTATTACCTTCAAAAGTTATTTCAATAAATATATCTTATTAATATTATAAAGGCGAAAGTTTGTATGAATGAATTTGTGTTTGTTACTCTTTCACGCAGAAACCGTTGAATGGATTTGAATGAAACTTTACAATAATATAACTCATACATTATGATAACACATAGGTCATAATTTATCAAGCTAGCTAAGAAGGTGACGCGGGAGGGGAACGGGGACGCACGGGAAAGGTGATTCAGGGAGAAACAATGTATTTATTTCTTCGAATATGGCGTTGCAACGCATGCCGAGAACCAGCTAATGTTTATTATAAATATACAACTATCAAACTGATTTTGTGCATAATCTCACGATAACTTCAAGATTTAATTATTTTTAAAACAAAATAAGACATATTATTATTTATCTAATATCGCTCAAACAAAAGCACGATAATTTGGCAGCAATTGGTTCAGCGTAATCGCGCTCATTCTTGCGGCTTTATGACTGGCATTAGCATATTTTTTGTCAACAGAACCTGCACGAGTCTTTCCAATAATCTCATTTTCAGCCCCGACGGCACACCGTTCATTCCGTTTTCTTAACCAATAATGTCCCTAACGATGTCTTTTGTATTCGCGGCGGGCCGGATTTGGGGACCTTCGTATCTTAGCTCCCGAGATCTTTTATAACCAACCTGATTCTGTAACGGTTGCCGGTCTCAGAACAAAAACTTATAGATGGGATGAAACTTGAAGCGACTCGCTTTTCACAGTGATAAGTATGGTCTCCCAAATGAGCTCAGAAAGAATGGCTAGTGTTTAGATGCTGTCTTTCAAGTGAATGCTTTCGGATTGAAACTTGAAAAATGAATAATTGTGTTTAAGTGTGGTCTTCCATGAGCTTCCGTGAACTTAAAGGGAATGAAATACGAGATTTATCACTAATCAATAAGCATATTTATGTATGATCTTCAAAGTGAGCTAAGACGACATGAAATTTGAAGCGCTGTCGCTGAATTTAAGTATTGTGTTTAGACTCAGATTGGTCGATCGAAAAGTTAGGAACAACGGCCGCAAGTGAACCCCAAAAGAGATAAAAAACGCTTGTGGTATTTCACCTACCACTATATTAAAATTTGGTCTTCCAAGTGTGCTCAGATCGGATGGAACTTCCAGCGTCATAGCTGTGCTTAACCCGTATTTTGCGCGCAACTCAAATTCGAGTCGTAACAAAATGTTCCGTTGGGTGCGCGTCACTCGAATTCGGGTCACATTATAAGTGTACTGATGTTTTCATAGAGCCATAAGAAAGTGACTTACATTATAAATTCATAAATGGTTCAGAGATTTTGCAAATTAAATCGAGCATTCTTGAGAGCTTCAATGACTTTAAAATATTTTATGTCTAGTATTTAGAAAAAAAAATAATTCGATGTGATTATTAGATATGGTTCCTGAAATCCTGAAATTAAAAAAGTTTTTTTAGAAAATGCTTGAAATCAAAAAACGTAAGTACAAAAAATTGCATTATTTGGCATCCATTCAATCCTTATAATGATTATATACATGGAATTTAATTGATATAACTAAATTTGACCAATTTCCGTGCATCAGAATTTTGATCTAATTTCCGTTTTCACGTAGTCATTTCTACACTAAATTAATTGATTGTATGCACATAATTAGCAAAATAAGCTATTATACTTTGCTGGTAATACCTAACCTTGTTTCACATAATAAAATAATAATATTGTTTTTAGATTTTCACGGCCAAAAGTATTTTTGTTATTAGTTTTTGGGGTATTACGCCGTGTTGTGCTACCTCCTTCTTTAGCCAACGTTTCGGACAGCGTTGCAATGTGCACACATCTGCCCTGATGATGGACACTGCAACGCTGTCCGAAACGTTGGCTAAAGAAGGAGGTAGCGCAACACGGAATAATACCCCAAAAACTAATAACAATAAGAATATTGTGTTTGAATCAACTTCGATGGGTGTGCGCCGTGATTACTTTGCGTAAATTTACTTGCGAGTACCCGGTACGCGTTCCAATGTCATAAAAAAAGTGTTAAGTGTTTTATTTCTGTTTATTGAAGTGCTTTTGATATATATTTTTTTAGACATGGTGTCCGTGTGAGAAGCTTGGTTTTACCAAATTTGTCCCCTGCTATCCCCTACCGCTACAGTGTCCCCTTTGCAATTCCTCCCTCTGCTCCCCCCCCGCTCGCCCCCCGCGTTTTCCTTCTACCATCCCCTCATTCCTACCTCCCTCGCTCTCCCCCTCTCTATCGTTCCCCACCCCCCTACCGGATTCACCTCACCGCCCGCCCTGCTGCTAAACTGTTTGAAATACACACTTTTTCAACTCGTGCATACCTATCGCATTTTTTATATAAATTTCATAACGCCAGAGCTCTCTGGTATATACAGAACAACAACTCACCAAAGTTTCATCGCAATCGGATAAATGGTAAAGAATAAATTTTCATTACGCCAGAGCCCACCATTATTTATAGAAACTTTTGCGGCAAGCGCACATCAAATCAAAAAAATTCCATCACAATAGGATGAACGGATAGTGGACACACAAAGGCACTTTTTTTATATATACATGTATTAATATTTTAATCAGTGGCATTCCTAGTGAGCCCAAATAAACGCAGACAATAAGTCCCTAATGTTGCTTTAATGACTCGATTATGACAATCAATAAATTACTGAAATTGTTTTGACATGTGAACCAAAAATAAATCTCGAATTTAATTTGTCTGTCTCTGTAAAATTTGTTCTGTGGCACCCAGGTTATTCTGTTAGGTAGATGTTACGAGTTATCGGTTTCTGCGTTTGCCATTCTAGAATTTAAATACCACTCACCGTGAATACGACCAGGAATAACGGTCAATGGTAAGACGTTGAGGCTTTTATCTATATTCATCACGACTATTGTTACGTCGAGAACTTTTATTATATTGAAAATTGTGCCTTTGAATCAAATTGAGCTTTCAATGTCTCAAAAGCTAATCGTTTCCTTTAAACATTTATTTCTATAGAAAAGAGGACAAAGCTTATGGCAAATTCTTACCGCGAATTGTCCAAGGTTCTGGTACGATATATAATTACATTTTATGTATTTAACGGCCCTAAAAATAGCGGCAAATCAAAAATATGGTGAGATTCAGTCGATGATTTTTGTTGTAAGTCGCAAAAAAAATTAAAAATTGAGCTTGTTAAATTACAAATCGATTTAGATTCGATTTTATCACTAGGCTGAGAAAAAAGGGCAAACAAATTAAAAAATAAACGCAAAAAAATGTATCATTAAGTTGTATATATGTTCGAGAAACCCTTTGAAAACTGATTATGGTGTTAAAAAAGATGTATTGTCACCAGTTAAATCCATCAAGGACCTAGGCTAGTTTTTTTTATAATTATTTTTTATTTTTATTACTGACTATTTAATTCCAGTTTTGATGAGAATTACAAGATATGATAATGTATATAAATATTTCATCAGTTTGTTCTTAGTCCTCCTCACTAGGTGGTCCTGTGCTGAGGCGGACTGGTAGTTTGATTTTCCGTTATTTAGTTTCTATGATGTTTTTAATACATTCTCTAGTATGTCTGCATTAATTTCTTTCACCCATGTTTTGATTTTTTCCTTAAGCTTATTTATCTTTTCTATCTTTTTCAAACTTGGAGGAAGGATGTTGTAAAGTTTGGTTGCCAGATATGTGTTATTTCTTTGGCCAAAACTTGTGTTTTCAGACCATAAATAATTGCAGATGACATCATCGTGCTTCTAGGTCCTAGGGTTTGTCATAAGATTTTCTTGCCAACAGTTTTCTAATCCCGAAGCAATGATGGCTGTCTAATATTGCACTGTAGGATCTAAAATTGTAGCAACTGTACGAGCCCCATACCAGCAAAATACATTGAGAATTTGGAACAAATTTTAAAAAGTTTCTTAGATACTTGTAAATGCACGGAGAGCGCCCGCGAAGATTTGTTCGCTGAAACGCGCTATCAGTCTCCAGTCGAGGAGGAGTTGGGTCCTTGCAGCATTGTAAAAAAAATTGATAAAGGAACCATTCATTCTTGAATGCTATAAGTTGTTCTTCATGTTCATGATCTGCCATGTATCCCACATAGCAGAACGGACGTATTGGCTCGACAGAACGCGACACGAGGTATGGCACTGTCTAATAACGTTTCCAACACTGTTGACATTTTTAACAGTAGCCTTGGAGGATTCAAAAGGCATGTAAATGCCACACATTAACCATTATAATATTTTGCGTGTTATGTTTCTTTTTTGAAGTGAAAACTTTTTTAGTACCGTTGTGATTTGAAACTCGATGAAATGGAAGCGAGCGACAATAAAAAGAGACAAATACATACATCTATAGGATTTAGCCTGCGAGAGAATGAGGTCGCAATAATTTATTTATTTATTTCATGGGTACTCGGTTCCAACATAATACGATACATTCATGGTCCCACACTAGCCTCATTTGATCTAGTGTTATGAAGTACCTGACGGACCTTAGCGGACTCATCCTGAGGATCAGGGATCAAATCCTACGAAAGCCAAAAAAAAAACATGTTTTGGTAAATCAATATCCAATCTTCAAAACAATCCAAAATGAACAGGTAAAAAAACGCAAAAGAAATCGACATCTAGCGACACTGAAGAAGAAAACACAAATACTAATAAGATGTAATAAATGTATAGGAAAAGGTACACTGGAATTTGACGCAAAAATATGGAAAAAATCATCCTTCACATTGATGAAAAAAGTGTTTCGTGGTCTACCTTTGTTTTCACTCTACTTTAGTTTTCTACACTTCTATCGCGTGTGAATTGGACACTCTGATTTTTTTGAGGTGAAACTTTTGTAGTCCCGCTGTGATTTGAATTTCGGATGAAACGAATGAAACGATGAAACGATGAAAGGAAATGACGAATAGGTACTACACCTGCGACGCATCAACTACGCTCATTGATCGCTCTTATTTTGATGTCACTTTTAAAGGCTCCTTTTGGTTGAGATATGAAACGGAAATTACGATAGGTCTGCGCTCATTGGTCGCTTTGCTTATGACCTCACTTTTCAAGTATTGGTTGAGATTGTTTTAGTAAAGTTTCGCTTCTACCACGTGTAAAACTGCACTCGATTTTTTTTGCGTCGTAAAACGTGTAGTTTAAGTTACATGTTTATTTCGTGTTGGTAAATGTGCAATGTTTCATCTAAAAATTAAAATACTGCTTTCAGGGGTAAGACAAGGGGATGGGGTGGTTTTTCAAAATTTTATGTAGACAGTGATCTTTCCCTTGTTTTGAAGGTCAAGTATACATAATTTCATTAATCTCGGAAAGAATCTGTAGATTTGCATATAATTCAAATCCACGCCGCCCGCTCGCTCGCCGCCACAGACAATCAACTATACATATTATATTTTTCTATGATTCATAGATTAGTTAATGTACCTTTATTTCTTAATAATTTTTTAAAAGAACTCAATATTATTAAACAAATTGCAATCAATAATGGTTATAATCCCAATGTAATTGAAAAAATTCTTAATAAAAATACAAGAATAATTTCCTAAGATCATACATCTACCCTGTACAAAGGGATAAAGAAGAGAAAAAATGGAGGAAAATGATGTTTTTTAATAATAAAATTTCTAATTCAATAAAAAAGAATGTACCTAATGAAATTATTCCTGTATTTTATGCAAACAATAGACTTAAAAATTACATAGTAAATAATAAAGATAGAGATTCTGAAATGAAAAAATCTGGAATTTATAAATTGAAATGTAATGATTGTGATTTCTTTTATATAGGTAAAACTTCGAGAAACTTTTAAATAACGATTAAAGAGCATATGAAAGCTTTAAATAATAATAATTTCTCGGAGTTTGCCAACCATTTAATAGAAACTAGTCATACCTTTAATTTTAACAGTGGAATATAATTAATACATTGTAATGTCAATGGCATTTAGTTGGATAAATTAGAAATTTTAGAGATTAGAAAGAGTGTTAATGCAAATTTAAATATTATTAATATTCAAATATTGTTTTTAAATGACCCATTATTAAATCTATTCCCCTTTTAAAAATTTTAATTGTTCTATATTGCCCCTCGTTTCCTACACATTATTTTCTTTCAAATTTTATTATTGTTTATGTCTATTATTTTTCTCTATTACCTATGTATGTCTATTTTTTTAAATGAGTTCTGTCAAAACCCTGAAGAAGTCAGCTTTGCTGACGAAACATGTCGGTTTTTGTAAATAATTAAGTGGTTAGTACAAAGTTATCTATTAATTTGAATTTAAAATGTTACCACAAAATAATTTTGCACTATTAGAAGAAGTTATGGTAAATATGCAGTTAGTCCACCTCACGGATAATACGGAACGTTCGTGTTGTTGAAGTTTGATGCACAGTTAATACGGAATATTCCTTTTTTAACAAATAGATAATAGACAATCAAGATATTTGCCGAAAGTATCAACATCATAAAAAAATTCTTGTATATTCTTTATTCAACTAGTTATATTTTCCTAGCCAGGAATTAATGACTTACAGTACCTACCTACTCACTGGTTGAGCTAAAATACGGTAAATTTTTGAGATCGCTGGCAATGGTTAATACGCACTTTTTTTTTAAAAAATCTTTTGATTCACCTTACATTAAAAGACAACTATTTGCATTGGGGGAAGTGGAAAATATTTCATTCTAAATTTCGATTACGTAAAATTAAAATTAGCTTTCATTCTGTGAAACGAGACCGTCCATTTTCAAATGTCATTTTGTTATGTTGGTATAAGTTTGTGTGATATGGTTTATGATACAAAAGAAATTGCCCCCTTTATACCGCCTGCTCGCGTCAAGGCAAGAAAAACATCCCAGTTTTCAAGTAGTTTAGCGGCTACGCTAGGTTTGTGTAACATGGTTTGTGATACAAACCATGTGCCCCTTTATAACGCCTACTCGCGTCAAGGCATAAAAACTCCACAATACTAGTTGGTGTACCTTCCTAAAATATTTGAGAATCAATTTTTCCGCTATGGCAATCTTTTTTAATATTTTACCTATTGGTACCTTAGAAAATGTGAAGGATTGATTGTCTATGAACATATAAGTTGTTGATATAAATAGAATATGGCGAAGAATTTGTAATCGCGTAAGTGAATTAATTTAAACAAAATTAAAATGTTAAATGCATATTTTTTGCATGTTTTTTGGTCTCCCCCGACTTAAATAATACTCATTTTTCGTGATAATAAAGCTAAATACAACAGTTTGAATAAAAAATATTCCGTATTAACGAGTAAGCGGTTTAATGCATAAATAATGAAGTTATTATATTTTGGTTGTACATTAGGGTGGAACACTTTTGTATGAAAATTTTTATTTTTTCGAATTTCGAATTGGAATACCAGGTAAAAGTTGCTTTATATAATTGTAAATAACACTCCTCAATTTGGAAGTTCTAGCTCGACAGCTTGAGCCCCCGCCATAGGCTTGAAATTTAATTTTTTAAGTTTTTATCGACGTTTTGTATTATCCACCCTATAAACAAAATAATAGGTAAATATAATATTTTATGAATTAAATGATAAAATAAAAGTAGATTTTAACCAATAAAATCATTTATTTTAAAAGTACACACAGGTTCAGAAAGTTATGTAGGTATGAATAACATCATTTTATATGACAAAAATCTATTTTCTTCTCAAACCTTGGTATGAGCTTTCGAGATGCTAATTTAGATTTTATGAATCCCTCTTGTTTTGTCTTGTCGCATACATTTAGAGCTGCATTTGTCACAACTTTTACAAATCTTTCCACAGCCTGGGTGTGGCAAGGCAGTCTCATAAACTCCAACACTGGATCTTTTCCATTTTCTATAAGATATTGTAACTGCTTATCGGAAATATTCATCAGTATTGGGGGTTTGTATATATTTTGTTGCCAGTCAATCATGTCTACGTAAGAACGTGCATTTAAGTCCACTTTTGGCACCTCAAACATGCGCCAAACAGATTTTTTATTTACTTGACGAGCCTTTAAAATGCGTCTTGCAGCGAGTTCTCTAATGTGCTTACGTGAAACATACTCAACAACAAGTTTTCTGGATGAGCAAAGTAAGTGTTTCGAATTATAACAGGGTCCACTATCGCTAACAACTAGTTGGACAAATATCGAGTGCTATTAATGAGCTTTCATAAATGATTTGAACCATCTTTGCAGGATGAATGTGTTTTGATTGCAAACCAGTCAGGAGCGTATGATTTGATAAAGTCACAAGATTTTGTTGTAGATTTTCCGTAGAAATATTCAAACGTAGTATACGATTAGCTCTCGTCAACCAGCGGGCATGGGATAGATTACCTGGGCTTCTCTGTAATAAATCAGGAGAGCAGGATCCGTTTATGTCAGCAGTAGTAATTTCTTGTAAATATTTCTGGTCTGTACTGAGATCTGTGGATATTTGTGGAGGTAGTTCACCTTCTATCTTCTCAAAGTTGTCCAACGGCAGCGTCTTGCATATCTCTAATGATTTAGGTCCTGCAGTAGGGCCATCCAAATAAGTAAACAAATGCCTCAATGGTAACACATTAGCGTGTAAGAGACAAATTATCCATTGCAATGGTCGAGATAGTCTGTTTTCCAAAAGACGAATCACGAATCTCACTTGCCCTGCATTTGTGTTTGTTCCATCACAGCCAAGAACCATTAAACCCTCTAGTGATATCTTTTCAGTCGTTAAAGAGCTGTTGAAAGCTCTTTCAATATTTCTTGCACTCCCCGATGTTGGAACCACATACCCAATATAAATAGAACCTGGTTCTTTTATAATCGAAATATGTTCCTCTTGAACAATCACTCTAAACCTCTTTGATCCTTTTAAAACAGTTTTAGCCTGTTAGTGCGTTGGTCTTCTAAAAACATTTGTTCCTCTTTTGGCACTTTTTTCCTCAAACAAGTACAGCTTACAAATTCATAACACTTTCGAGTGATAACTTTTTAGTAACTGTAAGCCTCGTTTGTGTGTGACAATTGGAATAGAAGATTTTATCCACAATTCTTCAATTTTCGTTCCAATTATTTCGGCAATTTCCAAAAATGTAGGTTCTTTTGATGTGTTATTCCTTACTTTTAAGTCTTGTCGAACTCATTCATAGAATTCCGTCACATTTTCATAGGTAGGTAGGATATTATCTTTCAAATCTGAACTTTCACCAAATATCGGACATTTTAACGTTTGTCTTGTAGAAGTCGTGTTAAATCACTTAAAAAACGTTTATCAACAAGTACTCGTGAATATAATTGACGCGCGACCCTTCACTTTGAGACAATTATCCTTTAAAAACATTGCATTTCGTAGATTGTCACGTGCCGCCCCCCGCTTCGTCCCGCACTTTACTCCTGTATCACAGCGCCAATAATGAAATATTTGATTGCAACAGCTAGTTAACTATATTTAAAATACGTCATTAAATAAAATAAACCTATTTAAATAAATTCTGTACTGTTTTGTAGGCCGCGCAAATAGCCCCAAAACTGTCGTTTTTGTAAATGTTCAATGTCTTGGCGGGGGCTTTTACCGTTGTCTGATATTTTTTATATTTTTAATTGAGGTAATTGATGGCAATTGGCAACTTAATACAACTATTCCAAATAAAAATTAGAAAAAAAAAATTTCGTTCCGCACTATTGTACATCACCTTGATGCCTTAAAATATAATAAATAGCTAAACTAATTTATTTGTTAGGACTCCAACTCTGTCTTATGAGTTTCTTTGAATTGAAAAATAGCTACGTAGCGTATAAACAAATGGGTCTCACTGTGCATAAATTATGAGTCTTTTCTCTGGAAGTGGTCGTATAAACAATATTACAGACTAGAAAAACAACGTTTCCCGTGAAAAATACTTGCATGAGAGTTCCAACAAACAACTTTACCTTATTTATTTATTGCTTACGTTTCAAATAATGCTCGTTCGCTACGGGACGGGTTATTTCAAAATAATTTATGTTATGAGCAAGAAGGCAATTTTACCCAAAGAAAAATATAAATTCGCAGATTTTTCACATTATTTTCATAACATAGCGGAACTAAAATATTGGTCACAGTTTCTTCAGTTGTTTGAGTTCTGTTAGATATCAATTTGTATATCTGAAGTGCCAATTAATATTTATGTTTAAGGTCGGGGCTTTCAGAATCAGCTTTGCGATGATGTAGTGTTGTTGTTCGATAATACTTCTTTGAAAATATGTTTTTCCTAGTGTCACATTGGGGATACCACAATTTGATTGTTTGTTTTGTTCGTAAGGGACGGAAACAAAATACGATACAAGGACGAAAATTTTAACAAATTTATATTGTATGAAACAGCTACATAGTGCTTTTATTGTCATTTTAACTCTTATAGTAGCTAATATATTTAAATAATTTTTTACTTTTTTTCACTTATTACAAGTTTTAAAATGTTTTAATTTATTATTGTAACGGAATTCCACAACGAGATTTCAGTATCAAAAATACATAAGCGCATTGGGCAAATGCAAATAAATTCACTTCTCTCAAATAATCGTTTTGTCAATTTGTTTTATACTTTATCGATACCACTATTTTGATATGTAAACATGTTGACTGCCTTTTTCCATAAAAGGAAAATAATACAATTAATGACAGTAATGAATTGTCAAATTTGGTGCATCCATATTGAAAAATTCTTCATAGTTAACAAAACAATCCTGTAATTTATTTTGTTAGTTATGTGTATGTACGTTGCTAAGGGATGTACTTGAATTACTTTAATCAGTGAATCCTGACATTATTTCGAGTAAAAATTGTATATGAAATTTTGGACTCCGGTGACTTTTTTGATGACTTTTTTTTCAAAATTCTTTTACACAAAATCAATCAACAACAAAAAATCTTCCATGTGTTGTCACTGGTCACTCAGTCGAGTAACCGACCAACCTTTAACCCCGCCCCAAATGCCCAACACCGACTATTTTTTTATATTTGGTGGAGAAATAAACATTAAAAATGTCACCGGAGATAAAAATTTCGTTTACATTTTTTACTCCAAATAATGTCAGGAATCACTAGATAAAGCAAGTCAATTGAGTCCCTTAACACCTTGTATTTTATAAATACAAACACACCTGATTCATTTATATTAGGAATAACATATTGAGCTTACAAACCTGGTTGTAATATGTTAATTGACGAAGGTAAATAAAAACATCTGCCCTGGTAATGCAGAGGTATGTTGCTGAAACAGTTCCAATTTTGCTGAAGCTTTTCAAAATGCCCCTGAAGTGTGGCTCTTTACCCTTTTGTTGGAAATTCACCCGTTTCCAAGATAAGAGACAGCAATCCAGCCAACTACCGCCCTGTAGCCATGGCAGATCTGTCCAAGGTGATAAAACGTGTGATCTGAAGGAAAATCTGCTCACATACCTCAAGAAGAACAGAAATTATCAACCACTGCCAATATGGATTCCGACGGAACCGTTAGCGCGTTGATCTTCTCGTTTATGCGACGCATGTTTGAGGGCGGTGCTTGGAACATCACAGTGATACCCAAACGGTGACATGGACATTTTCAAGGCCTTTGACCGTGTCTGGCACCGAGGACTTCACGCATCCCTGTGTACGTGTGTTGCCAACTTTTTAAGGGAGTTAACAATTCAGACATTTGCTGACGGTTTCATCCCTTCATCGCATTCGATAAATGTTGGCGTCCCACAGGGATCGTTTCTTTCTCCAACATTGATTTTTGTTGCACATCAATGTCGTGTGTATCTATTCATTTTTAATGGACTTTTTAGTTAGACAACTTTTTTGAAATTTGGTAGTGTGAATAAGGTCTCTCGTCTGCGGGCGCCCTAAATTTCGTTGAAAGTAAAGTACATATATGTGTTACTCTTTAAGGCCAAAGACTGGAAAACATTAACCCCAAAAGCAGAACTTGGTTTAAATATTACTAAAAAATGGCTCAACTCTAACTTATTAACTTTAAATATAGATAAAACAAAATTCATAACTTTCAGCATAAATTCAAGAGGCCAACCCTCCAATAACATCCACCTTAAAATACATTCCTGTCAATCAACCATTGATATATCAACACAAACTCCATGCGACTGTCCCCCAATTATACAAACGGAAAATATTAAATATCTTGGTATATACTTCGACCGTTATATAAATGGGATAAACATATAGATTCGGTAATAGGAAAACTAAACAAGTTGATTTACTTTTTTAAAAACTTGAGAAATATCTTAAACATATGTGATATAAAAAATATATACCTCGCACTTGCACAATCCATAATGGAATACGGCATTATTGCCTGGGGCTGTGCCAGTAAAAAATACATTAATACACTGTTTAAAGCTCAGAAAACCCTAATAAAAGTAATACTTAAGTTACCAATACTAACACCCACATCAATCATATTCGAAAAATTCCCAGTGCTGAAAATTCAAAAATTACATTCAAAACAAATACTAACTTTCCTTTACAAGAACTTATCCACATTTAACATTTCACAAAACTCTCGCAATACTAGAACAAGACATGCTCTCCAACTACAAATACCAAAAAAAAACACATCCTTTGGACAAAAACACTACAGATACCAGGCTATAAAACTATACAATTCTCTTCCTACACAATATCAAACAACTAATATTATTGAATACAAAAAAAAAACATAAGAAACTGGCTACAATCTTTCTAACTTTTAATTTATAATTTGTGTCGAATTGAAGTCGATTTTATATTTTGATTTTTATTGTTTCTCTTTTTTATATTAGCTATTAACACTATTCACAATTTATAATTTAATCTGAAAAATGTCCTCCACAACACAGGTGAACTCCTAGTGTGGAGGACAATATATTATACCTTTGTAATGTAAATGTACTAAGAATAAATAAATAAATAAATAAATATATATTCTCGAATAATATCAAAATAAAATCAAAAATAAAAATTACTAACAACAAAACAAGAATGAAATTCTACGAGATTCGTGATGTCAGAATCAGCAGTCATGCCAACCAAACAATGAGTTTTTATTGTTATGGTGTTTTATTCATTTTTAGTAACGATTTATAAATTCTACGAACATTATTTACTAAATCAGCGTTTGTTGCAATTATGTATGTATTTAAGCCGTAATATTATTCACTGGAGGTCTATATTAATATAATGAAAAAAAAAACTGCTTAGTTTCTACTTAAAAAGAAAACTTTATCTCTGAAAAATAAATACTGGGAATCTGAGATAATGTGTTGAGAAAATAATAAACAAGTTGGTTATGATTTAAATGTTCTATTTTTGAAATTTAATCTAGCTTTTAAACATCTGAACTTATACGAAAGTACAAACCAATCTTCGTATGTACAAATTTACTTTTAACAGTTTCGTCCTGACACTCCACACAACGCTTTTGAGCCGTTCCCAAGTGGCAGTGAAAAGGGCAAATGAAGTGTGTGAAATCAGTCTTGACTCATCAGGTATTCAGGACATTCCATTAATCATCAAGTATTTATTTACTTGCATAGTTGGGTTCGACTTACATGTATTAAGTGTTTGAACGAGGCTTATGACATCAGCGAAAACAGATCGAAAGTCATATGTCAGCAGGAGCCGCCTACATTTTTTTTTCAGTTTTCTGAACAACCTGTCCATTTCAAAACCCTTGAAACCCCTACTGTGGCTAGAATTTTATTGTTATAAATCTGGCTAATTGGTATTACATATTTAAATAAATATAAATTTATCGCCAATAATTCATTTTTTATTTTATGTATTAATTTTCATTCCGGTAAAAAAGAAAATTACATTTTCATTCATTTAACGATACGATACGATACGATTGTACCACCCCAGCCAGGAGTACTCCTGTCCCGGTGAGACCGGTATACCAGGGGGCACTGATTTGTTAGGACTTGGAACACATGCTCTGAGGATAGGAAGGAGGTTGGAGTTTAATCGACCGGTATACATGGCAACCTAATAAGCCAATATTGGAAATGAGGATGAGCAGGAATGAAGGAATGGATTGAGCGTTATAATTTGTTTTTGTTTTTGTCTTACTTCTTCTTGCCTCTTCTTGACTCTTCATGGATCTTTTTGGATCTTCTCGCCTCTCCTTGGTTCTTCCCTTCTCTTCTCGGCTCTTCTCGGCTCTTCTCAGCTCTTCATGGCTATTCATGACTTTTCTTGTATCTTCATATTTCTTCTTGTCCCTACTGGGATCTTATCTTCTCTTCTCGGCTCTTCTTGGCTCTTCTTGGCTCTTCTTGCCTCTTTCCTGATCCCCTCGCCCCTCCTTAGCTGTTCTTGCCTCTTCTTGGCTCTTCTTGGTTTTCCTAGGATCTTCTAGTCTCTTCTTGGTTCTTGTTGTGTCTTCTCTCCTCTTCTTGGATCTTCTGGACTATTCTTGGCTCTGCTTGGCTCTGCTCGGCCCTGCTTGGCTCTTCTTATCTCTTCTTTGCTTTCCTTGTCCCTTCTTGCTTCTTCTTGTTTCATAAGATCTTCTCGTCTCTTCTCGTCTCTTCTCGTCTCTTCTCGGCTCTTCTAACTCTCGCTGCATCTTCTTATCTCTTCTTGTCCATTATTTTTTCTTCTTTTTTGTTCTCGCCTCTTCTTATCTCCTCTTGTCTCTTCTTACCTCTTTTTACATTTTCATTAATTTAACAAGAAATAATTAAACACATTAAACTAAACTAAATATGACAATATAGCGCTATTCTATGTCATTACTTTGTTTATCAAGAATAAAAATTAATATATTTTTTTACATGTACCCAGCTTATTTTCGTTTTTAATGTCGTTTGCAATTATATAAGTTGCCCCCCCTCGTAACCAATGGATTGTTTACCATAGTTAGTGTGAATGGTGTTTAAATGTTTGTTATCGTGTTGTCGTATAAAGTGTTTGTGTACTTGGGACGTTTTAATGAATTCTGTGTTTGTATGTACGAGTTTATTGTTTATTTTGTAAATAAGTAGACAAGTATTTTATTAATTACATATTAACTTGCATTACTTCCTTGCATGTACCTACGACACACGTAAATAATTAATTAATTAAACGAACGCATTAAAAGAAGATGTTCGATTTAAACATCTTGTAGAAGACGGTAATAAATGGCTGCAGCAAGTAGTAAGAGCATCTCAAGCAAATGGGTGAAGAATAGATGAAACGATTTACGGGGCGGACGTGCAGAAGAATAGAAGTCGAGGACGCTCGTACTAGACGTGGCTCGATCGAGTGATTCTCCAGTTGCCCACAATTTCATTGATAGCCATCTAAGAGCACCATGTACGCCGTGATCAGTTATAATATGTTAGAACGTTGTAGAAATACGTATTATTCCTTGAAAAATGTTGGTCGGAATATGTTGTTTTGCTCGATTGGATGAATTTTATATTGTAGAATCCGTTGGTAAACGTTTTCAGCCTTACTAAAAAATGTGATTTAAATTTGACGCAATTGATAAACAACCGTGAATGTAAACACCTTACTGATAAACGTACTAACTATATTAAACAACTAAACTGATATTTAAAAGCCATAAAAAGTTATACACATTGGACACAGGAGTTTATTTGTTTTATCTGTTGAACTTTCGGAATCTTAAATTTCTCGTCGAATTTCGGAATATTTCCAAGATATCTTAAATGATGCGCTCCATGTTTCTTTTTTTAAGTTGACGTTAAAATAAATACTTAAAATTTTATCTTTTTAAGAAACTAGATAAAATTATCCTTTAGATTGTTTTATTTGAAACTAGCTGGTCCCGGCATGCGTTGCTATGCCATTTAATAAAGAAATTGTTTCTCCCTGAGTGTCCTTTCCCGTTCTTCCCGTTCCCCTTCCGCCTCCCCTTCTTCTCCTGCGTCCTCTTACCCTCTCGCGTTCCCACTCCGTCACCTCCACCTTCCTTCTCCCCACTCCACTCCCCCCTTCCCCGTCCCACGAACCCCCCTCCCCCCTCCCATGTCCCCTTCCCCTCCCGCGTTCCCCTTCCACCTTCCCCGCCTTCCCTTTCCCGCTCCCTCGTCCCGTCAACCCTCCTCCCGCGTTCCATATATTCAATCCCAGTACATTCAGTGAATGGGAGGAGGAGGCGGGAATGGGTACCGCCGCCCCGGGAACCTTTATTGGATAACCAACACCTCTGCCATAGGTCACCCCAAGTGGTTTGCTACGTTTGGTGATTTAGCAGGGGTGCCCGGGTTCATGGGGTGAGGTTTGTCTAGGTCTTGAAGGCAGATGACCAGGACATACTGAACCCCAGATTCCTACCCACCCCCTAAACCCTTTTCCTTCCCAGAACTCTCCTCTCCTTCCTTTCCTTAAAAAAAACCCTCCACACAGCATCCTCAAAGATGACATAGGCCCTGAGGGAAATTATTTTCCTCAGGGCCTCCTGTGTGGAGCTCAAGTAAAAAAAAAAAAAAAAAAAAACAGCCCGTGTGCCACCTTTTACAATGTTTATTCAAATTTCCATTTTTCATGTATATTAAATTTGGTACCTAACATAGGTACCTATTTAAAATATCTAAAATTCTTGATTCGATTCAAACTATTAGAGGAGTACCTACTTTAAATAAATTTATTAAATATTTTCAAAAATAGAATCCTGATTGAACAATCAATGTTTTGCAAAATGTCATTCTCAAACACGCTAACTGTCAAACATGCTCATGTTTTCTGAAATTATCCAATTTTCTTAATTTTTCTCTCCGTAAGAACCATCCTCGTTCCTCGTACTTCAAGGAATATTCTAAAAAAAGAATTAGCGAAATCGGTTCAGCTGATCTCGAAATTTGCGCTTACCAACACATTTAGCGATTCATTTTTATATTATAGATTTATACATCGACGTTGCAATTTCAGACATGAAAATATTTCAATTTCAAACATGAAAAAGTTGAAAAATATTTTAACACACATCGACGGTCCGGAGAACAACGTCGGATCTGTTAATCGCTGTTGGCTTATTTTAACTTAAGCTTATTATTTATGGCAATTTTTGGAATTTCGGATGAAATGAAATAAAATATATACATGTTTTTCTCATATGCATTCCTGATCTCAAAAACAGTAAAAAAACGAAACTTTTAACAGCTCTAATGTAAAATGACTTTTAGACGTATTACTTGAAATGGCTAAAACCATTTTTGATACATTTTCCACATCTCCTTCCCTTCCCCACTTCCCTCAGCCACACAACATACCAAAATTGAGGATGCACCATTGATATATTATATCTCTATGGGATGCACAGATAGCCAGCATTCCCTAGATACCTACTAGTAAATGCTGCAGGAAACAGCTATGGATAAAAATCGAACACTCATTAGATATCGTAAATATATTTATATTTATCATTAAAATGACATTTTTATATTATACATATTTATTACAAATTAAAATTTTGTAGTAATAGTAATTACAAGATTATGTATTTTTTTCTCCATTTGACAATAGTGGTCACTCACTTCGATCGGTTAAAGCAGGCATGGAACATATTTTTATAATATGTACTCGTACATATAATTACTTCCAACGAGCCGGAAATCGAGTCACAGGTATTTTTTTAGTCAGCAGTCCAGAGCGAGTTTTATGTAAATATTCATACAGATATTTGTTGAAAATAAACCAAATGAAGGACTTATTACGTATTCCGCTGGCGGGGTAAGGAATAAAACGAACAAATGATGGAAGAATTAATAAGGACACTGTAAATTGATCGTTTTTGTAGTTATTATTTTGCCAAAGTTGATGCTGACATCATTAGAATTATGCGTAAAAAAAATTGTGCCAAGGAAAAAAGTTATTGTTCTTTAAAAAAAAACACAAATTACTGAAAACAGTAGAGAATCACAAAATTCAAGATTTTTTGCTATTTCATGAAACATACAACCGAAAAGCAAAACAGCAAAGCACTATACAATATACAGTGTCAATGTATGAAGTATTTCGAAAATTGTAACTTTTCTTTAAATTCACAAGGCCATGTTGATCATGCTATTTTACTAGCAAGGGTCTTATTTTAAAATAGAATATAATATGTAAAATTCCAAAACGAAAATATAGCTTTCATGAAAAACATTACGAGAAATGTACCTATCATTTAAAAACACTCTCTTTTGACGTTAAAAACATATTTCAAACTAAGGAAATGAATTTTAAAATATAGTTTGTACATAAGCAACATGTAATTATAATTGTTCGTTAAAAATGTATTTCTTGAATTTTACCCCATTTAAAAAAATTGTCAGCAACTAAGTAGGTACCTAATTTTTTATGGGTTTCTTTCATAAGTGTTCATATTAAGAGGAACGGCTGCGCGGCCCCTTTCATATAAATCTTAATTTTGAATTTGAGACCAAAATAACCAACCAAACTGAAAAATTATTTTTGTAATCAAAATAAGTTGGATATCTAGTAGGATATGTGCTACTTTATTTTTTTGCATTTTAAATTATAAGACATTGGCTATTAAAGATTTTAATATGTCATGATTTTGTGGCAATTTGGGCAATTATTTGTGAGCAAATGATAAATATTTAAAAAAATATTTTCACTTTATTCATTATAAAAATACGATGAAACATAAAATTAAAATGATTAAAAAAATCATTTCGATGACAATAAATTTAAATTCTAAATAACGTCTTTATGTTGGAACACAAATTTATCCAGTATAAATTGAAATTACCATCCAACATATCGCGATTTTATTTGTCAAGCAAAACATTTTTTATTTTAAATAATTATAATTAACTCCGAAGTTGCCCCCACAATGAAGCAAAATAGAATTATTTAATTATCCGCCTACATATCGTCGTTTAAAATGGTTTTGCGGTCACTGATAAGGGAGACCTGTGTACCGGGGTAACACCGAGTTACTTTAACTCTCGACAGACCAATATGCCAAACATAACGTCCGTGACCAAACGTAACGTCGGTCGACGACATCATGATTTTTTTTTGCATTTCAACCATAGAAATCCCTTTTTCTTTTTTATTTGTCCACTTATTGGGTAGGGGAATATAACCTATGTTTGACAAAATAATTTTTCCGGCGATCAACGATTTTTCAATTTTTTTTAAACAGCTCTTTATGTATTAATCCTTTGCGCAGGAATACCTAAAATACTAAACATTTATTTCAGATAATATATTAAAGTAGTGTTAGCGGACCTAAATGGGGGTCCCTACATTCTGCCGACAGACTAGCTCAGGTTTTAGTCAGCAGAGCGGGAGAGGCCCTCACCACCAGGGTGGTAGGATCTGTGAGGCGTGTGTGGGTCTTTCCTGAAATAAAGCTCAAATTTCTACGGGCTGGGAGAAGGCAGTGAAACCAGTAATCAGGGTAAACATCAGTTATATTGGGTAAAACACCTGCGTAAACACAATATCACAATAATGCATACATAGTAATTCAGGGTAGCAACAACAGTTATATCTAAAAAGGAGGAATCTGTCTCTATAATCTCTCTGGAAGGGCTATTTATCTCCGCGGTGAATTTACTGCGAACACACGCAAATAAGGGGGAAAACAGCTTGGGTACTTACAGTGAGCGTTTGGACTCCTGTATCTTCCGTGTCGGGAAAGAGTTCGGCCATTCTTGGTGTCGCAGTGTAACACTTAGCAAAACACGTTCCATTGTTTTCCGCGTGGAAACTTCTAGAATGAGCGCGGAACGGTCCCCACGCCATGCGTGCTTACTAGACCAGGAGCTACGGGTAAGTGGCGGTTGGCGGCCCGCTATCGACGGTGGCTTGCTGGGTTCCGCCGTCCGTAGCGCGCCGGTAAGCTAGCGGCGAGGGAGTGAAACTGTAGTTTGCGCAGTGGCGTATTTGTGTATCGTAACAGTAGATATAAGAAATATAGTAATTTTGGGGTCTACCTTCGCCCCAGTTGGCTGCGGGAGAGCTAAAAAAGCTTTATAACTTTAAATTAATATTCCCGCTATGCAATCCGTTCCGTGTACGACTCCGAAAACAACGCAAGTTAGCAGAAACTTGTCAGTACACTCGGTACATGTCTGCTCGCTAGTTAGATACCACATGTTTTAAGTTTTTCGGTGTCCTGATGTAATTTTTACGGATATTGAATTGATTAATTGTGAAGTTTTTAGAATTTGCAGGTGAGTGAATATGTTTAAATAATATAAATATGTTTATTTTACTTTTTTATGTATAACTTTTGAGTGATTTTCATAATATTTTTTACATTTGTGAAAGAATGTCTGTATTTTTTCTCGGGGTACAACCGTGTGTGTTTAACCGGCCAGTAAAAGATTTTGACCCGGAATATTTTCATTATAGAATTTATTTGTTTACACGTGTTACAAACAAGCCGCGTAATTACAAAGAAAAACTATCAGACAAGACTGGGATTTAGAAAAAATGAGGACAGCAATTTTGAGGTTAGTTGAAGAAGCAATGGGATACTTAAAAGCAGTAGAAATCTACGGAGTGCCGAAATTCAAAATTACCAAACCTTGTCAATAAATACAGAAACAATCAAGATTTATCTTTATCTACGGCAAAAGTCCTAGGCCGTTTTAAGCCTGCATTTTACACAATACAAGCCCGGTATGCGGTTTTACCCAGCTACTAGGCAAAATCGGAAATATTAGAGGCCTTGTATTTTTTTCATACATTTATGGCTAAGCTTTTCTGACATGCTTCTTTTGTGTTTGTGTTCCTTAGTAAATTCATTAATAAAAATAATTAGGTACTATAAACCGAATTTATTTTAATTTACTAAACTACACAGAACCTTAGGTACATGGTTTTCGACAAGTCTCCCCTACATATTTCACCTTTGTTGTTTTACATTGATTTATAAATGATCCATTGGAGGTGACCCCACCACTTTCCCAACGGCGTTATAAGGAAACATATGGTTTCCTCCTTCACCGCACACGTCAAGACTCTACTTTTTTATTGAGTGAAGATACATTTATTTGAACGACTCTAGACCCTCCAATGTCCATGCATACGGGGTTAGTAAGCAGTATGCAACTACTTACATTAACATTATACAAAATAGAAATAGAATTAGCAGCCCGTGGAATAATTCTTCTGAAATAGGTAACTTTAAAATATAGATAATAGTGTTAGTAAAAGAAAAAGATAAATAGCGGCATAACCAGTCGAAGAAACCTTCTGAAAATAAAGAAGTAATGACGAAAAAACAGTTATATGATTATGTTACAATGTAAGTAATTACTATAATAGCAGAAAGAAAATAAAAAAATATAAATGATCCATAACAACAAACAGCCGAAATTATGTCATCATTGGGCTGCATCTCTAAAAATCTTAAATCAAAAACTCCCGCCAAAAGCGACAACCACCATTGCGGCTGGCTGTTTTCATTTCATACAAATTTATAAAAATTACGCGTAGGGCGCCATTAACGTATGTTACCTGAATTTTAAAAACTTTGGCAAGGACCAGGAATACCTAATACCTGCCCAACAAAACCAGGGAGAATGGCCTGATCACGTTTACGTTGTCTACGTTAAGTCAACTAATGTATTCATAGCGTTATACGTTGATATTATTACATCTTGAGATTATTATTTGAGACCCGGTAATACCGGGTTCAAATTTATTTTTAGTATAAAATCCTAGCTTTGTTCGTTCTTGCGCATAATGGCATCGCGACGCGCGTCGTGAGTGTCAACGGGCGCTGCTTATGGTGTTAATGCGTGTATCTAAAGACGTTGTCGGAGCAAATAATCATGAAAATTTGTGGTTTTCTTTTTTTTAGAAGATTTAAAAAAAACGTTAAGTAAATTATACATTTTCACTTGATGGTATTGAACACTAAGTTTTATTTTTATGGTATTTTTCTCTGAAGCACATTTTTAGTTGAATCGTGGAGCACTCAAAGCGAAAAGTTTTATAATATGTGTTTTATAATGAGAGCTGTCCGTAAAATAAAGTCTCCAAGGTGCTGCGGTCGCGAGGAACAATTTTACGCGATATCCAGCAACACTGGCGTGTAGCCTAGTTCCGTTACGCCAAATCCCCACCACGTTGCACTCTCTACGACATTTAGTCTCGGCGTGGCAGCCGTTCCCGATGTACGATGAATTATAAAGTACTTTGTGTAGATATTTAGAGTTTATTGGAATATTACAAAAAGTGTTTACATATGGTTTAAACTTACACTAACAAAAATAAAAACAACGTTGTCAAAATTAGCATTGATCTCGAGTATCCAAGTAAGCGTACCGTCGTAAGATTGTGTATGTCCCAAAGAAAGGTGAAAAAAGTGCACAACACGACGCCGAATTCTGACCCACAGGGTCGTAAGATTGTGTATGTCCTAAAGAAAGGTGAAAAAAGTGCACAACACGACGCCGAATTCTGACCCACAGGTTATCATATTGGTGGTGACTTGGAGGCAGAAGGAGCAAGAGATTTTCTGAATGCTTAGAATAATATTGAAAGAAAATGAGAGGGTGTGGGAACTGGAGAAAATATTTCTTTGTTAAGCTTTGTATTAAAATAGTTCAATTATTACCCCACAAAGCCAAGGCGCCACGGCAAAGAAAATAGTGTGGTTCTGGTATTTTAGAATTGTCTCTCTACAATCTAAAATCGATCGTTTGAGATTGCCTGTTTTTTAAGCATAAACAACATCTTTTTAAAGGAATTTAAATTATCCTTGAAAAATATCATCGGTTCCGTCCACACGGCGCGCGTTGCAAATCGAACTGAGCAGCTCTCAACTTGCAAGTGAGTTATAAATACTTCACCATTGATGGGAAGGCTCGAATTTACTTTAATGGTCAAAATTGATTTCTTACACTTTATTTTGCCTTCAAAACTGTTAAATTATTTGTTCGCTAATTGAAAACGGCTCGGTACACGTGTTGGAACCATTAATGGAAATGATTACAATATTCTTTTCTGAAAAATGAATCATTATTGATATTATTATTGCAAAAACAATCCTCACTTATCTATTCACAAATATACATAAATACTATGAAAAAAGAATAAATTCTGGTTTAAATACTCGAAACAATAACAAATACTTCCTACAAATTCAGAAACTTCAGATGCCTTGCAACAAAACATTCTTCCAGACTTAATAAAAAAATGTGACTCATAAAAAATTTTTCAAAGAAAACATAATAATTTTGATTTAAAAGTAATGATAGAGCCTTTACCGGTACACTCACCCAAATCCGAAATTACTAATGATACCGGTGCATTCGTTGGTATTATTCAAATTTATTATTAATGCATCTAATATATTTTAATACAAGTGTGCAGTTAAATTATTATTATTAGTTAAATTAGTTAAATTACCATTTTTCATTAAAAAACAAGAAACACCTAAAGAAATAAACTTAATAATCCACTCTGTGACAAATACAGAAAAACACAAATGTAATATATCATGTTCAAAAATAGAAAGTAAAACTGATATTAAGTACCTGGGCATAACAATAGACCAGCGTTTAAAATGGTCTCCACACATAAATATTCTGAACAACAGAATAAGGAAACTAACATATATATTTAGATGTTTAAGAGATATTTTAAACGAAAAATTACTTAGAACCACATACTTCGCTTTCTGTCAATCAATTATACAATACGGCATTATAGGATGGGGCGGTACATATAAAAATCAAACACAAACAATTTACATATCACAAAAACTAATAATAAAAACAATTTAAAAAAAACCCTACTCATATTCGTCAGAACTTTTATTCAAACAATTTAAGGTCAGAAAATTAAGTGCATTATACTTTTATCATGCAACATTACAAATTTATAAAGATAATATTAAAAATCAAGTTGCACCCTTTAAAAATAACAGAAGTCTTAGACAAACATCAATACTTCCCACTCCAAAATGTAAAAAAAAAATTGGACAATTGAGTCATAAATATCTCGGAGCAAAATTTTTTAATTCATTACCAGAAAAAATTAGAAACATGAATACCAATATAAAAAGTTTTAAAACTCACCTAAAAAATTATACTGAAAACTTAAACTGAATGATATTAAAAAACCAATACAATAACACCCCCCCCCATACACACAAGCCTTGCTTAATTATGGGGGTACATCAAATATTCTACTATGTAATTAATTACTGTATAAAATTTATTTGTAATTTATGTACCTTCTATTACTAAAAAAAAAAAAAAAAAAAAAATGTTCACAAGTATTCTTAGAAAATTAATACCTCAATACAGGCTAGCCTATTGAGGCGGGTTATAAGAATCTTCAACTATATTATCCTTAATTATACTACCTTTAACCTACTGTTCATGTGTATATTATTTTGTGTTTGTTAATTTTTTGTACGAATTTATTCTATAAACCATTATAAACACGGAACATGTACTTTCTTAGTTATAATGTTGCAAATTTCATTGAATAAAGATATGTCATTATTTATTTTTTTGCCGGCAACCCGGGCGTTTATTGTTTTAAATTATCTTATATAAACAAGTAAGTAACCCGCCTCACTAGACTAAGTCTGTTCTGAGACGGGTACGTTATTATGACTATTATTACACATATTCGTCTGATACCGAAACAATATCGCAGTGAAGCTAAGTATGCATAAAATATACTTCAAACTAATAATACACGACAAAAAGCAAATTTATTTTATCATCCCTCACCATCTAGATAACGTAACATAGAAAGGGAGTGGAAATGTAAAACTAATGCAACACGTTTCATTCGTACGCGCATTTACATAATAATGTGAGACTTTTATGGAACAGAATCAGAGAACCGCCCGAGAAAATGAAACTTTGGAGATTACTGATTTTTAAGTCTTTAAATTTCAAGATACAAGTCGAATGCGTGGTAAATGGGAAATATTATTTTTTTATACGTGAATGGTTTTCTAAATGTTATGGAGAACGTTTTTAAAGTTCGATAGTTATGTTTTGATTACATTAAGATAAAAAGCTATTTTCTGTTGTCGTCCGTTCTCTACCCGATAACAGTTTTACCGTTAAAATCTTCAGGTTACAAAGATTTCATTTGAAATCATTATAACAGTAATTCATTGCCTCATTTATATGAACGGTGTCTAATGCCAAGAAAATAAATTAAACGTTTCACGTGATACATGAGAATTTTTTTTTATAACATACACATACATTATGATACAAGTTGTAACATGGTTACAGTATCTATTACATAAGCCGCGGTATACCCCATTTCTATAGATTTATTACATACGAGTTTTAAACACAAGCCTTACTAAAAAAACCCCGTGAAAATTTTATTCAATTGATAAACGAGCGTGGATTTGAAAACGTTACTAATTAAATAAATTGTTCATGGAAAGAAATACACATTGTGTACACGGCCTGGGGGAGTAGTTTATCTCATATGTACGACAGTTTTTTTAATTTTTTGTTAATGATTTCCGAACGAATTTTGGATTTTTTGTATTTTAAATGTATTGTATAGATATAAATATAAATGTCTTTTATATTTCTTATTTTTGAAAATGTCGTAAAAACAAGAACCATTTTAGAAGCTAGATAAAATTACCTTTTAGATTTTTGTATCTGATACATTCTTTTGCTTTTAAAAAAATGGAGTATTTTAAGCTTTAAACATGAAAAAAATTGAAAAAACAGCTAACCGTAAGCATAATTTATTAAATGGTCAAAAAATTCGGAATATTCTAAATTAAAAAAGCACAGTCCTTTTATTTAATGAATTTGGAAGAAAACTGTCACTTCACTTTTTATATTGATCATACAATTAAACATTATAAAAAAATATAACAATTGTTCCAAGAGAGTAATAGAAAAATTCCGGTACTTTAAATTCATTTCCGAATAATATAAACGTTGATAACTCGAATTTGGTATTTATTAACACACGCACAAGCCTTTTATTTTATTAAATATCATTAATTTTATGGAAGTTTTATTAAACTTAAGTGGATAAAAAATAATTTATTCGAAATAACCTATATGTTCATTTTAACAAAATTAAAGTAACAACAGATTCATTATAAAAGCACAGAAACTGACAAAAATGTCGCAAATAATAGAAATTATATTCATTTATGATAATAATATAACATCGAATCGATCATAAACAGAAATCATGTTAAAAATATTAAATAACTGCGCATGATATTCCATACGTCACGAAAGTAAAAAATCACGAATTTATAGAAAAAAAATGGTCGCCAATGATGGCCGCGCATGCGCAGATCAAGCAAAAATAATGCAACTAACCTAATAATGTGTCATGTTTTTAGGTAAAAACGCAGTAACGCAAATATGTAGGTTAACGATCGTTTAGGCGTTTTGTTATTAGTAAGGCTGTTGAGTTTTAAAGCTCATGAAAAAACATGTGTTAGTCTTGAAGATAATATCTATTCATTTCCCGAGCCGAAACGTAAATTATATGAAATTCCCTCGATAGAAAAAATCGCAAAATATGCTCTAGTTATTTTACAAGTTTTATGTGTGAAATAATTCATGTTTCTTTAAATGCTGTTTAACCCCGCGAGATTTTTGCTCTATTAAACGAGTCGTGTTTTGTTAAACATTTTCACAATTTTTGCTTAAATATTATCGGTTTTAACTTTAGCGCGCTCTCTCTAACATTCATATTTATATATCTCTCCATCTTCTTATTTTTGTGCAGGTATACCGCGCCTCAAGTCGTTAGAATATCAGTAGGTGAACAGTCCTTAAAACTTAACTAATGAATATATGAGTAAAAAGGAAGAAATTGTGTAAAGAGATAAAGCGAAATTTTGAAATCAAGAATTATTTGCTCACGAATTGTAATCGACTGTTATTATGGTAAAACGATGGTCACATAATTCATAAAATAAAAATCCATTTCACAAAGAATATTATCCCAATTCGTGCAATCAACCAATTTTTTACTGTTATTCTTTCTCCGAAAGGACATTCATGCAGGTTGGAATAACTACTAATAACTGGCACGTACTCCTAACTTCATTCTTACTTATTCACATCCTTCAATCATTTCGACTCCTGACATGTTCAGTTTCAAGTATTGAATTCCCTCGATTTTGTCTTTTTGGGGCGACCTCAAATCTTTCCACTGGTGTTACGCATATTCATAAGGCACAAATACAAGTTGAAAATCAATGAAAAATGCGAACAATTAATCCAGAGTAATTTGAAAAGAAAACAAACGCTTTTTCATTTCAAATTATATATAAAAAAGGTACAATATCAACACCGTGATTTTTATTTTACTGTAGCAAAAACCTCTTTATTTCTCAGAAAAGCGATGTCAATCCACCTTGTTGCCTGAAGGAAATAATACTTCAAACATTCCTGCCTTTTGTGACCTTTCATGAGTCTATCGGTAATGAATTCAAGGTAACTGTGGGTTTCATACAAAATGTCGTTTTTTTCTGAGAAAAGCAACTGACGGACGATAAAACAGTTTAAAATAAATTTAAATTATTTGTGAACCAGGAAAATAACTTTTTTGACATAAACCAACTCACCAGGCTGATCCCATTCCGAGGTAGTAGAAATATATCGTAATTTCAATAGCTAGGAAATGAGAAAAAATGTTTACAGATAATTTTCTCTCCTGTACCCATCGAAGAATTTATTTTTAAAAAACTTGACTTATAATATGTAGATTAAAAATTGTCCGATGACATGGGAGTATCTTGCTATTTTCCGCGATTTTCTTAAACTAGTACTGATGGATAAAGGCTTCTTTTCTATTTTCATGCTTTTTCCAATTTGCTTGTTACGGCAAATCTGTGGGTATTTGTGCAATTTGATATATTTCTCAGGTGAGAAATGTCTGCCAGGTGGAGAGATAATATCCCTGGCTGCGCTTGGAACGAACCACCCACGTGTCATAGGAGACGTGTTGTACATTGTGCATTCACACTCACTCTTACAGAACCTTCATAGGGTGGGGGGTGTAATTCTGTTATTAGTAATAATAATAATAGTATTGTTTCTATTGCCAATGCTCACATTTGCATCAATTTTGTTCAGAACGCTAACGAAATGTTGAAATTTTTTAAAATTTATTTCTTTGGAAAACTAACCCGAGACCGTTCTCTGACAAATAACTTTTATTAGGTGTGACATTTTCAAAACGATGAAAAATTCTTTTTACATCGTAGCAATAAACACGAAGGTTTTTTTTTTCAAAATACTGAGTTAAATTTTCTTGTACATTTTGATATCCAAGTCCTTCTCACATCCATTGGCGAAAAAGGTTTAAATGCGGATTGAAAGTCACAAAAATGTTCCAAAATTCATCCAGAAATAGAAAATAAGTGCTAAGCCTTCCGGGAGATTTTTTCACACTAGGAATGAAAATTTGTATTTTGATCACACATATAAATACAATATTGAGGCTCGATGGGGACGGAATTTGGTTTCAGATTCGCGTATTTCAACAGTGGTATTAAATGAGAGTGTAGTATTATTGATACTCGTACACAATGCGTGTAAATGATTTGCAAAAAAATAGACTGAAAAACAAAAAATGACCTGATTCTCATGCTTTTCTCAGAGATGTAAAAACTGATGGCATTGAGAAATAGAAAAACTGGAATTAATAGTAAAATTAAATAGAAAATCGAATATAATAAAGCAGAAGGACACAATAGAAGAATGGTATAAAAGTATAGCATATAATAATAGAATAATTGAACGAAAAAATAGATAACTAGGGTGGCGCAAAACTACCGTTTTATTTTGAATCTTATTCTAATGTGTAATAAGATTCAAACCATATCGGTATTTTTGGGCCACCTTTTAGAACCGAATTCAATAATGATTAAATACTAATGTTAACTTTGATCAAATAATATTCCTCCCACCCCTCATACCTTTTTACTTCTCAGAACTTCATCTCCTTCCTTTCCTCGAAAGACCATGCACGCAGCATCCCCAAAGATTATAAAGTCGCTGAGGGGAATTATTTTCCTCATGGCCTCCTATGTTTTTTTTTATGTGAATACATCTCAAGAGTCCCAGCTGCTCCCGCCTGGTGCAAGTAAGACTATGCATCCCCAATTGAGGTATGTTGTGAGGTTGAAGGTAGTGTGGAGTGTAGGGAGATGAAGAGGAAGAAGGTGGAGAAGTACCTGGCTATTCAGTCTGGTCACCAAACATGGCTAAAGCCATTTTAAACAACGTTTCAATTGTAAATCGTGGTCTTACACCAGGGCGACATTGAGAGTGCCTTCACTCGGTATCCAAGTGCGGCAAATATATTATACATATTTTTAAATTAGTTCATTGCTAAATAACAAAAATTAATCAGAATGAAACAAGTTCTTTGTTTAAAACAACTTTACTTTGATTTATATTTGTCGACCGGTTTCGGTTGACCTCAACTTTCCTCAGGACAATAAACATATAAACTAAATTACAGTACAAAGTTAAGATTATTAGGAAAAAACAATAGAAAGAGAGAGAACATCAGAGGCTAGTTGGTGGAAGGGTAGGAGGAGGATTCAAGGGAGAGTGGTGGTGGGGGTTACAAAGGAAGAAAGGGTTGGTTAATTCTAACTGTTTATTTAAAATTTGCCAATTATATTTCTTTGATTTTGACATTTCTAATGCTTCTAAAGTATTAAGGCGTATTCCTATTTTCAGGTGCCTTACAAGCATAGGTTTCTCAGAATTTGCCGACCATTAGAATCATTAGATTGATACTCACAATACGTTTAATATAAATCCGAGAGTTCAAATGATACATATCAATCCTTCCATTTATTTTTTTTACATGAATACCGCACAAGAGTCCCAACGGCTCCCGTCTAGAGCCAGTGGGACTATGGCATCCCCAATTGGGGTATGTTGTGAATCATGAAGGTAGTGGTGAGGGGAAGGAGATAGGGAAGAGGAAGGTGGGGAAGTACCTGGGTATTCAGATCTGGTCACCAAACACGGCATATGCCATTTCAAGCAACGTTTCAATTCTGAATGGTGGTCTTACACCAGGGCGATACTGAGAGTATCTTCCACTATGGAACGTGCCGCAAATATACTATATATTATTTTAAATTAATAAATTGTGAAATAACACAAACTAATCAAGTAAAATTAATTTTCTAGGCCGGGTTTCGATCCCACGACCTTCGCAGTGCGAGTCAAGAGCCTTACCACTGGACTACGCCGGCCGTCAATAAGCAATAATAAGGTGACATAATAAGGCAGTTTTTTAATTCGGCAGGCAGGTATGGGTAATTAATAGATGACCAACACCCCCGCCACAGTTCACCCGAAGTGGTTAACTACGTTTGGTGACTGAGCCCGGGTTCATGGGTTGGGGTTTGCCAAGGTCTTGGCGCGAATGAGATTGCTCACCTACTGCGTTGAGGGAGACCTTACCTAACCCAGTCCTTTCCAGCTGGGTTTCCTCCACCCATCGGGGTGGATTCATACGTCCGGCACTCCTATAAACATTGGCTTCCAGATTCCTACCCACCCCTCTTTCCTTTTTGCTTCCCTGAACTTCCTCTCCTTCCTTTTCCCAAAAAATGCCCTTTACGTAGCATCCCCAAATATGAAATAGGCTCTGAGGGATTTTTTTTCAGGGCCTCCTGTGTGGAACTAATGTAAAAAAGGCATCAGCCTAGTTTAATGGTGGGAAGAGTCAGATGTATATAGAATTAGATGGAAAAAAATATGTATGTTTTATATATTATTACTAGCTGGTACACGGCTTGCGTTGCAATACAATTCAAAGAAATAAATTGATTCTCCCTGCATGTCCTTTCCCGTGCGTCCCCGTTCCCTTCCACCTTCCACGCCTTCCCCCCCCCCCCTCGTCTCTTCACTCCCCACGAACCCCACCTTCCCCCAGCCTTTCCTCCATGCCACTAAAATACATGAAATACACACATTTTCATTTATACAAATTTCATAACGCCAGAACTTACCATTATATATAGCCTATGTTACTCGCTGATAGTGTAGCTTTATAGTGGTGAAAGAATTTTTTAAATCGATTCAGTAGTTTAGGCGTGAAAGTATAACAAACAAACACACGCACTTTCGCATTTATAATATACTGGCTTTTGCCCCCGGCTTTGCTTTTCGTCTGGACAATAAACGTATAATGAATAATTTCATAACGCCAGAGCTTACCGATATATATATAGCCTGTAGTAATCGCAAATAATATAGCTTTCTATTAGTGAAAGAGTTTTTAAAATCCATTCAGTAGTTTTTGCGTAAAAGAGTAACAAACATACATCCATGCATCTAGACATCCATACTAACTTTTGCCTTTATAATATTAACAGGATAAGTATGGATTATTTAAGAAAAGCCAACAACCATACATAATTTGAAATAGTTCAATAGTATGAAATATCTTTCTCGTTTGGTCTGTGTTTCTCTTTCGTCTCACCATTCTATAATTACTTCCGATGGATTTTAAAAAATTTCATCAACTCCAATACAAAATAAATATTTTTAATGATGTGCTCTTAAATATTTCCTAACGTGCGAACAATTGTTTTCCGAAACCATTATTTACTCAGGCACAGTACTATTTCATTTTTTCAATATTTCCGATAATCCCTCTTCATTCAGGCGTTCCTCTTCTTTGAATATTTATTACAATATCCAAAGAAAATTTCTCATATCAAATAGCTAGGGTCCGAAGGGTAAATCTTTCATGAAAGGGTAAGAATAAATAGAGCCTCAAATCCACACATAATTGACATCTAAGCCTCCATCCCTTAGGCGAACATCTGCGTATAAGGCTTGCTGACCGGTAGAAAGAAGTTTGCATACGGTTTACATTTTTCTTTAGCTAAACTTTTTCCTTCACATATCTAGGACGTCGATATAGAGGTCGGTAGAATGGCGTTTTCGCTTAAATGAGTACTACACTGGACACCAAAAACTTTAAAAAAATATAATAATATTCCCTAATGACAAATTAATTGGTATGATTTGTGGGAATACTGATTTTTACCGTTAGTGTGTAATAAAACATAGCTTAGTAATATTTTCTTGTATTAAATTTAAATTTGTAGGTATGATGTTATTTTTAAGTTCTGCAAGCAATTAATATCAATTGGCCTTACAACGAGCATGGCCTTCCATAGTCCAACCACCTTATTTTGTTTTTATTTTTTATTGACAGCTGTTTCGGCTTACAATACCATTTTCAAACTGTGGTTAGACCACTTTGAGACGACTTATTTATATGATCTTCAATTTGAATTTTGAAGTTGGCTAAAATGATCTATTACCAGTTAATCCGATTTATTTATTCCCTCTAATTATCTTATTTATCCCCCATTTTATTTTATTTTTTATTTATTTCTATTCTCAAACAATAAGAAAAATAATAGTCATACAAAATAAGAAAAATATTATTGATCCGTAACTGTACGTAAATTTTCGTTAATTGTTTTTGGGGTGTTATGCCGTGTTGCGCTACCTCCTTCTTTAGCCAACGTTTCGGACATCGTTACAGTGTCCATCATCAGGGCAGATCCGGTAGATGTGTAATGAAGGAAACTGCAACAATGTCCGAAACGTTGGCTAAAGAAGGAGGTAGCGCAATCCGGCATAACACCCCAAAAACAAATAACGAAAATGCTTTTGGCCGTGAAAATCTTAAAACGTATATGTACGTAAATTGGTTATAAGTAGTGTTTTGTGAACACCTCACTTGGCGAACCTGTGCTGAAGTGTTCCCATTTTTAGGATTAAGTGCTATTCATACATAAATTAAATATTAGTAAGGATCTCTGTACGGGTTATTTTAGGTTATCTAGATTATGTATAAGATAAAAATATTTCTTGATATACAAACAGGTATAATTTTTCTACGGACCACCCGCCACACTTCTCAGTATATTTCTTCTTTTTCTTCTTCTTCAATGGTGCTACAGCCCATTTCGACCCTTGGCCTCCACCGCCCTCTGTCCTCGGCAGTCGCCTTCCAATCTGTGACATGGAGTATTCCTCTTGCATTCTTCCTGACATCCTCCCATCTCAGTCTAGGTCTGACCGGGTGACCTTTTAGAACCTTCTTCGGTACTCTTGTGCTTGGCATTCGGTGCACATATCCGTACCAATTTAATCTTTTGAGCCTTAAATGAGTGGAGAGTCTGGGAGCTTGGTAAATATCATAGAGCTCATTATTGTGACGGATTCTCCATGCCTCTCCCTCTCGCACCGCACTTAAGATTCTTCGAAGTACCTTTCTTTCGAAGGTTGTTGGTCCAGCTGTTCCACTGACTATGCTGTCAGTGTTCCCGCCTCACATCCTTAGGCCAAGACCGTTCTAACAATTGTTGTCAGTATTCCCGCCTCACATCCATATATGTAGTATGTTTGCAAAACCTAAACAATACAACACATCTAAATATGTCCATAGCATTAACGTAATTATTAAGATCACAAAAGCAAAATTTAAACGTAAATATTTGATATAACAACATTGTGTATGTATGCATGTTTGTATATGTGTGTATGCATGCGTATGTGTATGTGTGTATACATGTGTATAAGTATAGATATATGTGTGTTTGTATATATATATGGAAAAGAAAATGTGCATGTATGAATGTTCATGTATGTACATATAGGTATATATTTTAAAAGATTTTTTTATATTTTTATCTTACATATTTGAATTTTTGTATCATATAAGCATAGTAGGCATAGGAATAGGCAAAGTGCATATAGGCATATAATTTCACATTTTTTTTATCATTTTTATTAATACATCATTTTTTTATCTTTTTTCACTACTTTTTTATCTTTTTATAATATTATATATACTCTGATTTATATCCTTTTTAATAAAAATAAAATGTTATTTACCCACCTCGGAACAGATTTTGTCTAGTGAGGTGGGTAAAATAAAACTATATAAATAGAAAAGATAAATAAAAGCCCGGGTTGCCGGCACTGAAACTGAAAAAACATTAATGTGGGGAAAACAGAATTCAAAGTACGCCAAAAAAAGAGAATAAAAATTTGATGCTCATAAAAATCATGTTCACACTTTTCGTTATTTGTTTTTGGGGTGTTATGCCGTGTTGCGCTACCTCCTTCTTTAGCCAACTTTTCGGACATCGTTGCAGTGTCCATCATCAGGGCAGATCCGGCAGATCCATCTACACATCTACCGGATTTGCCGGATCTGCCCTGATGATGGACACTGCAACGATGTCCGAAACGTAGGCTAAAGAAGAAGGTAGCGCAACACGGCATAACACTCCAAAAACAAATAACGAAAATGCTTTTGGCCGTGAAAATCTTAACGTATCATGTTCATACTATTTCAATGGCCATATGTAATACAAATAGACGTTATGCCCGACCTGGATATATTCTCTTCGGCTTTATTTTGATACGATATTAAAGCGGGGAGTAACTTGGGTTGGGCAGTTTCTTGTGCCCACGTTCAATAGTTTCGCGATCAAAGTGCTTTAGGCTGATTTTTTTATGTGCGGATTACATTCTCTCGTACATACTGTTATACTGCTTTTTAGGTTTACAGACGTTCCTGCTTTTTTCCTGTAATCAGGACTAAATAAATGTCTGGAAACTTTTTCGATGAAAATATCTCACCCGAAAATCCACATTCTAATCTAAAATGTAAACATATATCAAACATATGTTTTGAAAATTGTATTGGATCCGACCTTCCAAACTAATGACAAAATTCTTCTGTGAAATACATATTACGATTTCTAACATTTAGACGAGAGCGACCAAATGATGATGCCCACTATTTAGCGAATATAAAAGAACAAGTTATAGTTAGAAACATGGAATTCGATTGATTCTTGGATTTCGAAACTGACTTTTTTCACGACTTTGAAGGGCCGTAAATTAAATTCGGTATTTTTTTTTTACATTAACTCCACACAGGAGGCCCTGAATAAAATAATTATCCTCAGGGCCTATGTCATTTGGGATGCTGTGTGGGGGGTCTTTTTGAGGAGAGGAACGAATGAACATTGGTCTTGAAGAGACCCATGTTGTAGGAAGGAGGAAACACAGAAGCCGGTAAATCATTCCACAGCCGAGCTGTTGAACACAAGAACGAGTCGAAGAAACGACCCGTTCTCATGTGACAAATGTCAACCGTGTACAAATGTTGGGCACGCGTTTGGCCTGTTTCCCGACTACGCACCGGTGCCGAAGGGATCAATGACGCTAGTTCCTGGGAGCATTTTCCATTGTAATACCGGTAGAACAAGGATAGCATTCCCACCCGACGCCTGTGCTCTAAAGATTGCAATCCGTCTGTTAAGATGGGAGAATCCATCAAACGGACCGCCCGTTTCTGCACAGAGTCGAGGGTATTTTTCAGGTATTTTGGAGCTCCAGACCAGAGGTGGCTGCCAAATTCAACCGTGGGGCGCACTTTTGATTTATACAGGATTAGCAGCTGTGTACTGTATACTGCGGGACCTGTACAGTACGCCCAGTTTTTGGGAGGCTAACTTTACTCTGGTCGATGTCTGACCTTTTGCCGGGCTCTGTGTTTCCTGCTTCCTACAACATGGGTCTCTTCAAAACCAATGTTCATTCCTTCCTCCCCTCAAAAAGACCCTCCACACAGCATCCCAGATGACATAGCCCTGAGGGAAATTATTTTCCTTAGGGCCTCCTGTGTGGAGTCAATGAAAAAAAAACTAGTGTAAATGAAAAAAATATATTGGTACATTACACCTGAATAACACGTGATTAAAATCAAATGGGTTTAATTTTTTTAAATAAATTATCTACACAATCTTCAAGCTTTTACGTTGTTTTTCACTCTGTACCGCAAGTCATCAAATTTAATGTTAATCGGAGAAATAACAAACCACCATTCGCTAAAATAATAGTCAGCAATTTTTGAAAGTGGGTACTTACTTCTATTTTGTTTATTGAAGTGGTGGGACGTAGGCACCGGCAAACTTCCACTCATAACCAGAGACAACTTTCAGAAAGTGGACAGAAAGCTGACAAAAATAAATATGACTCAAATTCGTGTTGAAACTTTGAGTGTTGAGTACGTCGAAAAGGGTTTTTTGCTGAAATAACATTATCAAAAATATTCCTGGGAGTGTGTTGCTCCACCTACAAAAATAGTGGCCGATGAACCCTTCAACGGGAAAGCACTTAAAAAGAAAAGGAGACTTGTTATCATTTCCATACCGTTTTACACAGACACAAAAGTCCTTCGACTCATTGAGGGGCCCGTCTTACAAAAACAACTCATGTTCACCTTAATGTAATATTGACAAAATTTAGACAGGCACTGTTATTTTGTAACGCGCCAAGTAATATTGTTTTTTTTTTCTAATTTATTAATAATTAATAGATCCAAAATGATTTTTTAACGTTGAACTGAAATAACACATTTTCATTTTTTCATTTTAAGCACCCGCCAAAGCAATTTTTCAGCAGCTGAATATTGTATTCATATTTTATTAATTTCAATATGAATATTTTTATGTGAATACCTCACAAAAGTCCCAGCTGCTCTTGTCTGGAACCAGTGAGAATATGGCATCCCCAATTGGGGTATGTTGTGAGGTTGAAAGTAGTGGGAAAGGCAAGGGAAAGGATATGGGTAAGAGGAAGGTAGGGAAGTACCTGGCGATTCCGTATCTTGGATAACGGACGTTATCTCCAGTAATAATAATTTGTTTGATTTTTACATATTTACTGTCACATATTTAGATCGATTTAAACACGAATTCCCAGAGGTATGCATGAATATTTATCCATTGAAAGTACGTTGTACATAGAAAAGCAAATAACAGCCATAAAAATCACACAAATCTGATAGGAGATCACGTCCGTTATGTAATAACGATCCCACAAAAAATACGGAATCGCTCGGCTGGTCACCAAACACGGCTAAAGCCATTTCAAGCAACGTTTCCATTCTGATCGATGGTCTTACACCAGGGCGATAGTAAGAGTATCTTCCACTCTGGAACATGCTGTAAATATACCATAAATTAATTTAAATGAATTAATTGTGAAATAACACAAATCAATCCAATAAAATTTATTTGCCCACGCGGGATTCGATCCCACGTTCTTCGGATTGCGAGTCAAGAGCCTTACCCCTCGACCGCACCGGCCGTCAAATACTATCAAATAAAAATTATATTATTTTTATTTAACCGGTCAACAAAGGCGGAACAATATTTATTAAAAATGCAGGTAAGTGTTTTGTGGAATATTGCTTCAAGACATAGTATGTAGATAGAAAGTTCTTGGGAAAATGTTAAAAATTTCTTAGTGATTACATTATTATTTATCTTTCAACATTAACATATGACGTAATGGGTGGTTTCAAATTAATAATACTTAAATCTTTATGAAATACTGAAAACGAAATATTCACAGCGTCAATTAATTAGATTACATCCGTACCCAACAACATGGACATATTTATTTGGTCTTAAAATTAGTAAAATACAAGAACAATTTTATTATTGTCAGGTGAGATGAGACAAAGGATATATCTACAACACTAACGAAGGGGACGAAAAGGGGGAGAGGGTTTCGGTCAGTGTTAATTGGGACTTACAATAACCAACTTGTAAATGTAACAATTTGTGAGGGACAGAAATAATTTTACACGATATTAGAGAAGAGGGTATACAATTTGCTTCTTTTATGTCGCAATTTCGAATACGAAATTATTTGTCACAATACTTGGAAATTTAGATTGTCCATTGCTTTCATTAGTGGAAAATCGATAGATACCGAGAATCTACTGTATTCCCAAACAAATATAAATATTTATTTGAATAATAAGGGTTACTATTTTACACCGGCGCTGAAGGCAAATAATTGATCAATTACATAGATACTTATCGAAATTTATACGAAGTGAATAGCAACAATTTTGTTCTGGTTTTAATAAATTTTCCTTACTCGAATACTTACTTATTTAACTAATTACGAAACTTGCAAAATTACTTCAAAATAATTGAAAATACTCATAACTAAATAATATTTGAAATACTCTAATAGCATCAATACAAGTGGAAGTGAATCCATAGAGGAAAATACTTCAATTACCGCTCTGTTAAAATACCAATTTTCAGAAACGTTGCTGGGTAAGGAAATTATTGAAAATAATTAATCCCACCGGCGGCGCCAGACGGTTGGGAGCATTTGGGACTCTTGCGCAGTGGAAAAAAGCTAGTAAATTTTGTACCTACTTATTTAACGTGTACTTATTTTTTTGAAAGTTTTCTTTATTCGTTGAATTGTTTATTACATGAATTCGGGATTTTTCGACCACCATGTTAGGCACATTCCCTTGTTGTGGTGGTCTATATTTACTTTTTTTATTGAAATTTTTTGATACAATACATATAATAGATACATTAAATAATGAAAAGTATATAAAAAAATCTTAATACAATAAATTTATGAACAAAAAAATTTCATAAATTTTTGCCTGTGCGTCGGTATAATATTGATTTTTTACTTTTATTTTTATTTCTATGGTTATAATAAATATTTTAAGTATACATAAACTAGGGATTTAAAAAAAGTAACAGAATAAATGCAATTAAAACTACAACATAATAACAGTCTGCACTGTTATTATCGTATTTGTAAGTTTTGAAAGAATAGATGTTACAAGTGCAATTTAAAAACATAAAAAACAAACAAAAAAACATAGCGAACAATATAATATATCTTCCCTAAAAGCTGTCTAATGGTAGATATACTTAACGGTTTTGATTAAACTTATAAGAAAAAAATATCTGTTTCAGGGTTTTTTACCCAAATTTTGGTATATTTTAATTAGGCACTTATTAGGATTAGGATTAGAGATAAGCAATTGTGTGCTTTTACACAAAATTTTTTAAAACCATACTTTAGAAAGGTGAACGTTAAATTATTATTTTTTTTGTACTGGTTAAAGGAAACACATATTTACTGGGAGCTAAATCATATTTCGTTCTTTCAGCAGAGTGTATTTTAAAACTACTCGTTAAGTACGTATTGGGATAGGGAAATAAAAGGAATAGAGGCAGGGTGGTATCGGATCATTAGGCAGACGGGAGAAGAAAGTACCTCCTTACTTTGGACTTTGGTGGAGGCATTGTGAGGGCGTCCATTGATGATTTATGATGGCAATCAATTATTTCTCATAACCTTGTCCGGAGTTTGGGATGCTTTCAGTGTCAGCCTGGTATCGAAAAATTACTCCAAATCGGTTTAGCTTTATTTATTGACTAGTCAAGAATTAACATTTACTTCTGTAATTTAAGTTTCAAAACAACACTTGTGATGAATGCCAACCTTCAACCTACGATAAGCCTACAAGAAATTTTTTTTTCCCTCTAAATATTATGTAGAGAAAATGGTACATTCGGCGACATCTGTCCGAGCAGTTGGGAGCTATTACAGAGATCTGCATAGAGATTGAAGCGAGGGAACACCATATCATAGTTATATCGAGAACAAAGGAAGTTTAAATTCTACCAATAAGAGAGTGGACTTTGATCATTTTGGGCGGCCTTGAATTAATTCTCACAGGAACTTAGGTTGAATGAACTGTATTAAAAACAATACTGAGGACAAAGAGTTGAAAGATTATCGACTCCGGGTCGTGTTTACATAAGACGCGATCGGAAACTGGAGATTTTGGGTGCCTAAAGTTTAAACGGAAACTCAAAAAAATCTTAGACGGGAATGTTGAAAATAAGTAAATGAAAAATCATCAATAAGGGCACGGAAAACGTAACATGAATGGTCCCAGGGGTCGATTTAATTAAAACCGATCTGGAATGATCACAAAAAACGGGTAGGATCTCGGAAATTTTCACAAACTGAATATAATAACCTGAAAAAGTGGGAAAATCTATTGATATGGAAATGGAATGGTGAAACGAAGTTATTAGAGCCAAATATCTCAAAAGAAAACTGATTGAAACTACTTAAATTGACTTTAATAAGTACCGATATAAGGATTACTCTGATCTGACAACACTATTCACGATAAACAGGATATTGAAAATATTGCATATCAAAGGCCACGGTACATTTTGGTCACTCTACAATTAAATCAAATCACAGGAAAAGATGCTTAACGTAGCCTGACACTGGGAAATGCGTGTGAACCGTCGAAGGAATCGCTAACCGTTTGACTAGAGAAAAAAGGTTGGCTATCACTTTGTTGATATGACTTTATCCAAATAAAATTATAGAACATGATTTCAAGCAATTAAGGGTATCATTAACACGAATCGACCTAAACAAAATTATACAAGTTAAATACGAATATTTACTCTAAAATAAAAACATTACTTTTATGGTGTAGGCATTAAAAAAATGAATTACGAGCAAGTACATGAAATTTTTAATATAAATACCTGTCAATGAGAAAATTTATGTGATTTTTTACGAGAGAGAGACACTAAACTAATTTGGTTCTAAGACATGAGATAGGGGATTAACAGAGATTTGACAAAAGGTCATATACGGAGGAACCGAATTTGGTCCTTTTCCTATGAAAGTCTGGGCGATCAGGAGTGATTTTTCTATGAAAGGAGAGCTCTAAAAAGTCTTTAAAAGACCATGGTTTGATAAAGAAGGGAATTCGTTGGGAGATTGGAGGAGAGTTCGGACGAAAAAACAACGGGAAGTGCGGGATCGTGGTCGTGGTCGTGGAAGACTACTAGTAAAGTTGAAATGTCTACAAGTGTTTGCAAAAATAGTAAATTCAGTGTTTTATTTTCCTCTTAAAATTGAGAAATAAAAGTCCGATAAAGTGCTTTAAAATAATACTTCGTGAAAGTTCGGGTGTTTTATAATGAAAGTGCTTAAAGACAGTAAATAAGAATTAAATGACATTCGGGGTTCTTTCTTACAACTTATATTTAGTGGTTTTATAACATTTAACAAAAATCCAGTGTCTTAAAATAAATCAAATTACCGGATAAAAGAAAATATAACACGCGATTTTAAAATTAACTATAGGTGATATAATAATTAAAACTTTAACTTTACTTTAAATAACATGACATAGGTAAAATAAATAACAATAACGAATTGTTAAAAATCCTTTGTGAATTGAATAACGAAATTGTAATAAACAGTAGTGATAATATGGTTATTTCCTTTTGGGGTATTATGCCGTGTTGCGCTACCTCCAGTAGTGATAATAATTCGTACACTTGGAAAACGTGCGTGTCTACGGTTATTAATTCTAAAGTGATATTAAAATATTGAGAATAAATAATAATTTACCTAATTCCGGACAATAAAATTAAACATCTGACTTGTTATTTGATGAATCACCTCTCGAAGGCGAATGAAATAAACCATTAGTTAATACGAGGTTGAGGAACTAAGCGAAATACCGAAGTGAATCTTAAATAGACAGATATTTGAAGAGTTTTTTCCATCAGTCTTTTCTCAAAAAGGGCCGATAGGAATCCATTAGCTAGGAATCGAAAAAAGGGAAAACCTCGATCACAATGTCGAATTTATGAAAGTCCCGACTGGAAAAATTTGTAATCGATCGAGGGCGGTAAGATAAAACCAATTATTAATTATTTTCAGAGACAAAGAAGAAAGGGACGAGCGTGCATCACCAATAAATCAATCGGAGCTTTGGAGTTTTGTCACTAACACGCTGATACTAATTAAAAGATTATGTTATTTTTCCACGCAGGATAGCAATGCCCACCAGCTCGAAAGCAGGTCAACCAGGAAATATCTATTCTAGAATTAGTCTACATATGTAGATATTCTCTTCAGTTAGGTAAATACGCTAATTCATTATAACTCATATAAAACGAATCGAGGCGTAATAAATGACTATCGTAATAAATGACTATCGTGGAAGCTCTTTATTCTATATTTCGTGTGCGGGAGTATACAAGCGTCTCAAAATTAGGTCAAACAAACAAATACCTACTTATAAATTAGGTCATACAAGTACTTGTTTTAGTTAGGTAGGTCTATTGTTTATTTAAGCGCGTATAAGAATAGGCGTCATACGATATCAGTTCGACTCGTAACCGAAATACCTATATTTCTCAAAAACAAGTCAAGCAAGGAATACCTTAGTTGAAACTAGGTCACCCAGGTAGCTCTTAGGTTAGCAAAGTACCTACTTAAATGATTAATGTTTGGGCAAAACCTCCGTAGTCCAGTGGCTAAGACTCTTGACTCACATACCGGAGGTCGCGGGTTCGAACCCGGCATGCGCAAATAAATTTTATTTGATTTATTTGTGTTATTTCACAATTAATTCATTTAAAATAATATATAGTATATTTGCGGCATGTTCCAGAGTGGAAGATACTATCAGTATCGCCCTGGTGTAAGACCACCATTCAGAATTGAAACGTTGCTTGAAAATGGCTTTAGCCGTGTTTAGTGACCAGATCTGAATAGCCAGGTACTTCCCAACCTTCCTCTTCCCCACCTCCTTCCCATCCCCGCTACCTTCAGCCTCACAACATACCCCAATTGGGGATGCCATAGTCTCACTGGCTCCAGACGGGAGCAGTTGAGATTCTTGTGCGGTATTCACTGTAAAAAAAAAAAAAAAAAAAAGGTCAAATAAATAGAAAAGAATTAGTTAAACGATGAATTGTGCTTCAGAAGGACAATGACCGTAGAAATAAACAATCTCCAAAGTAGGTCAGTATACCGAAGGTCAACTATGTGAAGTGTAAACAAATAAACCATAACAAATGACGTACCTATTTAATATCGTTCATTGGAGGTAATCATCTATTGGCTCAATGTAATTAGGTATTTATTACACGATGTGAATAGAAATATGCCTCTCAAACAACTTAGGGTATAATAATAATAAAAATAATAATTTATCCCAGAATATATGCAGGGAAAGTGCGATACAATACGTTCCATATTTTAAAATTACAAATAAAGATAATAATAAGGTGAGGGAATAATAATTAACAACAACACATAAATTAAATAAAACAAATAAGCATGAGAAATGAAATACGTAACACTAAAATCAATGGAAATAGCAAATTGATAGGTATAACAAATACCTACCGATTCCATTCACCAGCGTGATTAGGGTATGTTATATGACCTTCGATTGTGTATCTAAAATTTCGATTAGAGTTCAATGACACGGTCACCTAGATTCCATCAACGAATAAACAAAACAAAAGCACAAATGTCAAGGGGCAGGTTTATCAATCATAGCTTACGACGGAAACTTCGCCCAATATGTGAAGGTAAAATCGACGTTAAATTCACTCAATTCTAAACAACTGATTATACTAGAGCGATCGCCAATAGGTAGCATTGATTCCGCGCGCAAAATTTTGCAAAGTAAAGTACTGCGACTAGCTTCAAACTCAAAGAGAGCTCATCACAATTATTCACGAGATCGTTGATCAAATGACAACTTTGATAGATACAACATGATTTATCTGATTTTTTTTCAATTTTCTTATATGGAGTAGGTATCCAAGAATCCATAAATACCCATTATCCTAAATACCTAACACACGAGGAGCTACTGACCTCATTTAAACAACACTGTTGTTCAAATACTCATACAGTCCTGAATCCTAACTTGTCTTCGGATGTAAGCTTCAAGGCTTCTGTATGTAGGTATGAGCCATCTGGAAATGTAAGTGTCAACCTTTCTAGAACGGACGGCTTTGATCTTGTGGCGGTATTGTCGAGGTGGGCATGCGGGGAAGAGGAAGGACGTATGCGGACAGTACGCTGACGCGGCATTAAAGCCACAGGTTATTTGCATACCGTGAGTCTTGTCGAACCTGAAAGCAAACATAAGGTTCACGAGGTGAGTTTTATGTCAGCTAGTCAGAGGTGGAGTGTAACGCTGAGTCGGTCACGTGGGAGGAAGGATCTGCCCGTCACAAGCTTACGCCACATTTAACGGATAGAGGCATGATAAGGGAAGACATGAAATACCCCTTCTAGACTCAGTAGAGTTAAATTCAATCCCGCGGAGATGGAAGTCGGAGTGAGGCAGAAAAACTGCATGAAGACTTGGTATTCCCCCATCTGGCGTGAAGAGCCCCTTTCGTAACAAGAGACGCTCGTCGAAGAGAGTAAAACTCGGACTTAAGGATAAGCTTAGCAAACGTATTTGGGAGAATCCGGTTTGAAATTGTTGTTCATCGGTTTTCACTTGGTTAGCGGAGGAGCCGACTTTTCAGCAAACATATTATCCCCCTCCCCATATCCATCCATTCCTGCTCTTTCAACAATTTTGCGAATACTAACCAATAACACTAACTATGACTACAAACACATTATGTTAGGGGAAGCTGCAGACAAGAACTCCAATTGAGAAAACCGGACTCTCGAATATGAACATTCTACACTGGTAAGATAAGGTTTTTATTTTTTTGAAATGATGTAATTTGTTAACTGTTGTTTATGTTATCGATGTATCAGCGGTGATAGGAAGAATTAAATAAACACACTAAATTCCTACGGAAATCAAATAGACACAAGGTTTAGGGCGGGGATAGTTTATCAAACTCGGTTAAATATTCTAAAATAATAATAAATAAATTGATCGGAAAATTCTCACCCTTTCTCTAAAAGAATCTAGGGGTTACCACACGTAATACATTATCTTCTCTACATATGTGTGCATATTAAGTATGCAAACAAATGTAAAATCTAAAATAAAAAATCACACAACGCAGATTATAGAAATAATGTGAACTAAAATCTTAAATCTTGATTACTGTGAGAAAATCGCAGGGATTTAAGAAGATAGGGTAGGTTTAGCTAGACTATAAGGTATAGGGGTTTAGAAATCACGAGCCTGAGGTAGAAATAAACCGAAAGGAGGGTTGAGTCAGGCCATCATACCTAGTGGTGTGATCAGTAGGACATAAGGGTAGAATTATGAGCGTGGCTACGAGACAGGAGCTACGAGATTTAAACTACGAGGTAGAAGCTTAGAAAAGTAAATCAGCTAGGTAGGGTTCATCACAATTGGTGTCAAAAGCCAAGGGTGGCGGACCATTACACACTTTTAATTTTACGTTTTCCTTTTTTAGATTAAGTCTTAGGGACTTTTTTGTGTTAATACCACACAAGAGTACCAATTGCTCCTGACCGTCTGGAGCCAGTGAGACTATGGCATTTCCAAATGGGATGTCTAAGGTAAGGAGGAAAAGTGCATGGCCATTTAGATATGGTCACCAAGCCTTTTCTAGCAACGTTTTAATTCTGAATGGTGGTCTTACACCAGGACGATACTTAGAGTACCTTCCACTCAGGAACAAGCTGCAAATAAATGATATAATATTTTCTATAACTAAATTGTTAAATAACAACTATTAATCAAATAAAGTTTACTTGCGCACGCCGGGATTTGAAACTGCAACCCGTGGTGGCTCGGCCACTGTTAAAATAACTGGCTATTTACTAATCCTGGCAAACTAGGTAGGTACTTTTGTTTTTAAAATGGCTGTTATAAAGCATCATTCAAGCGGTCAGTGGTTGAGTGGGCATAGCGTTTAGGTCCCACCCGAGCGTCGCGTGTTCGTTTCCTCGACTGGCTAAGACCTCCATCATAACACAAGAAACATTTTCGGCTTTCTGTGGTGGTAGTAGGAGATTTTCAAACATTGTTGGGCTATTCGTAACCTGGGAATTTTGTCTTTCTTTTTAAATTTTTTTTTTGTATAAATATTTTGTTGATAACTAACTTAAAAACACCAAATCAAATAAAACGCAAAGTCATTTACATTAAACATAAGTATTATCCGCATTGTTTTGTCTTTCTTATAATTTTTTATATTTTCCACCTTTTTGATATTATTTTATTTATTTTATTTTACTTTATTTGGGAAACAAACAGTTGTACATATTTTATTAAATAAATACATTTGATAAATTTGCATGAACCAGTGAAGTTTCCACATTTGAGAATATAGAATTTAAAGAAAAAACAAAAAACTCATTAATATAAGAAGTTATACATACATAATACCTAACTAGATTACAGAAAATCAGATGAAACCAACATAATAAAATCAGATGAAACCAACATAATAATTCATACGAAAATCAGATGAAACCAACATAATAAGAGAAAAACAATAAAATAAGGCACACAGCAGGATTCACGATCAACAATCTGTTTTGATCTTCTCCGTTACATATTTTGTGAATTGAACTGAGGACAAATGGAAAATATCAGCGTCTGAAAGGATATTGTTATATTTTGTGCACGTCCTTTTCAGAAATGTATGTTGTGAGTAGTTAGTTTTTGATTGTGGGATGTGGAATAGTTTGTTTGTTCTTGTATTACGTACTGGACAGTGGAAGTGGATGTTTTCCAGAAGATAGTTGCTGTCAACAGCGTTGTTGATGATTTTGTATAAGAATTTCTGGTCGGATATATTTCTTCTCTCTTCTAGTGATGTAATTTTATGGAATGCTAAGGAATCTTTTACATGTTCTGATATTCGGAACGATATAAAGTCTAAGTATTTCAAAAAATTTTTTTGGATTCTTTCTAACCTTTCAATATTGACTTTGTATTGGGGATTCCAAATCACTGATCCAAATTCTAGTATAGAGCGAACAAAAGAAAAATATAATATCTTGATTACATGTGGTGATCTGAATGGTTTAGTCACTCTTACAATGAATCCTAGGAGTTTGTAGGCCCTGTCACAAATGGAATTTATGTGTGATCGGAAAGACATTCCGAAGTCCATTATTATTCCTAAGTCCCTTACTTCACTACACCTTTTTAATTCAACTCCGTTTATTTTATATGGGAATGTTAGGGGGTTAGTGCTTTTGGTGAAAGATATTGTATTACATTTTTCTAGATTAAGGTACAGTTGGTTGTTCGCGCAATATAGTCCAAGCCTATTGATATCCTCCATTAATTACTTTTTTGTAAATTTTAATGTCATCAGCAAAAATTAGGATTTTAGAGTTTTTGAAGCAAGAGTCTATATCATTTATTTACAAAATAAAAAGGAGAGGTCCGAGGTGTGATCCTTGTGGAATTCCTGAGGGTATATTATAGAAACGTGAAGAGAAACCCTTAGCTCTAACTGCTTGACTCCTGTTAGTGACGTACGATTTGATCCATCTTAGAAGGTCCCCACTGATCCCGATTTTTAATAGCTTCTTCAGAAGCAGTTTGATGTTAATTTTATCAAAGGCTTTTGAAAAATCCGTGTATATAGAATCAATCTGAGTTTTACTACCCATAGAATTAAATATGAAATCTGTGTATTCCAGCAGGTTTTTCTCGACTGACCGTTTTCTAAAAAAGCCGTGCTGATTTTTTGATATGGTAGTTTGTACTGCTGGAAAAAGTTGGTCAAGAACCATGTTTTCCATAATCTTGCTGATAATTGGGAGTTTGGAGATGGGCCTGCAGTTAGTGATGTTATTTTTGTCCCCGCTTTTATGGATTGGTGTAATGAGTGCTTGTTTCCAGACGTTGGGGAAGTTGCCTTCCTCAAATGACATTTTGAACAGCATGGAGATAGGATAAGCCAATTGGTCCCGGCATTTTACATAAAAAATGGATGGAATTAAATCAGATCCCGCGCTTTTGTTCGGATCGAGTTTTTTTAGATAATTAAGTACATGCGATTGATTAAAGTTAATTGTGTGAATATGAAGATAAGAGTTGTCGACATTGTTATCAGAGTTTATAGGATCGAGGCTGGGGTTGGGATTCTCTACAAAAACCGATCTAAAATAATCACTAAAATTGTCACAAATGGATTGTCCATCAGTGCAGGAGATATCGCCAAGATACATTTGATTTGGTAGATCAGAAGACAATTGCTTTGATTTTACGAACGACCAGAAGCGTTTACTACACTTTTTTATTGATTCTTCTGCCGTCCTAATGTAGTTATCATAACATTCAAGTGAGATCTTCTTTTGACGATTTCTCAGCACTGAAAAGGATTGATAGTCAGCTAGATTTTTGTATTTTTTCCATTTTTTGTGATATTTTAGTTTCTCTTTTACAATTTTAATAAATGGGGGGAAACCTTTCCAAATTAACATAAATTTTTTTTTCGGGAATATGTTTACGTATGAGGTCATTTATGATATTATAAAAGTTTAATACGGCCCCTTCAGTATCCTTATTTTGAAATTCGTGTTCCCAATTTATTATGGATAATTCGTTTATGATTTGTTCGTAATCACCTCGGTGAAACATTTCATAACAAATTCATAACAATACTACATAATATTATATCATACACCTCAGCACAGGTTCTCATAAAACATAATGTTAGGAGCCGTACTTGATTAACTTTAACCAGTGATTCAGGATATTATTTAAAAAATATGTTAATGAAATTCTGGTCTCCTATTCATTCTCCAATTCATTCTGTTATTTATTTTCACTCTTTGTACTTAGTTATCATTTGTTTTTTAAATCAAACAACAACAAAAATTCTTCTGCCTTTCGTCATTGGTTACTCCCTCACCCGACTAACCACCTCACCCACCACCCACTGTTCACCACCCACTGTCCACTCACTATCCAATATCTACAGATTTTGTTTTTATTTCAAGTTGAAATTTTTTTTTTAAATCAATGGAGACCAAAATGTTATCCACATTTTTTACTCATAATCGAATTCAGGAATCACTGATCAGAGTGTATTATAACATGGTACGTCTCGTAACGTTAACATCCTGTATAAATAAATATTGCTTGTAATATTGACCACACAGGTTTGAATCAGTGAGGTTATAAATTTATTATAAACATTATAAATACCATGTACAGAAACAATTTATAAATAAAAATAAAATTGTATTTGAATTAATTTACCTGTGAAATAACTAGAGATGAATAAATTTCACTTATAATAATTAAATGAATAAATAATTTCCGCCGTTTTCACAATAACTTAAAAAATACCCTCGACTCTGTGCAAAAGCGGGCGGTCCATTTGATAGATTCTCCAATCTTAACAGACGGATTGCAATCTTTAGAGCACAGGCGTCGGATGGGAATGCTATTCTTGTTCTACCGGTATTACAATGGAAGATGCTCCGAGAAACTAGCGTCATTGATCCCCTCGGCACCGGTGCATAGTCGGGAAACACGCTAAACGCGTGCCCAACATATGTACACGGTTGACATTTGTAACATGAGAATGGGTCGCTTCTTCGACTCGTTCTTGTGTTCAACAGCTCGGCTGTGGAACGATTTGCCGGCTTCTGTGTTTCCTCCTTCCTACAACATGGGTCTCTTCAAGACCAATGTTCATTCCTTCCTCTCCTCAACAAGACCCTCCACACAGCGTCTCAGGTGACATAGGTTACTGTGGGGAGTTAATGTAAAAAAATTAATTTAAAAAAATATATTTTTCCATAAAACACTCTGCTAATGAGAAAGCAAAACATAGAATTTGGTCAAGAACATCCAAAATAACAGACTGCCAAATAAAATGTTGATAACGTCAATAATGACATATTCAAACACTGCTATATCAACAGTCACTGGGTTAGGGATAGTTCCCCTAATTTAGAGACAGAATCAATTGTTGGCATAGTTTTCTATTGTATGTGATGAGATTTGAATTTAATGGGATTTTAATATTCATCATGTTGCCTTTTTCAAACAAACAAGGGAACTTTTTACAAACCCAACGAGTCTTAACATTCGAGTAAAAAAGAGGAAAATAAGGTATGCAAGTTTTCCCTACAAGTAGTTATTCGTGTTGAGATTTATTCATGTTATATCGCACCAGAGACTCATTGACCAGAAACAGACATCTACAGCACCCCCATGTTGCAGATTTATTGTGGTAGAAGACCTTATCACTTTGCCCGCAATGTTTTCGTTTTGGTCTGGTTTTATACTTGAGCAACATTGTTTTTTTTTTTACTTTCAAAAGAACTAAGGTACTAAAATTAATCAGACAAAAGCCAAAAGTTTTGTGTTTTTGTTTCCACTACAGTCAACAAAATTATTGCACGGAATATTTCAAATTCTTTTAACGGTCTTTAAGAGGGTATTACCAGAGAAAGCGAGAAATATGTCATTTTTAATCAGATTTTAGATGTATTGACTCTTTTCCACAAAAAATTATAAATTGATTTCGAAAGATTGTTCTTTTATCTAGGAAACGCATGTTATAAATTTTGAGAAAAATGTTTACTTTTAGTAGATATAATAAGGTTATACCATAGGTCGTTGGCAGATTTGTTAAATTTTCAAAAAAGATTTTGTATGATTTTGAAGATTCCACACCCATTTCAAATCATATAATCATGCAGTAAAATAAATCAATGCATTATCTGGGTAACGCATGTTTTAGAATTTTAATTTTAGTTTAAATAAAATCATTACAAAATATATACGTACATATGTTTCTTGACGAAAGTTGATCCGTTTGTGTATTTATTTGCGACTTACAAACTAACATATTTCAGATTTTTTTAACATCCTTATTTAACTTAGACATTATTGAAAAATGATAAATACTTATGATCAAAAAATAATTACAAAAAGTAGATTATTTTAATAGTTTTATCATCACGCCTTTCAGCATTTTTGGATGTAGGTATAAATTAAAGCAAATTTGGAATGAAATAAAATCGATATTGAGTTATAATTTTTAAAAGCTGGTACGAAGAATAATTAATCTTTCTCGTTGTAATCGCCCTGCACGATCGTAAGAACACCTTTCGATGAAATGTGGATTTTCGGCCGCTGGCTTGTTAAACGCTCTTAAGGGGCAAAGCTCTCGACTAGCAATCCGGAGGACGCGGGTTCAAATACAGTTTATTACATTTCGTCCATTTTATTTAATGAATTTGTGTTATTTCACGAAATTTATTAATTTCAAATAATACATGGCATATTTGAGGCACGTTCCAAAGTGGAAGATACTCTCAGTATCACCCGGGTGTAAGACCACCATTCAGAAATGAAACGGCTTTATCCGTGTTTGGTGAGCAGATGTGAATAGTCAGGTACTCCCCCACCTTCCTCTTCCCTTTTTACTTCCTCACCGTACTTTCTTCTTACCTTACGACATAATCCAATTGGGGATGCCATATTCCCACTGGCTCCTGAAGGGAGCAGTTGCGACTCTTGTGTGGTATTCACATAAAAAAGATTTCTGGAACTGGGATTTGCTTTGATTTTCAAAAGTGTGATCTTGGAACGATTCGGTCAACCGTTAAAGTGGATACCTAGCAAAATTATTTAGTTTCTATTAATCTGTATATAAAAATCTCGTGTCACAGTGTTTGTAGTCGCACTCCTCCGAAACGGCTCGACCAATTTTTATGATTTTTTTATACATATTTAGTAGGTATGAGAATAGGTCGTAAAGTATACTTCCTTCCGCTAGGTGATTAGCTGGTTAGGGTGTCCCTTAACCCCGTCAGAGTGATTTTAAATTCGAATGAAACGGAAAAGACGCACTACGGCACCTGCGAAGCATCAAGCTGCGTTGGTTGAGATATAAAACGGAAACGATGATAGGTCTGCGCTCATTGGCCGCTTTGTTTTTTAACGGGTCGTCGGAATATAATGCATGTAAATTCGCGCCTCGCAGAGCGCGTCCCGTAGCGCAGCGGTATAGTGCGTCGCAAATCTCAGCGGCCAGAGAAATCCAGTGGACGTAAGTTCGAGTCCTATGAAATCCAAAAAAAAAAAATTTTTTTTTTGTAAATCTTATCCACAAATCTTAACCACTTTAAGATAAAGAGGCAAAAGAAAGCGACATCTAGTGACTTTCTAGTTTCACTTCTATTGCGTGTGGATTACACCAAATTTTCACCATCTTATCTCCACCCTCCCATTTTTTTATCGCGATTTTAGTATTTATGTATGAACTAAAAGTTGAATGAAATTATTACGAAAATATTTTTGGTTATCGTCTACAGCGCCCCATTTCTCTTTTTGTCATAGATCCCATCCCCACACACTTACAATACATTCGTTATTTCTAGAAATAATTTATTTGGCAGAACAACGTTTGCCGGATCAGCTAGTAATAAATAATAATTCTAAAAATGAAATTGGTTTTTCTTTTGTTTAAATTATTGATTATTGATAGATGTCATAATTTTTAAAGTTAACTATCTGAGCATAATAATTTTTCTGATCATCTTTTGAATGATAATAATCCTGTGGCATTTTTTTTAAATAGGCGCTTTCGGCTTCACAAATTCAACAAATATAACATTTCGTTATTTTTCACAGGTCTGCCCTAGTAGATATTCAAATGAAATAGCATGAATTACAAAACCAACAAAAAAAATTCTTGTTCCAATTTCATTCACATGAAAATGATAATTTCAAGAATCAATCAACTATTATATAATCGAATATATTTTCTATGAACTGTTGGTTACATTCTTTCTCAATATTTGCTTCTATTTAATAACGTACCACGTTAACAGATGTCACTAATGTACCTATCTATAAACTACATGAAAACCCTCCAGTACGAGAAGAAGCGCAGGTATTTGGTATAGATAGTAGATAGTACTAATCAAATGAAATAGCAAGAATGACAAAACCAACAAAAAAAATGCTTGTTCCAATTTCATTCACATGAAAATGATAATTACAAGAATCAATTAATTATTATATAATCGAATATATTTTCTATGAACTGTTGGTTACATTCTTTTTCAATATTTTCTTCTATTTAATAACGTACCACGTTAACAGATGTCACTAATGTACCTATCTATAAACTACCTGAAAACCCTCCAGTACGAGAAGAAGCGCAGGTATTTGGTATGATTTATGAAGAACCCACGTCATGTGGTTTACTGTTCGCGTTTCATAAGCAAAATTCCAAGTTCGTGAATAACAGATGTACCTGAGGCTAAAAAAACTTCACATGAATAACGTATTTCCCAGTGGGATAAAAAATGTTCGAACAGATTTACTGAAAAATACAATATTCTTCAGTTCATCATAACAACGACTGATATTAAGATTGATTTGTTTTCTTGGGTGACTTCTAATTTAGTAAGTTCAGTAAAATAATCACTTTCCTACGTAATTAGATTGTTAATTACATTATTGTAGTTTTTTTGTTATTTGTTTTTAGGGTGTTTTACCGTGTTGCGCTACCTACTCCTTTATTCAACATTTCGGGCAGCGTTACAGTGTCCATCATCAGGGCATATGTGTAATTGAAGCGATACCGTGTCGCCAGCTTCACTTCAATATGATCTGGTTTACAGAATACTACACAATAGTTCTTTTTGCGTTTAGCTTTGGTGTAGCTATCAATTATCGGATACCAAAGAAATCTAAAATATAAAAATCTAACCTAAAATCATATCTACATTATTGTAATGTACATATCATTATCACTTTATGGTCAGTTCTAACATTGCTTTTGTTGTCTATGTTATCTTTGAATCATGTGGTGTCGGTTACGACTTGTGCCGAAGTTAGCCGAAGACGCAGAGTCATTATTTTGTGAGAGCTCTTGTCATAAATATACCAAACCACCCACCTTGTAAATTTATCTTCTCGGTTATAAGGACATGCGTCCTTTTAAAGCTATACTTGTAAAGTAAAGTACTTGTAAAGCCTGCACCAAATTGGATAATTCTTTTTTTTTAGTTCATTATTGTCAGGTCAAGGTTTGTATAAAACTACTAGTGAGCTCTGGCATTATGAAATTTGAAAAAAAATTATAATAGGTGGCACGCGAGCTGTTTGAAAACTGAATGTACCGGGACTGAATTCTGGAGGGGGACGGGAGTGGAGTGGGGAGAGGGAAGATGTAGGAGGCTGATTGTGAACGTGAAGGGGTAGGGGACGCGGGAGAGAAGGGGAATGGGAAAGGACACGCAGGGAGAAACAATTTCTATATGAAATGGCATAGCAATGCATACAATTTTACAATTTGGGAAGCGGGAATGGATACCGCCGCCCCGGGAACCTTTATTGGATAACCAACACCTCTGCCACAGTTCACCCCAAGTGGTTCGCTACGTTTGGTGATTTAGCAGGGGTGCCCGGGTCCATGGGGTGAGATTAGTCTAGGTCTTGGAGGTGGATGACCTGGACACACTGAACCCCATATTCCTACCCACCCCTTAAACCCTTTCCCTTCCCAGAACTCTCCACTCCTTCCTTTCCTTTAAAAAAACCCTCCACACAGCATCCCCAAAGATGACATAGGCCCTGAGGGAAATTATTTTCCTGTGGGCCTCCTGTGTGGAGCTCATGTAAAAAAAAAACGCATGCCGGGAAACCAGCTAGTAGAACATAAGATATCTCTGGAGGACTTTCAGGGAAACTTTACAACTATGTTAAATAAATTCATCTATTTTTATATGTTTAAGTTTTATTCAAAAACGGTAATTTAATCAAACTGGTGGGTGCGTATTTTCTATTATTTCACTGTAATATTCACTAAACTAATTTATTAGTCTTTCTCTGTTTTGAGAACTTCCTTTGCGTTACGCTAAGTCAAAGGTAATTGATAAAATTACATTTTAAGCTCAAACTTAGTTGGGGATTTCGAAAATCTATTTTTAATCCAACTTTTCATGAATAGTAAGCCACGGGCTGATAACAAAGCGATTTCACTTTTAGGCTGAAAAGCTCAATAGTATTATAAAATCAGTAGAGTTTGCTGTTCATTTAACTAATCTTATTCGTCGAATAATCAAAACTGAAAAAAATGTATACTCGTACATTTTAGCAAAACAATAAAATTTCCACAAATGTAAATAAACTTACTGTGAAAGAATAATGATACCATTGAAATCCTCAAATACATCTCTTTCCTTTAGTTAAAAGTTCAAACTTTGTTCAGAATACTCAATGTAAATTTCAATAAATAATCTCTCCTACAATGAGTCTAGTTTTTGCAATTCGTGGTGGAATTCTATTGTATTAGAATTTGAAATTAAAACACTTTTGTACTTTCTTCCACTAATTTATATTTCACCAGGACCGGTTTCATCCTATTACGGACATTTTCAGACTTGACCAGTCTGGTAATAGGATGAAACCGGTCCTGGTGAAATATAAATTAGTGGAAGAAAGTACAAAAGTGTTTTAATTTCAAATTCTCTTCTACAATATTGTCGTTGAGTTTGAAATGAGCATTTACGGATGACGCCATGTGTATTGTTACAGGAAAGAAATACAAAAGTTGGACAGCAGACAAAAACTAACCTTTCTTTTAAATTAAAAAAAAAAAAACTTCAATTCTAAACCAGCGGTAAAAGAAAGCTATACAATTATTTTAAGAACTGTAATTAACGAGAATCGTTAAACAGGGATGACTCCTCTGGGAAGTACGTTAAGGATGGAAGGTAGCCTATTTCCAAAGACTCTTATATCTAATTAGACAGTAGTAAGAGGAAGTATTAGGAATACTAAAAAATAGTGAAAATCCTGCACCCTTCGTCATTCATCATAAGTGGACATCGGATTTGCGTAAAATGCAATGTGCTATAACCAAAAATGCAAATTGCATTCGTTGACATATTTGGATTTATTTGAGCTATTTATTTTATTATTGCGTAGATCGGCCATTTAATTCTTCAAAATTGGAGATGGTCAAACAAGAAATGGTCAATATTTTTGTTTTCGAAGTTTTCTAAATTTTATGAGGACCCCCCCATTTTTTATTCGCTGATAAGCTGTGGCTGATGGCTATATGTTTAGCATTTGGAGAGCATATTTCAACATTGGTAGTGCATATTTCAACATTAGTAGTGCAGAAATATGCACATTTTGATAGTGCATGTGTGAAGATTATAAATAACCAGAAAGAGACAACCAAATCCATAGATACGGAGAGATGTAATCAGGACTCCCCATGGATTGTGTGTCATGATGATGGTAAATGGAATGGAGGCATTTAAAAGACCTGGTACCTAAGTATGTATATAAAATTAATTTTTGGATAGAATGCTTTTCGGTTTCCAGAATAAGTTTTGAATATATGTTAAGTGACAATATTTTTTGTCGACGAAATTGATTCAAACTTATTCGCTTAAAATATTGGTAACTATTCCATAATAATTTATGCCTTTAAATTATGTCTGAAATTTTAAGGTATTTAGAGTTTCTGTTCATCTGCTCCAATAATGTGAAAGTGAGCGGTAGAAGAAGTCATGGGATAACCAAGTAAATATTTCTGTCGGGTCATATCGAGAGAATGAATGAATGTGAATAAAGCAAGTAGCGTTTGCCAAGATACAGTTATGTGTATCTTGGAAAATTATACAGTTGTGTGTATCTTATATTGACGGACCCTCCTCTCTGCGTACTCGCCAAAGGACCCTGTGTGATTGTTAGTTATAAATCGTATTTTAGAAACAAAGTGTTGAATAAAAATATGGAAACGAAATTATTCAATTATCTTTTTCAGTCCAATTGTGAAAATAAATTAATGACAGATATTTAATCACTGTCTAGCAACACTTTTAATAAATTCTATTGATGTAACCAAAAGCCAGATTTTCCTTTGGAAAACAACGTGTATCAGCTCTTTGTAATAAAAGCAGAAGCGAAAACAATTTTTCTCATTTATTTTCGCCTGTTAGGGCCATATTTCTCTTTTTGTTTATTGAAGGAAATTTATATTTCATTTTGTTTCACAACGGCCCGCTAAGGATGGCTATCAATTTACCCATTTAATTTTACGAAGGTCGCAAACTATGTATATATGAGAAAAATCATTTTCGCATTTAAAAACAACAATATTGTCCCCAAAAATAGCATCCCGTATTTCTGTCGAGCTCTTCAAAGAAGATAAAAGATTTATTCATTTAATAATATTTAAGTTTAATTTTAAAGTGAAGATAAATATTATTTCTTCTTCTAACACAGCAAACTTATTTTGTGGCACCATTATGATTGAAATTAATAGATTACTTCGTTTTTACTACTTTTATAAAAAAGTGGTAAAAACGAAGTAATCTATTAATTTCAACTAAATATTATTTCTTCAATGAATTTGGAAGGCGGGTATAGGTACCGCGCGCCGCCCCCCTTATTAATTGGATAACCAATACTTCTGCCATAGGTCACCCTAAGTGGTTCGCTACGTTTGGTGACTTAGCAGGAGTGGCCGGGGGCACCATTGGGTCAGGTTTGTCCGGATCTTGGCGACAGATGTGTCTGCCCACCAACAGCGTGGCAGGCCAGATCGGGAGAGACTGGTTGAGGGAGATCTTTTGACCTCTCCAGCAGGACTCTCTCGGAACATTGCCTTGCACCGTAGTGGGAGGGATGGATTCGTTCGTTCGTCACTCCTGGACAAACCGACCCCCAGATTCCTACCCACCCCTCATACCCTTTCCTTCTCAGAACTTCCTCTCCTTCCTTTCCCTAAAAAGACCAACCACACGGCATCCCCAAAAAAGATATAGGCCCTGAGTGGAATTATTTTCCTTAGGGCCTAATAAAAACGTGTCGCTACTTAGAGTATAGTAGGTACTTTAAATTCAAAGGTTTGACTGATTTGATAATTTTTTAGATTATTTATTTTCAGAGGTTTTCCAAATATCAAGATTATGTTTTAAGAAACTGTTTTGTGTGAAACTTCACCTTGGAATTCTATGTTTATGATTGTAATAAATACAATAAATTATCATATTTTGTTCTATTCGCGATCACTGTGTTGGACTAACCGGTTTTTCTCTTTTACATTTCGAATACCAATGTACCAATGTGAAGATAAACCTTTAATTATCTTTATTAAAGGCTTATCTTCCGAAGTACAAAATGAAGTCGCTAACGCTGTATGTGCGCTTAGATCTTTAAAACTATGCAACGGATTTTCATGCGGTTTCCACCCATAGATAGAGTGATTCATGAGGAAGGTTTTTAGGTATATAATTTGTCAAGGTTTTGTGTAAATTGGTTGAAATTCATAATATATCTGGCCAAGCGGCGTCGGGCAGCGTGGTGTGGATTTGATTTAACAGATGGCGTTGGATATGAAGGTTTCGTTATTCACAGCAACGGGTGGCCGGGTTTGCTAGTCATTACATAGTATAAAATGAAGTCGCTCAAAATGTATGTGCGCATAGATCTTTTAAACTACGCAACGGATTTTCATGCGGTTTTCACCAATAGATAGAGTGATTCAAGAGGAAGGCTTATATGTATAATATATGCTTATTATAGCAGCGAAAAGCTGAGAAATTCAAATATTCAATTCAGGCAGCGGGCAGCGGGCAGCGGGCAGCAGGCAAGCGGGTGGTGTGGATTTTATAAAGGTTGGGTAATAGCGTTGTGTTTCGTTAGCCACAGCAACGTGTGGCCGGGTCTGCTAGTTTATTTATAAAATTTTATGTAGCACACCGACAAAAATGGAATTGGCCCCCTTGATGTTGTTTTTTCACTGTAAAAGTTAACCAAAAATGACAGCGATGTGTCCACTAGTAGTTTTTTAAAACTTTAATTAAATCAGTAATTATGATTTCCAATTTGGGAGGCGGGTACGGGTATTGGCGCCCCGGGAACCATTTTAAGGATAACCTGCTGCTACAAGTCACCACAAGTGGTTTGCTACGTTTGGTCACTTAGCAGAGGCAACCGAGTTCTTGGGGTGAGGTTTGTCTAGGTCTTGGCGGCAAATGCATTTGCCCACCCTCTGCGTGGCGGGCATGATTGGGAGAGACTGGTTGAGGGAGACCTAACCTAGACCTCGACCCCTCTCGACCCATGGGCTTGCACCTTGACACCATGACCCCAGATTTCTAGAGCTTCTTCTCCATCCTATACCTCTATATAAATAATTACCCCTATACAGCATCCCCAAATATGAACAGGTCCTGTGGGAATTTTGTTTCCCGGGGCCTCCTGTATGGAGCTAATGTAAAAAAGTAATACGTAGTATTGATGAAATTTAATTAAGTACCTAAAGGAAGTAGTGAGGGTGCGGTTAGTTTTTTTATTCTTGAACACTTCAATTTAGTAAATAGTGTACCTAATGGATTACATGGTTCTGAAGAGATATGCGTAGAAATCGTTCGTAGATACCTTCAACATATAGATTTTTACGCATAAAAGTTCTTCATCACTCTACAAAAGGTATATTTAATCACTTTGTTCTCTCACGGAAATAAGGGTCTTTGATTTATTATTTACCTACGACTACGATTTCCTGGAGGGATGAGTTTTGAGTTTGGATTTTCACAAATAGTTTGCCATTAATCGCACGCTCTGGTATCATTTCCACATTTAATCGGCGTCCTACATTCAAAGAATTCTATTAACGGAGCATCCTTATTGAAACCATTTCCGCATATTTTCGATACGTGGCGATATAAGAGACCATGCAAAGAAATCTTGGAGCATGCAAAATGGAGGATTTGTAATTTCGTTGAATTTAGGAATCTAAAAAAGATACAGTAACTGCTTGAAGTTAATGGAGCAGTCAATCGTAATATTTTGTTAATAATAAGGTATTATTGGATAATCTATGGGATTAATAGAAGACGTAGTAGGAAAAGACGCAACATCTCATGAATTACGAATGTTAGTGCAGTTTTGTAGAGGCTAGAGAAATCAGGCAGTTTTGGAAAAAAAAAACTTTAACCATGGTCATCAATATGTCTTCTTCAAGTTACCATTCTTGAAGTGTACCTTTAACTACCGCTCCATCGTGGATCACATCAGTTCTTACCAAGGTGATGGAACGTGTTATAAACGATAAACTACACACATACGAGTATCTCAAGAAGAACAAAATTATCAAGGTCCGTCAATACGAATTCCGGCGGATCCGCTCATGCGGTGATCTTCGGCGTCACGGTGAGACTCAAACGATTGCATTGGATATTGCCAAGATCTTTGACCGGGTCTGACACCGAGAACTTGTCAACAAACAGCCTCCTTAAGGATTTGGGCCCCGTGTACGTGGAAAGCCGACTTTTTATGGAAGAGGACGGTTCAGACGGTTGCTGATGATATCACCTATTGATCGCATTCGGTAAATGCTGGCGTCCCGCAGGGATTTTTAAAATTTTTTATTAATAAATTTTTTTTTGTTACATACATAAAAATATTACAAAAAACATTTCTTTTGATAAGAAGTAAAAAAAAAGGAACTATAAAATTAAATATGTAGCTTAACGATAAACAATAATACAATTTAACAACAAAAAAAGATATTACAATAGTATACATATATGTATGGTAACAAAAAAAAAATCCCACATAGGCATCGCCAGTTCGTGGGTATACTTAAGTTTTTTTTTTTAATGCAGTTAAGATACAACATAGCAAATTAAACTTTAAATTAGTAAATTGAAACATAATTATGTTTTAACATATTTATAGAATAAATAATTCCGTATTTAAAAAACTAAAGTTAAGAAAAAAAAATATATATATGAAAAAAAAGGTTAAATAAAAATTTGGAATTTGTAAAGTTATAACAGGTAAGATGTTATAGCAGGTAGGTATTTGTGTCATTTGTATTTACCCAAGTCTTTATAAATTTTTTGTATATGCTGTAAGAGGATATGTTTTTAGATTTAATTTCTATAGTCTGATACAGTGCATTATAGATTTTTGGTGCAATGAAAAAAGCATGTCTTTGCGCAAGCCTAGTTTTGCATAGGGGAACCTCAAATGCATTATTTACTCTACTGCTGGAGCGTTTTTCGTTTTATGTAAAATATACATTTCGTGAGAATATATATTTCAGACATTGCATACAGTAGATTTTTCTTATATCTAAGAGTTCAGCTTCTTGGAATAATTGCAAGGAGGGATAGGTAACATCTTTAGGATCGGTTCTGTCTTCGACTTATTCGTATTATACTATATGCTATACCTTTTGATTAAATAAATATGATTCGATTTAGTTGGGTATTTTTGAAAAAAATAAGTTTTGCAAGAAAAAGGCAGCACAGCCATGGTTATCTCTTAAGCTAGTTAGGAGGGAAAGGAGTAGAGGAAAGGCAGGGCTATTCATATCTGGTCACCAAACACCATTTCGAACAACCTTTCGATTCTGAATGGTTGTCTTCGTCTGGGCCATATTGGAAGTATCTACCGATCTGGAACGTCTTCTACGTCGTTGTAGAATTACTTCATCAATAGCGTAACACGGGGTACAGTGAGGCATACGTGGTATTCGAGGGCAATTTGGCGTATGGCGCGCCCCTGGCGACTCGGGGCGCATTTAAATGGCCCGTTGATCCCCGCGGGGGTGGTGGGTGGACCATTAAATTTACCCACGACGCATAACGCATCTCCATTCCCCATAGCACGCACCGCCCAGAGGGCCCCAAACATTTTATAAGTATTGTTTTATTAGCGTGCGTATCGGACAAATTTACATCGCGAGTCAATTGTGATGGACAGTGACCTAGATAATATAAAGTTGCGTGTGTGTATGTGGTACCTAGTGGTTATGACTATAAGTGTAATAATTAAAGTAGTGCTTTCATTATTTGTAGGTTCTCATAGCAAAGCACCTAGGATATTAAAAAGAAAAACTTAAGATTTGACATTTTTTGAAATTTGGATAAAATGTGCTTTCGTATTTATTATCCTCAATATAAGTAAAAGGATACTTGCTTTTTCTTCAGAGTTAAGGAAAAATGGAATACCACTTTGTTTTTGAAGTGTAAGTCTCACAAAATCAATCAAAAGCGTGAATTTATTTATCCTTAATATACGGATATTCTTCTATTTCTAATATTAGAAGTATATTCAGAATTGGATTAAATTACCGTTAAAATAACTTAAATGAAACCAAATGCAAAATAAATATCCAATTACAGAATATTATCACGGAAATCAATATTTTGCAACATAAATCATCTGCACCAGCATATTCAACGTGTGCCCAAAGTCAATAACTCGGTAGTTTGGTCTCTCTAATAACTCGGTAGTTTGCTCTACAACTTACAAAATTCACATTAATAACATTGAGCAAATACAAAAAACTGCGTTTTATAAATTTTAAATTAAATATCCCATTAGAAGGCTTAAAATATAATTTATTATTAAATATTACAAAAATACACATACTTGAAGACAGCCATAAAATAAACGACTTAACATTTTTATTCAAAATACTTAAATAAAAAATTTAATCTAAATTTGATTCTTGCGAACTCCTGCCACTCATTAATTTGCGAATTTGCCAATAGACGGAAACTACACGACAAAATACACTATTCTGATTTAACTTAATGGTGTCTATTATAGTGACCAATTCATTTTTCTATTCATATAATTAATATATTTACTGTGTTTTTTTGTGGTTTGTCAAGTTATTGCATAATGATCCTACTTTTAATGTTGAATTGTTAGAGAATGGATTTATATGTGACATAAATAAACAAATTTGCATTTTAGGATCATTATTTTAGAAGTATTTCTTAAAAGTGATGTTTTTTAATAATATTGATATCTAATATCAAAAAATGAACGTCTTTAGAGATGCAAGAAATCCGCTTGAAATGTCATTTAATTTTAGGTTATTTTTTTGACATTAAAACAAACTTAAAAAAAATATATGTATATATATATATATTATATGCACAAGAAAAAAGTTAGGTGACAGTTTCCTAACAAATTCATTATTTAAAAGGACTGTGTCTTTTTAAATTTTGATTTTTTTTTAAATTTCTCTGCATTTTGATTAAAAATGCTTTTGGTAAAAAAATATTTCCATTTTTTTCCGTGATTGAAACTTAAAAAATGGCATTTTTTTAAACTAAAGTATATTTTAAATTCACAAATCTAAAATTACTTGTATATTAGATTTGTATTTAGTTTTTATAAATGGTATTTGTTTTTACGACATCTTCAAAAACAAGAAACATAGAACATAAAAATTCCAAAAATCCTTCAGAAATCGTTAACAAAACATTCGTATTTATGAGATAAACTACCCTCTCAGGCTGTGTAACCAATATATATTTCTTTCCATGAACAATCTTTTAATTAGTTACTTTTCACATACACGCTCGTTTATCAATTGAATAAAATTTTCAAGAGGTTTTTTAGTAAGGTTGTAATTGTATAATTTATTCAAAGCTTCTTTGACCATATTTGCTTTAAAACACGAGTACTTTCATTGCTTTATTTTGTATGACACGTGTATTGTGTACACGATCCGCCATGATAGGATATTTGAAAAATCTCCCAAAAGCTTATGGTACACGCGACATCTCATGACAGCGTTAAGAGTATTAGTTTTTGAGAAATTCTGCTATTACATATTTGGTTACTTTCCTCTAATGCACACAAATAATATAAAATTAATGTTAAATAACGCTACACTAAACATTAAACAATTAATCTTTTTCCAGATGTTCTCCATTTTTCATGGCGCTTTCATTGAATCTTTGTAAGGAAAACACCGATTATTTAAGTATTTTATTTTTTTATTAATTTAATGAGTTAACCTAATTTTTCACAAAAAAAATCGTAATGTTATGTAACAATCTTCAACGATCCGTCAGAAATTGACGGCCCCGTTGGAACATATCTAACAAAATTTTGGATGAATTAAGTTTTTAATTTTAAAAAATTGTCTCTACTTATTATAATCTACATAATTAGGTAGTTACCTAAGGTTCTATTGTAAGTGTATGGATTTAATTACTGTGGTGAATTGACTGCGTTGTTCACACCTGACACGCCTTTGGGGGGTGTTCTCGGAACGTTACGGTAAGACCCAAACGGTTGCATTGGACATTTCCAAGGCCTTTGTCCGGGTTTGTTAATAAACTGCTTTACACACCATCATCCATACACATACATGTATCCATTCCTCTGGTATGGAGACCCAAATAAATCCCTGATTCCTATGTAAAAGTCGACGGTCCATTTGATAGCTTTCCCTAACTAAAGAAACAGATTTTTTACATTAGCTCCACACAAGAGATCCTCAAGAGAGTCTTTTTAGGAGAGGAAGAAAACGAAGTTCTGTGAAGGAAAAGGGTATGAGGAGAGGGTAGGAAACAGAGGAAGTTCAGTGTGTCCTGGAGTGACAGATGCATGAATCCATCCCTCCCTCCCACTGGGGTGCAAGGCGGTGGGTCGAGAAAGTCCTACTGGAGAGGTCCAAAGGTCTCCCTCAACCAGTTCCTCTTGTAGTCGACGAGTTACGACAGTTTGAACAATAGAGAATGGTGTCCATAATAAATAAGTAGTATTGATTGGCGAAAACCAAATCATTCAAGAGTCCACTGGAGATGTTGCTGTTGATGATTTGCAACAAAAACACGTAGTTAATTAAAAGCAACTGGAAACAAGAAAAAAAAATTCAAAATTAAAAAAAAAAAAGTCTGTGATTGTATCGTACAAAAAGTTTATTATTGTTTGATTTTATAGTTAACCAGAAGCAGACTCGTACTTTGAAATTGATTTGTTTACAAACTTGTGTGGAGAATGTATGCATAAAAGAAGATAGACATGATAAAAAATACGGTGCTGAATATTTTAACAAAAATTTAATTTAAAATACCGGTGCTCATGTGCGAGAGGGTGTAAACGTGTGCTCGTAACCTTTACGCTATAAACATTTTAACACAAATTTAAGTCATTAGTAAGCTTCCTTCGTTAATGTACTCGTACGTTGACATCTTCAAACGTAATTCGTAAAGCAGCCAAAATAAAATATGCGAATCTTTCTTAAAGCAATAATAATTTAGCTGCGGTTACGAAGAATAATACTACACCCCTCCCTCCACACCAGCTAGCAAATTGTTTTAAAATTCAGATGAAATCTGAGATTCAACCAACAAGAAAACAGTTTCCTGACGCACTATTTATTACATATCCCTGGAACACTTTTACGAGGGCGGTTACATATGCGTGATATTGTTGTTTTTTTTTTTTTTAATTTGAACTCGAATACAAATATACCATCATATACAGGTAATGATTATCCTATTTATTTTTACGCACAAATCCCAAATACTTCCATCTTTCTGGAACCAGTGGAAAAATAGCACCCTTAATTGGGGTATGCTTTGAGATTGAAAGGGAAGAGGCAGGGGAGAGAAAGGTGAGATAGTTCTTGGCTATTCAGATTTTACCATTAAATGAGTTCCAGAGTTATACCAACTGGGAGTATCTACCAAAAGTATTTTTTGTCATAAAAAATACTAATTTTAGGTTGTTTGTTGGTCTGTAACTCAGGTTCAACGAACTCTAGAACTCGGATTTGCTTTGAATCATCATTACATAGTATAAAATGAAGTTTTAAACTACGCAACGGATTTTCATGCGGTTTTCACCAATAGATAGAGTGATTCAAGAGGAAGGCTTACATGTATATTACATGTTTTTTTATACTAGAGAAAAGCCGAAAAATTCAAATATTCAATTCAGGCAGCGGGCAGCGGGCAGCAGGCAGCTGGCAAGCGGGTGGTGTGGATTTTATAAAGGTTGGGTAATGGCGTTGTGTTTCGTTAGCCACAGCAACGTGTGGCCGGGTCTGCTGGTTAAAGATAATTTATTTCAAAATTGGATCTAATTGTGTGAGAAACTCAAATGAGTGATAGAGTAGTTATTATCTATATCTAGCAGACCCGGCCACACGTTTCTGTGACTAACAAAACACAACGCCACGCCATTACCCAACCTTTATAATCAACTCCATCTGTTAAATCAAATCCACACCGCCCGTTTGCCAGCCCACTGCCGCTGCCCGCTTGCCAGCCCGCTCTCTTTATTTGCATATTTCAACCAATTTACACAAAACCTTGACAAATCATAAACCTAAAAACCTTCCTCGTGAATCTATTGGTGAAAACCCCATGAAAATCCGTTGCGTAGTTTAATTGGTCTAAGCGCACAGACAGCGGGAGCGACTTCATTTTATACCATGTAAAGATGTAATATTTGACTGTCGTTTTTCAAAATTAGAATAAGGAACTCCAGTGAAAAATATTATGGCTTAAAAAATATGTTCATATAGACCAATAAACGCTGATTCTGAATATATAACTTTTATTTAATTATATTAAACGCAGATTTTATAAAAAATATTAAAAAGTCTTTTTTGAATCGGATCGTGAAAACACGCTGTCAAGTTGGCATTATTGAAATGTTTAGTGGTGACGTCACTGTTCCTCGTGTCGTGACTTCACCGTAAAGTCATTGTATGGGAATATAGGAATGACACAAGCCATTGCATTAATTTATTCATTTATTTACATACTGTTTATAGAGATTTAGTTGTTGTGTTTATTGAAACATTATTTAGGCCTAAATAATTCAGTATCAAAAATAGGGGTATCTCTATTCGTTTATCTCCATTATTTAAAATTTTGTAAAACTTTAAACTGAACGAAAAAATCGTACAAGTATACTATATCATAATGCTACCTAGTCTACCTACTCTACGGCCAAATTCAAAATGGCCGCAATCGAACAGCTGCTATCGTTTGCCTACACTTTTGTGGGTGATGCTTTGTTTTTGATAAAATTGATTTTAAAAGCTAAAAAAATAATTATTTCAAACAGTTTTTATACCACTCTCCCGTAATAATATTCAAAAATATAATAAATATAATATAACGAACAAATAATAATGCCACCTAAATAATTTTTTTAACTTATCGAATAGTATCATCTTTCTTCCGTATAATTATCATACAAAATGACAACACCTGTTGAAAATAAAAATAACTTTTCAGGAGTGATGACGTCAAACGATTCATTACACATGCGGTGGTTTTCGGGGATCTTGAAAAAATATTATTATTTAAAAAAATATTCAATAAAAAAAAATAAAAAAATTGGACTGGAGTTCTCGATTATAATATCTAGAATAGTTCATGGGTCTGCGTTGGTCCTTAAATAACATACGAGCGATTGTAATTAATGTTTAAAAAACTGCTAAGGAATTATTCATACATAAACTTCTTACTGTCGTGTAAAAAGACGGTTTATGCCCCAAATTACAAAAACAATAAGTAATTTCGTCAAAATTCTATATGCCTATTGTTGTTGCCGTTCATTTTTATACCCTTTTGAATATACTCTGACCGTCGTGAATGTAGAAAATTTTAATAAGATCCTTTAGAATAGCTCAGTCCCGGGCATTATTCCATTGTGAGGCCATACATCAGTTTAGGCCATGCATAAACAATGTCACCTTTCTCCGCAGTCATTCGCTACATCTCCTAAAAATATGGCCGACATAAAAATCCTTTTCTCTATTCTAATTTGTTCACCTTTCAAGGACCATCAATCACTGCTTAAACCTTCGGCCGAGACAGGACCTTGGTTTTTTTTCATAAATGTGTAATAAAGGGAATAGGTCTTTTCAAACATATTAAAATCTTTCAAGCAGAGTGAATTCAGAATTTTCCTAAGAAACTGCTATTTTCTTCACTATAGCTCCACACGAGGGGCCATGGGAAAAAAATTCCCTCAGGGCGTATGTCATCTTAGGGAACGCTGTGTGGAGGGTCTTTTTAGTGAAAAGAAGGAGAGAAGTTCTGGGATGGAAAAGAGTATTGTAATGGTCCGCCACCCTTGGCTTTTGACACCAATTGTGATGAACCCTACCTAGCTGATTTACTTTTCTAAGCTTCTACCTCGTAGTTTAAATCTCGTAGCTCCTGTCTCGTAGCCACGCTCATAATTCTACCCTTATGTCCTACTGATCACACCACTAGGTATGATGGCCTGACTCAACCCTCCTTTCGGTTTATTTCTACCTCAGGCTCGTGATTTCTAAACCCCTATACCTTGTAGTCTAGCTAAACCTACCCTATCTTCTTAAATCCCTGCGATTTTCTCACAGTAATCAAGATTTAAGATTTTAGTTCACATTATTTCTATAATCTGCGTTGTGTGATTTTTTATTTTAGATTTTACATCTGTTTGCATACTTAGTATGCACACATATGTAGAGAAGATAATGTATTACGTGTGGTAACCCTAGATTCTTTTAGAGAAAGGGTGAGAATTTTCCGATCAATTTATTTATTATTATTTTAGAGTATTTAACCGAGTTCGATAAACTAACCCCGCCTTAACTTTGTGTCTATTTGATTTCTGTAGGAATTTAGTGTGTTTATTTAATTCTTCCTATCACCGCGGATACATCGATAACATAAAACAACAGTTAATAAATTTAACATTTCAAGAAAGCAAACCTTACCTTACCGGGGATCGTACTCGAGGGTCCAGTTTTCTCAATTGAAGTCCTTGTCTGCAACCTCCCCTAACATAATGTTTTGTGTAATCATAGTTAGTAGTCATAGTTAGTATTCACGATATTGTTGGAATAGTAAGGATGGATGGATATGGGGAGGGGGATAAAATGTTTGCTGAAAAGTCGGCTCCTCCGCTAACCAAGTGAAAACCGATGAACAACAATTACAAACTCGAATTCTCCCAGTACGTTTGCTAGGCTTGTCCTTAGATCCGAGTTTTACTCTCTTCGACGAGCGTCTCATGCTATGAAAGGGGCCCTTCACGCCAGCAGGGAGAATACCAAGTCTTCATGCCGTTTTTCTGTCTTACTCCGACTTCCGACTCCTCCGGATTGAATTTAACTCTACTGAGTCTAGAAGGGGTATTTCATGTCTTCCCTTATCATGTCTCTATCCGTTAAATGTGGCGTAAGCTTGTGACGGGCAGATCCTTCCTCCCACGTGACCGACCCAGCGTTACACTCCACCTCTGACTAGCTGACATAAAACTCACCTCGTGAACCTTATGTTTGCTTTCAGGTTTGACAAGAACTTCCGGTATGCGAATAACCTGTAGCTTTAATGCCGCATCTGCGTATTGTCCGCACACGTCCTTCCTCTTCCCCGTATGCCCCACCTCGACAATACCGCCACAAGATCAAAGCTCTCTCCGTTCGGGAAAGGTTGACACTTACATTTCCGGATGGCTCATAAACACATACCGTAGCCTTGAAACTTACGTTCGAGAAAAGTTAGGATTCAGGACTGTATGAGTATTTGAACACCAGTGTTTTTTAAATGAGGTCACTAGCTCCTCGTGTATTAGGTTTTAGGATTATGGGTATTTATGGGTTCTTGGATACCTACTTGCTATAAGAAAGATTTAAAATGAGATAAGTCAAGTTGTCATTGAATCAATGACCTCCTGAATAATTGTGATGAGCTCTCTTTGAGTTCGAAGCTAGTCGCAGTACTTTACTTTGCGAAATTTTGCGCGCGGAATCAATGCTACCTATTGGCGATTGCTCTAGTATAATCAGTTGTTTAGAATTGAGTGAATTTAACGTCGATTTTTCTTTCACATATTGGGCGAAGTTTCCGTCGTAAGCTATGATTGATAAACCTGCCCCTTGGCTTTTGTGCTTTTGTTTTGTTTATTCGTTGATGGAATTTAGGTGACCGTGTCATTGAACTCTAATCGAAATTTTAGATACACAATCGAAGGTCATATAACATACCCTAATCTCGTCGGTGAAAGGATTCGGTAGGTATTAGCTATACCTATCAATTTGCTATTTCTATTGATTTTTGCGTTACGTATTTCATTTCTCATGGTTATTTGTTTATTTAATTTATGTGTTGTCGTTAATTATTTTCCCTCGTCTTATTATTATTATTATTATTCAAGTACGCCAATGTAATTACCTAGAATGATTAAGAGGCACACTCCTATCACACCTTGTAATACCTAATTAAACTGTGCCAATAGTTAATTAACTCCGATGAACGAAAGACCGATATTAAATAGGTACATCATTTTTATGGTTTGTTTGTTTACTCTTCACACAGACGACCTTCGGTATACTGACCTACTTTGGAGATTGTTTATTTCTACGGTCATTGTCCTTTTGAAACACAATTCATTGGTTAACTAATTCTTTTATATTTTACTTGTGCTAGCTTTGCCCAAACATTGGTCGTTTAAGTAGGTACTTTGCTAACCTAAGAGGTATCTGGATGACCTAGCTTCAACTAAGGTATAGTTTGCTTGACCTACATACTTCTGAGAAATATAGGTATTTCGGTTACGAATCAAACTGATATCGTATGTCGCCTATCCTTATACGCACTTATGTAAACAATAGACCTACCTAACTAAAACAAGTACTTGTATGACCTAATTTATAAGTAGGTATTTGTTTGTTTGACCTAATTTTGAGACGCTTGTATACTCCCGCACACGAAATATAGAATAAAGAGCTTCCACGATAGTCATTTATTACGTTCTACGCGCCTCGATTCGTTTTATATGAGTTATAATAAATTAGCGTATTTACCTAACTGAAGTAAATACCTACATATGTATCCTAACTCTAAAGCAGGTATTTCCTGTTTGACCCACTTTCGAGCAAGTGAAAATTGTTATTAGTGTGTTAGTGACAAACTTCAAAGGTCCGATTGATTTATTGGTGATGCACGCTCGTCCCTCTCTTCTTTGTCTCTGAAAATAATTAATAATTGGTTTTATCTTACCGCCCTCGATCGATTACAATTTTTCCCAGTCGGAACCTTCATAACTTCGACATTGTGATCGAGGTTTTCCCTTTTTTTCGTTTCCTAGCTAATGGACTCCTATCGGCCCCTTTTGAGAAAAGACTCTGATGATGAAAAAAACTCTTCAAATATCTGTCCATTTAAAATTCACTTCGGCATTTCGCTTAGTTCCTCAACCTCGTATTAATTACTGTTTTATTTCATTCGCCTTCGAGAGGTGATTCATCAAATAACAAATCAGATGTTTAATTTTATTGTCCGGAATTAGGTAAATTATTATTTATTCACAATATTTTAATATCACTTTAGAATCAATAACCGTAGATACGCACGTTTTCCAAGTGTACGAATTATTATCACTACTGTTTATTACAATTTCGTTATTCAATTCACAAAGGATTTTTAACCGCTTTATTATTGAACCACTGTAGTTTAAACGTGACTCGAACAATTCGTTATTGTTATTTATTTTACATATGTCATGTTATTTAAAGTAAGGTTAAAGTTTTAATTATTATATCACCTATAGTTAATTTTAAAATCGCGTGTTATATTTTCTTTTATCCGGTAATTTGATTTATTTTAAGACACTGGATTTTTGTTAAATGTTATAAAACCACTAAATATAAGTTGTAAGAAAGAACCCCGAATGTCATTTAATCCTTATTTACTGACTTTAAACACTTTCATTATAAAACACCCGAACTTTCACGAAGTATTATTTAGGCACTTTTCCGGACTCTCCGTTGATCGTCTTTGAAATTTTTATTCCTCAATTTTAAAGGGAAAATAAAACACTGAATTTACTATTTTTTTGCAAACACTTGTAGACATTTTTCAACTCTACTAGAAGCACTAGTTTACTAGTCTTCTTCGCGCACCTTTACATTTTTCTTGATCGCGCACTTCCCGTTATTTCATCCGAACTCTCCCTCAATCTCCCAACGAATTCCCTTTCTTTATCAAACCATGGTCTTTTAAAAACTTTTTAGAGCTCTCCTTTCATAGAAAAATCACCCCTGATCGCCCAGACTTTCATAGGAAAAGGACCAAATTCGGTTCCTCCGTATATGACCTTTTGTCAAATCTCTGTTAATCTTCTATCTCATGTCTTAGAACCAAATTTGTTTAGTGTCTCTCTCTCATATAAAATCACATAAATTTTCTCATTGACAGGTATTTATATTTAAAAATTTCATGTACTTGCTCGTAATTCATATTTAATGTCCACCCCATAAAAAGTAATTGTTTTTTCTCTAAAGTAAATACTGTATCTCGCTTGTGTAATTTTGTTTACATCGTTTCGCTTTAATGATGCCCTTAATTGCTCGAAATCATGTTCTATAAAATTATTTGGATAAAGTCATATCAACAAAGTGATAGCCAACCCTTTTTTCCCTAGTCAAACGGTTAGCGATTCCTTCGACGGTTTACGCGTATTTCCCAGTGTCAGGCTATGTTAAGCATCTTTTCCTGTGATTTGATTTAATTGTAGAGTGACCAAAATGTACCGTGGCCTTTGACATGCCATATTTTCAATATCCTGTTTATCGTGAATAGTGTTGTCAGATCAGAGTAATCCTTATACCGGTACTTATTAAAGTCAATTTAAGTAGTTCCAATCAGTTTTCTTTTGAAATATTTGGCTCTAATAACTTCGTTTCACCATTCCATTTCCATATCAATAGGTTTTCCCACTTTTCCAGGTTATTATATTCAGCTTGTGAAAATTTCCGAGATTCTACCCGTTTTTTGTGATCATTCCAGATCGGTTTTAATTAAATCGACCCCTGGGACCATTCATGTTACGTTTTCCGTGCCCTTATTGATGATTTTTCATTTACTTATTTTCAACATTTCCGCCTAAGATTTTCTTGTTTCCATTTGAAACGTTAGGTGCCCAAAACCTGCAGTTCTCGATCGCGCCTTAAATAAACACGACCCGGGTCAATAATCCTTCAACTCTTTGTCTTTAGTTCTGTTTACTATTCCGTTCGTTGAACTTTCGTTCCTGTGGGAAAGAATTCAAGGCCGCTCAATCTGATCAAAGCCCACTAAAACGATACACGCCTATAATTTCTCTGATTGGTTCAAATTATTTTTAATCGCCTTATCTACTCCCTCATTGGCAGAATCCAAACTTCCTTTGTCCTCGAGATAGCTATAAAATGGGGGTTCCCTCGCTCCAGTCTCTATGCAGATTTCTGTATAGTTCCCAACTGCTCGGACAGATGTCGCCGAATGTACCATTTTCTCTACATAATATTTAGAGGAAAAAATTTTTTTCTTGTGGGCTTCTCGTAGGTTGAAGGTTGGCATTCATCACAGCCCCCCTATAGTTATAATTCCAGCGGTAAACACGCCTCCTAGTGTTAGTTGATGGAATTAGAACTAAACATAGATCTAATTTTGTGCAATCTTCCTTAAATCTTCCCTTTTTGTTCTTTTCTTCAAACTTGTTGCGCGCCCCTGCCTTTCACTATTTTATATCGTAGAATTTTGTTCGGTTTTCCTCTGTGCTGAAACCATTTTTCAATGTACTCTTGTCTACTCAATGACCTATTTAAGTCGGCTAACTTACGTCAGTTGCTGTACCTACTCTTTGTCCTACCCCCCTAAGATTCTTACTTCCACAAACTCCCCCCTAAGACTCTACTTCCGTAAGCTCCCCCCCCTAAGATTTTACTTCACCGATCTCATTTAATTTTTTCCAATGAATTGAGGTATTTATAAGCTCACGGGCCGCTTATTAGGAATTGAATCACCTTCAATCATCGTTATTATAATTCAGGGAGTCATTATTTATACAATATTTCCCTAAACAATCTGCAACATAGCTATGTGCAATAATTTTTAATGCAACCCGGCTTTGTTTGTTTATTTATTTTTATGCACGAATACACAAATGTATAACGTACCTAAACCCCGTTTTAAACAAGTTACCCCCTCCTAAATTCGGATGCGTTTTAAACCACTCCGCTTATTTGCCCTATATTGCAAATCGGAAATAACTCGGTCACCCGAGAAATATGCAAACCACTGGTAAGGCTAGATTTCTAATTCATTCAGCCGACATCTATGTAATGATGTACCTAAAGGTCCAATCCATCCCTGTTACACGTTTGAACGCAACGATTTGAAAGTCACACTGTAAATATTTTATTTTATTTTTATCCGTCCTTTGCTGTGTATGTTATGTTGATTTTATTTATTTTTATGTCACCGTGTCAAAAGAAGTATTTATTTATAAAATCCTTCAACTCGAAGGAACCAATAATACCCTCGACCACTATTAACATAAACAACGTCATTTGATTAACTATCGTAAGTATATCTTTTTTTCACAGTAACATCTCGAGTTGTTCAATAACAAAGATTTCGGTCACAAAACCTTGTCACAACCGTACGTGTTTGTGACCATATCACCACTTCCTCGCGACAGTGTTTATTCAATTGTTTGTTTACATAACCGCGTTTTATTATTAGTGTTATTTGACTGATTTGAATTCGAGTGTTTTAGTCCGTCGGAGGTATGCAATGTTGTTTATATAACAGCTTTTTTATTTATCAATACGCAGCACCCTTCTAAATCTGGGTCAACATTCCTGGGTGTTATGAGATTTATGATTTTTATCTGGTATAAGGCACGTTTTCCACTTTTTGTTTTAAAATATTTGGTTTTTGAGTTATTATTTTTTTTTTCGACTGTTTTATTTAGTGGTACGTTTTTTTTTCCACTTGTTTCACGTTTAATGAAGATGTTTTAATGGCACGTTTTTCACTTTTCGTTTAAATTATTTTTTTGATTTATTGTTATATTTCTACTGTATAATTTAATGATGCGATTTTTTTTCCACTTGTTTTATGTAATCTGAAGTTGTTTTAATGGCACGTTTTTCACTTTTCGTTTAAAATATTCACTTTTTTTTCCAATTAATTATAATTTCATTTATTTGTTCATTTTATTTTATTTTTATAATATCTCAGAATTCTCTCAACTTGTAACCTTTACTCTCCTGGTCCGCGGCAACAGTTGTAATGGTCCGCCACCCTTGGCTTTTGACACCAATTGTGATGAACCCTACCTAGCTGATTTACTTTTCTAAGCTTCTACCTCGTAGTTTAAATCTCGTAGCTCCTGTCTCGTAGCCACGCTCATAATTCTACCCTTATGTCCTACTGATCACACCACTAGGTATGATGGCCTGACTCAACCCTCCTTTCGGTTTATTTCTACCTCAGGCTCGTGATTTCTAAACCCCTATACGTTGTAGTCTAGCTAAACCTACCCTATCTTCTTAAATCCCTGCGATTTTCTCACAGTAATCAAGATTTAAGATTTTAGTTCACATTATTTCTATAATCTGCGTTGTGTGATTTTTTATTTTAGATTTTACATCTGTTTGCATACTTAGTATGCACACATATGTAGAGAAGATAATGTATTACGTGTGGTAACCCTAGATTCTTTTAGAGAAAGGGTGAGAATTTTCCGATCAATTTATTTATTATTATTTTAGAGTATTTAACCGAGTTCGATAAACTAACCCCGCCTTAACTTTGTGTCTATTTGATTTCTGTAGGAATTTAGTGTGTTTATTTAATTTTTCCTATCACCGCGGATACATCGATAACATAAAACAACAGTTAATAAATTTAACATTTCAAGAAAGCAAACCTTACCTTACCGGGGATCGTACTCGAGGGTCCAGTTTTCTCAATTGAAGTCCTTGTCTGCAACCTCCCCTAACATAATGTTTTGTGTAATCATAGTTAGTAGTCATAGTTAGTATTCACGATATTGTTGGAATAGTAAGGATGGATGGATATGGGGAGGGGGATAAAATGTTTGCTGAAAAGTCGGCTCCTCCGCTAACCAAGTGAAAACCGATGAACAACAATTACAAACTCGAATTCTCCCAGTACGTTTGCTAGGCTTGTCCTTAGATCCGAGTTTTACTCTCTTCGACGAGCGTCTCATGCTATGAAAGGGGCCCTTCACGCCAGCAGGGAGAATACCAAGTCTTCATGCCGTTTTTCTGTCTTACTCCGACTTCCGACTCCTCCGGATTGAATTTAACTCTACTGAGTCTAGAAGGGGTATTTCATGTCTTCCCTTATCATGTCTCTATCCGTTAAATGTGGCGTAAGCTTGTGACGGGCAGATCCTTCCTCCCACGTGACCGACCCAGCGTTACACTCCACCTCTGACTAGCTGACATAAAACTCACCTCGTGAACCTTATGTTTGCTTTCAGGTTTGACAAGAACTTCCGGTATGCGAATAACCTGTAGCTTTAATGCCGCGTCTGCGTATTGTCCGCACACGTCCTTCCTCTTCCCCGTATGCCCCACCTCGACAATACCGCCACAAGATCAAAGCTCTCTCCGTTCGGGAAAGGTTGACACTTACATTTCCGGATGGCTCATAAACACATACCGTAGCCTTGAAACTTACGTTCGAGAAAAGTTAGGATTCAGGACTGTATGAGTATTTGAACACCAGTGTTTTTTAAATGAGGTCACTAGCTCCTCGTGTATTAGGTTTTAGGATTATGGGTATTTATGGGTTCTTGGATACCTACTTGCTATAAGAAAGATTTAAAATGAGATAAGTCAAGTTGTCATTGAATCAATGACCTCCTGAATAATTGTGATGAGCTCTCTTTGAGTTCGAAGCTAGTCGCAGTACTTTACTTTGCGAAATTTTGCGCGCGGAATCAATGCTACCTATTGGCGATTGCTCTAGTATAATCAGTTGTTTAGAATTGAGTGAATTTAACGTCGATTTTTCTTTCACATATTGGGCGAAGTTTCCGTCGTAAGCTATGATTGATAAACCTGCCCCTTGGCTTTTGTGCTTTTGTTTTGTTTATTCGTTGATGGAATTTAGGTGACCGTGTCATTGAACTCTAATCGAAATTTTAGATACACAATCGAAGGTCATATAACATACCCTAATCTCGTCGGTGAAAGGATTCGGTAGGTATTAGCTATACCTATCAATTTGCTATTTCTATTGATTTTTGCGTTACGTATTTCATTTCTCATGGTTATTTGTTTATTTAATTTATGTGTTGTCGTTAATTATTTTCCCTCGTCTTATTATTATTATTATTATTCAAGTACGCCAATGTAATTACCTAGAATGATTAAGAGGCACACTCCTATCACACCTTGTAATACCTAATTAAACTGTGCCAATAGTTAATTAACTCCGATGAACGAAAGACCGATATTAAATAGGTACATCATTTTTATGGTTTGTTTGTTTACTCTTCACACAGACGACCTTCGGTATACTGACCTACTTTGGAGATTGTTTATTTCTACGGTCATTGTCCTTTTGAAACACAATTCATTGGTTGACTAATTCTTTTATATTTTACTTGTGCTAGCTTTGCCCAAACATTGGTCGTTTAAGTAGGTACTTTGCTAACCTAAGAGGTATCTGGATGACCTAGCTTCAACTAAGGTATAGTTTGCTTGACCTACATACTTCTGAGAAATATAGGTATTTCGGTTACGAATCAAACTGATATCGTATGTCGCCTATCCTTATACGCACTTATGTAAACAATAGACCTACCTAACTAAAACAAGTACTTGTATGACCTAATTTATAAGTAGGTATTTGTTTGTTTGACCTAATTTTGAGACGCTTGTATACTCCCGCACACGAAATATAGAATAAAGAGCTTCCACGATAGTCATTTATTACGTTCTACGCGCCTCGATTCGTTTTATATGAGTTATAATAAATTAGCGTATTTACCTAACTGAAGTAAATACCTACATATGTATCCTAACTCTAAAGCAGGTATTTCCTGTTTGACCCACTTTCGAGCAAGTGAAAATTGTTATTAGTGTGTTAGTGACAAACTTCAAAGGTCCGATTGATTTATTGGTGATGCACGCTCGTCCCTCTCTTCTTTGTCTCTGAAAATAATTAATAATTGGTTTTATCTTACCGCCCTCGATCGATTACAATTTTTCCCAGTCGGAACCTTCATAACTTCGACATTGTGATCGAGGTTTTCCCTTTTTTTCGTTTCCTAGCTAATGGACTCCTATCGGCCCCTTTTGAGAAAAGACTCTGATGATGAAAAAAACTCTTCAAATATCTGTCCATTTAAAATTCACTTCGGCATTTCGCTTAGTTCCTCAACCTCGTATTAATTACTGTTTTATTTCATTCGCCTTCGAGAGGTGATTCATCAAATAACAAATCAGATGTTTAATTTTATTGTCCGGAATTAGGTAAATTATTATTTATTCACAATATTTTAATATCACTTTAGAATCAATAACCGTAGATACGCACGTTTTCCAAGTGTACGAATTATTATCACTACTGTTTATTACAATTTCGTTATTCAATTCACAAAGGATTTTTAACCGCTTTATTATTGAACCACTGTAGTTTAAACGTGACTCGAACAATTCGTTATTGTTATTTATTTTACATATGTCATGTTATTTAAAGTAAGGTTAAAGTTTTAATTATTATATCACCTATAGTTAATTTTAAAATCGCGTGTTATATTTTCTTTTATCCGGTAATTTGATTTATTTTAAGACACTGGATTTTTGTTAAATGTTATAAAACCACTAAATATAAGTTGTAAGAAAGAACCCCGAATGTCATTTAATCCTTATTTACTGACTTTAAACACTTTCATTATAAAACACCCGAACTTTCACGAAGTATTATTTAGGCACTTTTCCGGACTCTCCGTTGATCGTCTTTGAAATTTTTATTCCTCAATTTTAAAGGGAAAATAAAACACTGAATTTACTATTTTTTTGCAAACACTTGTAGACATTTTTCAACTCTACTAGAAGCACTAGTTTACTAGTCTTCTTCGCGCACCTTTACATTTTTCTTGATCGCGCACTTCCCGTTATTTCATCCGAACTCTCCCTCAATCTCCCAACGAATTCCCTTTCTTTATCAAACCATGGTCTTTTAAAAACTTTTGAGAGCTCTCCTTTCATAGAAAAATCACCCCTGATCGCCCAGACTTTCATAGGAAAAGGACCAAATTCGGTTCCTCCGTATATGACCTTTTGTCAAATCTCTGTTAATCTTCTATCTCATGTCTTAGAACCAAATTTGTTTAGTGTCTCTCTCTCATATAAAATCACATAAATTTTCTCATTGACAGGTATTTATATTTAAAAATTTCATGTACTTGCTCGTAATTCATATTTAATGTCCACCCCATAAAAAGTAATTGTTTTTTCTCTAAAGTAAATACTGTATCTCGCTTGTGTAATTTTGTTTACATCGTTTCGCTTTAATGATGCCCTTAATTGCTCGAAATCATGTTCTATAAAATTATTTGGATAAAGTCATATCAACAAAGTGATAGCCAACCCTTTTTTCCCTAGTCAAACGGTTAGCGATTCCTTCGACGGTTTACGCGTATTTCCCAGTGTCAGGCTATGTTAAGCATCTTTTCCTGTGATTTGATTTAATTGTAGAGTGACCAAAATGTACCGTGGCCTTTGACATGCCATATTTTCAATATCCTGTTTATCGTGAATAGTGTTGTCAGATCAGAGTAATCCTTATACCGGTACTTATTAAAGTCAATTTAAGTAGTTCCAATCAGTTTTCTTTTGAAATATTTGGCTCTAATAACTTCGTTTCACCATTCCATTTCCATATCAATAGGTTTTCCCACTTTTCCAGGTTATTATATTCAGTTTGTGAAAATTTCCGAGATTCTACCCGTTTTTTGTGATCATTCCAGATCGGTTTTAATTAAATCGACCCCTGGGACCATTCATGTTACGTTTTCCGTGCCCTTATTGATGATTTTTCATTTACTTATTTTCAACATTTCCGCCTAAGATTTTCTTGTTTCCATTTGAAACGTTAGGTGCCCAAAACCTGCAGTTCTCGATCGCGCCTTAAATAAACACGACCCGGGTCAATAATCCTTCAACTCTTTGTCTTTAGTTCTGTTTACTATTCCGTTCGTTGAACTTTCGTTCCTGTGGGAAAGAATTCAAGGCCGCTCAATCTGATCAAAGCCCACTAAAACGATACACGCCTATAATTTCTCTGATTGGTTCAAATTATTTTTAATCGCCTTATCTACTCCCTCATTGGCAGAATCCAAACTTCCTTTGTCCTCGAGATAGCTATAAAATGGGGGTTCCCTCGCTCCAGTCTCTATGCAGATTTCTGTATAGTTCCCAACTGCTCGGACAGATGTCGCCGAATGTACCATTTTCTCTACATAATATTTAGAGGAAAAAATTTTTTTCTTGTGGGCTTCTCGTAGGTTGAAGGTTGGCATTCATCACAGTATGATGGGTGGGTAGGAATCTTGGAGTCAATCTGTCCTGAACGTACGAATTCATCCCTCCCACTGCAGTGCAAGGCGATCGATGTCATTTGGCTTGAGGTTCCCCCTCCACCCAATCCGGCCCGCCACGCAGTAGGTGCCCAAACACATTCGCCATCAAAACTAAGACAAACCTCACCCCATGAACCCGGGCACCCCTGACTAAAACATCAAACGTAGCGAACCACTTGGGGTGACCTACATCAGGGATGTTGGTCATCCAATAAATGTTTCCACGGATTGATACAATAACTTATATGTTAAAACACTATACATGATAATGTGGGCCTTATTGGATGCCTGTACTGAGGGTCCCATTTTACAATACAAAATGAAATAAGATAATAAATTTTAAATAAAAGACATAAAGGCGGTAATGAAAAAAAAAAGCGAACAAAATTTCATTTACATTTTTTACTCTAAATACTGTCAGAAATCTCTGGTTTAAGATGAAGTCATAGTAAATAATGCAAAATCATACGTTTTTGTTTTGAAAATTTGATCGCTTAGAAGTATTGTAGATGCTTCAATTAAATACTGCATGTAGAACATACCTTGGCCCTTAAAAATATCGGTCATTTTTTTTATAAGTTTTTTAATAAGCCTATAAAAAAAAAGTATAAGGTCTAAAAAACACACTTTCAAGTCCAAACTCTCCTATTTATAAACCCCTTTTCGGATATGGTTTTATTGTGTAATGTGGCAAATTCAGTTTATTTTATAATAATTGCAAAAAAAGTTGATATTTACACCCAATCTTCCCAAAATAAAATAAAATATGCATTTTCGCGTTGATATTTTACAATACGGCCGCTAGTCGACGAATTCGGTTATTCAAAGTGATCCCTATGGCGTCCACCGAAGAACTACTGTCCACGGCACAGTAGTGAACTAGTGGATCGCCTTAAGTAAGTTAAGTACGTCCCTTAACCCCCTGTATATGTGAATACATCTACACTTATGATGTACACTATAACGTTGTCCGATACCTTGGCTAAATAAAGAAGTAGCATAACATCGCATAATACCCCAAAAATTAATCACGAAAATACTTTCAGTCGTAAAAAAAAATATCAAATCATGCCTAACTGCCATGGAAACTAATTTAGCAGGTGGGTGTTAAAATATGGAAATATTTTCGAGATTATTTATACGTATATAATTTTTTTTTTGGTTATCCACCAAAAAACTGATTTTCCACCTAAGTTAATTAAAGTAAAATGGGCTGAATAGAACCTTGGATGAAAAGTTATAATAAATAATTATTGATGGTTATTCCAATAATAATTATATTCAAGTCATGTTAAATATAAACAATTTTTCATCTCAAAAACATTAAGTTCAAAGAAGTGGAGTTTTTTTAATCTTACTTCAACAACATTTCTTTAAATCTAAAAATTATCGAGAATATTCATGGATTTTTGCTTAAATTGAAATATTACCAAACTACAATAAGATTTATTTATAGTTATTTTTTACAATCTATTTTTGATCAATCTTGTATGTATCGTTATGATAAAGAAAAGCTATTATGATTGTTTGTCAATAAATACATATAATTTAATGACAAAAAATAAATAAACATGCCCTATCCATCCCTAAAAGAATTAATCATTTAGAAAAATCAGATAACTTATTGTGATTATTATATCAGAAGTGGCGCCCTTAGAATGAAATTATACAATAAAACTATTCTTATATTGGATCCTTACATAATATGAAATTGGAGTTTTGTATGGGAGGAACATACAGTCGATTTTTTTTAAATATAATATATTTATTTAATCAAAGTATGTACCATTGCTATCTGTGCACTTTTGCCATCTCATAGGTAGTTCATCGATCCCTTTACTAAAAAAACTATTCGGACGGGAATCAATAAAATCTTTGAAGGCGGTTTGGACTGCCCCATCGGAGTTGAATTTTTTTCCTTGCAAGAAGTTATCCAAATTTCGAAAAAAATGGTAATCTATTGGGACAAGGTCCGGAGAGTACGGTGGATGTCCAATTTAAGCTCCTCTAATATGGTAGTTGTCTGTTATGCAGTGTGTGGTCTAGCGTTCTCGTGAAGCAGCAGTGGCCTAGAGCGATCAGCCTCGGTTGTATAGCAGCTAGCTTTTCCATCATGGTTTGCAGTTGCTGACAATAGACATCTGCCGTAATCGTCTGGCCAGATTTAAGAAAGCTGTAGTGAATGAACCAAAAAAAAAACACAACTGTGTTTTCTTTTGCGGCACCGTCGCCACACACATCATTAATCGTTCGAGCCGTTTCTGCAGCACTGGAGCCACGGTGGAACTCGTAATCGTAAATAACGCGATATTTCAAGTTTTCCATTTTGTAAACTAAGTGACGCAAAGAAAAAAAACAATTAAGGAAAAAACAAATGAATTATAATTTTCGAAACACAAATACATTAGTAAATAGCTGAATAAATTTGAATAGAAGATATGTATTTGAGATCAAAGTTACCAGTACGGCAAAACGCCAATTTCATATGTAAGGACCTAATATTAGTGGCAGTATAGTATATTGATACACGTTATTTATAAGCATAAAAACAACAATTTTTTCCAATCTTTTTTTTTAATAAGTAACAATAGGTACAATGAATAAGAAAGCTTTATTTTTACAGAAACAGCATCGTCTGAAGTTTTAGCAGTAAAGGTATAAAACAAACTCCCACAAAGCATCAAACAAATTATAGCAAAAAATTATTTTCTCTTGCAAAGACAAACATTCCCGGATTATGAATAAGCTGACAATATTTTAAAATCTCCACTAGGTACTACCACGTAAAGCGGAAAATGTTGATTGTATCGGGATGAAGGCCAACCTAGGAATCGAACACGCGACGCACGGGTGGGACCCAAACGCGATTCCAACTCATCCACTGACCGATCTTAACCATATTAAAGACATTAAATCTTGGTTTTAGAAACTACCGGAGAGAGAAATTACTAGTATATTAAAAACATTATCATAGAAGTTTCTGCAATACCTTACCCGAACCACGAAGTTTTACAAGTCTCTGTATCCAAAATATAGACTCCCTCAATGCAGGATCTACGAGTGAGGAGGACTGCGAATATATTCTTCATCTATTTTACATATATACTAGCAGACCTGGCCACACGTTGCTATGGCTAACGAAACACAATGCTATCTACTGACAACGCCATTACCAACCTTTATAACCAACGCCGACTGTTAATTTGTATATGTATCAAATCCATACCGCCCGCTTGCCAGTCCTCTGCCCGCTTGCCAGTTCGCTGCCCGCTTGCCAATCCGCTCCCTTCATATATCATAAATTTCAACCAATTTACACAAAACCTTGACAAATTAATACCTAAACCTCCCTCGTGAACTCCATCTATTGGTGAAAACCACGAGAAAATCCGTTGCGTAGTTTAAAAGATCTAAGCGTAAAGACAGCGGGAGCGACTTTGCTGTGTACTATGTAAAGATAAAGATTTAACATGTATTTTCTACAAATGTAAAAATTAAAGCATAGCATCGACCGGTCAGTGGTTGAGTGGGCATCGCACTTGGGTCCCACCCGGGCGTCGCGTGTTCGATTGCTCGGCTGGCCAAGTCCTCCATCACAACACAAGCAACATTTTCGGCTTTCTGTGATGATAGTAGGAGATTTTCAAACATTGTTGGGTTATTCGTAACCCGGAAATGTTTCTCTTTCTTTAAAAAAAAAGTATCAAAATAAATGAATACAAATAATAAATAGAAGTGGAACCTTCAGAAAATTAAAGTAGACTAGAGTGGGGAGGCTACGAAGCACCACACAAAGAGGAGACCGATTATGCTTTAGTAGATTTATTTGTACGTCTCTTTAAAAAGACACTTAAGTGTCGCTATTTTTCGTTTCATCGAGTTTCAAATCACAACGGTGGTAAAGAAATAAAGAAATTTTCACTTTAAAAATTTGATTTTTATTTTAGGTGTGAAATAATGTGAAATGAAAATGAGCTGAATTTTCATCCATTTTTGCGTGAGATTTTGTTAAGCCATTCTAATAATACGCGACTATTAACGTGCGTCCCTTAATAAATTATTGATTGGATAAGAATATTTTCAAACTTTCCATTTATTATTCAATCGAAAGACGAAATGTGTTTTGTAAAAACCTAATTTATCGCTTAAACATTGCCCAGTCGTAAAAAAAACAAATGTCATTGCTTTAATGTACCGAATCCAAGGGTGACACGGATACACTTCGGTATAAAGTACCAGTTTATTCCGTTGAATATAATAAACATTTGTCCCGCGTCGAATGAATAATGCAGATCGTTTACACCGCCCTATGGCGCCATATTAGTGTTGTTGTGTCAGAGAACCTTCATATTTCTTTCGGACATCCTTTCCGACCCGCGAATTCACCCTTGAAATTAAACCATTTAATCTGGACTTCTGCGGCACGTTTTGTTTCATTTTTTACTCCAAATTGATCACTCGATTATATTTTACCATTGAAATGGATTATAAAGGCTTAACTCTTCACAGATTTTGGGAGGCGGGAATGGGTACCGCTGCCCCGGGATAACCAACACCTCTGCCATAGGTCACCCCAAGTGGTTCGCTACGTTTGGTGATTTAGCAGGGGTGCCCGGGTTCACGGGGTGAGGTTTGTCTAGGTCTTGGAGGCGGATCACCAGAACATACTGAACCCCAGATTCCTACCCACCCCTTAAACCCTTTTCCTTCCCAGAACTTTCCTCTCCTTCCTTTCCTAAAAAAAACTCTTTATAAAAAAAAATCTGAAATTCGTTTACTATCATATATGTACGTAGGTATGTACGTAAGGTATGTGCGTAGGTATGTACGTAAAATAAGGGACGGTTGGGAAACGGTTTTATTTTGTAATTTACAAGATGATAAGGGACGAAATTGACTTACTTTAACAAGTGATTTATAACATTATTTGGAGTAAAAAAGGTAAATAAAATATTGGTATTGTTAGATTTTTTTTTTTAAGTGAAACTTCTTTTTTTAAATGAAGCGGAAATGCGTCAATTTAATTTTTTATATTATAATGCGGTAAATTCACGATTACGCACGGGCCTCCACTAGCTCCGCGGTATTAAACGCCCGACTCAGCGCCCAGAGAGACATCCAGCGAACCGAGGTTTGAAACCTACTAAATCCAAAAAAAAGTGAACATTTTTATTTTTGTAAAATCAATATCAAATATTCAAACTACTTTAAAATAAACAGGCAAAAAAGAAAGCAAAAATAAAGTTCGCAAAAATAAAGTTGGTTGTTTTCAGGTGGATAAAATATAATAAGCAGTAATTGCTGAATGAAACACTAGTACATATTGAATTATTTGGCGGGTATTTGATAAGCCGCCATAGCTCAGTGGTCAGAGCATCCGACCGGCAATCAGAAGGTCATGGGTTCAAGTCCCGTTGGCGGCAAGTATCTTTTCTCGGAAGATTTTTCAATGTAAATGAGTGTTTCAGGCTGACAATTATTGCTTATAAGCAATATCTAGCGACTTTTTAGTTTCATTTCTACTGCGTGCAAAATGTACACTCTGATTTATTTTTAAATTTTATTCTTCAAAATCAAACTTAAAAATGTTTTATTAAATGAACACAATATTAGCGAAACCCAATCGAAAATCTGGAAACAGAAATATCAGAAAATGATATTGCCACCACTGGGTCCTGATTTTCCAGATTTTCGATTGAGTTTCGCTAATATTGTGTTCATTTAATAAAATATTTTTAACGTTTGATTTTGAAAAAGATATTGCCACCTCTGGGACCTGATTTTTCTGTTTACAGATACTCGATTGACTTTTGCTAATACTGTCTACATTTAATTAAATATTACAATTTTAGGTTTTACTCATAAAGTTAAAAATAAAAATATTTGTTCCGCATGTCGTTAGCCGAATAAGCGAGCTAACTGTCAAATCCCTACTGATGTTTTAAATGTTTTTAGTTAAAAAAAAATAAATTAAAAAAACGTTGAAAATGTCACCGGAAACCAAAATTTCATTTACGTTTTTACTTCAAATAATGTCAGGAACCACTGGAAAGTAACCACAGAAAGTCAAGTACTTACCTAACAATTTTTTATAAGAAAAACTCTCTTTTATAACTTTTGAAGGTTATTCCCATCAACGTAATGAAGTTATAAACATCAACGAAGAAGAAGATAACAATAATAATCTAAACTAAAATATGAAAGAGAACAAGACACAGAAAAAAAGACAATGGTCGCAACTGGGACTCGAACCCAGACCTCTCGTCTAACCGGGACTTGCGCGTTAACCAATTTCCCTATTGCTCCCTTCTGTCAAGCCGTCATAATAGTCAATCTCATATTTCAAATTTTAGAATTAACAATATTATCTTCAACTAATTATTTTTCCTTATTATGGGCAACTACCCTTTTTTATTGGAAACAATTATTCTAAGAATTGGTTTGTATCCTGGATAGCGTCTCGGATAAAAGTATTCGAATTTATTCATATGGAACTATTGACATTTTATAAAAGTCTAAATTAATATTCAATTTTTTATAAGAAAAATTGAATATTATGACGTCTTGACAAAAGGGAGCAATAGCGAAATTGGTTAACGCGCACGTCCCGGTTGCGTTTTTACAATCCTTACCGCGTTTCAGTCGCTTTAAATTTTCAATATCAAAATTTAAATATTTAGAAATAAAATTATCAATTTCTAATATACGCATTGGAAAGATTATTTTATCTAGATTTTAGAACAATTTTTGTTTTTGCAAAGTGATAAAAAATTATCAATATAGAGGTGTATTTACAATATATGGGAATAATATTAAAATTTAAATATTTAGAAACAAAATTATTAATTTCTAATATATACATCAGAAAGATTATTTTATCTAGATTTTAGAACAATTTTTTTTTGCAATGTGATAAAAAATAACCAATATAGAGGTACATTTAAAATGTAAATTGTCGTTACCGCGACTGAATCGGTATAGGTTTTGTAAATACGCGTCCCGGTTAGACTAGAGGTCTGGGTTCGAGTCCCAGTTGCGAGCATTGTCTTTTTTTCTGTTTTCTGTGTCTTATTCTCTTTCATATTTTTGTTTGGATTATTATTGTTATCTTCTTCTTCTTCAATGATATGCTTACCTAACACCCTGTATAACAAAGAAAAATCTTACGCTAACGCATCTTTTAAAAAAGTTTTTTTTTGCTTAATACTCCTACCTATTCATGTATGATATTTGACAGCAAACCCTTAGTTAAAAATATTCGTTTTCTAGAAAACCGTTGTTTGTAATTAATTGTATTCACAAGTGGAAATGGAAAATGGTGATGGAAAATTTACAAAAAATATAAATATAAAGCAGAAGCGCATTCCTCAGTCCGGATAGGTGACCAGACAAGTCAGAATGAATTCAACTCAACACTTCCACAAGTCATTAAAAGTGATGAAAAAATAATATTCTAAGTTGTCATGGAACCGTTCGATATGGCTAGGTATTTAACAAAGTCTTTACGCAACTCTATATTGCATAATAAATCTTGTCTGTTTACGTCTAAAAGGGATCGAAATGAAAATCTAGTAATTTCAACGGTAGCAATCTTCCGAACAGGCCCTCCATTGATATGCTTGGTGTAACCTTAAGTGACCAACTCAAGTATGGGGGTTCCATCGAAGCCAGAGTAAAGTTAGCTTCCCAAAAACTGGGCGTACTGTACAGGGCCCCCAGATACATTAATAGTACACACCTGCTAACACTGTACAAATCACAAGTGCGCCCCACGGTTGAATTTGGCAGCCACCTCTGGTCTGGAGCTCCAAAATACCTGAAAAATACCCTCGACTCTGTGCAGAAATCGGCGGTCCATTTATTAGATTCTCCCATCTTATGAGACGGATTGCAATCTTTAGAGCACAGGCGTCGGGTGGGAATGCTATCCTTGTTCTATCGGTATTACAATTTTAAAATGCTCCAAGGAACTAGCGTCATTGATCCCTTCGGCACTAGTGCATAGGCAGGAAACACGCCAAACGTGTGCCCAACATTTGTATACGGTTGACATTTGTCACATGAGAACAGGTCGTTTCTTCGACTCGTTCTTGTGTTCAACAGCTCGGCTGTGGAATGATTTTCCGGCCTCTGTGTTTCCTCCTTCCTACAACTTGGGTCTCTTCAAGTTCAATGTTTATTCCTACCTCTCCTCAAAAAGACCCTCCACACAGCTCCCAGATGACATAGACCCTGATGGAAATTATTTTCCTCAGGGTCTCCTTGGAGTTAATGTAAAAAAAATATATATATAATAAATAAGTTTCTTAGTAAATCAGTTTTAGAGGTTGTGCTGCAAGGAAATTGGAAACACCACCGATGAACCATTAATAATATCTTAGCGAGAAACAAAGCAGCATATTTAGAAAACGTTGCTTAAGATTTGTTAATATTAAAATATTTTTGTATTTAAATCAAGAGCGAAAACAGATACCGCACAGCTCAATTTCTTTTACTATCCAATCCATCCACTATAAAAAATAAATTTGAACAACCGGTATTTGTACATGTACCTACAGTACGTATTATTGTGACCGTTAATCCTTTATAAAGTAGAGTTATTTACGAACCGGAGGAACCAATCTTGTGTAACGTCTTCCTATGAATTTTCCCAAGAAATCTCATCACAAAAGATTGTGTACGTAAGAAATTCTCGTTTGAAAGTCGTTTCGAATATTTTTTCATAATTCCGACAAATTTCCCGAGCCTCGGATATTATAATATATTGAAATTTAGTTTTTCGTAATATTTTCATTTCATTACAGAAACTGCCTTTCATTATCTTTATCTCGATAAAGATATCACTTGCTGACTACATTTTTAGCAGTGTTCTGACCCGGTTTCAAGTTGAGTCGGCTGTTTTGTGGGATCGGCGTTTTTAAAATGTCCATTTTAAATGTTCAACCACGTTAGCGATCAGAACTGATCACTTGAAAATTTTACTGAGTTCGCTAAAAAGTCAAACTGTTTTAATGGTCGAATCGTCTATCGAGTATTAAAACATAGGTAGTTAATAGCGTGGTTAAGAAACATTTTTGAAGTAAAACTTCTTTACGCACGCTTGACTTGGGGAGTAAGCTGGTCAATGCGTGACGAGAGAGTTATGAAAAGTGTGATCGGGAGAGGCGAACGGTCGGGCGAGGCGAACGGAAGATGAGTGGATGCAGTTTTACTTCAATCGTGTGGTCCAAAGCACACTCGTATTTTTTTCATAACAAACCTTTTTTATATGTTTAAATTTATTCCATCCACACATAACATACCAAGACTTTCCTACGGATATTTTTTTAAATTTTTTTTTTACATGAGCTCCACACAGGAGGCCCTGAGGAAAATAATTTCCCTCAGGGCCTATGCCATCTTTGGGGATGCTGTGTGGAGGGTTTTTTTTAAGGAAAGGAAGGAGAGGAGAGTTCTGGAAAGGAAAAGGATTTAAGGGGTGAGTAGGAATCTGGGGTTAAGTGTGTCCTGGTCATCCGCCTCCAAGACTTAGACAAACCTCACCGCATGAACCCGGGCACCCCTGCTAAATCACCAAACGTAGCGAATCACTTGGGGTGACCTATAGCAGAGGTGTTGGTTATCCAATAAGGGTTACCGGGACAGCGGTACCCATTCGCGCCTCCCAAATTAATATGTGCTGTATTTTAGATGCTCTGTCGATGGTTTTTTTAAAGTTTTTGGTCGAGTGTAACTAAATCTCGTTTCACATTATCGTTAAGCTCAAATTGTGTTTTTTTAAACATTTTTTTTTAAATTTATTGATTTTTCTGTCTTAATGTAAAAATTATGACGTTTGTCACAATTCTGTCTTAAATTCAGTCCCAAATCTTCGTTAAAATTTCTAAATCGGGTAAACATACAGAAAACAAAAAGCTAATGTAAAATACCATCAAGATAAGTTTAGGGTCTGAAATCTGTTCTGGAACAAGTGGTCTGGGGCCGAATATGAAAAAACAGCACCCCTAATGGTTCGGGAGAACCATTTCCTTGCAAGCGAGTGGAAGGAAGAAAAAACTTTCACAAAATGAGCTCAATTTTTTACGAAGCGAAGGCCAACAGTGGCCAAATTGAATTCGTGGAATTAAAACCATTTTTCCAAATTACCATCAATTTGTCATAAAATTTCAGGGTTATCCTATTCAATATCTTTATTTTTTTAGTATTATCTAAGATATTTTATTTCAATAGAAATAATTAACTTATTTCCATTACCATAATGGATGGTAAAGTCGCCTACGCATTTGTTGTTTTTTTAGAAAGTTGGCTATGTTGTCGAACCCCGTCGCAACGACGATTCTTATATTTTTAAAAACTATACTCTAAAAACATTTTTTTGTTTTGTTTATTATATATTTGATCAGCGCAAACCAAGAAAAATCACGGGATATTATAAATATAGGATTTTTTAAGTTGAAAGTATTTAGGTTTTAAAAATAATAAAGTTTCACGTCGAATGATAGTCAACCTGAAAAACTACGATGTCTTTCCAATGACATTAAAAGAATACAAGACATGTAAGATTTATAATCGAACAAAAAAATCAGCACGCTGATTTATTTATTTATTACTAGTAAACCCGGCCACACGTTGCTGTGACTAACGAAACACAACGACATTACCCAATCTTTATAAAATCCACATCACCCGCTTGCCAGCTGCCCGCTGCCCGCTGCCTGAATTGAATATTTGAATTTATCGGCTTTTCTCTACTATAATAAGCATGTATTATACATATAAACTTTCCCCTTGAATCACTCTATCTATTGGTGAAAACCGCATGAAAATCTGTTTCGTAGTTTAAAAGATCTATGCGCACAAAATTTTTTTTATACTACGTAATGCAATTCGAGCGATCGCCACTAATTATACAATGCTTGCAATGCAACACTGGATATTTGAAAAAGGGAAAATCAAATACCTACTTACTCTAGGACATCTATTTCCCAATTTCTTCCGTAGAACGAATTTCAAAAGTGACTGTAGTACGGCCCGCCAGCCGTTTTAAATCGCTCAAAAATATGTTTTCTTTTAATTTATCGGCTTTTCTCTAATATAATTTACATGTATTAAACATATAAACATTTCTCTTCAATCACTCTATCAATTGGTGAAAACGGCATGAAAATACGTTGCGTAGTTTAAAAGATTAACGCGCACATACATTTTGAGCGACTTTATTTTATTCATGTAATGATAATGATGATGATGAATTAACGCCGATTAATAGCTTTTAAATAGGAATTACAATAATTTTAAATGGATACAGAATATACAAAGACACGAAAAAATAATCATGGAATAAAAAATTAAAAAGTGATGAAAAAATAGCCTGCGTAGACTGGGCCACTGGACCCAGTTCCAAAAACCAATGTCCAGCATTTGAACAAATAAAAACACATTTCGAGTAAAGAAATATTAATCTACATACATACTTGCTTGCTTGCATGTATTGTGTATGTTGTTTATGTATTTCTATATTAAGCATAGGAAATGTTTGAAACTTTCAAAATTCTTTCCACCGTCGTGAAGGTTTCTGTATTATTACAATATATTTGAAAAGTTTTTAATCACTACAAAAACTCTTACGAAACTGTCAAAATGTCACAATTTAATAAAGAAATTTTGCAAACCATCGATTGTTCAATCAAAACTCGATTTTTGAATAAATTCTTAAAATTAATGAATTTACTTGAAGTACCCACTTATATACTAACCAAAATCGAATACTTTGAATCTATTCAAAAATTATAGGATTTTTTTAATTAGGAACCTATGTAAGGTACCAAATTTGATTGATTGTTCTTATAATATATACGAGGGTGATCTGAAAAGTTTCCCACCTGAACGTGAAGATGGCAGCACTCGTCAATAAAAGCTTGTGAATGGTAGTTGAGCATCTTTCGACAGTTACTCACCAAAGTTTCGGCCATTTTGGGCGCGCAGTTTTTAGTTGACAGTCGTTTGAAGGGTGGATATGTGTGTTTTTGTGACAATGGCAATATGTTCCTAGAAGAAATCATCAGTTATTATAAACTCAGGATAACGCCAATCTATATCTGTTTTTTAAATGTAAGCAAAGCGTCTGATCGTCACAATAAACTCTGGGAAAAGGGAAAAAACTTACGAAAATATAATAGCGATTCTTTCAATTTGGTACACATAGCAAGAAAATTGCGTGAAATGGTCTGGCGGGTTTTCCAACTCATTTCATTTATAAAGTGTCTTAAGGGCCCGCAACCCGGATTTGTACCGATTTATTACATATTTCCCTTAAACACGGTAAGTTTTAAAACTCTTAAAAAAATATGTGTTATTCTTGAAGATAATATCAAGACTTTGCCCGCGCCGAAACGCAATTTATATAAAATTCCCTCGATAGAAAAAAAAGCAAAGTATGCTCCAAAAATTATTATTAACACGTTTGTTTTAGTTATTTTACAAGTTATATATATGAAAAAATTCAGTGTTTTTTTTAAATGCTGTTTAAGATAATGCCCGCGAGATTTTTGCTAAATTTTAAACGAGTCGTGTTTTATTAAACATTTTTGCAATTTTCGCATCGATTTTATCGCCGTAAATGTTAGCGCTCTCCTCTAACATTCGTAATTTCGTATCTCTCCATCTTCTTCTTTTCGGGCCCGGTTGCAGAGCCTTAAAGTAAGGAAGAAACATGTTTCCATTTTTCATCAATATGTACACTGATGAACTTATCAAAGAGCCAAGATTTAGATTACCACGTTACAAGGAATTTGTGTAAATAATATTAATTACGCAGATGATATGGCTCTTCTAGCACCGTCACTTAGTTCACTCAAGAAACTACTCCAAATATATCAAGTTTTCTCAAAAATTTATAATCCTATGTAAATGTCAATCGTTATGGTTTTTAAGCGTGAAAACGAAGTCGTGCAAACACCAGAGGCGTTTGGGGGTTTTGGGGGTCCGGAAGTGGAAGGTCATTTAAAAAATGATATTATGATACAATATCAAATTAAATATGATAATATTCATTTGTAGGTACCACACGAGTTTGAGAGTCAAATTCATCCACATACCTACGTCAAATTATATTTAATGTAGTAAATTATTTCATGTGACAAACGTAAAATATGCAAAATCAACCTACGCTTATCAAACCATCCCTTTCAGACGCATAATATTCAGCATGCTCTCTCTCCCTCACGACACTGACCCAAACAAAAAAATTGTATTGTTATTGTCCTTCTAGAACTATTTTTTTTTTTCTAAATTGTGTACCTATCTAAAATAATGTTGAAATTTTTTTCATAAGTTCTTTGAAAATTGTTTACACTCATTGGAACATCATTATTATTTTTTGCATGTAAATACTCCTCCCATAAACACGAGTTCCTAGAGCTCAACTTATGGAGTAGTAGAATAAAATGTGAAATATTTTATAACCTACCATATGTAACCAATTGTAATATGTAAACAAAAAATTCTTGAAATAAATAAAATAAAATAAAAAAAAACTGTCCTCAGAATCCGTAAACTTTTTACTAAGCCACATAGTGCCATCTCGTCCATTGTGTGGTGCGAAAAGAGACAGAAGATATGACATCGGGGCATTTAATAATTTGACCCAGCCAATCATAGTGCGTGGGAAAGAAAGCTTCCATTTAAGACATTAGATGTCACTACTTGCAGCTGCCGGCTATCTTGCGGTGCATTTTAAATACATTAGAATAATACCACTTGTTTTTATTTGCTTAATATTTCATCATAATATTACGTTTAACTGTCATCTTATAATTTTTGGAGGTTTTTGACCAATTTATCTATTCCGTATGGATGTTAGTCATATGGTCAAATACCTGGGTCATATCAGAGATTACCTGAAAGACATCAAGGATATGGAACGACAAAGAAGATCGATACCCGATAGATCGGATATGCTACCAAGGCGTTTTCACGTTTGCAGTACAAACATCAAAATGATACTATTCCGCGCATTTTTAATAGATTACGAAACCTGAAAATGTTGCTTCTTTTAGGTTAATGACTTTCCCGCTGTCTTTTGTTACTGAACACATTTCGGACTGACGTTAAAAACTTTTTTCATATAATATTTCATGATTGATATCCAGCCTAAAGTTATCCACCCCTCCTTCCTAGTTCCCGCTCAGCCCTACTTAAGGGTGGTTAGTGGGCCAGGGTTGGCTTTCAAATTACGCGTGAAATACAAATACTTGTTCTGGAGCGAACGCAGCCATCTCTAACTCCTAGCGGCTACTACAACTGGGGTTCTTCGGACGCTTCGCGCTTCGGTGGCCGGCTTTATCCCACCAAGGATTAAATGGACGATTTGCCGGAACATTGCAGATAAAAGCTATGTGGTACGGAAAAACGCTTACAAAATAAACGGAAATTGTTCATTCGATCGAAGTTTTTTGTATGAAAAAAAATTACTGACTTTCTAATATTAAAGTCGATGGAAATGGTGAAGTTCCTTATTTCAATACAAATAATAATAATGTTTTTGTTTTATAGGAGTTTCAACTGCTGCCGACCATCTGGAACCAGTGAGATTATAGCATCTCCAATATTGGGGTGTATTGTGAGGCTGAGGGTATTGGCAAAGTACCTGACTATTCTAATCTGGTCACTAAACTAGGCTAAAGTCATTTCAAGCAACTTTTCCATTCTGAATAGTAGTTTTACACAAGGGCGGTATGAAGAATATCTTCCACTCGGGATCGTGCCGCAAATACACTATACATATTTTTTTGTGGATTCGAATCCACATTATTCGAATTGCTAATCGAGAGTCTTACCCCTCGACCACGGAGATCGACATATCCTTTATAACAAATTATAACATAAGGCAACATATTTGCAGAATATCAGTCAATATGTACAATATAATATGTTACCAATGTACTTGATGCTGCACAAAATGCACTTAAAGGACCTTCTTTTTTTACATGAATACCGCACAAGAGTCCCAACTGCTCCCGCCTGGAGCTAGTGAGACTATGGCATCCCCGATTGGGGTATGCTGGGAGGCTGAAGGTAGTGGGGAGGGGAAGGAGATAGGGAAGAGGAAGGTGAGGAAATACCTGGCTATTAAGGTCTGGTCACCAAACACGGCTAAAGCCATTTCAAGCAACGTTTCAATTCTGAATGGTGGTAATACACCAGGGGGATATTGAGAGTATCTTCCACTCTGGAACGTGCCGCAAATACTTATACTACCTACATATTATTTTAAATGATTAAATTGTGAAATAACACAAATTAATCAAATGATATTTATTTTCCACGCCGGGATTCGATCCCGCTACCTTCGGATTGCGAGTCAAGAGCATTACAGCTGGATTACGCTCTTGTGTTTATTTTTATTTAACTTAATTTTAATAAAAATTTTATTTACTTTTATTATTGCCACAGGTCACCCCAAGTGGTTTGCTACGTTTGGTGATTTAGCAGGGGTGCCCGGGTTCATGGGATGAGGTTTGTCTCGGTCTTGGAGGTGGATGACCAGGACACACTGAACCCCAGATTTCTACCCACCCTTTAAACCCTTTTCCTTCCCAGAACTCTCCTCTCCTTCCTTTCCCTAAAAAAATCCTTCACACAGCATCCCCAAAGATGACATAGGCCCTCAGGGAAATTATTTTCCTCAGGGCCTCCTGTGTGGAGCTCATGTAAAAAAAAAAAAAAAAATTATTTATTATATTCGTGAATATATTATTATATTAGATGCCCTACTAAAAACCAGCTGCATACAGGGAGAAATCCCGAGTATATAGCTGAAAAGTAACCCTTTTGTCAATAGAACCAATTAAATAAATAATTATAATAAAACGAACACATGTGTAAAAATCAATTGAAATTTGATTATTTTTCATCATTATTTTTATAGTATGTACAGGCGGAATATAGCTAGGATTTATAAGAACTAGGTCATTCGTTCGCTATAATATTTGGGTAGACTTGATAAATAGCTAAAAGTAAAAATATTTGCTCTGGAGCTATTTTCAAAGCACTCCTTAAGTGAAAAATTACATGAAAGTAATTTTAAAACAAGTAAGTAAACAAAAAAGAGAGGAATAATCATACATATATTTTAACCAAAACTAACATTAATTAACAATTCATACAAAAGTATTAATAATCACGAACACGTAATTAATTATTGTAAAAACTTAATACTTTCATACGCTCTTACTCGATTTACTCAACCCTACAATATACTTAAGAATCAACAATAATAAGGAAAAAATAAATTAAACGGTATTTATTTAACAAAACAAAGTTTATTAATCCCTATAAAAAGCTATCTTCAACGTACCAGGGAAAATATATAACATAAACTTCGTATCACGAGAAAACAGCACAAAAGAAAAATAAATATTTTTACGCCTGTTTCATTTTGATGTCCCAATGCCTGGTTATAATATAAAAATCCTGGGGTATCACTGTCCGGCTAGTCCCCGGACACATTGCCTCCAATCTTCCCAGCCTCCGTTGTAATTTATAGTCGCCAGAGGCGCTTTTCTTGGTACATTATTCAGAGGGTAGTTTTTCTACTTCCCCCGCGGTCGCCAAATACGCACGAGGATTTCACGGTGTGAAGGGAAAAAAGATTTTAGACGACGTCAATGTAAGCGATATTTCACTAAAGAAATTTTGTTTTTTTTTGGTCTTTTTTCGATGGTTTCCTAAACGTTTTTCAGTTTTGTAAAGATTTATTTAACTCTCAAGAGGGTCAAATTAAATTAATGTGAAAAAATCACATTTAAAACCTAATGCAACAATGATTATCTAAACTCTCTAGGGATTTTTTTGATTGTTTAGAGCGGTAATACAATATGGTTTTTGAAGTGAAACTTCTATAGCCCCGCTGTGATTTGGATTTCAGATGAAACGGAAATGACGACTATTGCACCTGCGACGCTGCGTCGCATCAACTGCGTGGTTGCTTTGATTATGATGTCACTTTTAAAGGCTCCTATTGGTTGAGATACGAAATGGAAATTAAGCAAGGTCTGCGCTCATTGGTCGCTTTGATTATTACCTTACTTTGGAAGTGATGTTTGAGATTTTTTTGGTAAAGTTTCGCTTTTACCTCTTGTAAACTGCACTCGATTTTTTTCTTTCTGCTCGCTTCAAACCATTAGTTACGTTTATAACCCGGTTTCACTTATTTTTCATGTTTAATTCGTCCCGACTAACATGAAGGCAAGCTTAAGAAATTTTTTAAAGCCAAACTTCTCCGTTTGAGAGTTTTGTTGCTACGGAAAGAATGTTTGAAGATCTCAAAACATACACATTATTATAAACTAAAACTGTGTACATATTATAAATTGAACTTAATAAACTTTGAAAGTAATTTAAAGAAGACGAATAATATGATAACATTTATTAATTGTATACCTATATAAATATGTTGATAGCCCGATGATGGGAAGACTCAGCTGGTAGGTGGTCCGATTTACCACCTTTTCAGAACTTGCAGCGGGTGCGTTTGTCCACCTAGAGTGAGTGAGGGAGTCCTTTTGACCTTTCCAGCCAGAATCTCTCAAGACATTGTCCTGCACTATAATGGGAAGGATGGATTTACACGTCCATCACTCCTGGATACATTGATCCTCCAGATTCCTACCCACCCCTCGTACCTTTTTCCTTCCCAGAATTTAATCTTCTTCTTTCCTTAAAAATACCCTATACCAACATCTCCAAGGCTGACGTAGACCCTGAGAGATTTTTTCCTTAAGGTCTCCTGTGACGTGAAGCTAATGTAAAAAACAGAAGAAAAAGATTATCTACATGTTTTGAAAACATTTTTAAAGTAACGAAAAGATGAGAAGCAAACTTGTTCCGTTATTTTTCTATTTTTTCCCTTTTAAGAAAATTACTTGGTAAATAAAACTCTTCATTTTTGCTTTTACAATAGAATTATTTTGAAATAAAACAATGTTTTAGGTGCCTTTATAAATAAAATACATTAGTTAAGTTTTGGGAAGAAATGAACTCAAAAACCATACCGGCAAATTACTCAAAAACCATACCTGCAAACTAATAAAATAATAAAAAGAAGTATTGACCGGATTTTTTGCAGACATTCTGGACAAAACATCCTTCAAAACACGTCAATCTTTCAAAACACCAGATACAGAGTAACATTGTCACTCCAAAGTTTTTTTAACATAACCTACACTTTTTGACTGGTTGCATATGTTTGGTGTATTACTGCACATCGTGACATTTTGTGGTAAGGACTACTTTAGCACGTTCAAAAATGATGAAAATATATATTGCGGTAAATAGTGATTCTTCTCATATTACAATGTATTCTTCTTCTCATATTCAAGAGTCCCATATTCAATATTCTTCTCATATTCAAGAAGCCCGTCTGGAGGCAGTGAGACTATGGCATCACCAATTCGGGTATGTTGTGAGGCTGAAGGTAGTGGAGATGGGAAGGAGATTGAGAGAGGAAGGTGCGGAAGTACCTGGGTATTCAGATCTGGTCACCAAACACGGCTAAAACCATTTCAAGCAACGTTTCAATTCTGAATGGTGGTCTTACACCAGGGCGGTACTAAGAGTATCTTCCCCTCTCATATACTTAGTAATAAGCTTGGTTTAATTAATCCATTTTTACCGGGGGATGACTTTTTAAAATAATAGATTAACCCTTAAAAAATCATTTTATACACCTACTTACGGAAAACAGGTACATAAGTTTGGATCTAAATACGCCAGCCGAATCACGACAAACGCAGAGAGCGGTTGCCTTGTTATTTTACTATAATTCGAGTCTCCAAAAAATATTTTCAAAGCATAATAAATATTGACAAAACTTGTAAGTTAAAACATTTTCTGAAAAAGTGAAAACATAAAGGTTTCGTTGAAAAATTGGCTTTTATCAGTTGTTTTGCTCATATGGGATGCGAAATAAAAAGAAAAAAGTTTTTAATTTATGACTTGCAAAAAAAAAAACAGACATCAAATAAAACTAAAGCACAAAACTTATGAGTAATATCGTTACACAAACTTTTAAAAGGGTACCCGAAACCGTTTTGGGAACAACACAACAGAAACAAACATTTCTTTTGTTTTAGTTTCGGGGAAAGAAAATACTTGCTTGACATTTACCCAGAATAAATATTATCATGACCCCCCTGACGAGAACCTACGCACACCTACCCAGGTGACATCTACCCCTTGTTCTGTTTGCACTCCTGATACTTTTACCGATTGAAATGTAGCACACTACGAAGCCCTATTAGATTCATTAATGATTGGAATGAGCAAATTCCTCAAACATTTTTTCTGATTTGATGGACTCTGTGAAAGTTCTAACCCGAACCTATATTTGTTTTGATATACATATTCTAATTTCTTATAGGTTGTTCTTTCTATTGTATTTCTTATTGGTTGTTCTTTCTATTGTAATTTCTATTGTATTTCTATTGTAATTTCTTATTCATATTTTATATAACTAATCAACATGACAACTCAATTATAATATTAGATATCCTTTTTCTCTCATTATTTTTTCCATTCTTTTTATCTCCTCCTCGTCAGTCTGTTGTATTTCTTATCTATTAATAGTTTTATATATATATTTGCTAAATATTCCTTCCTTTACTTCCTTTGCTAAATTGTGGTCAACATGCGTTTATCCGCCTTTTTAATTCGAGCTTTGCTCTTAAAAAGGGTGTAAAACGTATTACTTAATAGAAAAACTTTATTTCGTGTATATAAACATGTAATTGATACCATTATATTAAACAAATAAATAAAAATATTGTTATTTCTTATTGGTAGTTTTTTTAATGAACACCTCGGATTTTCTGGCTACCTCGGAGAGGTTGCTTTACAACAGTTGTAAGAAACCTTGTTAGAAACCTCCTAACAGTTGTAAGAAACATTGTTGTCATGTCATGTCATGACAGCAATGTTTCTTACAACTGTTAGGTACTCTCTGGAAGATGGTAAATAAGGAAGCGTAAACTCACTGAATGCAGTAATGATGATGTCCACATAAATTCCACATTTCACATAAAACTTTTCAACTATGCAAAGATTGTAATATTACACCAACCGTTAAAATTCGAAGATTTTCAATAAATGGTAATTTATCACTCGTATTCGAGAATACAAAAATTGACAATTAATCAATTAATTATCACAGCTCGCTTGTTGAAAGTTATTACTGCACTGGTTTCACAGGCGTAGATAGAGATAGGTAAGTAGGAATTTCGGAAAAAGGACAGAAATATTCCCGAACAACAACAACGATGCTTGTTGCAATGGCGATATTGTTTACTGCTTCAGTGACAATATTTGCATCAAGAACGATGGCTCCTGCAAGGCCAACGGTTTTTGCAATAATAATATTTCTTTCTTCAATAATGTTTCTTGCAGCGACAATGTTTTATGTAAAACTGAAACAATCACCAGTGACTTCTTTATAATATACTAGCAGACCCGGGTACACGTTGCTGTGGCTAACAAAACACAACGCCATTACCCAACCTTTATAACCAACGCCATCTAGTAATTTGCATATATCATCAAAACCACACAAAAAAAAGTATAAATATTTTTATTGCTTTGGAAATTAATGAACATTTGTTCTACATACCACAATTTCATAAAATTGTGGTCCAAATTCACTCCATTGGCTTATTTTTCATTATAACTTCTAAATTATGTCATTAAAAATATTTTATTTGCTGTTTTTTTATCTGTGTGGGAGGATTGGAAAATGATTAAAAAACTGTTAACGTTGATCTTATCCTGGCGAAGAAACCTTTGATTTCGAAGTATATGGATAATTTTGGTTAAATAGTGGTGTTTTACAAAAGCGATTTGTTTTCATTTAATTAAAAATGATGCCACAAAGTGAATTTGCTAAGTTTGAAGAAGTAAAAATAATATATTAAATCCCACTGTGTTATTAATATTTTGATCAAACCTTTTTTATTTTAATGAAACATCATTGTTTATAATTGAGCGAATGTTAAAGTTAGCCGCTGATGAGATTACGTGCAATTATTATGTACGTCACCCACACTGACCGTTGACAAGGGAACAATGTCACTCATGTTTCAAATATCGGTGTTATCGTGCTCTTTGGTGTTTGGCTCGCATTTGCGACGTAGGACCATAATAGTTGTATGAAATTACGATACATAATTCACAAGTATAATTTTGGTGATTTTGGGTAAAATGTGTTCCCATTCCCACTAAGGGGAATTGCTAAAATCATATATTTTTTTAATCCCACTTAGAATATTTTTGGTGGGAAAAATTTGCATCACGTTAATAAGGCCTCAGTTTATATAATATGTACGAGGGCTGTTCGTAAAAGTAACGCAATCTTGCAATACTGGCGTGTAGCCTGGTTTCCCCTTGCCAAATCCCCACCCGTGGCACCCTCTGTGACGCTTAGTCTCGGCATGGCAGCCGTTCGCGATGGAGCTTCCACTCGCCGCACCCGCCAGGTGTGAGTTACGCTCTTTAATTTGTTTTTTAACTTTGCTTCGGTGAATCTGAATGACGCCACGGGGATTGTTCCTTTGTCTCTGGTGTCGTGTATTGTATCTGGGTCTCGTCCCCAATCACAATTGAGTCCAAGAATTTTACGCTATCGATATCGTAGCGCTCAAAGGATCCGCGGGCTGCTTCAACCCGTTGTTGTTTGTGATCTTCGTTGAGCAATTTGGGATCAGAGGCGGCCGCTTCCTTAGTGCATATGTGCACTGCACTGCCGAATATACGTCAGAAGTGTAAATTAGTATCTACATTCTCTCACGAAGAGTCCCGCCAATTCGTTACAAAATCTTTACCAATTGTCTAAACTCCCTCCCATGAGAGAAAGGAATTCGTGCACATTTTGTTATGCCCAGGCGTGACATCACAAGAAGTTATATTGGGATCATCCCCAGATGCTGGAGTGCTCGTGCCCGTGAAATGAGCAAGACAGGTATAGACCCATACGGACGATTGACGTGTGAAAGCTGAGAAGACATATATGGTGCCTGGGTGCACTAGCGGAGCAAATGACTTAACATTAAACTTGCGTAAAGTGATACCGAACCTTTGGAATGGAATAGTTATGTTCGACGAATTTAAGACCAAATAACAATGTTATGTTTTAACGCCATCGGCCGCCAGCGCGGCGCTGTATTGTTTCCGTATTGACAGCATTTTAACAGTTTTTGCAAGTTTTATTCTGTAAAAAAACTTATTTAAAAATGACTGTTACTGAAAACATTGCGATTAACGTAGATTTTATCAAATGTAATTAGTGGAGTGTTTTAGTGAAACGGTTAAACTTTTAAAAACAATTTGTACTATTCCAATGACAACTGTTGAGTGCGAACAGTGTTTTTCTACATTAAAACGTTTAAAAACATTTCTGAGGAACACTATGTCTCAAGATCGGCTTAATGCTTTGTCAATGATGAGCATCGAAAAAGGTTTGATATCTTCTATACCAGAATTTAATAATCGTGTCATTGAAGTATTTTCACAAATGAAAGAGCGACGAATGGATTTACTCTACAAGTGTACGTTTGCATTAGGTATGTCACCCCCTAATCACTTTATTTTCCCATGTTAATGTTATCTTTTTGTGAAATGCACTGCTCGCGAATTTTGTCACGGGCCGCCTCTGTTTGGGACCCACCTTGGCAGACTTTGTGGTCTCCCAAATGTTCTGTCAAAATCTTGTCAATAGTGGTCTTATAACTGACATCAGGGATCATGTCACAGAGCTTCTGTATCATTATAAAATCAGCGTAAAATTTTTCCTTGCGACCGCAGCACCTTGAAGACCTTATTTTACGGACAGCCCTCGTATATGCCATGTGCGAGACGGGTATGGGTCCCGCCGCCCCGGAAACCATTTATTGAATAACCAACACCGCAGCTATATGTCCCCCCAAGTGGTTCGCTACTACTTTGTGATTTAGCAAGGGTGTCCGAGTTCATGTGGTGAGGTTTGTCTAGGTCTTGGCGGCGGACGCGTCTGGCGACCAACTGCGTGGCAAGTCGGATCGGGAGGGAATAGTTGAGGGAGACCTCTGGACCTCTCCAGCCGAACTCTCTTGGCACATCGGCGTGCACTGCAGTAGGAGGGATGGGTTCTTACGTCTGTCACTCCAAGAAACTTTTTTTTCAAACAGGGCTTCCTGTGTGGAGGTAATGTAAAAAAATGGATGAGTTATTAATTAGTTGTGTTAATTAATGACCATGTATTATAACGTTATTGAAGAAAAAAATCGTAATAGTGAAAAGTTAATTCGAACATTCTGATCCTACTTGGGTCCGGAATATCGATTAATTGTATTTGTGCTATGAATAAAAGAGAAACCCACACATAAAATTTCATAACAACCCTTCATGCTCTATGATTCGGGAAGAGGTGTTTGTTGCCAGGCGGCGAATGGATTGCCAATATACTAATATTTATTCCGGCCATTGGAAAAAGCTCTGTCAACACGACTACTCCCCATGAGGCAATACTCGATATTTACCAATCGGAGCGTGCCGCACGAAAATTATTTTTATATTTCTTATTTCGACAGCCCCGTGCTCTGGGACAGAACAGATCACGGTGACGCGCCACGTGGGAGATTTTATCAAATATTTCGGCAGCCTTTTGATGATTCACGAGTGTAATATTATAAAAATATAAGCTCACCTGCTGGAAGAAAATTTTCCCATTAAAAACAGACGTGAAGACAGTAATGTGAATAGGTGGAAATCTCAGAATTACAATTTTAATGAGTTTTGTCAAAAAAATGTTATTTTTCTGGTGAAGCTTCAAGAAACCTTGAATTAAGAATTTTGGTTAAGTAGGCGCATTATTAATACAAATTTTGATGGTTTCTTAAGTTTTTAAATATTTGTTTTCCTTAATATTTCGAAGCATTACAGGAAATAATGTTTTCAAAGAAAACAGAAAGTAAAATTGCTTTTGCCAAATTTATTTTAGCGGAACTCATATCAATTCATAGAAGTTGCTGATTCCACACTGAAACACTGAAATTAATGATGGTTATATGAAATCGGTTATTGCTTGTGCTTAATATTTTTATTAAATTATTTTCTTCTTTGCTTAGACATTCTTATTTTGCTTAGACATATTTGAAAAATTATATTTTTTTTTACATTAGCTCCACACAGGAGGCACCGAGGAAGAAAAATCCCTAGCGGCCTATGTCATCTTTGAGGATACTGTGTGGAGGGTTTTTTAAGGGAAAGGAAGGAGAAGAAGATATGGGAAGGAAAAAGGTATGAAGGGTGGGTAGGAATCTGAGGGTCAGTGAGGCCAGGAGTGACGGACGTATGAATCTATTCCTCATACTGCGGTGCAAGGCGAAGGGTAGGGAGAATCTGGCTCGAGAGGTCAAAAGTGTAATATATTGACATAATGATCTAATAAGAAGTAAGAACTGCTTCATAACTATTTAAATAATTAATGACAGTTGTCAGGGGTTCTTTTGTTAGGGGTTAGCTGGAAAAATGGAGACTAGGTGATGGTTGTAAATTTGATGATACTAAGTATTTAATAACAAATAAAAAGTGCTTGTAAGTAGTCATGGTGTATATTATTAATTACCAAGTGAAGACATTACAAACTGGCGCAGCCAAATAAAGAATTCAGTTATTAAACCGAATTTTAGAAGAACCTAAGGAAAATTCCAGAATTCAAAAGATCAGTAAAATACTGAATGTGAAAAGGGAAGGACGAGGCAATCCGAGGTTTTCATTAAGAATCTTGCAGTCTTGGAGCTGGTTCGACTACTTGGGACACTTGGAGCTACTTCGGACAAGGTCAGGAGGGCCAGGAAGTGCAGCCAAACGGTCATACGTATCCAAGGTGCCTGAAGTTCGCAGCAAGAGAAGACGGGTGCAGCGCAGCAGCGAGTTACGAAACAAGGTTTTTTTTTGGTGCAGCCGGGGGAACAAACAGGACGGAGCTAGAGGGCTGCACAGAGAGAGAGGGTGACGGGAAGAAAGGGAACAAGGGCTGGAGACACGGAGGAATTCGGAGTTAAGTCATTTGTTTTAGTTCAAGGAGTTCGTCATGATGAGCTTGAAAGGAATAGAGTCTTATTGTCACAAGACAATGGACTGGAGGATTTTCCGGTTGAGATGGGAACAATGCCTACTGTTTAATGATGATAAGTGGAGCGAAGAGAGAAAACATGCATTTTTGCTAACTTTACTGTCCACCGACACACTCAAGCTGGTCACGAACGTTTTGTTTCCGAAATTGACTGTTAATTGTACTTATGGGGAAATTTTAGAATTACTTGATGTTCTATGTAAACCAATTCAGAGTATTTTTGAATGTAGAGATAAATTTTATAGAGAGAAACAATCAGAATCTGAGTCAATAAGAGATTTTGCATCTAGATTGAAAAATTTGTGTACCGATTGTAATTTTCAAGGTAGGCTTGATGCCAATTTAAAAGATATCTTTATTACCGGGGTTTACGATATACAAATTAAGCAAAAACTTTTCTTAGAGTGTGATAATGATAAGGTAGATTTCGCCCAGTGTTTTAAAATAGCGTCGGCATATGAACATATACTCAATGTCGGTAAAAGCGAAGAATCGGTATACGTGGCGTCGGGTTCAAAAGAACGGGAAAATATTAAAAAATCAATAAATAATAATCCTAAAACATTGTCGGATTCCAGCAGGTCGAGCAGTTCGAGTAAAAATAGTGGTAGCAAGTTGAGTACGTTAAATCGTAATCATAAGAATGTTGTTGCAAAAAGAAAGGAAGTGTCGTGTTTTTCGTGTGGGGAAAATCATTTTAAAAGCGAATGCAAATTTAAAAACGCAAAATGTAGACATTGTGGTAAAATTGGTCACATTAGCAAAATATGTTTTAAACTACAAAATACGATTTTATACAATGTGGACGATAATAATAAAAATTACATATTTTTAGAAATTCAAGTAAGGGATAAACCACACAAGGGTTTACTTGATTCGGGGGCTACAATTTCAGCAATTCCAAAATCCATTTTACATAAGCTTTTTGGCACTATAAAAATAGAGCCATGTGATTTGAGGTTATGCTCTTTTGACGGTTCGAAACTACAAATTTGTGGGTCAATTGAATTGGAAATTAAATACGGGAGCAAAATTAAGCGGATTAAATTTATTGTGACAAAAGAGGGTAATAACATCTTATTAGGAATAGATTTCATGAAAATGTTTGATATCGGGTTTTCAAATGTAGGTAAGGTTAATGTTGTGCACAATGACGAAATAGTTGAAACTGATAGTGAAGTTTTCATAAAAAAATGCAGGAGTGATTTTCCAAACGTGTTTAAAGGAACCATAGGTTCATTTAAGGGTTTCAAAGCAAATATTAGAGTAAAAGAAAGTTAGGTTCCCAAGTATGTAAATGCCAGACCTATTCCGTACAACATTAGGGAAAAAGTTGAGGTAGAGCTAAATAAAATGGTACAGGAAGGGATTATCGAACCCATAAAATGTAGTAATACAGCTAGCCCGATGGTAATTGTTAAAAAGCAAAATGGAAAAATCAGAATTTGCGCGGATTTTAAGAGAACATTGAACCCAATGTTGGAAAATACGTCATACCCAATACCTAGAATAGAAGATTTATTATCTACATTGAGCAAAGGGAAAATTTTTTCAAAATTAGATTTAAAAGACGCTTTCGCCCAAGTAAGATTAAACGAAAAATCACAAAATATTGTGTCTTATCAACGCATATCGGTTTGTTTAAATATAAAGTTCTTCCATATGGGTTAGCTTCTAGTCCAAGTTCATTCGCAAACGTAGTAAACTCAGTAATGTCTGGAGTAAAAGGGGTCATTACATATTTTGACGATATTCTGATTTTCGGAGAAGACCTGGCCGAGCATAACAGGAACTTAAGAGCGGCCTTGGAAAGATTGAATGACGCAGGTTTGACAATTAATTGTGACAAAAGTTTGTTCCATCAAGAAGCCATTGAATATTTAGGGTTCAAGGTAGACGCGCAAGGAGTCAAGCCGCTCGCCAGTAAAATTGATGCTATAGTCAAAATGCCAGAGCCGACAAACGTGAGTGAGGTGCGTGCCTTTATTGGTTCTTTAAACTTTTACAGAATGTTCGTTAAAAATATGTCAACAATTCTAGCGCCGCTATACGAATTGTTGAAGAAAAACACGGCGTTTGTTTGGTCAGAGGAAAGTAAACAAGCTTTTCGGTCAGTAAAACAGATTTTGATTTCGGATAAAGTGCTCTGTCATTACGATAACAGTAGACCGGTAAAGTTAATTTGTGACGCGAGTGATAAGGGAATATCCGCGATCTTAGTACATTTGTTCGATGAAAATATAGAGAGACCAATCGCTTATGCTAGCAGAACGCTTACACGTGCAGAAGGAAAATATTGCATTCTGGATAAGGAAAGTTTAGCCATTGTGTTCGGGGTTAAGAATTTTTTTCAATACCTATATGGTAGAAAGTTCACGCTTGAATGCGATAATAAGGCACTTGTGCATATTTTTGCACCGGATAAAGACATTCCCACGTTAGCTAACAGCAGACTACAGCGGTTTGCATTAATATTATCAACTGTTAATATTACGAGATTACATATTACGAGATTGCATACGTGAAATCAAAGGAAAATCGTGCGGACGTATTTTCTAGACTACCAATTGAAGAAAGTACGGAGTTTGGGGAAGAGGAATGTCAGGGATTTGAAAATATTTTTAACATCAACGTGGAAGAAGAAAATATTAATTTTATAGTGGATCATTGCGAGTTAAGTGTTGATCTGTTAAAAAAATCAGTTAGTGAAGACGCTTGTCTAAAAGTAGTGATGGATTACGTACAGGGAAATAAGTGGCCAGATAAAAAACATTTACAAGGTAATTGTTTAAAATAGTTCCATTTAAAAGATAAGTTAAGTGTTTATGACAGCTGCATGTTTTATCAAAATAGATTGGTCATTCTTGAAAGTTTGAGAGAGAAAATTTTGTTGTTTTTACACGAGCCTCATTTAGGAATAACAAAATCAAAAACTTTAGGGAAAAACTATTTTTTCTGGTTGGGTTTTAACAGCCACATTGAAGAGGCAATAAAAAATTGTGAGATTTGCTCAGAAAATGCATCAACGCCTAAGAGATTAGAAATTAGCAGCTGGCCGATTGATACGGAGATATGGAAAAGATTGCATCTAGATTTTTTTGGACCTATTGGTAATAAATATTTTTTAATTGTAATAGACCCCACTTCGAAATGGTTAGAGTGTTTATGTGTTACGGGATTAGATTCAAATCAAACGATTAGGGAATTGAAAATTTTATTTTCACATTTTGGAATTGTAGAGGTGTTGGTTTCTGATAATGGACCAGCGTTTAGGTCAAGGGAATTTGAGAAGTTTTGTTCAGAATTCAAAATTAAACACCTAACTAGTGCAGTCAAGAAACCAAATAGTAACGGTCAAGCTGAAATTAGTGTCAAATTTGTGAAAAATTTTTTGAAAAAGTTATTACATGAAGGGCGTCTTCCTCAGGATTTTCAAGATAAGCTATTAAATTTTCTTGTCGACTACAGGAATGCTCCACACCAGAGTACGGGAATATCTCCAAGCGAAGCTTTGTTAGGCCATCGTATCATGTCTAGGTTTGACACATTGTTTCCGTCTAAAAGGAATGACACCAGAGCATATAAAAATGTGTCATCCGAAGTGGCTGACAATATTAAGAGAGCTCAGAGCAGGCAGGTTTCATATAGCAAAGGGAGAAAACTTAAGAAGTCATTAGAAATCGGTACTAAAGTTATGGCAAAGGATTTCAGGTCTGATCAAAATAAATGGCGTAGGGGAGAAATTATTAAAAAAATAGGAACCAGAGTTTACCTAGTTAAAATGAGAAATTCGGATCAGGTTTGGAAAAGACATGCTGATCAGCTAATTGAGAAGAGTGTCAGGTGGGAAGATGAGGCCACATTTTCTGAAAATCAGGGCCAAGGTGGCGGTCTCTCTGGAATTTCTTGTCAGTCTCTAAGCGACTCTGTTTCTTTCAGGAACCTGATGAACCCTTGGAGAGGACGATTGAGGGCCCGGATCTAGCCGTGAATCTTTTCTCAGAGCGAGTTAAAGTCTGAAGAATGTAAAACATTTTAGTTCAAGTTTAATTTAATTTTGTATATTTATTAGTTAGCGGAGCTCCGAACCTAGTCGGAAGCTAAGGTTTTAAGTGTGGGAGGGTGTAATATATTGACATTATGATCTAATAAGAAGTAAGAACTGCTTCATAACTATTTAAATAATTAATGACAGTTGTCAGGGGTTCTTTTGTTAGGGGTTAGCTGGAAAAATGGAGACTAGGTGATGGTTGTAAATTTGATGATACTAAGTATTTAATAACAAATAAAAAGTGCTTGTAAGTAGTCATGGTGTATATTATTAATTACCAAGTGAAGACATTACAAAAAGGTCTCCCTCAATCCGCCTCCTCTGATCCAGCCCGCCACAAGGTGGTTGGGAAAACGTATCCGCCACCAGGACCTGGACAAACCTCACACCTTCTAAGTCACCAAACGTAGCGAACCATTTGGGGTGACCTGTGGCAGGGGTGTTGATTGTCTAATAAATGGTTTCCGGAGCGGCGGTACCCATGCCCGCCTCCCAAATTGTAAATTTTTTAATCATAAATGCTTATGATAAAAAAACAATTACAAAAAGTATATAATTTTAATAGTTTTATCATCACGCCTTTCAGCATTTTTGGATGTAGGTAAAAATTAAAGCAAATTTTGAATAAAATAAAATCGATATTGAGTTATAATTTTAAAAAGCTGGTACGGAGAATGATTAAGCTTTTTCATTGAAACCACCCTGTATGATCGTAAGAACATCTTTCGACGAAATTTAGGCTCTTAAAGAATAAAGTATATTATACCAATGCTACTCAAAGTACCGTTTTGGAAATGATCACATCATAATGGGGTTAAACTTTTTTAATAACTTAGATTTTTCTATTTTTAAATCGCAGTTCATTGCAATTTATCGGAGTTTATCGCAGTTTATCACAGTCATAAATATGCCTAAATCTCTCACCATACCAACACAATAAATTTAAAAACCAATTTTCTGTAAAATTATATAATTATGGGACATATTGACAGTGACGCAATAAAATTAAAAATCGATATGAAATGTAATAAGTATTTTCACCGTCTGTAATACTTGATTAAAATATTTTTAAAAACTACACTCTAGGTACTTCTGCTACTCTGATGTTTGGAAAACATCAGTCCATCAATCAATCCAAGTCATTTGGAGTTTGCGTCAGTTGTTTGGTCTCCATTTTATAAAATCCATACGAACAAAATTGAAGCAATTCAAAACAAATTCCTCAAATATCTTTGTTACAAGTCATATCTAAGATTTAATAATTATGCAGAGGCAGCTTCATACTTTTTAAAATTGATTCATTGAGTGTACGAAGGCATCATAAGGATGCAATATTCATGTATAAATTAGTTAACAGTAATATTCAATGCCCAGAGTTGCTAAATAAAATTCAATTTAATGAACCTGCGCGTACAACACGCTCTTCTGTCCTGTTCAGGGTTGATCAATGCAAGACAAACTGTAAGCAAAATTCTTGTCTGAACAGACTATGCAATAGTTACAATAGCATATTATCCAAGGTGGACATTTTCAATTCCGAACCTACCAAATATAAGGGGTACATAAAAGAGTATTTCTCTGATGTTTCATGAATATGTTATGTTTCTATGTTTCTATCGTTTATCTTTAATTCTGTTATGATTTGATTTATATGTACATGTACAACCTGGCTTCTTATGGTTACCAATGTATTGATATTTTATGTTTTATGTAAATTTTAGTTTTATATACTTGTTATATATAAATGTAATATTATATAAATGTATTATTTAATTTTTTTATTATGCTGTTAATCAGAGGTAAAGTCACATGGAGGAAATCCATAATTGGTTTTATTTTGGCTATACAAACATGTACAAACTGGAAAAATGTAAACTCTCGATTTCCCGAAAATAAATAAATAAATAAATAAAACATGTATCCATTAAAAAAATTAAATCTTTTAAAATCAATGAATTTGTACTAGAGTATTGAATAATTCGATAATTTAGGTTATCATTATTGTAAGATTGACTTTCCTTTTGGGTCTTAAGTTAATATAAAACCGTCTTTTCTGAGTAAAACCCGCATCAAGTTAACAAATTGGTTTAACTTTTATCAGGATAGGGGCATCCTTCACGGGGTTACCAGCCGCCCTACTCCCGCTCCCGCTACCCTCGCTGCCGCCCACGTCGCCGCCCTACCTCGCCGCCCAAAAGGCTGTACTCAGGATTCAGGTTTCACAGGTTCTGAGGTGACACTTACCAGTGACAGAATGATTTTATCAGCCGTGAAAGCTCTAGCTATTGGAGATCACAATTTGATTAAAATGGTTCCATTCCGTTACATCTCTCAATAACAGCCCCCGCGGCTGGAGTCTTTTGTCTGCAAATGGTAGGGATTTTTCAAAGTCAGTGATTAAGCGAAAGCGTTGCAGATAAATCAATTCCTCTCCCAATTTTATTAGCGGAGATACCTTTATTTGAAAACCTCAAAGATGTTTTTGGGACGGATCATTTTATCAGGAATCAGAAGCTTTCTGGTTATTGTAACCTAATTACATAGATGAGAAAAATTAAAGCTTCCACAGTGCAACAGTCTTGGTAAAATCCTCTAAGCCACATTTTTTAGAATATTACTTTTTGGTGGTTTCATATAGAATAGTCTTTAGAATACAACAGAATAAAATAATTGTTGATGATTAAGTTATTTTTAATGCTAAAAACTAAATTTATGCGTCAAATTTTTTGGGGTTATTTCGAAAAAAAACGTAAATAAAAATACTCAGCCCTCAGATATTTCATAATTTAAATGGAATTGCAATATTTTACATCAAAACGTTGAAAAACATAAAAAGCTTTTATATAACCTTCAAGATTTTTAATTAGTTTTAGGAATTATAAATATTAGTTTTTATCGTTTCCAATTTTCGGCTTGGATGGTTTTACCAAACCACTTTGTTGACATTGTTACTTTTGTTGACATTGTTAAATTATAATATTTAGCTGCTCCAAACTTTGGGTATTGTGAGCTTGATTTAAAATTTAATAATGAGAACAGGATACAGCAGTTCTTTATTAAAACACTTCAAATGACTAAGGTCTGCAGTTAGCGTTCTAATTCCATCCCCTTGTCAATTGTATCATAAATACTAGCTGACCCGGCGAACGTTGTTCTGCCATATAAATGATTTCCAGTGAATATTTTGGTTGTTAAATAAAAATAACGAATGTATTGTAAGTGTCTGGGGATGGGATCTACTCGTATGACAGAAAGAGGAATGGAGCGCTTGTTCACTGAAATACACGCACACAAATTTTATTATTTTTTTTTTTTACAGTGAATACCGCACGAGAATCTCAACTGCTCCCGTCTGGAGCCAGTGAGACTATGGAATCCCCAATTGGGGTATGTTGTGAGGCTGAAGGTAGTGGGGAGGGGAAGGAGGTGGGGAAGAGGAAGGTTGGGAAGTACCTGGCTATTCAGATCTGGTCACTAAACACGGCTAAAGCCATTTTCAAGCAACGTTTCAATTCTGAATGGTGGTCTTACACCAGGGCGATACTAAAAGTACCTTCCACTCTGTGGATTTAAGTTCGATGAGGCAGGCGTAGCGCCATCTGTCATTAAACAACATAAATAATTTCGTTATGTTTGAAATACGAACGACGGTTACTTAAATAAAAAATTCTAAAATCACGATTAAAAAATGGGAGGGTGAGGGTAGGAGGGTGAAAATTTGGGATTATAGATATTTTTTGATGCCAGAAAAGGAACAAAATACAAAAAAAAAAATTTTTTTTTTTTCTGGATAGGGACACCCTAATCACCTAGCGGTATGAAATATACTTTACGACCTATTCTCATACCTACCAAAAAACACGAAAATTTTCATAAAAATAGGTCGAGCCGTTTCAGAAGAGTGCGACCACAAACACCGTGACACGAGATTTTTATATATGTACGAGTAGATTTATATTATGTGTATAGCTCTTTGAACTTTCAATTTAGTGATGTAAATTTTATCTTTTTTACTTCTGATGGATATCAAAAAGTTTGTTAAACTAATGGATAATAAATACGTGGTAATACCAACATTCAGTGACACCAGTAAATCGCTTGGGTTTTCACTCAGGAAACAGGCGGAATTAGAGATAAACAAAACTTTAGTTTCATTAAAGTCAACCGTTTCCACGATATTATTTATGCAGAATAAATTAACGCAGAGTCGTTAATCTTAACAGAGTACAGTCGGATAAGGGTAACTAATAATATTCATCATTAATACCTATTCTATTTATCATCATCAAGGGTCAAATAAACTTCAGACCCCTTGTCACTCATGCTTTCTCTTTGTTACCAACACTTCATCATTTTGTCATGAAGCGATGTTAATAACCCCGGATCTTATGTTTATCTTATCACAAACATCTACATCATCCAATGATGAAACTCTATATAAATTATTTTGTGAATTTAGCAACCTGGGTTAACTTTAAGGGTTGATTATGCCTAAGCCTTAATTTTTGATGTGAAATTCTAAATTAACTAAAGGACTAAAACTCTGGATTGTATTCATCCGGAATAACATTGGTCAAATAGATTTTAGATTTTCAGTATTTTTGTTATTTATTTTTTGGGTGTTATGCCGTGTTTCGCTACCTCCTTCTTTAGCCAACGTTTCGGACAGCATTACAGTGTCCATCAACACACATCTGCCTGATGATGGACACTGTAACGATTTCCGAAACGTTAGCTAAAGAAGGAGGTAACGCAATACAGTATAACACCCCAAAAATAAATAACGAAAGTACTTTTGGCCGTGAAAATCTAAAATCATATCTGACTAGCTATAAGTTCAAAGGCTGGAGCATACCGCTCAGTTAAATTGTTGAATTTACGATATCGGATTCGTAGCTTCCGATGATTTTACATCGATGTCCCGAGCACGTTTTCACCGTTGATAGCCGAACCGATATTGACAGGAAAAAAATAGTATTTAATATTCGCTGGCAACACTGAAGGTATTTTCTACGAATTGACAATACGAAAAGTCAGACGCCAAGCTATTACGTAAACATTTTGATAAATTGGCAAAGTTCAATTCAAATATTAACCTAAATAGCATTAATTACCAGTCCGTGTTTATATTTTGACACTAAACGGGAGTTGATTAGTTAATGAGGTCTTAATTCATATTTCAAAAGTTTTTGTTTCTCAAAGAACGAACGAAATATATTGATTGCATCTTAGAAGCATTATTTAAGAGGTAATAGCACCGGTGAGAAATCTCGACGGTAGGTATTTTAAAAAATTCTCGCTATCGCACCGCGCTCAAAAAATAACTAGCTATCGATGTGTTGGTGAGACCACGTGAGTGTTTGGCTTGTACACCCTCTCGCCCCCTTTGCGTCTCATGCCTACCGTCTTTCGCCTCATACCGCCATATCCAATATTCTGTTTAGATAAAGCATGTTTCGACTTATTTCGTCGCTAATGAAGTTTTTGAATCGGCCTTGCGGTGTGACAGAAAAAGGGCCCATTATTTTTAAACGCACGAGGTCTGCTATTGTCGGTTATTTATAAATATCGTCGATAGGTATTGTAACAATGTCTTCTGTTCACGCTTATTACCGACAAATTACGAATTATTTTACTAGAACTCTATGTAGGTTAGTAGTTTTAAAGTTTTCACTGTATTTGCGTTTATAAATATGCAGTCAAACCAACTACATCGAATTATTATATACATACATATGATTATTCTCTATGATACATTAGTTATTATTGAAAATTAGTATTAACCTCTCAGGCCTCGGGCCTGTTTTTCGAAAAGTCAAAATATTTCCGCTTTCCAATAAATTCCAAATAACTTTAATATTTGTGAACGCATCCGAAAACTAAAAACTGTTTTTGAAAGATGATGAAATACGCTTTCAAATTTTATAATTCGAAATAAACATATAATTTTGTTTTTATTTTATTAATAACTAGCAGACCCGGCCACACGTTGCTGTGGCTAACGAAACACAACGCCATTTACCCAACCTTTATAAAATCCACACCATCCGCTCGCCAGCTGCCCGCTGCGCGCTGCCCTTTGCCTAAATTGAATATTTGAATTTCTTGGGTTTTCTCTACTATAATAAGCATTTATTATACACATAAACCTTCCTCTTAAATCACTCTATCTATTGGTGAAAACCGCATGAAAATCTGTTGCGTAGTTTAAAAGATTTATGCGCACATACATTTTGAGCGACTTCATTTTATACTATGTAATGATGATGATACCACAAAACTTAAATTTCTACTCATATAATTTGGCACTTACCTATCTTATTAAAAAAAAAACTCAAAAATGCATATGCAACAAAAATGTATTTTTGACCGATTATCTCTATCTTTACATATTATCAAGTCCCCCGCGCCATCTGTCTGTCTATTCGCGATAAACTCGAAAACTACTGAACGGATTTTCCTGCGGTTTTCACCAATATACAGAGTATTTCGTGAGGAAGGTTTAAGTATGCAATTTGTCAATGATTTGTGTAAATTGGTTGAAACATAACGATAATTGTTAGAAGTGTCGGAAATAAGTCCAGCCGCCTGGTAGCTTTCATCGAAAACGCTGCACAATCCTTTTGGGATATAAATATAACAAAACAATTAATGGTGGGATATTCCTCTTTTATAGATCTACAAAAAAGTCCGCGAAGGCATATATCTATCTTTTACGGATAGCTTACTATACACATTATATCTAAAATGCAATTGATAAGAATAATAAGATAAGAAGATAGAATGCGTATAGTAAAAGATAGATATATGCCATCGCGGACTTTTTTGTAGATCTATAAAAGAGGAATATCCCACCAAGCGTTGTTTTGTTATATCCCAAAAGGATTAGGCAGCGTTTTCGATGAAAGCTACCAGGCGGCTGGAATTTTTCCGACACTTCTAACAATTATCGTTATGTTTCAAACAATTTACACAAATCCTTGACAAATTACATACGTAAACCTTCCTCACGAAACACTCTATCTATTGGTGAAAACCGCATGAAAATCCGTTCAGTAGTTTTCGAGTTTATCGCGAACAGACAGACAGACAGAAAGACGGCGCGGGGGACTTTACTTTATAATATGTAGAGATAAAAAAGGTTTAAAAATAGCCCACCTTAAGTTTTTTTCTAATTAAAATTACGATAACGAAAAAGATAAAAGCACTTACATATTTTATTAGACAATTAAATCTAAATGGATTTATTGTGTTGTGTGTATCATACGTGTGAGTTGACATGTTTGTAAATAATAATGTTTAAAATGTTAGATATATCGCTTGCTGAGGTTTGATTTGTACTCCTGTATTTTTGAGTTTCTTTAAGCAGTAAATACAAAAAAGGATGTGTTAGTTCGTTCAAAATTCAATAAAAAATGTTGGTCTTTTACCTATAGATAGATTTACCTACACATTTTTTTAAAATATTTATTACAGTCAGTTTGAAATAAAGGAAACAAATATATAATTTTTTTAAACTTCAAAACTTTTTATTTTTATTTTCAACTTTATAAAACCTTAAATTGTAATATTTAATTACATGAAGACAATATTAGCGAAACTTCAACCCAAGGCTTCAGGCCCAACTTCATAGTACAAAAAAAAGTGCAAAAATCACTTACTTCGCAATTTTTGCAATAAAATAAAAGCACTTAGAAAAAAAACCAACAACGCTAAAGGCTTTGTACCAGTTCACATAAGGAAAAAGGTTGAAGCAAACGTTTTACGTATGAGAAAAGCTATAGTTTGAGCAGTAAATTACAGAAAAGAGCAAGAAAACACGGCACAAAGTGATAAAGTAAAAAATCTGAAAATGGACAAAAAAATGCCGCAAACCATGTTTTTGGTGATCATACAAAATGTTCGTCATACTATTGCAAGTCGGAGAAGTATACTAATGATCCAAATTTAGTAAGCGATCTTCAAGATTGTGGAACAGGACTGATATTCAACAATTATTGTCGTCTCTAATAGCAAATGCAGAAAGTCTTATTATTAACGTGACAAATAACACTGTGGAGCAATTCAACAACGTTATAGCCAAATTTATAGGCGGAAAAAGAGCAAATTTTACAAAAATGGGATAACTTCAGCAGTTGAGCTTCTTGAGCAGTAACTTCGTGGAATAGTGAAATGACAACCCATTCACGAATACAAAAAAAATCCAAGGCCACAGTCCTGGCAACTACACGAAGCATTTTATTGAAAGAAAACGACGTTCGAAGGAGACAATACAGAGGTGTCGAAAAATAAAACTAAGGTATTACGAAAACACGACAGAAAAGAGAAAAAAAGTTGCAGGGCCTGATGAAAATTATGGTCAATTGGAATTAGATCCAGATATGCCAGCTGAATTATTTGAAACGATAAAGAGGAATTTTTCAAAGAATTATCTCCATCGAATAAGGATGAACTCGAAAGGAATACGGTGGGCCAAAGCAATAATAATTTGTGGACAATTGAAAGGCGTAAGCGGCTTACAGCTTCTAACTTTGGACAAAAATATGTAAGCTACGGCCAAAAACTTCAGTTGCGAGAGTATTAAACTCGCTACTGTACTCGCCATTTAAAGGAAATATGGCCACAAATTATGGGAAAGAAAATGAAAACCAAGCAATTGAGCAATTTACAAAAGAAACAAAATTAGAGGTATTCGCCTGTGGACTATTTATCGATGAAAACAAAAACTTTTTAGCGGCAAGTCCGGATGGCCTTTTTGGCAAGGATTCTATAATTGAAGTGAAATGCCCATATAGTATAGTAAATATGTCACCAGAAGAAGGATTTGAACAAAAAAAATTGATAACTGTAAAATTGAAGACAATGCTTCAACATTAAAACGGAATCACAATTACTTCTACCAAGTACAAGGCCAGTTACACATTACTCGTCGTAAATACTGTTATTTTGTCGTGTGGAGTCCTAAAGGTTTGCCGTATGAAAAAATTGAAAGGGACGATTCAATCTGGCAAAAAATTGAACCACTGTTAGAAAAACTTCTACCACCAATGCCTTTTACCAGAAACAATTGACGGTCGCATATCAAGAAATTTACCGGCGAGAGAAAGATCTAAATCATAAATTGTTTAAAATTCATTGTATAGTGGTAAAAAATTTTGTACAATAAAGTGTTTACAAACAAAAAATTTCAATTAATCACTGAAGGCAATGTAAGCGACTCTCAATTAAAAATTTGAAACAGATTTTTTTTAAAAACATAAACCTCACATTGGAGGCACCGAGGAAAAATAATCGCTCAGGGACTTTGTTGGAGAAGTTGTTGGACATCATTGGAGAAGCTGTGTGGAGGGTGTTTTTAGGATAAGGAAGGAAAGGAAGTTTTGGGTAGGGAAAAGGTAGGTAAAAGTATGAAATGATGGTGGAGAGTCCAGCTGTAGAGATCAAAAGATCTTCCTCTTCCAGTTTCTCCCAATCCGGCCCGCCACGCAGTAAGTGGACAAAATTATCCGCCACCAAAACCCATGCAGACCTCATCCGTGAACCCGGGAACCCAGGCTCTGTCACCAAACATAGAGGACCACTTGCGGTGACCAAGTGGCGGGGGTGTTGGTTATCCAATAAATGGTTCCCGGGGCGATGGTACCTAAAACGCCTCCCAAATTGAAAATTTATTATAGTACTTGACATAAAAAAATTTAATTTTGCACAATTTTAGTATGAAAGCTCGGTCAGTATTGGTATACCGCGATGAGTCACTAAACAGAAAAAAAACGAATAAAAAATATCGATTACTCGGGCAAGGACAACACTAGTCTACCGATAAAATTCTTTACATCACTACTTCGCATTATATGTATGTATTTGTCAAAACCCACGTTCCCCGGCCCCCCTCAGGAGAAATGAGCGAAAGGGACACCTGCACGTCGGGCCGAAAATACCTAAATAAAATCTTCGAAATCGATGTTTTGTATTCCCCATTTTTCTTCTCCAAAACTGGACGGATTTAAAAATTTTTTTTCACTAACTGTATTAAAAGAAAATATTCTATGTCGGTACGTTTTGCTTTTTTTCAAAATACATTGTTTAGTTTGTATACTGAACGTTTTTTGACGGCGTTTAAATTAGGCAATTTTATTCATTTTTGGAAGGTCGTAACTTCTATGAGAAGTAAATTATCAAAAAAAACAAAACGTACCGACACGCTAGTGGTCAATATCTATATTATGTAAAAAAAAATTTTGCTCTAGGGTCAAAATTCAGAGAGATAAACGGGGAATACGTTTGTATAGAAAAGCGCAGCTAGTATTTCCTCTTAAGTCTATGGATAGCGTACACGACTTCTTTCATATCTAAAAGCATCATTCGTTCAATACGTTCATTATAAGGCAGTAAATTTGCACAACGAACGACATATGTAATTTAAAAAAATACGTGTAGATATATAAGTTAACCGAAGGCCGCGCTAAAATTTATCAATCATTGTTGTTAACCATCGTAGACTGTGCTCGTAAGATAACTAACCATGTAATCTAATTTATATACCTCTACGCCTGTCTCAACACAGGTATACCCTAGTGAGACAGGCATCGAATAATGTAATGTAAACATACCTTATATAGATAAATAAATAAATAAATAAATAAATAAATAAATAAATAAATAAATAAATAAATAAATAAATAAATAAATAAATAAATAAATAAATAAATAAATAAATAAATAAATAAATAAATAAATAAATAAATAAATAAATAAATAAATAAATAAATAAATAAATAAATAAATAAATAAATAAATAAATAAATAAATAAATAAATAAATAAATAAATAAATAAATAAATAAATAAATAAATAAATAAATAAATAAATAAATAAATAAATAAATAAATAAATAAATAAATAAATAAATAAAAATCATAGATGACGGATTTGGTCAATATCATATTGCCCACAACGAGTTCATAAAAAAATTTCATAAGGTAAACCTTCGTTTAATCATAAACTTCAGACATAATAAACGCAAACAATAATACTGCACACTTTTAATCAGTCAAACACTGCATAAAAACTCGTATTTTCCTTAATTTAGGATTTAACTTGTTGCTGGCAAATAATTAAAAATGACATCAAAATATTTGTAAAGTTTGCTAGAATATTCTTTTCCAATTTAAACCCTTAAAAGTTTAAGCTTGTGTAAACAAGTCACGTCCTATGAAAGTGCCAATTATGTCAAGATACTGGAAACACTTTGTTGTTGTTGGAGCAAGTAGATTTATGAATTTTACGCGATAATTTAAAACATATATATTTTTCGAACTTGATGATGACATCATAAAATTTTTCAAAAAATTAACTGTGGCGAAAATCGAGATTTTTCAACGTGTGTGTATAAAACCAAAGGTTTACGTAGACGCTAAAAATATACCAAGAACGCGGTTGTATTGCAAGAATTATAATCTTAATATAAAATAATTAATGTTTCTTTATTTGTCCCTTATGCGTTCCTAACCCGTTCACCCGATTTCTAATTGGTGATTTGATGTGCGCATGCCACATATATAATAGTAAGCTCTGGCGTTAAGATATTATTCCTTATACCTACTATTCATCCGATTGCGATGAAACTTGAGTGAGTGGTGAGTTGTTGTACGCACGCCCGTAAAGGTTAACCGAAGTGTTTGAACAAAACAACTCGATATGATTTGAGATTTTAAAAACTTTCTAAGCAACTTGTACTACACCCTACGAAAACTAGCCCATACTAATGTCCTAATACATCCAGTTACTAAAAACAACTATTTAAACATCTATAAACTGAATTCTGAGATTATATCTCACATCTTCGAATTTAAAAATTATTGTAAATTTAGTGGGCCCATTTTTTATGAAAAAATGAATAGCCATACAATTATCAAAATGATGAGCAAGGGCGCATATAAAAAATGAGATCAATAAAATATCAGTCTACAATTTTGAGAACCCACATCCATCAGAAAAAAACCCAAAATATATTCATTCATCCATTCCTACACAAACCCGAGATGACAGGAACTCACCTTATCCGAAAAAACAAACTATTTTTTTATGAATAATACACGTACTCCTAAACCTGACGACATCAAATCCACCTTCATAATAATGCATCAAAACGTGCAATGCATTCGAAATAAAATCTTAGAATTAGAAAATATTCTATATGAAAAAAATATCGATGTACTTTGTGTTAGCGAACACTGGTTACAAAAGGACGAAACGACATCTATTAATTTTAATAGTTATAAATTAGGTTCAATTTTTTGTCGAGAGAGTCATATTCATGGAGGTGTTTCCATTTACTTAAACGAAAACATTATATTTAAAGAACTAGAATTTGTTAAACAAATAACAAAAGAATTTGTATTTGAATGTGTTGGTATTGAAATTCCAAAACTTAAAATGATAATTTGTACAGTTTACTATAATGACTCTGATATTAATATTTTTTTTGAACAACTTGAACTTTTACTAAACAAAATTTGCAAAAACAACAAAAAACAAATAATACTCTGCGGTGACTTAAATATTGATACAAGCTACAAGAACAAAAACGCAGATTCACTCAAAAACACATTAAAATCTCACAACATACGCTTGATTATTGATAAACCTACTCGTATACAAGGAAATAAAAAAAGTATAATTGATCATATAGGTACAAATATACCAAAAAGCTCTTACACATGGGAAGTCACAGAATTAGCTGTATCAGATCACATGGCACAGTTAATGCACGTAAAAACAGAATATAATATAAACCAAACGTGGTATACAAAAAAACAATTATTTAATACAGAAAACACTAACATTTTTAACCATTACTTATCGTGTATATGTTGGGAACCACTGAAATCCTTTGAATCCATTAATGACAGCTACGAATACTTCATTAATGAAATAAATAATGGTATGAAGCTTTGTTTCCCCTTTAAACTGTATAAATATCCCCAAAAACGCAAAATAAATTGGGTAACGACTGGTATTAAGATATCTATTAGACAAAAAAGACATCTGTACATGAAACAAAAAAACACAAATGACCTCACAATCATAAACAATTACAAACATTACAAAAAAATTCTTAGTAAAGTAAAACAGGTAGCTAAACGGAATTATAATAGTAAACGAATTCAAAACGCGCAAAATAAAACCAAAACATCGTGGAACATAATAAAAGAGAACTCAAATAATTCTAATTCTAAAAGTAAACCAAAAATCTGTCTTAAAATAAATGATAACCTGGTATCAGAACCAAAAAACATTGCAAATGAATTTAACATTTTCTTTGCACCACCGCCACCACCACAAAATACATCTCTACATCCAAAATCTGCCAAAACAGTCGAAAAAAAACAGTCGCGATCATTCTTCAAAACGCCTGTAAACAGGAAGAAAATTATTAAAATCATCGTAAAACTGAAAAATAAAAGCAGTGTCGGCACTAACAAAATCCCTATAAAAATTATAAAAGCATGTGCAGAAGCGTTAAGCTACCCGTTGGAAATATTAATTAACAAATCTTTCGAATCAGGAACCTTCCCAGAACAATTAAAACAATCTATTATTGTACCTTTGTATAAGAAGGGTCCTAAACAGGAAATCTCAAACTACAGACCGATATCCTTATTACCAAACTTTTCAAAAATATTTGAAAGAGCCATGTACAATCGCATTTATAACCTTCTCGAAAACTTTGAGATAATATGTCCACAACAATTTGGATTCCGTAAAGGCCGTTCAACAACACAGGCAGTATAAAATTTTTTGAACAAAATTCTAGAAAATATTAATGTGAGTAAAAAAACCGTAGGTAATTTTCTCGACCTCTCAAAAGCATTCGACAATGTTGATCATGAGCTTCTTCTAATTAAACTTGAACATGTAGGTATTAGAGGATTAGCATTAAAATGGTTTGAATCGTACTTAAAAAATCGTCAGCAGATAGTTCAAATTTCAAATATCGATGAAAAAATGGTCCAGTAATGGTAGAATCCAAATGGAGAAAAATAAACAAGGGTGTGCCACAAGGAAGCATTCTTGGGCCTCTCCTCTTCCTTATGTATATAAATGAACTTCCAATAATTGCTGGCACAGAATGTTCAATGTTCGCTGATGACACCGCTTTGTTGTTTGAATGTAATGGAGACGTTGACGAATTTAACAAACAAGTTAACGAGACTTGCCAATTAATAGCAAACTGGCTGTTATCGCAACATCTATCACTCAACACAAACAAAACCCAAATTTTAAAATTTTGTCCAGTGCAAGCTACACCTATAAATATAAATGTAAACATTAATAATAATATTATCGAACCTTCCCAAACCTGTTCACTACTGGGAATAGAATTAGACATAAACATAAACTGGAAAGAACATGTCTCAAAAATTGTAGCAAAAATCAGTAGTTTTTCTTATGTTCTGGGTACCTTGAGAAAAATATTGAACATCGAATCAGTAATAGCCGCATACTATGGTTATGTATATTCAATAATAAAATACGGTATTATTTTTCGGGGAAACTCGGTAAACGCCAAAGATGTCTTCATCATACAAAAAAGATGCATAAGAAAAATTACAAACTCTGGTCGTTTAGATTCATGTAGACCTATGTTTAAAAATCTGAAAATTCTGAGAGTCACAGACATATATATAATGGAGTTATGCATGTTAGTGCGATCATCTACAGACAAGTTCCCACTAAAAAACTCAACACATAAATACGCTACAAGGCTCACAGAAAACCTATTAATACCAAAAGAAAACAAAACAATATTCCAAAAAGGACCATACTACATGGCCATTAAAGTATATAACAATCTTCCACATAACATTAAACAAATACAAGATACACACAAATTCAAATCGTCACTAAACACTTTCCTTGTTAATAAATGTCACTACACGTTGAGTGAATACCTCACGTAAATGAAACGCCTATTTTTATTGGTATATATATTTGTATTTTTTTATTTTTTCATTGGTATATTGTTATTTTATCTGTATAAACATTATAATTATAATAAAACAAATAATATTATATAAACATTGTAATTAAATAAATGTGGTTAGCTGGAAGAAATGGGGTCTACCCATAAGCTACACCTTTTGTAATTTTTATTTTACAATAAATATTTTTTGATTTTTTTGATTTGAAAAGTGATAAAATATCTATTTGGTCTTGGCCTTGAAGGATTTTTATAATATATGAAATCGATTTCCGCACCCGATTTGTTCGACGTGCTGACTTTGAAGAAGTCATGAAATTGTCTCGATCTAATAAGCCTGAAAAAAGTTATGCAACTTTTAAAATCGAAAAGATCTGGTCAGGCCTTGTCGCTCATTGGAGTGTTAATTCCAGTCTTGAAGAGGTTTATAGGGTGCTTCATCCTCTTTTGTGCAAAATATTACGGAAAAGTAGATTAAAAATTACCGTTCTTTGACTTAGTCTGGAGTCTTGTTTATTTCATTAAACGTGAATCATGTTTACATACTTGCTTTTATGATGTTTGGTGCTTTACAGTATATCTGTAATATAATTGCGTTTGTCAGCTCTAAACTGGTAGATCAAGAATCCGGATTACAAATCTCAGTGGATTATCATACAAAGTTATCTAAGATTACTCATTTATTTCTAACTATTGCTGTGAGTATTATCCTTAATACGGTTATAAGATTGGCAGTGTTAAAAATGTGTAAATTTTTTAAACCACTTAAAATACCTATTTCAAATTAATCACTTGTTAAGAAAAATAATCGCAATTGAGGTGATTAGTAAAAGTTTTGGAGTTACCCCAGATGAAAATATAAATAATATGTTGACTGTAACTGTAATCAAAAAACAAATTATATGGAAGATATCAATAAAGTGATGCTCAACAAAATATTACAACAACGGCAAATGACGGAATAGGCTCTAAAACAATATTAACACTGAGCCAATTAACGTACTGAACATAATCTTAGTCTGAAAGAAGAAGTTTTTCCGACCCTTTTACAAAATATTTGGTTTTTCCAGTGTATAAATCAAGACTAAAAAATAATGTCAATAACTATAGACCCATTATGCCGCTAATCACCGCATGAAAAATATTTGAAAAAAACACAAAGAAACAGCGTCTAACATATCTGGAAAAGATACATTTGACCCAATTTCACAAAGAACTTTTCACAAATTTCAAAGCTGAAAATTCTCGGATTAGTGAGATGGAACTTGACTCACTGAAAAGCTTTATGTTGGACAGAACGCAACAAGTTAAAATTAACAACAAGTCAAGCGAGTCACTTTTGAGGAGATACGGAGTACCGCAGGGGAGTGTACTTGTTCCTCTATGTCCCTTATTTACATAAAATTAAAGGCCAAATCGTAATCTTCGCTGAAGATACACTACAACTCTGCCAAGCAGAATTACGGTATGAGGTATTTACAAAGGCCGAAAAAAGTTTATCGGTCGTCGAAAATTGGCTAAATAACAATGTTCACACTCTAAATAAAAATAAAAAATAAAAACAAATATGTTACACGACATTACACAAAGGGGCCAAGCTCCGCCACGCAAAAACCGTCCACGCACGACAGTGGACAAACTTCATCTACATTTCAATGTGAGTGTATAGAAAGGGTAATGCAAACTAAATACTTATAGGAGGCATACTTGAAAGGGACTGGACAGACCACAAAACTTACATCAATAATAAACTAAAACGATTTATGTATCTCATAATGTCAATTAAAACCTTTTTCCAACCACCTTTAGGACCATATTTTTTGCACTTTGTCAATCCATTATCACACATGGCGTACTGGCTGGGGAAAGTGCAGCAAACATAGCATAAGACCCAACAGAAAATAATACAAAAGCATTGACCTATATACTTGGTCAAAGTACAAAAGACAACACTTAAATTCATCATTCAATTACCTTTTTACAACAAGACAACTAGAAGCCAAACCTGTTCTACCTCTTCAAATGCAAACTTTACATTCCAATTCAATCTCAATTAAAACCAGGTCCTCTACAAATAAAATCTTGAATACACCGATAACAAATACCTCTCACGGAACTTTAAGAACTACGCAATCAAACTACATAACTGCATGCCCACCACACTGAAACAACTACTCACTAATATATCTACAATTATTTACAATAAAATATATCACAGCCTGCACCAAAATACAAGGTATTCACTATAGGTACTCAAAAAATTATAACACCCAACCAAAAATAGCCCAACTCAAATAAAAAAATATTTATAAAAACTTAATTTCTGGATATATATATATATATATATATGTTATGGTTAAGGTTTTCACGGGTGTAAGATGTAAAACACTTTTGTCGGTTTACCCGCGTAACGTAGTCCTGAGAAGGACTTTTTAACTCCTGACGTTTCGGACAGATCACACTGTCCATCTTCAGAGGCCTTATGTCTTTAGCTTTTGTCTCAAACTAGCCATAGGAATTGATTTGCACTCACTCAAGTCTTGGATTCTGGACCGAACAGACATGCGAAAGCTATCAGTTTGAGACAAAAGCTAAAGACATAAGGCCTCTGAAGATGGACAGTGTGATCTGTCCGAAACGTCAGGAGTTAAAAAGTCCTTCTCAGGACTACGTTACGCGGGTAAACCGAGAAAAGTGTTTTACATATATATATATATATATATATATATATATATATATATATATATATATATACTCGAATGTTCGCTTCGGTAGTTGAATTGATTCATAATGTCCGTCACACGTGGACATACTGACCCCTAGAATCCCACCCACCCCTCATACCTGCTTTTCTTTCCAGAACTTCCTCTCCTTCCTTTCTTAAAAAGACCCTCACGCAGCAACTCCAACATGATATAGGTCCTGAAGGGAATATTTTTCCTCAGGACCTCCTGTGTGGAGCTTATGTAAAAAAGACTCTAAAAAGACACTATTGATCATAGTGCCATGGTTTCACATATTACGTTAAAAAAATTACAAGAACTTGATATTAATGTCAAGTACTGTTGTACGTATTTAGCCTGATAAAAATATTATATTGCTGCCTACATTCTAACTTCGTTTAATATTGTAACTGCCTGATATTTTTTTACCAAAACTATTTCTTGGAAAAAATATTGAAGGATTTTATAGTTTAAAATATCACTTACGTAATTTAAGAGCACTTTGGGGATGTGGGCGTTCTGAATTTCCACGGATTTCCTGAGAACTCTCGGTGAAAATCCCGTTTTATAAAAAGCATACCAAATTGGCCTGTATAAAAATCAAAAGCCACGACAAATGAAAATTCACGTTATATATTGAGCTTTAAGGCAAAATTTTGATTGGATTTTGAAGATATGGAAATTCTTTATGAAATTCATAAAAAGTGAAGAAGTTTTAATTAAATATCTCAGCGATAATTTGATGAAGGTAGCTGCTTTGGTACGTGAGTGAAATTCGTATTTTTCTCAGTCGCTATTGACGTGTTTTCAACTAGTGTAATAATTAATTACATTATTAATTCAACGATCCAGCTCTCCACTACAATCGGTGATCGAGAAATGAATTGCGTATTCCCTTCGTATCTCAGATTCATTCTTATCAATCTTATGGTAATACCCGAGATCGGAGTTAATGAATAATGAACATCGTTCTCTGATTTATGTTCCAGTTCACCGATTGCTTTAATAAAGCTCCATCCCTCATGCTTAATTGAACGTTTCCCCTCCGATATAAGTCGAGCTTTTACAATGCGGCTGGAAGCTGGGCTCTGTAGCGGTACGGGATATCAGCAGAAGTGATAAGGGTTGGTCTACCCTTTTCACTAAATAACTAGTAAAATAATGCATTTCTATCATAAAAATCATTTTCTCCGTGTAACTTCTATCTCACTAGGACTATCGTGCTGAAAAATCTTTTATGTTGCTATTTAAAAAAAAAAGTAATTCGTACTGAGGAAAATAATTCCCCTCAGGGCCTATGTCATCTATAAGGAATGCTGTGTGGAGGGTCTTTTTATGAAAGGAAGCCGAAGAAATTCTGGAAAGGAAAAGTTATGGGTGTTGCGGCGGGGAGCAAGTGTTCCTGCGCAAGAAATCGAGGGATCAAATGCTGCGTTTTGTGGACTGTAAAATTGATGATTGCGGTTCTTATTCATTTTATTATATTTCTGGAGTTGACTTACCAATATCTCCAAACTGCTGTACACCCTCCATGCACTGAGTTTATGTCACCGGGAATGTAATTATTGTTAGTTTGGAAACATGACGAAGGGAAATTGGTGATATTTGCTTTGTGGAGTTAATGGTAAGCAAGCGATATTTTTGCGTATTAAACTGCGGTTTATGAGTTCTGCGGCGTGATTATTACAAAGCGATGCGATTGTTCGGACTTGTGTACTGTGCGGTGATTTTATTTGAATTGAGGCAATAGGTAGTTCCAAAACGCAACATGTAACAATAAAGGCGTGAACAGTGGGGTAGATAGGAACCCGGGGTTCAGTGTATCCAAGAGTGACGGACGTATGAATCCATCTCTCCAGCCGTGGTGCAAGGCGATGTTCCAAGAGAATCCTGCTGGAGAGGTCAAAAGGTCTCTCTCAACCCGATCCGGCTGGCCACGCAGTTGGTGAGCAGATGCATCCGCCGCCAAGATCCAGATAAACTTCACCCCATGGATTCGGGACCCCTGCAAAGTCACCAAACCCCTTCTGACTACCGCACAATAGGCCCAAGTACTCCCAACCATCAGGAGCAAGTGACACCATGTCAACCCTGATTGCGACATTTTATGAGGCTGAAAGTAGTGGGGAGGGGAAAATATTAAGTTAGGAAAGTACCTGGCTATTCAGATCTGGTCACTATACGTGGCTAAAGCCATTTTAAACAACGTTTTAGTTATGAATGGTGGTCTCACACCAGAGCAATACTAAGAGTATCTTCCACCCTGGAATGTGCCGCAAATGTACTACATATGTGCAGGAAAGAATCACATCAAATTTGCGTGTGTTCGCCGGGATTTGAGCCCGCGACCTTCGGATTGCTAGTCGAGAGCCTTACCTCTTGACCACGGAGACCGTTATATTAAGTTTTCAATTGGATACCATTTGCGATTTTTAGTATTTGTTTTAGTAATAATTATTAAATTATTAAAAACATCTTAAGGGTGTTTTAAAATGTCATTAAACCCTTAAAATCGAAATTAACATACTTAGCTTTCATTCTGTTGTTATTTAATTTTTACCTTAACTTATTATTTATCTTTTTTTGTTATTTTACATTATGGAATGCATTGCATTGCACTTCCCCTGCATACATTCTGGAATAAACTTATATTATTATTATTATTATTCTGAGATTTGTTATACGATTCCACGACAGTCGGCCCACCGATGGTTGGCCCGTCGACAGTGTCGACAGTTGATACCCCGGACAGTTGAGCCCCCGACAAGACCGTCTCATAAATAAAAGTGCGTATTTTTAGATATACCTATAGCAGTTTTAAAAAGATTAAAAAATCTTTAAATTTTTATCCTTTAGGATTTTTTTTTCTTATTTGGTTCTTTTCTATATTTAAAATAAGGTCAAAGTACGGGTTCGGGCTGAGATATTTAATTGAATCAAAATGTAAAATATTTCTTGGTAAAAAATTAAAGCATTTAAGCTATTATATATATATTTTTTTATGTATCACCGAGAAGGTTGTTTTTTAAACTTTAATAATATGTATTTGAAATATTTTAGTTTTAAATAATAATGATTTATAAGCTCCCTTTAAGCAAATGATACCTGAACAGAATTTTCACAAAGTTCAGGTAAACTTTCAACTGGTCGCAGGGTTTGCCTCTGTGGATATTAAAACACCATTTTATAAAAGGCACATTTTTTTAAAGTGTTCATTAAAAAAAGTGTGCGGATTTTTAGCGCAACGGCGTCAAATCATGGTTTTTCCGCTGCTCTTTTTCATCAGTAAATTAAAAATGGATATTTTTTTTATGAAATGACGTGTTTAATATCAAAATAATAATAATTTTCTAAATAAAACTATGAAATATACAGATTGTTTCGTTTTTAATCAGAACAACAAATTTATTTTTTTTATAATGAGAAACAAAGAATTTACAGATTTACGAGACGATAATGAGCATTTGCAAACACTGCGAGTTGGTCCGTGATCCCTAGGTCACTTGATCCCATAAAGGATTATTTCTACCTCACTGATAAAGTAAGTATGCGAGGTATATGACCGTATAACGAGAGTCAATATCGTCATGGAAATCCGCCATACAAATATTTTTATTGACAATAATGCCCTGTACCGGACGAAGCAGACAGTGAAGATATACGGTCGAATAATAAAATACGACATTCTTATACATAGTTCATCTATGGCAGGGTTGGCGAACCAATAGCACGCGTGCCATTAATGGCACGCGACACAATATTTTGGGCACGTCACTGATTAGTGATCAAAAAAATTTATTATGCACTACGAAAAAAAAGTGTGAAGTGAAAAAAAAGCGAACCCGAGTGATCCCTACGCTACCGAATGTCCAGCCGCGCAAGCCCACTCGTGCCGCGAAAGCCCGCGTAGGCCATTTGTTTTCGTACCTTCAATCTAAATCGTGAGTTTCTATTGCTAATGAATGACGCATAGTTTCTTTATGCATAACATAATAATGAATTTCGTTGATATAATTGTATTTTAAAGTTTATTTGAGTTTTATGTATGATTTAAATGTTATTTAATATGGTTAGTTTAGCAAAAAAACAGAAAATGCAAGATAGTAAGAGTATCAGAGAATTTCAAACTTGGTGGATAGAGAAATATGCCATGATCAGTAAAGGTGTGAACATCGTCTGTGAAAAGGCATTTTGAAACAAATCACAAATCCGTTTGTCAAAAACGTCAAAAAGAAGTAATTGTAAGTGCATTGGAAGACGGAAATAAACAGTCAACATCTATGATTAAATATGTTGGCAAAAATTGTCATACGAGCGCGGCAAGTTACGCGGCTGCAAATGTCGTTGCTCGACATCAAAAAACCTTTTCAAGAGGGAGAATTGCCAAAAGTAACATCTTACAACCCCAACATATATATGTTTTTATTTATTATTTGTTTTTGGGGTGATTTGCCGTGTTGCGCTACTTCCTTCTTTAGCCAACTTTTGGCCGTGAAAATCTTAAAACGTATCTAACATATGTGATCACACCTCTACCGGATCTGTCGGATCTGCCCTGATGATGGACACTGCAACGGTGTCCGAAACGTTGGAGGTAGCGTAACACGGCATAACACCCCAAAAACAAATAACGAAAATACTTTTGGCCGTGAAAATCTTAAAATGTATTGTGTCTAACATATGTTATTTGTCATCTAACCTGCAAAAACAGAAGTCACACTAATTTTACTTTAATTTAAATTACGCGTATAATGCCAAATGTTCCTATTTTTTGTAGTAAATGAAGAGTTTTAATTGATAGTAAGTATTTATTATTATTATTTTCCCAATAATAATCACAAAGTCAAAATTATTTGATGGCGCGTCTATGACCTAATTAAACATTTCTTTAGAAAAATGGCAAGTTGATACGTAAAGGTTCGCCATCCCTGATCTATGGGAAATACGCTGTATCTACTTTGTCTCCGAAGGGGTTATGAAAGAGGATACGCGGCCGTAGGCATAACAAAAGTCGCTATATTTATATTTGCAGGTATTTTGAGTGGAAATCTGCTAAACAAAAAATTGTTAATAACAGTAATGCCGTGTCGCTGATGGAATACGTAGTGAGGATATTCCGCCGAATAACATAATAAGACTTACTTATAAATGCAGTTGGCTTAGGGAAAATACACTTTAGTACCTAATCGCAAGTTATGTTAGGAATAACTTCGAGGAGTAGGGCTCTCGCCTAGCAATCCGGGGGATCATAGGTTCAAATCCCGGCGTTGCGTGAAATGGCTTTAGCCGAGTTTGATATTTTTATCTGAACAGACAGGTCCTTTCCCACTTCCCATCTCCTCTCCTCCTGCTTAGTGTATTATTTATCGTGGATGTATTATAATGAACACTGATTACTGATTTATAATAGGACCTTTTTTAATCAAAACTTTGACGTTTAGACATCTAAGGGATTACAACTAATCATCACTACTGATGTACAACATATAATAATAGTTATGTGACACCACCCAATATATTTAGGATCACAGCCTATCCCAATTGGGTATGCCATGGTCTTACTGGCTTCAGATTTGTACACGGTTTACATTAGTCACATGAGAACGGGTCGTTTCTATGAATCGTCCTTGAGTTCAATGGCTCGGCTGTGGAACGATTTGCCGGCCTCTGTGTTTCCTCCCTCCTACAACATGGGTCTCTTCAAGACCCATGTTAACTCCTTCCTTTCCTCAAAAAGACCCTCCACACAGCATCTTCAAAGATGACATAGGCCCTGAGGGAAATTATTTTCCTCAGAGCATCCTGTGTGGAGTTAATGTAAAAAAAAGATGGTTGGGATCAGTTGGGACCAAAGATATTCAAATACAAGAGATATGCTGTGATGTCCGCCCCACTGAAGGCGTAACACTTCCTAATGGGAATTGTTTGAATACGGAAAGTAGTTGATTTTTTTAAGGTGTGCAGTAGTATTGGTTAACAATATCGGCAATAAGGAAGCACAGTCCCACCAAGTAAAAACTGTCGATAGCACATTTCTTATATTTCAATATCTTTGGTTGGTACTCTTCTGCAGTATTCATATAAAAATTTAAAAATGCCCCCGAATGGGAATGCAGAGAGGATTTATGGTCGTATGTACGTGTATCTGCAGGTGTTTTGAGTGTAAATCTGTATAGCGGATTTCCACTCAAGACCCCTGCAGACAAGATCTGAAAGATCACCCACATTGATTTACCTCTATGTTGGTACCTACTAATCTGAAGGAAGCTCTGTAGTAAATATGTAGTATGACCATTTGTTGATATTTGGTATTGACGAATGCGCAGAGAGAAACTACTTATATCTTTATATTAGCAACGCATTCCGGGAACTCGCCAGTATATACACATATATATTTATGTATATATGTACTAGCGAGTTCCCGGTATACGTTATAATGCCACATTGTTTCTCCTTGCGCATCCTTTCCTTTTCGTTCTCGTTGCCCTTCTGCCTCCCATTCCCCTCCCGCGTCCCCTACCCTCCCGCGTTCCTCTTTCACCTTCCCGCCTTTCCTCTCCCGCGTTCCCTTCCTCCCTCACGGATTACCCTCACTCTCCCTCTCCTTCCCTCCTTGCCGCTAAACTGTACGAAATACACTCATTTTTCCATTGAATTTTTTTTACAAATATAATTACGCCAGAGCTCATCAAAAACTTTCGCGGGAATGCGCACAAAAACTCACCAAAATTTCATCGCAATCAGATGAATCGTATAGGAAATAATTTCGTAAAGCCAGAGCTCACTATTATAATATACCGAAACTATCGCGGGTATTCAAATCACCAAAGTTTCATCGCAATCGAATGAATTGTTTAGGAACGCTTAGGGACGAACGAAGAAACATTAATTTTTATATTATGTCAAGAAGAATAGAAAACCTGCGGCATTCCAGGTATTGAATGTACAAGCATTATAAAGGGATATGTAGTGTATAATAATCTATTAACAAATTATTTTTATTTTTGATAATGACAATTTTTGTGAAATATTATATACTTGCGGCGTAGTATTTGTGTTTTTTACTGCTAATTAATTAATTATAAAGATTTTCCAATATAATAGGAAAATTTACGCTTTTGTACACACTTATTTAATTGAATTATCCGTTATTGAAATATAACGCTCATTATGGAAATAAGTATCAATATTTATGCACCAGATTTAAATGTCCGGGTTAAATTTTCCCCAAAAAAAAAAAAAAGGAAAAAAAGAAGGAAAAACTAAACCCTTTCACACACTTCCCCAAATGATCATCTAGTCAACCCACGCTATGCAATTGCACTATATAAGTATTATAAATACAAAACAATACAAGAACAACATGTCAACCTACTAGAGACCAAATGGGAATATAATTCACCGACTCCAGATATTTTCATATCAGAGGGTTCGGCTCTGTGGCATTTCTAATTGAACCTATAAATCCTACCGATCCCTCAATATAAATATTTAAAAAATCCTTTGTAATCCTACATGTATTTAAAATGACTGATTTTTGCATTTTTATATACAAATTCTTTGACAAATCTAATATGCTTAAATTTTGAATCAGATTCCTAGGTATTATGCCAGTGGCCGAAATAACAAATGGCAATATTTTTATAGTCCGAGAATGCCAAATTCTTTTAATCTCATTTCCTAAATCTGTGTATTTTCTTATTTTTTCAGAAATAGTTTTTTGAATATGATTATGATTTTAATTATTATCATTTGCACACCAAAAAACATTAATTTGCAATCTGAATAATAATAATCGTAAACATTAAATGATGGCGCGAAATAATATGACATTCTCGGAAATATTTAATATTCCCCGCATATGTTATTTTTTAACTCTTTAGAATGATTTTCATGAGTTTCAATGGTGAAATGAATTAGTTACCAATTATTTGAGTATCTGAAAATACAGAGATTGCGCGATATTTTGACATAAAATGATATTTTATAAACAAAAATCCATCGTAAAAATAAAGTTATTTTCCAATTTTAAAGGTATTTCCAATGTACATATTATCCTCATTAAAAAATACAATACTCAGAACGATAAAAAATTATAAGTCCGCTTCAAGGATAATACGGAATATTTTTTGGCATTTGTGTGAAGAACCAACCTTATAAAATAAATTATTTTCAAAATAAAAACAAAGTTACCTAATTCGAATTATTCCCGGTACTACTGGTACTGGGTTGAGGTTTAAGATGCGGAAGCTGCGTGTCATCTTCATATGAATTATACGTACTGGTAAATTTTGATGGTCTCTCTAGATATAAACAAGCCAGGTTTTTAATGGTTTATATTTCAAGCAGTAGAGCAGTATTCTAATAACAATTATTATAATCAATAATTATTCGCCTGAAACACTCATCTACATTGAAAAAATCTCCCGAGAAAAGATACATGCCGCCGACGGGACTCGAACCCGCGTCCTTCTGATATCCGGTCAACTGCGCTTTCACCACTGAGCTATGTCGGCTTATCTCCTACCCGCCAAATAATTCAATGTATACTAGTGTTTCATTCAACAATTACGGCTGATTACATTTTTCCACCTGCAAACAACCAAATTTATTTTTATATGGGAAAGGCATGGTAAGTGCTAAATCTCCCACTAGGTGGCATCAAGACAAATTATGTCTACATTTTTTGCTGAAATATTTTAACTTGTCAAATATTCATTATTATTTTTTTAATTGAAAAACTAATGTTTCTCGAGAGATTTTTTCAATGTAGGTACATAGATGAGTATTTCAGGCGAATAATTATTGCTTATAATAATTGTAACCCTTTGTGCTATGCATAAAAATCTTGTCTTAAACATTAGTTTTAAAAAAATAATTATCAGTATTCTAATACCTTTCTTTCCATTTTTTCTGTTATAAATACTGGTTCAAACTTCAATGATGAATGAATACATTATTTGGATTTGCTCCAAATATTGAAAAAATCCAATATTAGCACAAAATTACCACTTCTTATACAAGTTGGCGCAAAATTAATCACCCTATCGGAAGATGTTATAATTTTTGCAAATGGCGTCGTACGTAATCATATTTGACATTTGTGAGCTAGACAGCTGTAGAATACAAACAGACAAGCAATGGAGCGCTATACTCTGCAAGAGCGTGGAATAATTGTGTCGATTTAAACTCTAACGCTTTTACCGATTTGAAAGTCATCATGAGCGACGAGGCGCATTTCCACTTAAACGGTTACGCCAATAAGCAAAATATTCGTTTCTGGGGCACTGAAAATTTGCGTATGATGCACTAAAAGCCATTATATCCACTCAAAGCCACTGTGTGGTGCGGCGTTCACGCGGGAGGAGTGATTGGGCCGTATTTTTTGAGGACGCCATTGGCATTACGATCACTGTTACTGGCGAATGCTACTGGGCCACGATAAACGACTTCTTACTTCCGGAATTGGATGAGCGGGGCTTGGTAAACATGTGGTTTCAACAAGACGGTGCAACCACGCTCACAGCACGAGCCACAATGGATATTGTGAAGGAAGCGTTTCCTGATCGCGTAATCTCTCGTTCTGGCGATTTGGTATGGCTAGCAAGATCGCCCGATTTAACCATCTCAGACTTCTTTCTTTGGGGCTATTTGAAGTCGCGGGTTTATGCCAATAAGCCTCAGACAATCGCAGCCCTCAAGGAGAATATTCAACGAATATCACCGGAAATCTTGCGGGAAAGTCATGGAAAATGCGATAAAACGGGCACAAATGTGTATCAACACTGGCGGCAGCCACTTGACGGATATCATATTTTCCACTTAACAAAAACAATTGTAAAAGTCCAAAAAAAGATTTCCACTACTCAAAATCATTTTTTTTATTTAGTAAAAAATTTATTCAAAAACAAAATTGGATGATTAATTTTGCGCCACCCTTTATTTAAAAAAAACTAAGCGTACATTTTCAGGTGAGTGTGTTAATAATGTTTTAGCGAAAGAATCGCATTTATTCCATTGACGTTTTTCATTATCGAATTGTCTGTTGCTCGGCCAACAACCCACGTTCATAATATTATTAAACAATTTTGGCAGCCACCTCTGTATTCCTTATCAACCTTTAAACCACGGATACGGATGTGCAAATCGTCTCTCGCCGGATTAGCTCCACGTCTAAATTAAGTATTCTCATTGTTAATAAACTAACTACCCGACTGTCCATAAATTATTCAATAAGTCCCGCGTTGGAAGATCCTTTGTTCAAACAAACGTATAATTCACGAAACAGCAAAGCAGTATTGGCCGGATTTCTAAGTTAATGTCGGAATCAAAGAACGTACGAGGACGAGTTTAATCGATCGTAGTTTTGAAGAGTGAGAAGAAGAAGTAGTGCACAATTTAAAGACAACTACTCATACGAAGTGGTCGATCAATTCGCCTACCTGGGCTCCAGTCTGACAGAGAACAATGAGGATCCAGCAGAAATCAGAAGGAGAATCACAGCAGCCAACAAAACATACTTCTCTTTGCTGCTAGTGTTTAAGTCACGTAGTGTCCACAGAAAAACCAAAATAACCATACATAAGATAATAATAATAATAATAAATTTGGACAACTTATATAGCGCTGTTTTTGCGAAAAATCGCCTCAAGAGCGCTGTACAAATTAACAAGGATTTTACATTAGAATTTACTTAACTTAGGAGGCTAGATAACAACTCGTCTTGCAGCTATCAAGCGCATGGATTATTGAAATTCTAGCCCCCCGATAAATTAAATAAAATATCTTTTTATACGTACGTATTTCAATTTACTTAACTATGTAGGGGGCTAGATAACCACTCGTCTTGCAGCTATCAAGCGCATGGACTGTTGGAATTCTAGCCCCCCAATAAATTAAATAAAATATCTTTTTATACGTACGTATTCTAATTTACTTAACTATGTAGGAGGCTAGGTATCAACTCGTCTTGCAGCTATCAAGCGCATGGATTATTGGAATTCTTGCCCCCCAATAATACATTTACCTTCTGTATTTAATAATCTACTTTTAACATCCTTAGTCTAACTTAATCTAACTTAATCTACTTAATCTAACTTATCATTGTAATTAATTATAAAGATCATTGATAGAACTGTATTGAAATATGGATGTGAGGCGCTGACACTGACGGTAAAGATGGCTGAAATGCTGGATACTTTTGAAAGAAAAGTGCTGAGAAGAATATGTGGACCCGTGAAAGAGGGTGAACAGTGGCGCATCCGGCACAATATAGAATTGTATGATATATATAAGACCCCTAGCATCACAGCACATATGAGACTCCTCAGGCTGAGATGGGCTGGGCATGTACAGAGAATGCCGGATACATGCGTCCCAAAAAGAATTTTGACTGGACACGGACACCCAGGTGGAAAGAGAAAAGGGGGAAGACCCAGACTGAGGTGGGAAGACGAAGTAAGAGGGGATGCAGCACAGCTTCTCCAGGTACCAAATTGGAAGTCAGCCGCTGAGAACAGGAGGAGTTGGAGGCGACTGTTGCAGGAGGCCAAAGCTCGATATGGGCTGTAGCGCCATCGAAGAAGAAGAAATTTTGAAGATTTTTAACGCATAAGCTACCAATTTAATACGTTTAAAAGTATTAACAAATCTAAGCTTCAATCGAAAAACTAAATCGGTGTTTTTGCCGGTGGCATTCAAAGATTTTAAAATTTCCATTTTAAAATCGTTGAACGTCCGTTGAGCCCCTAAAAAAATGTTTTGGTTTGGAGTGAGGAAAAATCAGATGATTGTTGTATGTTTGCATGGGGAAGCTCACCACAGGTTTCATTAATTCGAAACAGTACCCTAAAATATAGTAAGAATTTTAACGACGACGTTAAGTAAAGAAGACGGACGAATGGACGGTTACCTCGAGAGTGTTTTCTTTTCTGGTAAAAATAATCTCGTTAAATTTAATGTTTCAAAGACCCAATCTTGTCTGATTACATCTAAAAGGGATCGAAATGAAAATCTAGTATCTTTCAACGGTAGCAATCTTCCGAACAGGCCCTCCATTGATAAGCTTGGTGTAACCCTAAGTGACCAGCTCAGGTATGGGGGCTCCATCGAAGCCAGAGTGTTAGCCTCCCAAAAACTGGGCGTACTGTACAGGGCCCGCAGATACTTTAATAGTACACAACTGCTAACCCTGTACAAATCACAAGTGCGCCCCACGGTTGAATTTGGCAGCCACCTCTGGTCTGGAGCTCCAAAATACCTGAAAAATACCCTCGACTCTGGATCTCGATTCATCGTCTGAAGAAATAAAATCTGGTATTTATAAATGTGGAGTTGAAAAACTTTATAAAACGTCCAAACCGTTTTACCTAAAATATTTCAATGGTAAAGTACTGTTTTTATTAATCTTAATAACTTACATCCTCGGTTATTGGTTTAGAAAAAAGTTATTATAGTTACGAATTAGGATATTATATAGTCGGAATTAATTACATTTAATCTTCTACCAAAAGACATTCAAATCTCAGATAAAATATCACTTTACATAAAAGAATCAAAATTATGGCTAAATGATGCAGATGTTGAAACATTTTTCCTATAAATTCTGTGTAAATCTTCAAGCTTCTCTTTTCAATTCAATTCTACTGTAAAATCAAGACTAACTTTTATGGTTATTTCCTTTTGGGGTGTTATGCCGTGTTGCGCTACCTCCTCCTTTAGCCAACGTTTCGGACAGCGTTACAGTGTGCATCATCAGGGCAGATGTGTCTAGGACTAGCTTTATTTAGACAAGACTAACTTTATTTACTTTCTTGAAACAATAACAAAAAATCAACAAACTTTTATGTGTCACTTTTTTACTACAATATTTTCACAGATAACCATAATTTTAAACCTTCACTTTAAAATTAACATTTTTTCCTTGCACTTATTGATATAATTTATCATTTCAGTTTAAATTACCCACGCACGGGCAGTGCCATTGTCTAATTTTGTCTTATATATATATATATATATATATATATATATATATATATATATATATATATATATATATTTACTTTTTCTAACTTTTACATTGCATTTATTTTATGTTATGTTATTTACGTAGATTTAGAAATAATGTAAAAGAATACTTTTGAAATGTTTCAAGATACATAAAGAATAGCAATTATTTTGAACTACAACACTATTTTAAATGATATGAATGTGCTCCAATAAGGAACTCCAGTAAAAAATATTATGACTTTAAAAAAATATGTTCATACAGACCAATGAACGCTGATTCTGAATATATAAGTTTTTTTTATAATATTAAAGGTAGTGTTCGAAAAAAAATATTAAAAAGTGCATTTTTTAACGTCTCGTTAAAATACACTGTAAAGTTGGTACGATTAAATGGTTTGTGCTGACGTCACGCGTCACCAGTCATTGTATCACATTGTATTGAAATCAGTTGACATGTAGGTATGGCACAAGCCATCAGTATTAACAACATTTCATGTTATTCTTTATTTCGTACTGTTTATACAGATTTAGTTGTAGTGTTTATTGAAACAATATTTTAGCCTAAATAATTCAGTATCAAAAATAGAGGTTTCTCTATTATTTAAAATATTGAAAAACTACTGCACAAAAAAAATAATGAATGAAAAAAGTAATGCTTCTTCTAGGGAGAATACTTCGAACAACGGAACAACGGATTTCAAAATGGCGGCAGTAGATCAGATCATTGCCCAATCCCATACTAATTTTTCGGGAGTGATGACGTCACACGATTTACCATATTTCCGGGAGGTCTCGAAAAATTAAAACTTTGATAATTATTTTAACTATTAAAACTAACTCTAAAAATAAAAACAAAAACGCAGTTATTTAAGTTAGAAGGTCATTATTCATAAAAAAAAAATTTAAAAAATTAGACTGAAGTTATCTATTGTCAGACAAAAGAATTTTCTCTGACTTGGTTTTCTATATAAAATTCTAAATGATTTGCTAATACTTTTTTGATAAATTTTTATTTATTACCTCTCTAATGCAGGTTTTTTTATTAAATTCTGAGCTCGCTACTGCGGCCCCTACCAAGTGCGTACCAAAAGGCTTTTCATAATGTACACAAGTCTCTGAAGACACTTAACACGTTTTAAACCAACTGCATGACGACGTAAAACACACGTTATATATAGGCTCTATCACAGGTCAAGTAATAAAGGTGTGCTTAATTCAACCCCTGGAGCTCGGTGGAATTACATAAAAATGTCCTACTCAGTAACTTACCGTCCCGATGAGATGTCAGTGAAAGTTAAAAACTTGTTTAAATAATAATTTCAAGTTATTAAAAAAATAAATGAACCATGTAAAATCAAAAAAATGTTCATTTATCGCCGCCCCAGGAATCTTTTATTGGATAACAAACACCCCCGCCATAGGTCACCCTAAGTGGTTCGCTAAGTTTGGAGACTTAGGAAGGGTGTCCGTGTTAATGGGGTGAGATTTTCATAGGTATAAGCGAATGCATTTGCCCACCCACTACGTGGCGGGCCAGATCGGGAGAGGCAGGTTTGTGCGAGACCTATATAACAAAGATCTTTCCAGCCGGGTTCTCGACCCATCGCCTGGTACCGCAACGGGAGGTATGGACTCATTCGACCATCACTCCCGAACAAACCTCCTAAAAATCAAACAAACCCCCAGATTCTTACCTACCCCTCATACCTTTTCCCTTCCCAGAACTTCTTCTCCTTCCTTTTCCTGAAAAGACCCTCCACGCTGGATCTTCAAAGATAAAATAGGTCAGGAGGGATTTTTTTCCTCAGGGCACCCTGGAGGGAGCTAATGTTTAAAAATATATATTTAAACAGATTTTTTTGTTATTTGTTTTTGGGGTGTTATCCCGTGTTGCGCTACCTCCTCCTTTAGCCAACGTTTCGGACAGCGTTACAGTGTCCATCATCAGGGCAGATGTGTGGACACTGAAACGCTGTCCGAAACGTTGGCTAAAGGAGGAGGTAGCGCAACACGGCATAACACCCCAAAAACAAATAAAAAAAATACTTTTCGCCGTGAAAATCTAATAACATATCATATTTAAAGAGAGTTCACATTTGAGGAGGTCAATTTGCTACAGGAAAGTTTCCACATTTTCTGCGAGCATTCAACTAAAATAGTATGTCGACCCAAGGCCCTCAACGTTAGTAAGTTGGTTCAGTGCCTAGGAAGTATGAAACGCCTGCGTTGGCGGCCTCGCGTGAAAAAATCTATAAAACTGAAACATATCGTAGCCAAGATATCAGCTGGTATCGATGGAACACCTATCAGAAAATTTATTGCCATCAGGAGTATTTTTATATTTGTGATTCTAATAAATGTAATTTTTCAAGTCATTGTAAATTATCCTCTCCAGTAATATAATCTTAAGTTGGTGCTAGTCAGAGCACCTTCGTATATTATGATTTATCACTGGCTTCTCCTCTGCATATTAAAACCATGTTTTTGAATATACCACCAGAAGAGAGTTCATAATTCAAAATTGAAACCACACGTGGTCGTATGTTTTGCACCATCGGGGACCACGTGAATAAAGTCCAATATCGAATGAGCGAATCTCTCACAGAACATTGTTCTAAATTAATATAAATCACATCGATACACCAGTTCAAGTGTGAAACAAATCGAACCAAATTACTATTTGAGTTATAACGTAGCATAATAAGGTGCTCCATTTCCTTTTTTTTTAATCTTTAATAACCTTCTAACGTAAATACCAACATACGTTAAGTCGTTAAAGTTAATTATTAAAATAATATTCAAAATTTTAATTTTTCGGATATCCCCAAAATCACACCAAATCTAAGGTTGGCTGTGTGATTCACCAGTCTCAAAACGCCTACGTTTTATGGCCACAGTATTTTGTATGGTGGCGTCGACAGAGGAAGAAAAGTTCCCCACCCATGAAAACGCGTCCATAAACTGCCTCGCCCGGTACGATGAAAACGTAGGTACTTACGACACATAAAAAACCTAAAAAAATCCTCCGTAAAGACTAACTTCCCCATATTGCAGTCATGTCCCCTTGCAAATATTTTTTTAACAAACAACCAAAAACAAACCAATTTTTCAACCACCATTATTATAAATTCATTATGAAAGAGAAAGGGACCTTTTTGGCCCGGAGCTCTGTATGCCAATATTTTAAAAAGTCAAAAAAGAGACTATCCTTTATGTTATGAAATTATTCATTATGCGTTTATTGTCGGGACGAAAAGCAAAGCGTTGCTAAGTAATTGTTTCACGTGTTCTACCATTTTGTTATTTGTTTAGGTTACTATGGAGATTCCTTTGATAGTAAAAATTCAAATATGTATAAAATAGGTACTTATCTACACTTTGACCTTAGCCAACAGCTATACTAATATTATAAATGCGAAACTGCACGTTTTTGATTGTTACGTTTTAATAAGTGCCACGCGAGCTGTTTGAAAAATGAATGTAACGGGTATGGATGGGTTTGGAAGGGGGGAGGGGTTTGAGAGGGGCCGGGGGAAGGGCGGGAGGGCTGGGGGAGGAAAGGGAGAGGGGGAAGAAGGGGTGGCAAGGTGGGGGGAAGGGGTGGAGGGGGGAGCGAAGCCGGGGGCAAACGCTTGTATTTAAATACGTTTTTTGTAGTAAATTTTTTTTATGAAATATTCTGTATCAATTACCAAATTTTTAATATCTTATCTCCCTGGGGAGTGATCACCATTATGTTATCCCAATTTCCTCAGACTCATATGATTTCCCAATTTGGGATGCCGCAGTCTTCCTCCTCCGCATCCTTCCCCTCCCCTTTCGTCGAAACCATTAGCCTCAAAAAATCCCCCAATGGTAATGCCGTAGTACCACTGGCTTTGGGCAGTGGAAACTTTTGTTTAGTATCACACAGAATAACAAACATTCGGACCCTCCCAAATTTTATTAAATTATCTTCATAATTATAGCGGTCACGCTATCCGTTTAATCAAATTTTCATTAAACACTTTGAATGCGCCGTTCCCGGGTACTTTGAAGGGCGGCTGTAGTTTTGCGGTCCTCTTAATAATGGGCCACTTACACGCATGTTTAATTGGCTCAAAAATAAATTTACCATTCTTTATCGGTAGACTAGTCTGGTATACCATCACATGGGAAATCATAAATACAATGAAACTCGAATTATCAGTGAGTACCATGAAGAGAAATTTAATAAAAAATCATTAAAACACTTTAAAAGTCTCGAACCTTGTGCGCTCTTTATTTATTTTTACATTCTCTTTTATAACTTAATTTTCACTTAAGCTCCACACAGGACGCAACGGGGAAAATTTTTTCCCTCTCTACCTATGTCATATTTGGGGATGTTGTGCGGAGGGTATTTTTAGAAAGAGAATGAGAGGAAGTTCTGGAAAGAAAAAAAGGTATGAGGTACAGGAACTGTGGGTCAATGTTTCTAGGAGTGACGGACGTAGAAATCTATTCCTCTCGCTTGAGAGTGTACTGCTGAAGAGGTATCCCTACGAATCCGACCTGCCAACGCAGTTGGTGGGAGATGCATCCGCCGTCAAGATCTGGGCCAACCTCACTCCATGAACTCTGGTACCCCTTCTAAGTCACTAAAACGTAGAGAACCACTTACCCAATAAAGGATTCCCAGGACGGCGGCACCCATACCCGGGGCCCAATTTTTTTAAATTTTTATTTATCTATACAAGGTATGTTTACATTGGATTTTTTGATGCCTGTTTCAAAAAATCATCAAAAAAGGCATCAAAAAGGAGTACCTTGAGTTGATATATAATCTGAATTGAACAGCAACACTATTTTTTTTTTAACTATAGTTTTGACGTGTAAAAAGAGACCTTCGAGTATATTATAAAATTACGATTATAGCTATGAAATTGTTAAGAAATTAACAATAATAATATTTTTTATTTCTCCATTCTTGAATACTGTGATAGCTGATTTAATGATTGATAAAATTTATATGTTTTTCGTTATGTGTGACACAGAAGTCTTTGCAAACAATAACAAATATCACCTTTCAAAGCAAAAAAAAATTGATGCCTTAGAAATCCTTCTTCAGCCAAAAATTTAAAAAAATAATAATTCACCAGTCAAGTGGCCCATAGTGTAAGCTGCTTAGCGAAGTGCATATTGCGCCCTCGTGTTGTATTTATGCATTTAATAGGAACGCTTAACGTCACTGCGGGACGCCATACCAAGTCGTAAAACACATTTGCGAACTCACTCGTGACACACTATTTACTGTGATCGTAATGATTTTAATAAACATGTTTTATTTAGTGAAGCAGTGAATTGATTTTTTCATAAATATATTCGCATAAATACCCCCATCTGTTGCCAATAGAGCGCCAATACTTATCAGCTCCCCCTAGCAGGTAGCCAGTCAGTGGGCAATTATTTAGTGGAGCTGGTTTAATATATGAAGAACACCGAAACAGACTCAAAGGTGTAAAAGAAGCTAAATTACTTTTTATTAAAAATAATTTATCTCTGTTTAATTTCGAGTAATAAAAGTTCAAAATACAAATATAATTAAACAAATCTTAAAAAATCTTTCGTCGTTAATGAATACTTTAAATATTCCAACATTAGAAAACACACGAAAAATAAACGACCTAACCTTTTTATTAAAATTATTAAACTCTAAATTCGACAGTTGTGAACTCCTGCAATTAATAAATTTACATGTACCTACACGAACAACTAGACAAACATTGACATTTTATATACGTACATCTCAATCGAACTATGATTTACATTCTCCAATACCTACAACGTTTGCATAGTCTTGGTAAAAAATACTTAAACAATATGGATGTATTTGATAATAATTTGAACTTTGCAAACTTCAAACGCCATATGTGCCAACTATGTATTTCTACCTATCCCATAAACTAATGTGAACAACAATTTTAAACATTACCTACTTTATGTCAAATCCTATATTTTATGGACTATATTTTATTTCTTATATTTTATGTTACCTGTATTTTGTTAACGCTAATATTTTATGTAACCTAAATTTTTATTTTTTTTAACCCTTATATTTTATGTAATCAATATTTTGTTTTTAACAAATATTATGTTACTTGTATTGTGTATTGTATTTTGTAAACCCATTCTTTTCACTGTAATTAAAAAAAAATGTACTGCATTCATATTATGTAAAAGTCCTATGAGCGTTCAAATAAATAAAATAAATAAATAAATCAAATAAAATTGTGCTTTTCGTAGTATTAACACTTCCGGTTTCGCTTCCGCTTCCGCTAAGATTTACTTTTGACTTCCGTTTCTGCTTCCGTTAAGACACTTTCTTTGCATCACTAATAAATAACTACCACGGTAAAGCGGTGAGCAGCGTGTTCAACACACGTATACGCAAATTAAAAAAAATAACATTTAAGCTGAACGACAATGTACAACAAAGGTGATTTGTTTGAGAAGTTGTCAACGTCAATTATATCTATTTAAACATTCACATTTTATTTGCAAATCGTTGAACTCTAAGAATTTGCTGTAAATAGAGTAATTAAGTGTTGAGGTTATTGTTACCTTCAAAGTTAACTTTGTTTGGAATGACTGGGCAGGAATTGCTAACTAGCTCTATTATTTCATATAGAGGTATTGCGAGTATTGCGAGCACTGCGTATGTTGTTAGCCTTAATATATATTCAATAATTTTTGGGATTAAATATAATTATTACTTTACAATAACAAAGAAATTTTTCTCGAAGACGTTTGAATTGGCCCGATTTGTAATTTTGTTTTATTTATGAGAAAGTTCTCTAACATATTGTTTATACTAATTCCAAAAATATTTATGAAAACAGATTCATCAAAACACATTCGTGTTATTTCATAATCCGTTAATCACCACGAAAGCAAACTATTATACATAGTTAACCTAGACAAATAATTATTCTCTCAGGGCCGTATTTAATAATGTGGCAAATACATAAAGGTTCTTCGTAGAAAACTGGAAATGAAAATAGTTAGAAACAGTATTCCATTACCTTGGATTATACAAACATGGATTATATTATTAGTTTATATCAATTTAATATGTGAGAATTGCTTTCAAAAGTACAATATTTTTTTGTAGGAGTATGGATAACGTTGGTTATTCGAACATTATAATACATAATCTAATCCATAACGGCCGGCGTAGTTCAGCGGTAAGGCTCTTGACTAGCACTCCGAAGGTCGCGGGATCGAATCCCGGCGTGGCAAATAAATTTTATTTGATTAATTTGTGTTATTTCACAATTTATTAATTTAAAATAATATATAGTGTATTTGCGGCACGTTCCAGAATGGAAGATACTTTCTGTATCGCCCTGGTGTAAGACCACCATTCAGAATTAAAACTTTGCTTGAAATGGCGTCAGCCGTGTTTGATGACTAGATCTGAATTGCCAGGTACTTCCCCATCTCCCTCTTCCCCATCTCTTCCCTTCCCCATTACCTTCAGCCTCACAACATACCCCAATTGATGATGCCATAGTCCCACTGGCTCCAAACGGGAGCAGTAGGGACTCTTGTGCGGTATACATTAAAAAAAAAAAACTTTATTTTGTGTCTATTACTTGTCCTTTAACCCCAGCAGATATGGAGAATAATATCCCCTGTGGAGGTCTACAGTTTACCTAAAGTAATAAACGAAATGCTGCACGAAAAAGGACACCGTTCCGTTGCTCTTTAATAATTTGATTTTTTTTTGTGAATTGAGACTATGGCATCCCCAATTGGGGTATGTTGTGAGACTGAAGGTAGTAGGGGATGGGAAGGAGATGGGGAAGAGGAAGGTGGAGAAGTATTCCTGGCTATTCAGATCAGGTCACCAAACAAGGCTAAAGCCATTTCAAGCAATGTTTCGATTCTGAATGGTGTTCCTACATCAGGGCTATACTGAGAGTATCTTCCACTCTGGACGTGCCCTAAATGCACTATTTATTATTTTTAATGACTTAATTGTGATACAACACAAATTAAACAAATAAAATTTATTTGCCGGGATTCGATCCCGCAACCTTCGGATTGCGAGTCGAGAGTCTTACCCCTAGAGCACGCCGGTTGTCAAATAAATGGTAGGTTGTTAATTAAATGTTGTACCTGCAATGTTAATAAAATCTCGTCAATGACGTCGAGATAAATTTAGAATCTGAAACCGCGATCTTAAGAAACTTGAAAGTTGTAAAAAATATAGCTTGTTTTTAAGCTACACGCAGGAGGCATTGACATAATAAACTCCTTTGGGTCCTGGACTTTTTATGGAAAGGAAGGAGAGGAAGTTCTGGAAGTGGGTAGGAATCGGGGGGTTAGTGTGTCCAGGAGTGACAGACGTATAAATTCTCCCGATCTCCGATCTGACCTGCCACGCAATAGGTGGGCAAACGCATCCGCCGCCTGGACTCGGACAAACCTCACCCCATGAATCCTGTGACTATAATATATATATAGTCACAGGATTGACTATAATATATAATATATACTATACTAATCCTGGACACCTGTGCTAAGTCACCAAACATACCAAACCACTTGGGGTAACCCATGGCAGAGGTGATTGGTTATCCAATAAATGGTGGTACCAAAACTCGCCTACAAAATTGAAATGAATTGTGTTATTTTTAGAGTTTTTTTTAATCAGTCCATTCTTTCTCAAATGCAAAATTTCTTTCATTTTGAGTATTCTAATTCAGCCATGTCGATTATGTTGATTTATAGTGTTAAAAAATAAACTGCATACAATTGCACATAACTGTGTCATAATATTACATTATATTCAGTTAATAAAGCAGCTGGAGTATAAAACTTTACACTGATGAAGAAATTAATATCCCAGTTTCACATTTTATCCGCGTTTTAATTCAAATTTTATCCGCTCGAATACAAGGTGGAATTTACGAGTCGCTCGGGACGCCGGGACGCCACTGTGTGCAGCCAACTAACTTTCAGATAACTGAACAAAAAGTCGGAAAAGGGATAAAAAGTAAACCCGCCATACGCTAAACAATGGTGGGGAGCAACAAGCCGCCTGCGTACGCCGCTCTAAAGCAGGGGTAGTTGTAGTTAAACTTGGGTGCGGGGAAATAGAGGGATTCTAACCATTCCAGGAAGTCGGGTAATATCCCGATAAGCACTTGTGACGATTCCTAATTTCACAATCTTCTATCTATCTATCTATCTGTTTCTATTCTATCTTCTATCTATCTATCTATCTATCTATCTATCTATCTATCTATGTATATCTATATCTATATATAAATAAAAATGAATCGCCGAAATGTATGTACGCGCATAACTTTCGAACGACTGCACCAAACTGGATAATTCTTTTTTGTGTGTTTGTTATTGTCAGGACAAGGTTTGTATAAAACTTCTGGTGAGCTCTGGCATTATGGAATTTGTATAAAAAAATTGCTATTGGCGCACGCGAGCTGTTTGAAAACTGAATGTATGGAAAGCGGGAGGGAGGGAGCGTTGGGGGAGGGGGACTCGGGAGGGGGGAAGGGGGAAGGGGGGGGGGAGTGCAGTGGGGAGAGGGAAGGTGGAGGTGACGGAGTGGGAACGCGAGAGGGGAAGGGGACGCAGGAGAAGAAGGGGAGGCGGAAGGGGAACGGGACGAATGGGAAAGGACACGCAGGGAGAAACAATTTCTTTATTAAATGGCATAGCAACGCATGCCGGGTACCAGCTAGTGCTATTATATTTTCAGCCAGCGCGCCCCAGAACCTGCATCGTTGAGCAACTTTACTTTTACTCCCCTCCCCCCTCGATCAACACCTTCCTGCAGTTTCGTGGAATCCTTCTGATAATTTATAATTAATGTGAAGAACTTTCTCTAATGACACTTGTAGTGTGTATAACTATTGCTTTTATATTCAGAGCATGCAATATATTTGATAAGAATTCTAATGATACAGACATATTCTCGTGTAATTTAAGAACCCTCAAAAAATATATCATAGCTAACGTTAAATAATTTTAAATACCCTTTTGCAAATTATCATGTTATTACTGTGAATCCTTTCCAGTTACTAATTGCCGTTCAATTTACTGTAATGTGTTCACTTGAGTTGTAGGTACGTGTACATAAAGAAGATTTAAGAACACAAATATAAACTAATTAAGTTACAAAACTTAAATTTTTAAAAAAATTATCCTCACTTCTCATATTAATATAATAATAATATTATTGTTATTGCTGTTGTTTAGTGAGGAAATTTTTTTGTAGACGTACCTACAACTCAAGTAAACGCATTACAGTAAATTGAATGGCAATTAGTAACTGGAAAGGATTCACAGTAGCTCATGAGTAAAGGACCCTAAGTTTTTTATTATAATTTTAAGTTATGTGAAAATCTGTTATTGGATTTTGGATGTGTTATTAATTTTATTGTTATACATGTAAATAAACTGGATTTTCTCAAATAAATAAAATAACAAATTTACCTTTAAAAATTCGAACCGTTTTAATGCTTCCTTCCTCAGGTAATTTGTAAAAATCTGTTATTGGATTTTAGGTGTGTTATTAATTTTATGGTTATAAATGTAAATAATCTGTTGATTTTCCCAAATAAATTAAATGAAAAAACAAATTTACCTTTAAAAATTCGAATCGTTTTATTGCATCCTTCATCAGGTAATTATTCAGTTAGTAATACAATGCCACACACTTGAGTTGGCGCTGGCGTGAACGTAATTCTACATATTTATATTTAATCTGACAACTACGCTTACACTGTCGTTGTGCCGTCGACGACAACGTCCTCATTTTTCGCCAACTTAACACAACCGCACAAACGCAATATTTCGCATCACTGATGACTGCTTACGGAGAAACCAAAGGAAAGTGTCCATGTGCGGGAATTTAGAATACAACTGTATCACATTTTTATTAATATGATCTTAAATACTGATTTTACGATAATTTAAAATGCATCCTTAAATAAAAACTTAATAATTAAAATAAATTTGCGTTGGTTGTTAATTAAATACCTGTACCACTAACGACTCTAAAAATTTGAGCTCCGTGTTCATTAAATCTTCGATGATTTTTCAGCCTAGATTTCTTTGGTAACGATGATTTATTCCTTTTCCGTGCGATGGATAAAAATACGTCATACTGTCTATCGTATTATTTATCAAATGACGAAAGAAAAAAATTACGCCGCTCGATTAAACCCCTGGGGACTACTACATTTTTGTAACTAAATTGACTAAATTTTGAAATCAAATACTAAAAGTAGTATTAGTAAAGTAAGCCTTTTCAAAAACAAAGCACAGTCGGTACACAGCTTTATTACACACATTTTATCGTCGCTTCATTCAATTTTGATGAAGTAATTATCAGTTTCGATACTACAATCAATTTCGGTTTCGGAACGACCGTTCCTTCTTCAGGGCAAGCGTATACTGATTTGACAGTTACAAAAATATTTTTCCCATCCACTTTTTTTGTGTAATAAAGCTGTGTATCGACTGTGCTTTGTTTTTGAAAAGGCTTACTTTACTAATTCTACTTTTTGTATTTGATTTCAAAACTTAGTCAATTTAGTTACAAAAATGCAATAGTCCCCAGGGGTTTAATCCAGTGGCGTAATTTTTTTCTTTCGTCATTTGATAAATAATACGATAGACAGTATGACGTATTTTTATCCATCGCTCGGAAGAAGGAACGGTCGTTCCGAAACCGGTCGGCTTTACTCAAATATACAAGTGGTTCAAACAAAGTAACATTTATCAATATTCAAACATTTATCTACAATGGATAACCACAAAGTTATAGCTACATTCAAAAGTATGAAATATTTTAGTTTTTCTGATTTCAAACCATTCAGTCAGCAGAAACCATAATCGTAATTACGACGTAGTATTTATTTTCTACAAATTAATAACATCGAAAAAGACTTGTAGATTTTCTGGAAGCGCTGATGACAGAATTAATACTTTTATAAAATCAACTAATTCGCAACGTTTCTCCTGAAGTTTTCCTGATTTTTACAGTGTTCTGCTTCCGTGTTTCTATCCAATGAAACACACCTATTTTGTGTAAACTTTTATTAATTTACTTCTTCAAACTTAGGAAATATACTTTGTGGGGTCATTTTTAATTAAATGAAAACAAATTATATTATCGACATGTTTCAAAAACAAAGTTTTCTTCGTCACGATAAGAAATTCATATAAAAATAACTAAATACAAACAAGTACAAATAAGAACATAGACAAAATATTTAAAGGAGAGGTAATTAATTATCTACTTAAAAATTTCATAAAAAAACAATAATTTATTTATTTATTTATTTTCGGGAAATCGACAGTTTACATTTTTCCAGTTTGTACATGTTTGTATAGCCAAAATAAAACCAATTATGGATTTCCTCCATGTGACTTTACCTCTGATTAACAGCATAATAAAAAAATTAAATAATAAATTTATAATAAAGCAGTATGAGATCAAAAATTTTATAAAATAAAAGATTAAGTATATAAAACTAAAATTTACATAAAACATAAAATATCAATACATTGGTAACCATAAGAAGCCAGGTTGTACATTTAAATCAAATCATAACAGAATTAAAGATAAACGATAGAAACATAGACACATAACATATTCATGAAACATCAGAGAAATACTCTTTTACGTACCCCTTATATTTGGTAGGTTCGGAATTGAAAATGTCCACCTTGGATAATATGCTATTGTAACTACTGCATAGTCTGTTCAGACAAGAATTTTGCTTACAGTTTGTCTTGCATTGATCAACCCTGAACAGGACAGAAGAGCGTGTTGTACGCGCAGGTACATTAAATTGAATTTTATTTAGCAACTCTGGGCAATTATTGTTAACTAATTTGTACAGGAATATTGCATCCTTATAATGCCTTCGTACACTCAATGAATCAATTTTAAAGTATGAAGCTGCCTCTGCATAATTATTAAATCTTACATATAATAAAAAAAAGTAACAAAGATATTTGAGGAATTTGTTTTGAATTGCTTCAATTTTGTTCGTATGGATTTTATAAAATGGAGACCAAACAACTGACGCAAACTCCAAATGACTTCGTACGTAGGCAAAGTAGAGTTCCTTAATGACGTGGGTATTATTTAGTTACTTCATTTAACCATAAACATGGATAAAGCATATGGGTCGAGGAAAAGCTGCAATAATGGTGTAAATCCGACATTTTGACCAGTCAACAATAGTTTCTAAATAATCTGTTCTTATAATATTGTGCAATATGTTATTTTATTTCATTTTTACAAGTTTTTGAAGTTGGTTCATAATAATATCAATTCATAATTTTTTTCATTATAAATTACTAAGTATGTATCAAAATGAATGCTATTAATTTATTCACCGAAAATCGGGACGCATTACGTAGAATTAATGTCAATATATGATAATATAATTTAAATAATAAAAGTTTGTTAAGCCCTGCTGGCGTACAGGGTAGCATCCCTTACGCTTGACGATACGGGAAGCCGTTGCATGTACCAGATACGAGATGTGATTCCAGATAAAGTTCTATTCCTTTAGACAACTTAAGCAACGAATTAATGGCCTTGGAGGAACAACTAACCGATTCTACGACTTGCAGGTTTCCTCGTCATTAATTATTTATAAATCGGTTAAAGAAGAGATAGTAAGAATTAACTCCTACATTTAAGTTGAGCAAATGAACCGGGACGATTAAAAAAAAATCAGAAAACGTTCAATAAATCTTTGGTAAATTTTATTAATGCAAACATAATCTATCTTTGAAGAAGAAGATAGAAATAATAATCTATACGAATATATGAAAGAGAACAAGACACAGAAAAAGATAATGGTCGCAACTGGGACTCGAACCCAGAACCTCTCGTCATTAATTGTGGAATAGGTAAACGCACGTCCCGGATAGACGATAGGTTCTATCTTTTTTCTGTTTTTCTGTGTCTTGTTCTCTTTCATATTTTCGTTTAGATTATTATAACTATCTTCTTCTACAGTGATATATTGCATTGATGGGAATAACCTTCAAAAGTAATAAAAAGAGAGTTTTTCTTATAAAAATTGAATGTTCATTGATGGTGGGTTTCTTCATTTACCGAGAAAGCTAAATGCAATGCTAATTGTAAAAGTAAAAGTAAAAACCGATAAAAGGGGTAGTTGCCTATGATATGAAGAATAAATTAGTTGAAGATAATAATGTTAATTCTAAAATTTGGAATTATGAGATTGACTATTATGACGGTTTGACAGTAGGGCGCAATGGCAGAATTGGTAAACGCACGTTCGAGTCCCAGTGGCAACCATTATCTTTTTCTGTGTCTTGTTCTCTTTCATATTTTGGTTTATTTATTTATTATATTTTATTTATTATTACTATCTACTTCTTCAATGATATAATGCAGTGATGGGAATAACCTTCAAACGTCATAAAAAGAAAATTTTTCATATAAAAATTAAACGTAATCCACTCAAATGGAAATATTTTTTAAGTATTTTATTCATTTTTTTTTAAATGGAACGTAGAAAATTAATATCGAAAACATTGGTAAAAATATATTATGCGAATACCGTAGAAGAGTCCCAATAGCTCGAGGCTAGTGAAACGGTAGCATGCCGAAGTTAAGTTTGTCATGAGGAACTAGGTGGAACTGGAAACTTGGGATATACCTAGCTATTCAGATGATCACTAAATACATTTAAATGTATTTAAAGCGACGGCAACATTTTTTTTTTACCACAGTTATACTGAGAGTATCTACCACTCCACAATTGCTGTACACCCAAAAAAGGGCCATTAAAAATTATTTTGTTATTAAATTGAATTCACATAATAATATCAGATATTATCTATTTTCTGAGAAACCAAGGAAAGCAATCCGAGTATCCAATATCTCTAGAATTAAATAATCACTGGAACAACTGAGAAAATCTAATAATAATTATACTAAAATGAATCTACGAATTATTTGGAATTGTCAAATATCAAATAAGAAAGTTTTCATGTAATCTGCTTCGGCGAAATATGAACATATATATTTACTTATACATATACGATATATGAAACGAACGTGAAATATTGAAGTTGTTGAATTTAATGGGGCACCAACAGTATGGTGATTTTATTCTGGAACTTTATCAAGAGACCGTTCTTGCCATCTACAAATTTGTAAATATGTATCTATTTGTATTACATGCTTATTTGGTTGTAAAAAAAACATTCAATTTAAGTTTATTACCACAATTGATAGGGTCGAGTATCAATTTAGTGGGCTCTGAAACAAAATACAAGTATCTCGGTACGATAGTTTATTTTACCTATGTGGTCGAGCGGATAAAATCCTAGACTATGTGTCCAGAAGTCTTGAGTTTATATTCCAGTGAGAGTGCTAGATATTCCCAGTATCACCCTGCTAAATGTCTGGATGTCTGATGGCTAAGATTCCTTGAAATAACACTGGGTTAGGTTACCAGATCTGAAAAACCGTAAATAATTACTATAAATCTTGGAAATTTTGAAATTACACTTTCTAAGTATTTTTTTTCGTATGAAGACATGTTTTAAAAAATCTATATATATAAAATGAATCCCTGTTTTCCTTGGTCACACCATAACTACAGAACGACTTTACCTATTTCATTCATATATTTTTTTTAAGTTTTCTAATATTTTGTAAAAGGTTCTTACCGAAAGAAAAATTAAGAAAATTGCGCAGAAAATTGAATAATTTCAGAAAACTTAACGACGATTTTAAATTCGCACGTTTGACAGTTCACGCTTTTGATGAAATTGAATTTAGCAGGCATATTTTTTTTGTATTAAAATAATTGTCTATGGATTTTTAAAATTTTAGGTATTTTAAATAGGTACCTATTTTAGGTACCAAATTTGATTGATGGTTCTTATAATATACAAAAATTAATATTTATAATATATCTACGAAAAATTAAAATTTGAATAAAAAATTGTAATAGGTGGCACGTGAGCTGTTGGAAAACTGAACGTACTGGAACTGAATATATGGAGGAGGGTTTGGGGAACGGGGAGCTGGAGAGGGGTGAGGGTTGAGGGAAGGTGGAAGGGGAACGCGGGAGAGTAGGGGATGCGGGAGGGAAAGGGGACGCACGGGATAGAACATGCAGGGAGAAACAATTTATTTCTTTGAATATGGCATTGCAACGCATGGCGGTAACAAGCTAGTAATTAGAATAAACTTATTTTATTATCATTTTGAGCTTCCATCATTCTACAATACCAACCACTTGTCCACAAAAGATTAAATATCATATTTTCTTTAATTTTATTGGACTTATAGCAAATTGGGTGGATTAATGACTGAGAAATACAACAAAAGGTGACTCAAAAGAATTAACAAGTATACTAAAAAGTGCATTAAAGATTTTATTTCATATTAAAACGACTCTAAAACAATTCGAATCCTCAGCACAGATCCCTAAAGAAGACGCACAAAAGTCAAAAAAAGCTTTTTATGTTAATACAATAATATTTTATGTATTTTTAGACATTACTTATGTATTTATTTATTTATTTATTGTAAGAAACAAACAGCAGTTTTATACAGGATGTTAAAAATGAAGCGGTTAAAAATGAGGTAAGCCAAAACAGTTTCTTATGCTAATGGTTATTATGATATAATACAAAATTTTAATTGAAAATGAAAATGAAATTAACAAAAATATATAAATGTAAGTATATTAGAAGGAAGAAGGAATATGAAAGGGCAAGAGGCAGAGGAAGATGGGATGGGGACAGGAGATGCTCATGCTGTACCTTTTCTATAGCTGTGCATTAATTTAATTCACATTTGTGGTCGTACGCTTGACTTCATATCGGTATTTCACAAGAGTATTATTAAGAATATCGATATTGTTAAATTGCGTGTTATATTGCGCGCATATGCGGGGTATTGGAGAATTTTTTCTAAGGTTGGTTCTGTACGCGGGCAAATGAAAAAAATGTTTTAGTCTGGTTGGTCTTGCAGGTATGTGAATTCTTAAATAATTTACGAGTTCAGGAGAGTCCAGGCCGTTATTCAGAATTTTGTATAAAAATATTTGATCAGATATTAATCTACGCGTTTGAAGTGGAGTAAAGTTGTGAAATTTTAAGGATTCGGTGTTATTTGCAAAGAGTGATTTGAATTTATAATTTATGTGTTTAAAAAATTTGTTTTGCACACTTTCGATTCTGTCAATATGGCATTGGTAGAACGGTGCCCAAATTAGTGTGCAGTATTCTAAGTGGGGGCGGATATACGTGGTGTAAAGGGAATACATAGTTTTAATATTGCGAAAAGGTTTAGATATGCGAATTATAAATCCCAATATCTTATTTGCTTTGTTGATTACTTCGTTAATATGTTTGATAAATTTAGTTTTACATCTAGTACTACCCCAAGGTCACGGATTGATTCTATTTCATTGATATGTGTATCATGAAAGTTATAATTAAAAGAAATTTTATTTTTGTTACGCGTAAAAGATAATTTGTTGCACTTAGAAATGTTTATGATTAATTTGTTTAATTTACAGTATGCAAAAAGACGATTTAGGTCTTCTTGAAGTTTTATGCAGTCATTGATAGATTTGATTACTAAGTATATTTTTTTGTCATCTGCATAGCATTATAACATAAAGAAACATTATAACAGAAAGAATTACGTAGCATTATAACATAAAGAAACAATAAATATATGAGGGTTACCGTATCCCACAACTTTGTCAAAACAAACATCACACAGGAGGCATTTCTTAGGTTTCGCTTCTACAATAAATTACGTCAATAGAATTCAATCATATTTTACGTCAATAGAAATGAAAACTATGCCAAATGTTCTGATCAAAAAGGTTTTTTCACATTTATTTCTAAAATTATTGATACTCACTTTAATATTGTATTAGGTTCCCTTGTTGTCTTTGCAGAATGATTCGCTTTTAACATGTAATGTAATCCCTTATAAATCTTTGTTTTTCATTATGTTATTTCTTACCCTTATATTTTTTATAAATCATTAGGGTATATTTTATTTTTGTTTTTTCTATTGTTGAAGAGTATGAACTAGTGACAAAATGAAAAATAACATTCTGTTTGATCTCTCAACACTTTGTTGTAAATTCATATAATAATCTAATATATAAAATTCTCGTGTCACGATGTTTGTTACCACACTCCTCCGAAACGGCTGGACCAATTTTGATGAAATTTTGTGTGCTTATCTGGTAGTTCTGAGAATCGACCAACATCTATTTTTCATACCCCTAAAAGTAAAGGGTGTTCCACTCCGAAGAAAATTATTTTCCCCATACATTTTGTATGGAACGAATTCTCCTATTTTGAAAGAACTGCAGCAATATTGTAAGGAGTATAATATTGAACTGTGAACCGGGGGAGGGGGGAAAGGAACTCAGGAAGGGGGGTTAGCGGGACGGGGGAAGGGGAGAAATGGAGTGGGGAGAGGGAGAGGGAAGCGAGAGGGGAAAGGATACGTAGGGAGAAACAATTTAGATCAAGGTATGGTATACGCAGGGAGAAACAATTTAGATCAATTCAGCTAATAAGTTGACAACAGTTTTTGATTCTGAGGCGGTACGAAGTTCGCCGGATCAGCTAGTTTTTCTACAAATTTCCTCTATTTGTCATTGTTATTTATAAATTTTATTCTGCTTTTACTTAGCTCTTTTGTAATGACCGATATTTATGTGTGTTACTTTTATTAAATTGTGAAATTATTAACCGCGATTCCGCGATACAGGTGAACAGGGTTAATAATTATTTGCTAAACAATGTATTTTAATTGTGAAGAAGCAATACATATATAAATGTGGGCCTCACGGAATACTTTGCCAATGCTATAACCAATTTTTCAATAAATTCGATTTAATAAAATGAAATAAAATAAAATACAATAATGTTCGTAACGGAAATAATGAACATGGTTAAGAAAAAAATTAATATTCTCAAATAATATGAGGTACGGTTGTACGAGTATAAAATGAAGTATTTATTTTACTGGTACATACTACGCATGTATTTCTTCTTTTATGAGGTTATCATTAAATTTCTTGTTTTTACCATTTTTTTCTTTAATTTTATATCTGAAATGTTTTTTTTATTTCCCTCAAAGATTGTTGAATGCTTTTAGTGCCTGGAATCAGTGGAGTCTTTGTTGAAATCTTATGTGCACAGTTCAATTTTTTTTGTATGCTTGACTAACTGGACTGTTAATGATTGTTTGCACGTATTATCGACGGCCGGCGTAGTTCAGCGGTAAGGCTCTTGACTCGCACACCGAAGGTTGCGGGATCGACTCCCGGCGTGGCAAATTTTTTTTTGATTAATTTGTGTTATTTAACAATTTATTAATTTAAAATAATATATAGTATATTTGCGGCACGTTCTAGAGTGGAAGATACTCTCAGTATCGCCCTGGTGTAAGACCACTATTTAGAATTGAAACGTTACTTGAAATGGCATTAGCCGTGTTTGGTGACCAGATCTGAATAGCCAGGTACTTCCCCACCTTCCTCTTCCCTATCTCCTTCCCCCCACCTTAAGCCTTACAACATACCCCAATTGGGGATGCCATAGCCTCACTGGCTTCACACAGGAGCGGTTTGGACTCTTGTGCGGTATTCATGTAAAAAAAAAAATTATATTAAATTTGTTTTTCGGTCAAAATGTAATTGAGTAGTGTTTTTCTCCACCCCTGGTCTATGGTCACCGAATTTGATTTGAACTATCAAATTCTAATGTTTATTTCTTCTGTGTCTTAGTAACAGATGAATTAAGCTGTACTGAGAGTATTTTCTGAAAATATAGTATATAGTTTTTTTTGTTATTATTTTTAAAATTAAAGATATGTTAAAATTAAAGGCTCGAGGGATACGAATAAACTGACAATATTTGAAATTTTTCTACTATCACTACAGTAAGCGGAAAATGTTGCTTTTGTAGTGATGGAGGAATTAGCCAGCCGAGAAATCAAACACTCGACGCCTGGGTGGGACCCAAACGCGATTCCGACTCAGCCAACGACTTCAATACGGTAACCTATTTCACGAGGCGACTTGTCAATAACCACAGAAGATTTGAAAGTCATGTTGGTGAAAGGCATTGGTGTAACGGACATGCGAAAAACTAATAACCAAAAACTCGTTTTTAAGATGGCCTCATTGCAAGATAAAAACAATTTCAAGGCGGAATTGAGCAAAGAACTTCAGGGACAAATTACAGTGACTGACGGTAAGCAACTCAATCCGCTTTTAATCATAAAAGGGATGATAAAAGGTGCTTCTGACGATGACCTACTCAAGTCACTCAAAAATCAAAACAAAGATTGCGGTTTAGATTTCACACAGAATTTAAAAATTAAATATAAAAAAAACCACAGGAACAAACTTCTATGCAACGTTGTCCTTGAGGCATCTCCAAAAAATTGGAGATCTTTAATTAACGCTGGACGAATTAACGTAGGGTATCAACGTCTTATGGTCGAAGATCAGTCACCATTGATGCAGTGCTACCAATGCCTAGGTTTTGGTCACTCCCAACGTTTTTGCAGAGAGAAGCTTAGTTGTGTTCACTGTGGTGAAGGCCATAAATATGACACGTGTCCCAACAAGGCCAAAGAACCAACGTGTTCAAACTGCAATGGAGGTACTAGAAACCACCGGGCAACAAATCCAGATTGCCCTCTCTGGAAACTTATGGATGAACGTTTCAGAGAAAGGGTAGACTACGTGGGCCACTGCTAAAGGCAACTTCAAGGAAAAAAAATGTTTTAATATTCAAGAATACACCACCAAAAATTCCTGTATGCGTATTATGTATATGAACGCTAGAAGCATCAGAAACAAAATTGACGAAATTGAAGAAACCCTAAAAAACATTACAGAAAAGGTACATATTCTCGTGATAACGGAAACCTGGCTGCGAAAAGGAGAAGAACCTTTTTTCAATATTACTGACTACGCTGGAATTTTTGCTTCCCGTGAGCTCGACCGAGGAGGAGGAGTCGCCATCTACATGCAAAACACACTAAGCAATAAGAAAATAGAAAAATGTTGCAGTGAAAATACTTTTCTTGGAATTACGATCACGGCAAAAAATATTAAACCTATCAATTTGTATGTTTTTTACCGTAAGCCCAACTCAAACATAACAGATTTTTTTGACTCTTTAGAAATAATATTAAATAAAAACAAACAAGACACATTACTTTTTGGAGATTTTAATATCGATATTTCAAAAGAAACTGATATTGCACGGAAAAATGTTCACACCTTAAAATCGTACAACTTTTATGTGTGTAACACGATGTTTCCCACAAGGGTAACAAATAACACCAGCTCGTTGATAGATCATATTATCACAAATAGAACAAATGTTTCTGGGATAATTTCAAATATTGATGATCCCCTTAGTGACCATAATATACTGATATTGGATTATGAAAACTCTCTGAAAAACCTCCCCAATAACAGATCCCCAAAAAACCTCTCAAACGCTTACAAAATAAATTATCAAAAATTAAATACGTCACTTAAAACTTGTAAATTTACCCATTCGTCTGACGACGTAAACCAAAATAATAATAATTTCGCTGACTATCTTCAAAATGCTGTAAATTCATGCAAAACAAAAGTAAAAACTAATATAGGAGACAAAAGACTGAACAATACTCCATGGTTTGATGCCCAACTCGATTCACTTATTAAAGAACGAAATAGCATATTTAAACTTTGGAAACAAAATCAAGGAAGTATTTCTTTGACAATAGAAAAAAATAAAGCTCGTAACACTGTCACAAATTACAGAAGATATATTAAATCTATGTATTATACAAAATTGCTTAATGAAAACATGAATAAGCCACAACGAACCTGGAAAACAATCAACTCCATTCTCTCAAATAGCTCGCGAAACCCAAAAATAACTTGTAAATCTCTAGTCATAAATGACGAAGAAGTAAAGGGACCAAAGGAGATTGCAACTGCATTTAACGCATTTTTTCTCTCAGTTGGGGAAAGTCTAGCATCAGTAATAAAAACTTCAAAAACTGATGTGAACACGATCTACACGGAACCTCAAGCAAAACAATCTTTTAACATGATCAGGACAAATAAAAATGAAATCCTACGTGTCATATCTAACCTTAAGTCCAAAGCGGCAGCTGGTTCTGATGGGATAACCTCTCTCCTTCTCAAAAATTGCAAGGAGGAACTGGCAGATGACCTTGTACTCTTAATAAATTTCTCTCTATCAAAAGGTATCTTTCCAGACAATCTAAAAATTGCGAAAATAATTCCTATTCATAAAGACGAATGCAAAAAAAATGTCCAAAATTATCGTCCAATCTCTATACTTCCAGCTATCTCTAAAATATTTGAATGTATCATTAAAGAAAGACTATTGAAATATCTCGAACACAACAAAATTCTCACGACAAAACAATACGGTTTCAGACGACGATCTAATACTAAATGTGCAGCTTTTGATTTTATATCAAATATACAGAAACATGTTGATCATGGGGATTTTATTGATCTAAAGAAGGCGTTTGACACGGTGGATCATAACGTATTGATCGAAAAACTGAAACATTTGGGTATTGTTGGTACTCCTCTGGAACTTCTCCGATCTTACCTATCAAATCGCTTCTCGGCAGTAGAACTGGGAGGAGAAACGAGTGAGTTGGGTAAAATAACATGTGGAGTGCCACAGGGATCAATTCTTGGGCCGTTGCTATTTCTTATCTATGTGAATGACATAACAAAGTGGGGTATTAAAGGAACTTTGCAACTCTATGCGGACGATACAGTAATTTTTTACAACAAACTGAACCTAGCGGAGCTTGAAACGGAAATGAATGCTGATATTTCTAAACTCACAAGCTGGTTAAGAATAAACAAACTAACTCTTAACGTAAAAAAAACTCATTATATACTTTTTGGCAACAAGAAAAATATCAGCCTCAATATCAAAGTTGGTGATAACTGCCTCGAAAAGAAAATGAGCACAAAATATTTGGGCCTGATCGTAGATTCCCAACTTTCGTGGGATCTCCACATAAATCATGTAAAGGAGAAAATTACACCCATAACTGGTGTACTTTATAGACTCCAAGGATTACTACCCGTACCTTTATTAACATCAGTGTACTACGCCATGGTACATTCACACCTTTCTTATCTCTGCTGTATCTGGGGATTTGCCTCAAAGAAATTGATAGCTGATCTGCAGGTGGTTCAAAACCGAGCTCTCAGAAATGTTTTTGGACTTCCATGGGACACCCATGTCAGAGACATCTATTCAGTTTCCGGTATTCTTCCAATCACAGTCCTTCCTAAATATGAAATCACAAGCACCATCCTACAAATTACCCAACAATCAACTCACACTAACATCAAGCCACTTTACAATCAAGACATCCACACTCACAATACTCGAAATAGCAATAAAATCCGCATACCTCAAACACACACTACAAAATATGGAATAAAATCTCTGAACTATGTTGCCTATACACAATATAATTCGCTACCAGATATGTACAAGGGAATTCAGCAAAATAAAAAAAATCAGAGTAATGCTTTAAAAGAATATTTTTTAAGTATGTATAAGGATGAAACTTTGTAATTTTCTTGTCATGTCTCAATTGTCTTGTCTCTTTTCTCTTCTTTTCTTTTCCATTAAGTTGTAATCATCCATATCTGTATAATCTTGTTCCCTTTTTCTTTAATTGTTTTCCATTGCTGTTTATTCTACTCAACCTGTCTTTTATTTTTCTTCTACATTGTATGTGAATCTTATATTTTAATATCCAAATTCCTATGTAAAATCTTAACTATTACCTCCCACCCATGATTTGTATGTTCCTCCTGTCTTAAAATGAGTTCTGTAACTCATCGGGATTGCTATAGCAAGAAATAAAAAATAAAAAAAATAAAATAAAAAAAAATGTTTAAACTTGTTTCTATTGTTCCTTTTCCGTTATTTTTATTTTTTAAATTCTTAAATATTAAATGTCATTATAACGAACAAATTCTAAAACTCTAAAATTAGGATTGGTTTAATGATTAGTGTATTTTTTGGTAAAAGCTTTGATATTTAATTATGATTCGAGCATTTTTTTACTCTAACTAGCATTTTTGATGAAGCAATTAATAACTAATTGTTTGCTTTCCATGAAAAAAAAACATTATTTTACTTTATCAAAGTGGTGGATATAACGACGATTTTATTATGATATTAAATAAATTCCTGTTTTAACGAATTTATTAATTTCAAGGAATTCCATATAATCATTTAGATTTCCAAATCCATACTTTTTTAAATATTTATTACCTTACCTAAAGTATTCCAGAAAAATAAATATTTTAGTAATTTAGATTTTCATATCGTTTCATAAGTGATTTTTCGATTAATATATATATATATACAGTGTGTCCGGGGGTAAAGTGCATTAACTTCGGGAGGTGATTCTACATGATGGTAGGAGTAAAAAAGATTAACAACTTTTTCCGAAATTCCAACATTTTTTTTCCCATACAAAAAGACGTACCTACTAAAAATACTTAGTGTGAGGTACGATCTTACTTGCTGAGAGCCTGCCGAGCGCCCGACTCGATTGTGATTGGCCCGTATCGTAACAGCGGAAAATAATAAATCTGGCCGCACACGCCGGACTAATTTTATCTTTTTACCTCAAAACTACGCATGATTTACTTTTTCCTTGTATGCGCATGATTTACTTTTTCCTTGTATGTTGAATCCGACAATAGGTTTTGGCAAACAATTTTAAACCATAATATCCCTCGGACATGTAAAATATTAACTGATTCATATAATAATTTTGGTGACCCGACATTTGATCCGGCGACATTTGATCCGGCGACAGTTGGTCCGGCGACATTTGATCCGGCCGACATTTGATCCGGCCGACATTTGATCCGGCGGACAGTTGATCCGGCGGACATTTGATCCGGCGACAATTGATCCGGCCTGATCCTTTAGAAGATTTTTTCTTCAAGTAAGTATGTAAAGAGGATATATAGCCGTACAACCAAAGTCGATGTATTTATATCTGAAGGCATCTTGAGTGAAAATCCGCTGAAAAAACATTTTTACTAACAATAATTTCGATTCTCCGAAAAAGCATGCGACAATACAAAATACAACATACTTATACTTGCAGTCAGTTTAACAAAAAAAACATAAAAGATTCCTACTTGCGTATAACTTTTCAACTGCTCTCAACCGTCTCGAGCCAGTGAGTGCCAATGGCATCCCCAATTTTGGTATGGTGTGATACTGAGGATAGTGGGGAGGGGAAGGAGACGTGGAAAACGTACCTGGCTATTCAGATCTTGTCACGTCATTTCAAGTAATCCGACTAAACCTACATATACTGTACACCAGCGAACAAATTACAAAAATCATATGATTTTAATTTTTTTATATTTCTATTTTTATTTTTATTTTATAGAACTTTTATCAAAACACAAGAGTCCCAACTGCTCCCAACCGTCTGGAGCACGTGAGACTATGGTATTCCTAATTTTGATATGTTGTGAGGCTGAAGATAGTGGGGAGGAGAAGGATATGTGAAAAATTTTCCTGGCTATTCAGATCTAGTCACCAAACACGCCTGAAGCCATTTCAAGTAACGTTTCAATTCTGAATGAACGAATAGCAAAATACGACATTCTTATATGTGCAACATCTACTTAAGGATTTAGGAGGCGGATATGTTTACCGTCGCCCCGGCAACCATTTATTGGATTACCAACATTCCTGCCATAGGTCATCTCAAGTGGTTCGCTACTTTTAGTGAATTAACTCAGGTGCTTGGGTTCTTGGAGTGAGGTTTGTCTAGGTCTTTGTGGCAAATGTTTTTCCTCATCTACTGCGTGGCGGTCCGAATCGGGAGAGGCTGCTTGAGGAAGACATAATCTAGATCTCTCCAGCCGGACTCTCTCGACCCATCACCTTGCACCGGAGTGGGGGAGGTGGATTCATACGTCTCTCACTCTTGGACACATTGAGATTAAGATTCCTCTACGCACCCCTAATAAACTTTTCTTCCTCAGAACTTCCTCTCCTTCCTTTTATTAAAAAGACCCTCCACACAGCGTCCCCAAAGATGACATAGACCCTGAGTGATTTTTTTTCCTCAGGGCCTCATGCGTGGAGCTATTGTAAAATTTAAAAAATGCAGTGTATGGTGACTAGATCTGAATAGCCAGGTAAATTTTCAAACCACGGTTTGTTAATGTCTTATCTTATGTAAACCCGGTTACCAAACGTAGCGAACCACTACGAACCACATACCAAAATTGGGGATGCCATTGGCACTCACTGGCTCGAGACGGTTGAGAGCAGTTGGGACTCTAGTGTAATTTTCAGATAAAAAAGTTATGCGCAAGTAGGAATCTTTCACGGTTTTTTGTTAAACTGACTGCACGTATAAGTATGTCGTATTTTGTATTGCTGCATGCTTCTTCGGAGAGTCGAAATTATTGTTAGTAAAAATATTTTTTCAGCGGATTTTCACTCAAGATGCCTTCAGATATAAGTACATCGACTGTAGTTGTACGGCCGTACATCCTCTTTTTATACTTACTCGAAGACAAAATCTTCTAAAGGATCAGGCCGGATCAATTGTCGCCGGATCAAATGTCCGCCGGATCAACTGTCCGCTGGATCAAATGTCGGCCGGATCAAATTTCGGCCGGATCAAATGTCGCCGGATCAACTGTCGCCGGACCAAATGTCACCGGATCAACTGTCATGGAACCAATAATTTTATATCTCTTCTTTGTGCATTAACACTTTTGCTTACCAAGAGTTTTGAATTGTTTGAATGAAAACATTACATATGTAAAATCGGTTTACGGTTGAAATATTAATTATCATAAACCAAGAAATACCTGATTTTAATCAGATTCTTCTAATACGCATAATTTCGTCCATTGTTTAGAGATAAATTCGACCTTAATTGTAGTCAGAGATTGTTTTCTGGAAATGCAAAAAACAATAGGACGGTCATCGTAGATACATACACACATAATTTTTAATCAATTATTAAAATTACATTTCACCACAAATCTCTTTTCGGAAGTAGTGAACTCTTTTGTGAATTTTAACAGTGGGTGATGTCGGAAATCTAGGTAAACTAGTTTTTACAAGTATTACCCAAAAAGTGGTCTGACAAATCTGCTGATTACAATACTGGGTTACCTAATCCATTCTATGGTCTATTTCGAGGAACCAAAGTTCAAGTCGATTCAACTTTTGGTTTCTATAGAAAAAAAAGTCTGTTTTCAATGATCTATTTCACGGATTCTATAGAAAATATTAGGTGGAATCCCAGCTGTAGGAGTGCATTAAAATTATATATATATTTTTAAAAGGGGTTGGAGGACAAAAGATATCATGGTAACACATAACAGCAGTGCTTTAAACTTTATTCTCTGTGTATTTCAGAGATCTCAAAATGATGAAAATAAAATATTTTGGTGCGTTATAACGTTGTACTAACTCAAATAACATGTTTTAAAATAACATATGTATGACGTTTGTGCCAAAGCTTTACAAGCAAAATGAAGTTAGTTGCTCTCCATATATGTTCAATTCTTTTCTTCACCGAAAGCGTATTGAAATTGGCTTTCTGGTCCCTACAAGAAGCTGTTTGTCACTGTCGCTGAAATCCCATAGGATTGTCGAAATATTGAATTATTGCTCCACATAAATGTACTGTGACTTTACATTCTGTGTGTCACATAAATAAAATATTACAAATAGTCACGCCACATTACCGATGTTGTACATCACATGAGATTGGTTCTCGTAGGAGCAAATACGACATTTAAAAAAAATTAATAGGTACTTACATTTGCTTTAAAGGTACGGCACAAGGCTTTAATCTATCCGGTCCTGTGGAACTCTCGAATCTCTTACTCTAGAAGGGCTTAAATAAAACAACAAACGGATAACAAAACGAGGGAGAAGAAGTTAAAATTCTGAAAGTCGGGAGGTTCCCGGCTATTTAAATCTTACCACTAAATTACACGTTTATACAGGGTATCCGGGGGTAAAGTGCATCAACTTCGGGAGGTGATTCTACATGATAGTACAAGTAAAATAGATAACTAACTTTTTTCGAAATTCCAACTTTTAGGGGTAGTTTTGAGGTAAAAAGATAAAATTAGTCCGGCGTGTGCGGCCTGATTTATTATTTTCCACTGTTACGATACGGGCCGATCACAATCGAGTCGGGCGCCCGGCAGGCTCTCAGCAAGTAAGATCGTACCTCACACTAAGGATTTTTAGTAGGTACGTCTTTCTGTATGGGAAAAAAAATTTGGAATTTCGGAAAAAGTTATTAATCTTTTTTACTCCTACCATCATGTTGAATCACCTCCCGAAGTGAATGCACTTTACCCCCGGACACCATGTATAATAATGTTCTGCACAATTAAATACAACTTTTCGATGTTCTATTATGGCCTCTCAATAGAGATATCAAGGTGCAATTGTATATTTAATGAAATTGGATATTTGATGTTGAAAAGAAAATTATTTTTTCAAAACAAAATAAACACGCAGGTCCTGAAAACGTTCCTCCAATATTTTTATTAAAATGTATATCCATATTAACAAATCCACTAATGAACATTTTTAACCTCTCTCAGATATCTGAAGATTTTCCTGATCAATGGAAGAATAGTTTTTTAAAGCGTATATTTAAAAAAAGGCAATAAAACTGACGTCTCAAATTATAGACCAATATGTTTACAATCTGCAATTCTTAAATTATTTTAATTTGTTTATTAGCGAAACTTAACAGGGAATTAATTAAAATTGTTACACCACTTCAACGTGGATTCATTTCGGAAAGATCAACTCTAACAAATCTTATGATTTGTCAACATCAAATAGTTGAAACATTGAATAAACGATCCCAAACTGATACAGTGTACACATATCTACTTTAGCAAGGCATTCGATAAGGTATCTCAAAAAATTTTAATTCAAAAACTAAAAGTTCTCGGCGTCTAAGGTATTATGTTAAACTGGTTTAAAAGTTACTTGTCATCTAGGAAAAAATTATATTACACTTTTAAGCAATTTGTAGATTCCAGAGAAGTTTCGCAAGGTTCTCATTTGGAACCTGCATTGTTTTTAATATTTATCAATGATTTTGTAAAAAAAAAATTATGAGTAAGCGTACTCCTGTTTGCTGACTACCTAAAAATTTCCAAAACGGTTACCACCATCAATGATTGTAATATCCTTCAATCTAATCTCGATCGCTTACAGGATTGGTGTAATTATAATTAACTGCTTTTAAATATAGATAAATGTCAATGTATATATATTTTTATGTAGAAAATAAAAACTTATTATGTCTCATTATAGTATCAACAATATTTCGCTTAGAAAAATGTCTCATGTCAAGATCTGGGTATCGTATTTGATGTAAAATTAACGTTTATTCCACAAATTAATGAATTTATTAATAAGGCTATGAAATGTTTGGGTTTTATTTTAAGGACAGAAAAAGAATTTTCCTCAATTTATTCATTTAAAATTCTCTTCACTGCCTTAGTAAGAAGTAATTTGGAGTAAGATTCCACTATTTGGTCCCCGTACCATAAAGTACATCAATGAAAATTGAGAGAGTTCAACATAAATTTTTAAGGTTCATTAATTTCAAACTCTCCGTACCCATTAGGCAAATTAACTATGATAACTTAATGAAAGAACTTAATTTAACTCATTTATCTTTTAGAAGAACCGAGAGCGATCTGGTACTTTAATTCAAATTAGTTAATGGCTCAATTGACGCACCGGACTTAAAGAAACTAATAACATTCCGAGTACCAAATCGTGACGCGAGGCTTCCAGAGCTGTTCTTTGTTTATCCGTCGAAAACTAACTATTTCATTAACTCCCAATCCATAGACTACATAGGCTTGAAAATAAATTTGGTTCCGTTGCTATTTTCATTATTTATCCCTTACCAAAATTTATTACGGAAATTTTTTTAATGCTGCTTCACTTCATTAATATAAAATTATTTTTATATTATTGTTTCCATTTCAAATATTATTCATGTAAAATTTGATGTAAACGTCCTAAGGGCGTAAATAAATAATAAATAAATTTAAAAAATTATTTTATTTCAACTCTGTGGAAGAACCGATCCAATTATACTCGTAATATTTCTTCAGCTCGAAATGTTTAGAAGCCGCGACATCTGTATCAAAAACCTAGAACCTTACTGATCTGCGATGAAAGTCGTAACGTGTATAAATCAATAACTACTTACTAGTCACAAAACACCAACACAGATTATTTTTTTAATCATTTCAGTAAATAAAGGAGGCGGGTATGGGTACCACTACCCCGGGAATTTATTGGATAACCAACACCTCTGCAATAAGTCACCCCAAGTGGTTCACTACGTTAAGTGACTTAGCATGGATGCCCGGGTTCATGGGGTGAGGTTTATCCGGGTTTTGGCGGTGGATGCGTCTGCCCACCAGCTGCCTGGTAATCTGGATCAGGAAAGAATAGTTGTGGAAGTCCCTTTCACTTCTACACCCGTACTATCTTGGAACATCGCCTTGCATCGCAGTGGGAGTGATGGACTCATACGTCCGTCACTCCTGTACACTCCTGTACTGAACCTCAGATTCCTACCCACCCCTCACATCCTTTCCCTCCCAGGACTTCTTCTCCTTTCTTCCCTAAAAAGACTCTCCACATAGCGTCCTCGAAGAAGTCATAGGCCCTGAGGGGAATTATTTTCATCAAGGCCTCCTGTGTGGAACTAATGTAAAAAAATGGTTCTCACAAGGGAGCATTTTTAAAATTCTAGTATCTACATTAGTCATAAAACTTTAATTATAACGTGATCTTTTAATAGTTAATTCAAAAGCAAATATTGCTGCGTACTTTGGAGCCCACCCATAAAACATTCTTAGTTGAATTAATCTCAATAAATTAAGATGTTATCTCCTCAACAAACGCCTTGAATATTCATTAACAGAGCTTTTTTCACCAACAAACAATAAACATGAATAAAATAGTCATAAATTTGCACCATTAACATTTTTCGTACAAAAATAACGTTGCAAGGTCGTCAATATTAATAGGAGAAAACGTTTTCTTTTATTTCACTATTATGTTCCTTCTTATTTCACTATTATGTTCCTTCTTATTTCACTATTAGGGTTGGCCGTCAACGCTTTTTTACGAATATGGATGCAATCAGGTCTCAAAAGATGTATTTTATATCCTGTATGTTATCGGACAGAGACCGGAGTTTTCAAAATCATACTTTCTTATATTCAGCTCTCCCAAATTATTATTATTTACGGACAAAACTTCATTTAGACAATCGGTGTAATATTTGTGAAAAAGACATATAGGAGAAGAAGATAGATATACCTGCGAATAAGCCCGTAAATTCGGCACTCTAAATAAATTCGCTTGATCTCCATACCAACTCATTATTAATGGTATTTTTTAAATGGATTAGTTTTTCCCTGCGTGTCCTTTCCCATTTGTCCCGTTCCCCTTCCACCCCCCCCCCCATTCCTCTCCCGCGTCCTCTTTCCCTCTCGCGTTCCACTTCGCCTCCTCCACCTTCCCTTTCCCCACTCCACTCCCATTTTCCCCCGTCCCGCAAACCCCTTTCCCGAGTTCGCCTCCACCCTCCCCCCTCCCAGATTCTCCTCCCCCCTCCTTGGTTCCCCTCCCACCCCCTCCCGCCTTCCATAAATGAATTCCCGGCACATTTAGTTTTCAAACAGCTAGCGTGCCATGTATTGCAATTTTTCTATACAAACTTCTTAATGCCAGAGCTCACCAGGCAATAACAAACACAACGTTCACATACATTTCGGCGATTCAATTTTTTATGAAAAATCAAAATGCCAGAGCTCACCAGTAGTGTTATACAAACCTTGTCCTGACAATAACGAACACAACAAAAAAAGAATTATCCAATTTGGTGCAGTCGTTCGGAAGTTATGCAAGAACATGCATTTCGGCGATCCATTTTTAAATATATATACATAGATAGATAGATAAATAGATAGATTGATAGATTAAAAGATATTATGTAATATTACACAATAATGCCCATTCACCTCAATAGTAAGTAAATACATTAAACATTAGATAGTATATATTTTTAATAGTGATGTAAAATCACAAAATTGCTTGTAAAATGCAAAAACAGATATTTCAGAAGTGCTTACCAGGTCATTTGAAACAAACCATTGTCAGCTGAAACATTCTTCCCTTCCTATGACCGTTTTATGTTCGGTAGTATTTCATAGTCAAAAGTATGCTTCTAACGGAAATTACTGAAATGACAACCTCCCTGGCGCGGAACATTCAAAAGTTACATATTTTAATCGCACAAAAAGCTCCAATGGAAAACGTGGATTAATTTTCAATTCAGATAGCATTTTCCAATGAACGGTAACGTGCTACATAATTCCAACTGGCGAAAACAGAAATGCAGTTTTTTGACTGGGCTGATAGTAAAAATATGAAATAATTGACGCGAAAAGCTCTATCGAGATTTTACAGGGACTACGGAATCGCGTTTTCGTTTTTAAAGTATACATATTTTTAATAAAGATTTTAAAATGCGAACTGTTGTGCGATACTAAATATTCAAACAATGTGAAAAATCGACACACAGTCGAGATGGGTGTACGAGTACCACCGCCCGAGAACCGTTCATTAGATATCTATCACCCCTATCATGGTCGTCCCAAATAGACAAATAAACTCCAAAATCAACAAATAAAATTTGTTGTTTCATTCCGTAGATTGTTAAAGAGTTAAAAACATGTATGTTTAAAAAAAAACTATTGAATCCTGGGATAGAATGCAAATTGAGGAGTGTTTTCATAAAGAGAAGTATCTACAAATCTACAAAAACCTCGGAGTCAATCTTATCATAATCATTAAACGCAAATTCGATTAACTGTTAAACATGATGAATAATATGAAAACCTCGTTCATTTGTGAAAAGTCATATTTATTTAAAGTAGTCCAAAATTTAGAATTCTTACGAAATAGAAATCTACAAATTAAAAATAAATGATTCCGCAGTGCGAAACCTCCCGCCCATTTTATTTTATTTTTGTATTTTAGTTATTTATTTAATCTGAAATAAAAATAATTGTATTCGTGTTTGCTTTATCTTTCTAAGTACCTATCCCACCAAAACAATTATTATAAATACTCGCAAATAAAAAAATGTTAACATCATAAAACCGACCATTGATACATCCATAAATAAAATACAGTATCTAGGCAAAAAATTAGGTAGTGAATCAGAAAAAAGTTTCTTTATTACATAACTAGATACATGAAAATAAGATTATAATAAATCTTTCACAAATTATTAGTTACATATTTCACTCCGCCTGGTCGAGGGGTAAGGTCAAGGACTGGCAATCCGAAGGTCGCAGGATCGAATCTCGGTGTGTGCAAATCAATTTCATTTGATCAATTGGTGTTATTTCACGATTCGTTAATTAAAAATAATATTTAGTAAATTTGCGAAACGTTCCAGAGTGCAAGATACCTACTCTCAACGCCCTGGTGTAAGACCACCATTCAAAAATGAACGTTGCTTGAAATGGCTTTAGCCGTGTTTAGTGACCAGATGATGTAGGATTAATTATTAATGTGAAAAAAACCAAATGCATGTACATAAAATCTCCAAGTTTGAAAATGTGGAATGTTCCTAAAATAACCGCTCATAGCTTTGACTGTATACATAGAGGAATTGTTAATGTTTGTGACTGTGAAAAAATAGATTTCACAAATGAATATACTTATCTGGGAATAATTGTTGATAACAATTTTAAGTGGGATAAACAAGTGGCTAAAATTTGTAACCAGCTCAGATCCTTAGCTAGTAACTTTTACAAATTAAAATTTATTTTGCCTCATTGCACTCTTAAACTCATATATTTTTCTATGGTCGAATCCATCCTTAGATATGGTATTCGAACTTGGGGACATGCAAGCACTACTTACATTAAATATATTGAAAATTTACAAACTGCCATAATAAAAAAAATTGTCACAACAAATATTTACAAACAGAGACATAACTTAAAACTACTGTATGGCTCAGAGAGCCTACTTACAATAAAAGGTCTCCACTGGTTCACTACTATTATGGATAATATGGGGGAAAGCCCTTACAAACACCTCCTTGTACACAAACATACCACAAGATTTAGAGAAGGAAAGGGCCTAAAAACTCCTCGAATATTAAATAAATATGGAAGCCGTACTCGTGAATATCTAATACCAGTGATTTTCAATAAAATCAATAAAAACATAAAATTTGAAAAAAATGATAGACTAAGTCCTAAAATGATAAAACTATGGTTAATGAACGAAAACTCCATGTATCTTTGAATATCTTAATATAGCTGCCTACATATCTTGTTATTAGGCAGATATATTGAAATATCTTATATATTATGATTGTAAGTTAAAATATCCAATATTACTATGTGATCTATTCTAATGTTTCCTTAAAACTATAAATATATTTACAAATATTTTCTCAGATATTATATTAAGAATGTTTAAATTGTTAGAACCTGCAGACAAGCTGTCATATGACAGCTTTGTGGGTCTACTCAAATTTTTGTACTAAATGTATATTTAATCTAATAAATAAAAAAAAAAAAAAAAATAATAAAAAAATCCGAATAGTTAGGTACTTTCCCATCTACCTCTCCCCATCTCCTTCCCATCCCTATTACCTCTAGCCTCACGACAAACCCCAATTGCGGATGCCATAGGCTCACTGTCTCCAGACTGGAGCCGTCGGAACTATTGTGGTATTTAGTATTCACATAAAAACTTTTATAGAATGTTGGTTTGGTTCCAATGTGGATATTTCATTTTATAAAAATGTATCACTTTCTATTACACATAAAATAGGTAAATATATTGATTTTTTACCTGTTTTCAAAATTGGGAGTTTTAAGAATTCAGACGAGCAATAAAGCGCCAGGTGTAATATAATATTTTTGACATAAATTTATTTGTATTGCCATTTTCAAAATGCACAATTTAAATTAATTATAAATGAAGTGACCAATTCTAAATCCACCAGTAATATATCTAAAATAGATGAACTGAACATAAACAAGGTTCCCACTTTATATGCTGAAAACCCTGACAAAATTCTAGATCACGTTAATCACTTTTTTACAAATATTGGATCAAACTTAGCAAAACAAATAACACCGTGTTTTAATTTTTTTTTTTTACATGAGCTCCACACAGGAGGCCCTCAGGAAAATAATTTACCTCAGGGCCTATGTCATCTTTGGGGATACTGTGTGGAGGGTTTTTTTTGAGGAAAGGAAGGAGAGGAGAGTTCTGGGAAGGAAACGGGTTTAAGGGGTGGGTAGGAATCTGGGGTTCAGTATGTCCTGGTCATCCGCATCCAAGACCTAGACAAAAACCTCACCCCATGAACCCGGGCACCCCTGCTAAATCACCAAACGTAGCGAACCACTTGGGGTGACCTATGGCAGAGGTGTTGGTTATCCAATAAAGGTTCCCGGGGCGGCGGTACCCATTCCCGCCTCCCAAATTGAGACAAACCTCACCCCATGAACCCGGGCACCCCTGCTAAATCACCAAACGTAGCGAACCACTTGGGGTGACCTATGGCAGAGATGTTGGTTATCCAATAAAGGTTCCCGGGGCGGCGGTACCCATTCCCGCCTCCCAAATTAATGATGCAGTTGAACCAAATGAAGCTCGCAATCTGGAAAAGGAATTTGATTTCAAACAAATAACCGTTGACGAAATCAAAAATATAATTACTTCCTTAAAACCAAATGTCTCATCAGGCGATGAAGTAATCTCAACAAATACAATAAAACATCTCTGTGAAGAAATTACTTTCCCACTGACACACCTTATCAATCTATCTATAACTAAAAGTATATTTCCCATGTCCCTTAAAGAAGCTACTGTTATACCTATTTACAAACAAAGATGTAAAAATGATATCAATAACTATCGACCGATAAGCCTTCTAAGTACATTTTCTAAAATATTGGAAAAAGTACTAAAAAAACAATTCATGATGTACCTAGAAGAAAATAACCTAATATCGAAATCCCAGTACGGCTTTAGACAAAACTTGAGTACTGCCGACGCCATAGACGATATCATAAATACGAACACAAAAAGCTTAGACAAGGGAAATAAATCTTTGGCAATTTTTATAGACCTGCAAAAGGCCTTTGATACGATAGACCATAAAATCCTTTTCAAGAAACTTAAAAAATTGGGATGTCAAACACAACTTTAAATCTGCTAATAAGCTACATGTCAGAACGTTCACAGTGTGTTAAAATTGAAAACCGTAAAAGTAAGCCTCTCCCAATCAATTACGGTGTACCGCAAGGAAGTGTCTTGGGACCTTTATTATTTTTGATATATATAAATGATATCTGCAACCTACATACCAAAGGAAAAATCATTAATTTTGCTGATGACACTGTCATTTTATTTAATGAAAGTGATTGGTTAACCACTTTCAAAGATGCTGAACACGGACTTGTACTTCTGCAAAAATGGCTTAAGCAAAACTCACTTACACTTATTGTTAACAAAACTAAATATTTAACTTTTTCTATAACGGCTAGAGGACAACCAGCAGAGGATTATGCTCTTAAATTACACGATTGTCAAGGAAAAGACTTAACCCAATCATGCCACTGCCCCACCACAACACATTCTAAAAACATAAAATATCTCGGCATTGAAATCGATGAAAACCTTCGATGGGACTCCCACATAAATAGCATCACAAAGAAACTTACAAAGCTCATGTAATTCTTTAGAAACATACGCAATATACTTAATAAAAATGATCTATATAAAGTCTACTATGCTCTTTGTCAATCACGCATAGAATATGGAATTATAGGATGGGGAACTGCCTCAAACATTCACATCAAGCAGCTAGCTAGAACGCAAAAGGCAATAATAAAAACAATCCTAAAAGTACCCATAAAAACTCCATCAAAAGAAATTTTTAAAAACTTTAATGTGTTCAGCATTATTAAATTATACTCAAAAAATGCACTACTCAAATTTAAAGAAAAATATGAATACCTTGCTGACCAACACACCTACACTACAAGGTCAAAATCCTCAAAACTACTGAACATCCCGCAATTAAACACATCTTTTGGCCAGAAAAACCATAATTTCCATGCTACAAAATTATATAATGCCCTTCCAATTAAAATTAAGAACACCATGGAGATACAAATGTTTAAAAAAAACATAAAATTATGATTAAGTAAACAGGAAGATGAGGAAATCATTAAAATTATGAAGTAACCCCAATATAACCTGCAGACAACAAACATTAATACTTTTATTTTATTTATTGTTATTTTATGACAATCAAGAAACTAGAAGATGAGGAAATAAAAATCTACACCCATTCAGCAACATACAGTCCGCCTCGGAACAGGAATACCTAGTGAGGAGGACTGTAAACAAACCACTATATTGGTATTTTTACTTATTTTGTAATTTTACGTTATCCTTATATTGTCATTAAAATTAAAATAAAATAAATAAATAAATAATTATATTTGAAATGCAGATAAGACAAGCGAAGGTCCAAAAAAGACATAAATGGCTAAAAAAAACTATGGCTTGTAAACCATTTTACTAAGTTAAGAGTCGTAACTTTTTACTAACAGTTACCTTTTAATGTTCAAGATTCTCAAAATAATGAGATGTTTCGCCTTCTGAAAGCATTTTCCAACTGACAGTTTAACCACCCATGAGAACTAGACCATCCCACGATAACTATTTCACTTCATAAAGTATGAAAAACTTCGAAATTGCAATTTTAAATATGAATGACTTTAGCAAAAGCTTGGGTAAGGCTTAAAGTACTAAATAAACAATGTTTAATAAAGTTTATCACCGGAGCTCCCTGAGGAAAATAGCACTCAATTAGAAAAACCCACTTCATTATAATATAATAATGAACTTCCTCAGAGTTTTGCATAGTCTTCGTAATAAAAAATCTAGCTAAGGTACTCCGCCAACGGATAATATGAGATGTATCCCAAAGCAATTTTATTATACCCAACAGACTGTTCAATGTTCAGGTAGGACACTTTTACTTGTTTAATTAAATGAAGATAATATTTACGAAACTCGATCGAAAATCTGGAGACAAAAAATTCAGAAAAAGGTATTGACACCTCTGGGACTCGAACCCAGGACTATCTGCTTACATGCCTAATGCTCTACCATGATTGAATTTCGCAAATATTGTCTTCATTTAAGTAAATATTACAATTTGAGGTTTTACTCATAAAGTAAAAAAAAATTAAAATGAACACTTTTACTTGTTTTATATAAATGAATAACTTAGTAAATTACTAACGTGGGTAATAATAATAATTATAGCATTGGTAGTAATAATAATGAAAATATAATCAATGATTTATTAGATTTATTAAAACAAAAATTAGGTGTAAAAGCTAGTAGATTAAAAAGATATAATTATACGTATAATAAAAGAAATAATAATAGATTATTTCAGAAAAATGAGAAAATATTTTATTCCAAACTTGACGATAAACAGAATATTATTTCGAATAATAATATTCCGTTGCCATCTGAATCAGATATGCGCGATTTTTGGACAAACATTTGGAGTAAAGATATAAAACATAATGAGGCAGGTAACTGGATAGAAAATGAAGAACTCAATTGTTCAGACATTGAACAAATGAGTTTTTCTGATATATCGGTTGAATTGTTAGCCAAAATTATAAAAAATACTCATAATTGGAAAGCCACGGGTTGCGATTGGATACATAATTTTTGGTACAAACGTCTAACTACTTTACATCCTCTTTTTGCAAAAAATCTTTCAAAACTTGTCAGAGAACCTCAAAATTTTCCTAATTTTCTAACTAAGGGCATTACTTATATGTTGCCTAAAAGCGAACATATTAATAATCCCTCTCAATATAGACCCATTACATGTCTACCGACAATATACAAAATTTTAACCTCTTGCTTGACAGATTTAATATATACTCATTTGGATGAAAAAAATATTTTATCTGAACAACAAAAAGGTTGTCGCAGAAAACATATGGGATGTAAAGAACAGTTAGTTATTGATTCTGTAATTTTAAAACAAATTCAAAATCAAAAGCGTAATTTACATACTTGTTATATAGATTATCAAAAAGCTTTTGATAGTGTCCCGCACTCATGGCTAATCAAAATATTAAAAATATATAAAGTTAACCCAATTATAATTAGCTTTTTGAAAAATATTATGTCCTTTTGGAATACAGATTTGCTAGTTAATTTAAAAGGTAAGAAAATAGTAGTACCGGGCATTTCAATAAAAAGAGGGATTTTTCAAGGAGACTCATTGAGCCCTCTTTGGTTTTGCTTAGCATTGAATCCCCTTTCTAAAATGTTAATTAAAAGCAAGTTTGGAATAAAAATTAAGGGTAATACAAGAGAGAGTAGTATAGTTTCACATCTATTATATATGGATGATATAAAATTATTTTCAAATTCTGAATCAAATTTAGAGAAAATGATTAAGGTAGTTAAAATTTTTTCAGATGATATTAAAATGACTTTTGGTTTAGATAAATGTAAAACTATCCATATAGAGAAAGGCAAAATTGTAGATGGAGACGAGGGTATATTTAGAAATTTCAAAATTCAAAGTATGAAAGGGGATGAGGTTTATAAATATTTAGGATACCCGCAATCGAATAGATTAGATCACACTAGTATTAAAAATGATATTAGGATTAAATTTCAAACTAGGATCAGAAAAATTTTAAAATGCAATCTATCTGCTAAAAATTTAGTAAAAGCAATAAATACTTGGGCAATACCTCTACTAACGTACTCACTTGGCATAATTAAATGGTCCAATACAGATTTAGATAGTTTAGAACGATTAATTAGAACTACGTTAACAAAATTTAATTGCCATCATCCAAATTCAGCTATAGAACGAATTAATTTACCTAGAAATTTAGGAGGTAGAGGTGTAGTCAAAATAACATCTTTGAAACACAATCAGGTAGAAATGCTTAGAATTTTTTTCCATAGGAAAGCTAATAGCTCAGAAATGCACAAAATAATTTGCAAGGCAGATAGAAATATTACACCTTTAAATTTATATGACGAGAATGCCAACATTCTTATAAATACTAACCAGGAATTATTAGATTCCTGGTCAAATAAAATTATTCACGCAAAACACTTCAATTATCTCAACCAAACGTATGTTGACAAACTTTCGTCAAACAAATGGTTGAGTATTGGAGAGTTGAGCGCAGAAATAGAAGGATTTATGCTTGCCATTCAAGATAGAGTCATTAATACTAAAAATTATAGAAAGCATATAATCAAAGATATAAATCAAATTGATGATTTATGTAGAAAATGTTTGGCTTTTCCCGAAACTATAGAACATATTATATCGGGATGTTCTATATTAGCGCCTTCCGAGTATACATTTAGGCACAATCAGGTTTTAAAAATAATTCACCAAAGTTTGGTAATTAAACATAACTTGATTGATTGCCGTAATGTAGTACCTTATTATGAATATGAACCAAATTCATTTATAGAAAATGAATTTTATAAAATATATTATGATAAAACTATACTAACAGACAGAACAATTAGTCATAATAGACCTGATATAGTTTTACATGATAAAATTAAAAAAATAACTTATATCATTGATGTAGCTATTCCAAATTCCTGTAATATTCAAAAAACTGTTTCTGAAAAAATTAGAAAATACACAGATTTAGGAAATGAGATTAAAAGAATTTGGCATTCTCGGACTATAAAAATATTACCATTTGTTATTTCGGCCACTGGCATAATACCTAGGAATCTGATTCAAAATTTAAGCATATTAGATTTGTCAAAGAATTTGTATATAAAAATGCAAAAAGCAGTAATTTTAAATACATGTAGGATTACAAAAGATTTTTTAAATATTTATATTGAGGGATCAGTAGGATTTATAGGTTCAATTAGAAATGCCACAGAGCCGAACCCTCTGATATGAAAATATCTGGAGTCGGTGAATTATATTCCCATTTGGTCTCTAGTAGGTTGACATGTTGTTCTTGTATTGTTTTGTATTTATAATACTTATATAGTGCAATTGCATAACGTGGATTCACTAGATGATCATTTGGGGAAGTGTATGAAAGGGTTTAGTTTTTCCTTCTTTTTTTTTTTTTTTTGGGGGGAAAATTTAACCCGGACATTTAAATCTGGTGCGTTATAAAAATTGGCTGACTTCTGTAGCGCCATTTTCGTGAGAAAATCACCCCGAGGCGCAAAAAAGGGCGTAATGTGGTCATCTTGTTTACAACTCTGAAACATTAACCATCAACGAATCGGTCATGGGGAAACAAATAATTAATGCCGTATTTTTAATGCGATAGTGTTTTTTTTTTTTAAATTTCATTCAGCATCTACAATGTATAAATTGGCGAACATTTTTCGTGCAATCAACAGCTTAATAGAGTTTTCAAGCGCAGCCGTCAATCAATGAAGAATTGAAATAACACCACTTTATACAGATGCATTTTTCTAAAAATAAAATTCACAAATACAAAAAATTTTGATTTTTCTTTTTAATAAATAAATATATTTAATAAAATGAAATACTTTTTTTGTTTAAAACCATGAGATTTTATAAAATATGTCAAACCACTAACTGATTGCTTTCTACAATAATAATAAAAATTGTAGCGCACGGTATTTGGTCCGACGCACGGATCCGAATACTTCCTCCCTCACACGCATAGCGCCGTCTCGCTCGGCGACTTTCGGCTCACCACCCGGACAAGAAGACACCCCATTGACCGAGCACCCACCCTCGAACACCCCCACCCCTCCGTCATCGGCCGGCAGTACCCCGCCCCAAAGGGTATATAACACCGTGCAGGCCTATACGGAGCCAGAGTATCCAGTCTCCTGGTTAACTAAGCAACAGAATCCTAGTGGTCATTGCCCAAGTTAAACCCTCCTCAGTACCAAGTCGAGAGAGCCCTCTGGGTCCTCCTTGGGAATTCAAGTAACAGCGCCCTCGGGGACATTACTTGTCGGGAAAACCTTAACCCAACTAAGAGACCATGGGTCCTCTGTTGAGGTTATTACGCTAAGTGTTCAGCGAGAACATTGTTTAAATACTAAGTGATTTTACTTAGTGCTATAACTTTCCGTTCTCTGTTTTTTTCTATAAGCTGTGAACCCTGTATATAAGAGAAATAAACTGACCAACGCTGAAAGACTATTTTCTTATAAATACCCCGCCACAAATTAACTCTCGACTTAATATAGTTTATGGGACTTAGTTTTGGTAATATTTAAAATGATTATTTTCCCAAGACGTGTATTGATTTTTTCCATCAATTTAACAATTAATTAATTAATAGGTTCCTGTAAAATTATGTTTCTTTCATGTAGGTTCCTTGTAAACTCCAAATTAGCATATAATTCATAAATACGTCTTCTTGCAATTACTAGGCAGCTGCATTTTTAAATATATTTTTATTGCAATATAAATTTCAATTACATTTCGCACCCACATTTTACAAAAATACTTTATAATATGGCATTTTTGGTTATATTTTATACCTTTTCAGAAAAAAGAGCCCTTGTGCCTGATTAGAGAGATACGATTCCTCCTTTCGTGTGCACTTAATATTTATTTTTATTTTATTTTTAAATTTAAAAAAATGTTTAATATTTTTCGGATAGGTTATTAAAATAACACAATACAGTTGGTGATTTTCTAAGGCTGAGTAAATATAATGGTTTTGCATTTAGGTTGTTTTAAAATTAGGTATTACAAATTTGTTCCCTTTTTCAGAAGTTAGTAGTATTATTTATTAGTATTCCATAATTCGTTCGAGTTTTTTTTTCTTTGCAAGTATAAAAATAGAATCGTTCTTCAATATACTCACAATTTAAAGGGTGATTTTGATGAGAAGGTATTTTTTTTTAATTTTTACCTTTGTAATGATTCATTGTAAAACTTTTTACTTAGTTCGGATGGTTTTATGAGATCCTCCCATAATGCCCTAATTTAATGTTTAAATCATTATTACAGCATAGCCAAATCCACGAATCCACGTTTGTAATCCTGGGTTATAGTCCTGTCAAGTAAATATGGAAACAACAAGTCAACAGGAAATACATATTTGTCCAATATTTAACTCCTAAAATCAAGTTTTTTAAATAATAAATCATTTTTAATGATCAGAACATCCTGCTTTCCGAAAAATATTTTTTCATTGCTGAAGTTGTTTGCGTTAAAACTGTCATGATGTTATTTTTGCAGATCATGTTACGGGTAAATGTTTTTTTATCAAAAGTAATAAATATTTTTCTTTTTTGCTCTCGTTTCTTAGTTAACGGTCCGAAACGCCTTTATCGTTTGGTTTATCTTAGATTTACTTACAAATAAATCTCTTCGGATAATGTAAATTTTGGTAGTAAAATTTAGATTTTCCAATAAAAGAAATCCAATAGCTTTAAGTACTTACTCGTACATTTAAAAGAAAACACGAAAAGGGAACTTAAGTATAAGATGTAATCATCTTACTCTTTTTGTCGTTTCGTAAAATAATTAATAAAAACTTTACAAAGTTTCAAAAATTTTCTCAAACTGCGGTCGGAAACTTTGGTTTCATAAACATGTAAATTATAATTATTGATTGTAAAACAAGGCGTGGTTTCTTCTCTCTGTAGCATCGTTCAAATCATATTTGTCACCGTTACAGTAAGGGAGACAACGATTTCCATTAGACCTATATGAGTCGTTGAAATTAGCCTGAGTGGTTAAAACAATAATAAAACTATAGTCTTGGTGACGACATCAACATTGCAACTGAAAAGAAAAATCAATCAATGGAGAATAAAAATGGCGACATCAGTTCTATTTCACATCGATATCTATATGTAGGCATCCACACTTGGGTGTATCTACCACAATCTTGGAATTTGATATTCCATGATCTTTGAAAATCGTTGCCTGAACTACGCAGCCCATTGAATCCCATTCCAAAATTAGACGTGGTTATGAAACAATGAAATAATAATTATTGTTTGAAGTTTTGGCAGCAGGTAACTCTACTCCAAACATAATTAAGTTAAAGATTTCGGGGCTGGTGAGACGAGGATTTATATCACAAATATTACATCAGAAGGAATTCTACTATCTAACAAATTCAGAATTTTCGACCACACCGACGGCACAACCGTGACATGGTTCTAAATTTCGGTATCGAAAATATAATAAACTATATAAAAATATCGTTTTTTATGTGAATACCGCACAAAAGCCCCTACTGCTCCCGACTGGAGCTAGTGAGACTATGGCATCCCCGGCTGAGTTGTGAGGCTGAAGGTAGTGGGGATGGGAAGGATATGGGGAGGAGGAAAGTAGGGAACTACCTGGCAGATCTGGTCACCAAACACGGTTAAAGCCAATTCAAGCAACGTTTGAATTCTGAATGGTGGTCTTACACCAGGGCGATTTTGAGAGAATCTTCCACACTGGAACGTGCCCCAAATATACCTTATATTATTTTTACATGATTAAATTCTGAAATAACGCAAATCAATCAAATATGCAATATTGTATCTACTAAATCAGTGTCCTATCACAGGTGCCTTTAATAAATTGTTAGTGAATCTATTTGTATTCTACCTTTTATCCATTCTTGTTTGTCATTTACTTTTGCATATTTATCTGATTATTTTGTCACTGAAAAAGAAAGTTACACGAAAAATCTAAACTAAAATATGAAAGAGATAAAGACAATTTAAAATATGACACGAAAACACTTTTGAAATAATTTGTGTACCGCGGTGTTGACCCGTGTGCGATTTATATTATGATTATATTTTTAAGTCTTAGTATTTTTCACCCAAATTCCTAATTCTAGAACTTTGTTCACCTCAACCCTAACTGCAATACCCAAATTTACGTGTAATAATATTATAATAAGCTGACAGAGAAATTATGTTTTGATTAACAAAGGCTCTCTTATCGTTAGAAGAACAAAAATCGTATGTATTCGTTTATTCTTTTTATTATTACTGTCGTCGTTTTATTCTTCAGAGATAAAGAATGTACATATTTGAAAGCTGTTAGATTTTTACCATAAATACGGCGGTTGTCTGAAGAAACCACAAACCTAATTAAAAACTCTACAAAAGGAAACCAGCTCTCTTTTTAAAAGGCATTAAAAAAGAAAACTCAGTCAAAAACACTTTCCAAACCATTAATTCCCCGAAAAAATGTACCTACATCCTATTAGAACACTTAACTTTGTCTTTTCAAAATTCTTCAGCAAACTAAACCTCCGCTTTCACGCATATTATCCCCCAGTATGGAATACACCCCCGGCATGGGTCATTACTCTTCTTCCTATTTTGTTTTATCTTGTACAGGGGAAACCCGATTCCGCTGCCCTATCCCCATCGAACCAGGACTAGCGTTGTTAGCATTGTTGGAATAATTGGAAAGGATGTGTTACTTTGTTCTGATGGGAATCTTTTGTTTCGTACCGAGATGTCGAGATTATCGCAATTATTAAAAGAAATGGGACTTTTAGAAAAAAAAGTAAACACAAATTGATTAACCTCGCTATAAAGTATAATTGACAAAGTTTTCTCTTTGATACAGAATTTATCGCTAGATTATTTGTCCAACCAAAAAATCGTAATTGGAAGAGTTTCTATGATATTTTTATTTCGGGCTTGGCACGGTTAGACTTGTATGCGATCAATAGAGCGATTAAATACGTCTTTCAAACGTGTCAAAAATGATTTTGTTATTGGGCTATCAAAATATTTTCATTTGGGGTTCTTCAAATTTTTTGTACTTTGTTGTGATGTGAAGGAATGATGTATTTTTTTTAATTTTTGGTTCGAGAAAGCATTGTTTCCAGTCAGCAGTAGAACAAGCAATCACCAGATTGAAAAATATTGTCAGCCTCGTAGAAAATAAGTATATATGAAAATTGTTAACTAGAAATAAAAAACAGACAATAAATACAGAGAAAGAAATTCGGATAGTAATTAATTGTCGCAAATATAGCCGAGGTTCACGGATCTATCTTGCATTGGTATCACAAAAAAAAAATCTTTATCCACTGGAGCGACAGTGCAATTTTAAACTTATTTCTCCGATTGCTCGAGATTTTTTGGTTGAATATTTTTCGCCCACATTAAAAAAATCATACCTCCGAATTTTATTATGGAGGCATAAAAACTGATTATAATAATAATAATAATAATTGGATAATTTATAAAGCGCCGTTTTTGTGAAAAATCACCTCAAGGGCGCTGTACAATTTATTAGGAATGCTTAGGTTCTAACTGATTTTACTATTTACAAATGGATACAGAAACATACTTACCTGGCAGGTCACTTCCGATAAACACACTTTAATTATAAGTTTATGCTTGGAGAAGATACGGCTTTGCACGCGGAGGACATTACAGTTATACACACTGGACATTGCGTGATTTTACATTATTTGCTACCCTCATCGCTGTCAGTACCTATTACATTTGTGAATAGATTAGTGGCAAAAGTAGAGGTATTTATTTTAAAATACTGGAGAATTTAGGACTATTGGAGATTAGTGGCAAAAGTATAGTTGAAATTTATTTTTAAATACTGGAGAATTTCGGAATCTTTAGGGCTGGAGAATGTTCATGAAATGATCTTCACAAACGCTTACATTATTATTATTTTTTTTTCTATGTTTTTCAAGGTTAGTTATTTACGGTGTCGCGGGCATTGAAAGTGAAGGTGAAAGATTTTGAGTTTATGGATACGACTGTCTGAAAAGGTGAGTTTTAAGTCTAGCTCTAAATTCCGCCGCGTCTGTGATCATTCTTAAGTCATGTGGCAGTCCGTTCCAGGCTTTAGGTCCTGACACTCCGAAAGCGCGCTCACCGAACTTAGTATCTGGTGTGCGCTTTGGTTCCTTTAACCTTCCGATAGCTGATGACGCTGCTGACCTCAGGGTTGACTGTCGATGATTGGAAATTTCTGGAATACACAATTCCGATAAGTAAGCCGGTGCCATTCCATTAAGGGACTTAAATACCATCCAGCAGAGCTTAAACTGGATCCTTTCAGGACATTTAAGCCAGTGTAGGTTTTTGAGATGCTCTGAAATATGGGAATATTTTGATACGCCGGTGATAAGTCTTGCCGCAGCGTTGAAAACGGATTGTAATTTGTTAATTTGATATTTTGGAAGACTTGCATATATTCCGTTGCAATAATCTAAACGTGAAACCACATACGAATTGACTAGTAATTTAGTCGCCTCTGTTGGCAGGTTTCTCCTTACTGCTTTAATTTGCCTTAATTGAAAAAATCCCGTGCTTACGGTTCTGTTCACTTGGGTTTTAAGAGAAAAATCAGCGTCCAGATTGACACCCAGTAGTTTTATACAAGTCTTTGGAGTGATGTCGCTTCCTGAAATGGTTATTGGGGAGTTATCAATGTTATGCTGACGTCTGCTTGTGGCGGTCCAAAGAAACTCAGTCTTTGACGGATTTAGTTTTAATCTATTTGAGGTCATCCAGCGGGTAATTGCTTCTAGACACTCAATTATGCGAGTTTTTAGACTGTCTACTTCCTCTGGTAAGCAGTAAAAGTAAACTTGTTGGTCATCTGCGTAGCAGTGAGATAGAAGGCCAAATGATTCTATTATTTTAGCGACATCATTTGTGAAGAGGATGAAAAGAAGTGGGCCCAGAACAGACCCCTGGGGTACTCCAGATGAAAGGGTTGCATATTTTGATTGGTTTTTCCCTACCTTTACGGCTTGTATACGGTTACCCAAGTACGATGTCAGCCAGCTTTTAACGCCGCCATTTAAACCAAAGGATTCTTCTAATCGTTTAATAAGAAAATCGTGGTCGATTGTATCAAAAGCGGCACTCATGTCCAAGACTGAAAGGAGTGCCAGTTTTCCCGACTCGATAGCAAGAGTTATGTCTGACAAAACACGTAGTAATCCAGTTTCCGTTGAGTGAAACCTTCTATATGCAGATTGGTATTTAGTCAGCAATTCATTTGAGTTTAAGTGATATATTATCTGGGAAGCAGTAATTTTTTCTAGGATTTTGGAAATTAATGGAAGATTTGAAACGGGTCGGTAGTTTGAGAGATCTTCAGCGTCCAATTGCGGTTTTTTTATAAGTGGAGTTACAACAGCTGATTTAAGGGGTTTTGGGAAATCACCCATGCTGAGTGACTTATTGAAAAGATGAACTAGAAAGGGAGATATTTCCTTGCAACACTTCTTCAGTAACCACGTTGGAATAGGATCGAGTGAACACTGCTTGTTCGGTGAAGTAAGTATTAATTTCCTTACTTCCTCGATGGTTGTAGGTTTGAAGGCAGAAAAGTTTCCGCTATTGCTTTTAGTAAAATATGGTGGTGGGGCGGAGGCTGTTAGGTCACGTATTGACTTAATTTTGCCAAGAAAAAATTTGGAGAAGGTTTCCGGAGCTATTTCGGTTGTATTTTGCGCCCGTACATCGGCAACGACCGTCTTAATAGAGTTCCACAGACTTCGTGGATTTTGACGCTCTGAATCGATCCTACTTGTCCAATATTCAGATCTTTTCGAGCGAATTAATAGTGCGTACTCTTTTTGAGCCCGTATCCAATCGTCCCGTGAAGTAACGCCTGAGTGTCTGTAGGACCTCTCCAATTTACGCATTGATCTCTAGTAGTTATAGTTCTATGTAACCAACGAATTCATCTATTTTTGTCGATTATCACATATTTGTATGATTTATAAAAAAATATTATAAAATCGTAAACTTCTACTTAATTACTTATATATAATGGGAAATTTACCAAAATTGGCAGCAAAGCAATCCGATGTATTTTTAAAAGTGCCGTATTGTGGGGAAAAAGCGCTCCAGTAATTATTTTTCATTAAATTCTGCTTAACCAGTATCTAAACCAATTTCTATTATCTCTGTGTATCCTCGAAATGTTTAAAGACGACGTCACCACTTTCCTAATAGTACTAAATAAAGGATAATTCAAATTAATTAATTTAAAATCAGGTAACAATGGTCGAAGCGTTGTCCCGGTAAAACAGAGATCCTGGTTTCAGTTCCCAGTTGTGACCGTTACCTTTTTATTTTCTTTCGTTCTGTTTCATGTTTTTAGATTTATACGTATTATTTCTTCTTCAGGGATCAAAAACATAATTCTTAAACCATGATTTCAAAATTTGGTAACATATCCCAATCGCTGTGCTACATTTTGTGCGATTATGTGGTCTAGGGACTCTGAGGTCATTCCTATCGATACGCTTTACCACATTGTGTGTAGAACCGATAGATAGGAAAAGCCGGAGAGTCTGCCTAATCTCACCGAAGGCTGTAGGTATTGTCAAGGATTTCGTGATAGTTACCTACATCGGATCTCGTACGTATACTGAAGTTACACTTATCTAACTCGGCTATTTCGATATAGGTTCTCTTGGCGAAGTATTCATGAATCATGAAGCAAATGTACCAGTACAGAAATTCATTGCCTCACGTTAAAGTCGTTTGAAGTCGTCGCATATCGTGTTTTTTTTACATTAAGGCCCATTAATTCAAATTTCAAGACCCTCGCAATTGTACAGGGCGGTTCCGATTATAAGAGATTGATTATTCTCCGTACCAGCATGTTTAACTAAGAACTCAATATCGATTTTATCTCATTCAAAATTAGCTTTAATATACACCTACATTCAAGTCAGAAAAAATAATAATCTTTCCAAATCATTTCATATTTTTTTGTTCAAAAGTCTTGATATAGAATTTGATTTAAAAATGACATATGGGAAAAAGAATTACATCAGCTTTTGGGGTGCCAAGTGGAGAGTCTTTTTGAGGAGCCAAGGGAGTGAACGTTGGTCTTGAAGAGACCCATGTCGTAGGAGAAAGTAAACATAGAGGCCAGCAAATCGTTCTACAGCCAAGCTGTTGAACTCAAGAACGAGTATTAGAAACGCCCGTTCTCATCTGACAAATGTCAACCTTGTCTGTCTGCGTTCCTAAAATAAATACACCGTGCATTCGATATCCATTTTTTATTCTAATCATATGCATTAAAAAATACCTTATATTTGACATTTTGTTACTTACGAGTACCTAATTAAATCGGTTTTTGCTTCCGAATAAACTTATTATTATTTATGTTCAAAGTCAATATACACCGAAATTTTATGCTTTATTCTTACCGTAGAATTGTGAAAATAATTGTGATAATAATAACCTACCATAATTCCCACGCAAACATTTGTCTCTCTGGGATTTTTGCTACAAATTACACATATATTTATATTTTTTTCAAACGAGAGACAAACATTCCCGGATTACGAAGAACCCAACAATGTTTGAAAATCTCCTACTACCACCACAGTAAGCGGAAAAATGTCGCTTGTGTCGTGATGAAGGATTTAGCCAGCCGAGGATCGAACACGCGACGCCCGGGTGGGACCCAAACACGATGCCCACTCAACCACTGACCGATCATGAAAACTTTCAATAAAATGTTTTTTTTACCAAACACTAACGCGAATAATTAATTTACTAATAATAATAATCTTATTTACACTGCAGATTTGATGACGGTATTCAAAATGATGGCAGTTCGAACAACCAGGCCCCCGTTTACCCGGTTGCATGCCTCGCTTCCATACTCTTAAAAGACACTTAGTACAATCCCACAGTTGGTGAATTCATGTGACTTTCCTGTTATAGAGTACAGTAACATTTACATATTTACTAACAGAACACTTTATTGTCTGATTTTCAGATAATATCAGAAATAATTGAGAGTATTTCCGCATACGTTATTTAAACGGCGACGTTACCTACTAATCGTCGTAAATGAATTCTAGAGGGACGCGATGCAATGGACGACGCTGATTTTCATTCTATGATTAAAAAACCAGTGGGTAATAATTTTAAGCAATTACGTGTATTTTTTTTTAAATACATATAGAAAGATAGGGTCTTATATTAAATTTGATTGAAAATTAGAAATCAATTAACGAACGAATGACACCATTGTAACGCTAATTAATAAAGTAAGGAAAATTATTTATTTCATACTACTTAGTATGTTTAAAAAACCAAACAATACAACGCACTTAAATAAGTCATAGCAGTCATTATAAAACAATTCAGAAAACCCTAACATTTAGTGATGAGAAGACCGGTCAGTGGTTGAGTGAGCATAGCGCTTGGGTCCCACCCGAGAGTCGCGTGTTCGATTCCTCGGCTGGCTAAGTCCTCCATCACAACACAAGCAGCATTTTCGTCTTTCTGTGGTGGTAGTTGGAGATTTTCAAACATTGTTGGGTTATTTGTAACCCGGGAATGTTTGTCTTTCTTTAAAAGAATAAATAAAATAGATTCTGAACCCCACATACTAGAGTAACTACTGTCTCAATTAGCGTTTAACCCGCAGTAAACCGATTTAGACATCTTCAAAATTGACATTTAAAATCATATAAATAAGTTTAACCACAGTTTGAAAATGTCCCTGTAAGCCGAAACAGCTGTAACAAAAATAAATACTAAAATGCTTGCAGAACTTGATTATTAAATTTTATTTAAATTCTATTTTTAAAGATTAAATGGAGTTCTACAAATTAAACATAAAAACAATAAATTAATACATTAGGTGGTTCCATGCTAACTCAGAATGAAACCAACTCAGAACCACCTCAGACAGGTTATTATATGCTATGAAAAAATAATTTTAAAATTGCCGGTAAACCTAACCTAACTTAACCTATTTAACCACTAATTAATCACAATTTGGGAGGCGGGAATGGGTACCGCCGCCCCGGGAACCTTTATTGGATAACCAACACCTCTGCCATAAGTCACCTCAAGTGGTTCGCTACGTTTGGTGATTTAGCAGGGGTGCCCGGGTTTATGGGGTGAGGTTTGTCTATGTCCTGGAGGCGGATGACCAGGACACACTGAACCCCAGATTCCTACACTTCTTTAAACTATTTTCCTTCCCAGAACTCTCATCTCCTTCATTTCCTTCAAAACACCCTCCACACAGCATTCCTAAAGATGACATAGGCCTTGAGGGTAATTATTTTCCTCAGGGTCTCCTGCGTGGAGCTTACGTAAACAAAAAAAAATCATTTTTTTATCATCGCTCTTAAATTACCTTTCTGAGGTGTTTCTGAGTAGGTTTCATTCTGAGTTGGCCGGTCACCACATTAGATGTATGATGATGGCCGTTGAAGCTTTCGTCAACAAATAAATTAACAATTTTTTTTTATTATTTTGTTGAGGACCTAGTGAATGAGAAGATTGAGGAGTCATATTAGTCAGATCTGAATTAATCACTGCAAGTATCATGGTGTTTTTTTAATCACTGCAAGTATCATGGTGTTTTTTTAATCACTGCAAGTATCATGGTGTTTTTTTAATCACTGCAAGTATCATGGTGTTTTTTTTTTTTTTTTTACAGTGAATACCGCACAAGAATCTCAACTGCTCCCGTCTGGAGCCAGTGAGACTATGGCATCCCCAATTGGGGTATGTTGTGAGGCGAAGGTAGCGGGGAGGGAAAGGAGGTGGGGGAGAGGAAGGTTGGGAAGTACCTGGCTATTCAGATCTGGTCACTAAACACGGCTAAAGCCATTTTCAAGCAACGTTTCAATTCTGAATGGTGGTCTTACACCAGGGCGATACTGATAGTATCTTCCACTCTGGAACATGCCGCAAATATACTATATATTATTTTAAATGAATTAATTGTGAAATAACACAAATTAATCAAATAAAATTTATTTGCGCATGCCGGGTTCGAACCCGCGACCTCCGGAATGTGAGTCAAGAGTCTTAGCCACTGGACTACGGAGGTCGGAAACCTATTTTAATTATTTCAACAAATCCACATATTTCTACCATCCACCGATACAAATAAATAGTTGATATTCATAGTTGAGGCAAGGCTTTCCGCCAAACAATGGCCGCCACAGCATTCTGCAAGCAATCTGGCATCGGGAATGCACTTATTGCCTGCAGTATCTGCATCTGGCCGGCACACAAACAGGTTGTGCAGCGAACACCGTAATGCATGTGCAGTAATGCAACCTTCTCCAGTAGGGGCAAAGTGAACCGTGATTTATGACCTGTGTTATTGCATTCAGAAATGCAGCGGGTAAACGGTGGCGGTTGTTCAAAACAGTGCATTGTTTATTTGTTGAATCGATATTTTTGCTTGGAACTTTTATCGGGTGCATTGTTGGTTTGAATTGTCTTCTTCTTTTGTGACATTATGGACCAAAATATAGAAAGGAGTTCCGTGTTTTTATTCATAAGACTATTTTATTTATATTTATTTTCGCCCGAGTGGGCTTTTATATGAAAACTTTTACAAATTGATCACAATAATTAAGTGTAAAAAGATAAATGCAGTTGTAGTAATAGAGAACTCCAGTCCAATTTTTTTTTAATGAATAATGACCTTCTAACTTAATTAACTGCATTTTTATTTTTATTTTTAGACTTAGTTTTAATAGTTAAAATAATTGTCAAAGTTTTAATTTTTCAAGACCCCCCGAAAACCACCGTATGTATGGTGAATCGTGTTAGGCATAAATAATGTTTCAATAAACACAACAACTAAATCTCTATAAACAGTATGTAAATAAACGAAAAAATTAATACGATGGCTTGTTTCATATCATACATTCCCATACAATAACTTTACGGTGACGTCACGACACGTTGAACGGTGTCGTCACCTTGACGGCGTGTTTTTACGACCCGATTAAAAATGGACTTTTTAATATTTTTTTTAAACTCTGCGTTTAATATTATTAAATAAAACTTATTTATTCAGAATCAACGTTTATTGGTCTATATGAACATATTTTTTTAAAGCCACAATATTTTTCACTGGAGTTCCTTATTGTAAGAAAACAACACGTACGTACACGTACGGCGGTAAGCCAGGTAAGGTTGGGAAACTCTGCTCTACACCTTCGCATATACCATTTGCTTCTGACCAATTTGCATTTCTGCAGAAAATGTTCTAATTCAAACTGCGCATATCGGATTTTCTCATCCAGTTTTACCCATTCGCCAAGCTTAGTGCTTATCAACGAACCTTGTATAAATAGCAGCAAACTAGCGGGCATTTTACCCTTAAAAATAATTTTATGAGTTTACTTTGCAGACAAAATATCGCATAAATGGTCATCCCAAAATTGCCTAATGCATAAAAATGGCACAAACCTGTAAGCGAATGTCTTCACACAAAGTGGCTCTTCAAACTTATAGATGACATACGGCACCTTAATTATAATATTATATTTCTTGATAAATTAGGGCTTCCGAGTTGACCCGACGAAAGCAAAATTCACAACGAAGAATCGTAGATTTTTTTCGTGTCACAATAACGAAATATATAAAAAATCTATTTGTTGATCAAACTGGCATTAGCATGCCGTCTGAGCTGCATTTCAACATGCACAATATATTTAACGCAATTTAAAATACACAGGAGCAAGAAAACCATATTTTGTAAAATAAAATATTATTATAGGTTTTAAGATTTTCACCGCCAAAAGTATTTTCGTTATTTGTTTTTGGGGTGTTATACCGTGTTGCGCTTCCTCCTTCTTTATCCAACGTTTCGGAGAGCGTTGCAGTGTCCTTCATCAGGGTAGATCCGGTGACGCCACTGCTTGTCACGGTTATTTTGTACCGGTGAAAGTTGGTGGAGTTGGCGACACGGTATCGCTTCCAAGTAATAAACACATATTTCACCACTAAAAATTACACACCTACCGGATCTGCCCTTCCTGATGATGGACACTGCAACGCTGTCCGAAACGTTAGCTAAAGAAGGAGGTAGCGCAACACGGCATAACACCCCAAAAATCAATAACGAAAATAAAATATTATTAATTTATTTATAAAACGAGACAAAACTAATGATGAACGTATTGTGATGCATATAATTTTTAAATGATCTACTCTTTTACTTAAAGTATGACTCCTTTTCTTAACTGGGTCTAATTTTGTATAAAAGTGAAATTCACGAAAAGAATATTAGAATCAATTTCTTATTTTAGAACCCCGTGCTAAATAATATGTGTGGTCAAGCAAATGCCTGCCAACCAAAAAATATTAACTCGTTGAGGGCCAGGCTTTTTCCAGAAAAACACGGAAATTTCACGATCTTCAATTGAATGTTTTGTGGATTAAATTTAACCTATCGTATATTTTATTGACTGAAACACATTCCTAGAACAATAAACTATTTACCAAAAATAATATTACTTGCGTAATTACGTAAATTGATAGGTTTTATGATGTTTTATTCGAGGTACACGCATGTCACGCATCGGCAATGTGACGCGGCCGCCAAAATGACAGTTGGAGATGCCCACAGACAAAAAAATTATTTTAAAATATTTTGTGGCTACAGGGTGAATGAAGTCTTTACCCATACCATAGGGAATGTTGGCGCCAGCGATTCTGACACTTCCTTTACAGATTTTGTACATAGAAGGGTCCAAAATAGTAGAAGCAACATTTTTTTTTTCGCGCATGCGCAGAATTATTTTACATCCCGCGCTACGGAAAATTTAATATAAATTATTCGAAGTGACTTGTCTCATTGCGGTTTTCTCTATGGTAAAGTACGATAATAGAGCAAGCGTTTCTGACATTGTTCTTCATACACTTTCTGTATACATAAGGGTCAAAATTGCATTTCAAAATGCCGCGCCACCTCGCGGACACCGGTGTCCGAACGGCCCACAACGAGTAAAAAAAATTTCAAGCTCCAGATATAAGAACAACACTGTACATTATTATGTATGCAGATTAATAGCGAGTGTACTGCACTCTCAGGAACTGCGGCAAAAATACCCGTAGAATTACCTGGGATAATGTAAATACTCATTGGAACACCAAGTAATTAATTCATACCCACAGGTCCATACTTAATTAATTAATATAACACCATAAATCTAATGGGAGCACGTTCATTACTCTGATTATTGAACACGTTAAATTAATATTTCGTTTTATTTTATGTGGACATGGAACGTAACGCTTATTAATGGATTTAATATTAAAAATACTTTCAGAATTTCAATTTATTAGTAAAGGAATTATGTTTTCAATCTCCAATATTATCATTATCGTTTTAGTTTGATTTCCTAATTCAGTGCAAATACCAAAATTGGTTTATTGGATATTGTTTTGAAGATTGAAACCTGCCGATTAAATTTGAAAAAAATTTGGATACCGAAAATTCACTACAAATATTTTGTAAAACAAATTATTTTGAAAATGACGATAGGTAAACAGATAGTTACGAGAGTTACTTGCAAAATCACAATAACTAAATGCATCTTTTTCTAAGAAAAAACACAGTAAATAGTTACAAAGCACAATATTTTTTTCAGAAATCTCTAAAATGAGAATCAGAAAAGGCTTAATCGTAGGCAACAAATATCCATAAATATTAGAAAATATCCATTTAATACCGTGCACAATATGTGAAATTTTAATGTTTTATTATTAGTATGTTAAGGAGGTACCTATTCTAGCGAAGAAAAAATTAATTTTTCATATTTCGATAGTTTAGGTATTCAAAAAGTTAAAGCTATTTTCGTGTCGCAGTTCAGACGGAATCTAACTAGAACCTAAATTGTGGCTTTAATTTTAGCAATAGAAATACTTAGTTCAAATCCCAGCGATAACTATGTGCTCAGTAATATAAGGGATATATGAATGAAACAGAAGTTTAACTTTAACATTTATTGTAATCAAATAAACAGTTTGCAAGCATGAGACTATTATCTATTCAAAGATTATTATTATTATTCATCAAAACTCAGGATGTGGTCCAGGGTTCCTTGAAGAGGAATCTCCTGTGATAACAAAATATGCAAGTCACTTCAAAAGAAACAAGGATCAGCGATGTGTGAACATAAATATCTGAACTAATAACTAACCTTTAATCTGTATGTCGGGCGCCAGGCCAGTCTCAATGACATGACCGTAAATAAAATATGAACTCCTATTTGAAAACCAGTAAAAAGGAAACTAACGCCAATCCACGATGCCAGAAGCCATGCCAGCCGGAGACTAGGTTTTACCGCCCCTTCTTTCGCTTCACGAGAAAATCCTTTCCGTACCGCTGTTCCGTTTCCCTCCAAATGTCGCCACTGTCCCGTCCGAAGTTAGCAATAACAAACTCATAGAGTAAGGCGTTTTGTATAGTCAACATCCAAATAATTGGGGTAACAAGTTAAACTGTTACAAAATAGAACAAAATTTTAAACGCATTTTTCTCGAAACTACTTTTTTCGAGACGGTTGACATGATATCTCATGTTCTACTGAACCAATTGACTTGAAATTTGGCGTGAGCCTTCTCTAGACACGACTCTATCGCACTGACCAAAACTTTAACAAAATTTCAATTTTAACTATTTTTAAAAATTCCGTAAAGTCAAAAAATTAGATAAAAACATGTATTTTTATTTCAGACATTGATGAAAAATAAAAAAAAAATATACTTTTTCTGAGTTCGTTCAATTTGTTTGAATTAAGATTTTTTTTTACTAGGAGAGTTGCAGTCGTGCCAACCATCACGCGCCATTTTTTGAGACCCACCACTTCAACACCCTGTAACTTTTTGAATTTTTTTGTGTTTTCTTCAAACATTAATAAATATTTTGTAAAATTACTTTAATTAGGTAAAATTGCTTTAGCAGCATCCCCAAAGATTACATAGGCTCTGAGAGGAATTATTTTCCCAGAGGTCTCCTGTCTGGAGCTAACGCAAAAAAATTTATAATTAAAAAAATTGTGCTTAAACTTCGTGAAAAAAGAATGGTTAGTAAAAATATTATTTGTTTTTTTTTTATTGCATTGCAAAAATACCTACAATTCATGCCTCTGGACTGGAATACCCCCTTAAGCATTATTATTTTAAAACAAATAAATATGAAAAATTAATGATATCTTACATTTAAACTCATAAACATAGTTTTGTAAGATTTATGTAAAATTACTGTAGAAAATAAACTACTAAATAAACATATAATAAATATCCGCTGCTGTCTCACTTCGTCACGTGATTACTTCTGCCGATACCGCAGACTCAAACCCTCACACGCCCCCGGTGTTGTTCAAATCTTTCTACAACTACTTCCCTCGACCAGATTTCTACTTTCTGGTATGTTTCACCGTTGGTATTGGAGAAACAAGAATGGTTTACCATGGCAAATTTTGCGATAAATAGGGTAGATAAGTTAAGTAAAGGCGATCGGCAATGTGCCGATTCAGCTTTTTGACGTCGTCAAGAATTTATCCAAAAAATTAATGAAATGCAGCAATTGATAAATATTTCAATTTTTTTAAGCCGGTTGCATTATTTTTGAGCTTTGAAAACGTATATTGGAACTGTAAATATGTCTTTAATTATCGAATTTTCCGTGTGATGGAAAAATAATTGATCGATCTTCAATTCGGGAGACCACAGGCGGGTATGGTATACCTACCATCGCTTCTGGAACCATTTATTCGATATCTAATACCTTTGCTCTAGACGGTGACTTAGCAGGGGTGCCCGGGTTATTGTGAGGTGTGGTTTGTCCGGGTCATGGGATGCTTTTGTCCACCAACTACGTGGTAGGTCGGATCGGGAGAAGTGGTTGAGGGAGACCTTAGGACCTCTCCAATAAAAGTTTTTCGACCTACTACTTCCTTGCACCCCAGGGTGAGGGGTGGATTCGTACGTCTGTCACTCCAGGACACACTAAACTCCAGTTTCCTACCCACTCCTCGTAACTTTTTCCTTCCCAGAACTTCCTCTCCTTCTTTTCCATAAAGATCCTTCACACAGCATCCCCAAAGACCACTTAGGCTCTGAGGGGAATTATTTTCTTATGGCCCACTAAAATTTGTGCTTTTGGTTCGAGTAGCTTTTTCGTGAAAAAAACTTTGTAAATATTGTATTATGGTATTGTATTGTACTGTGGGATTTGCAGAATATTTTTTTCATCTCCGTTTATGGTTAAGTGGTGATAAAATTTTATTTTCACTTTTGTTTCCATAATAAGCAAAAAGTGTTAAAACAAATTGTATCGTCGTTGAAAAAAAATTATTCAAATAGATGTTTTACAAAAACAGAGCTCTTCTAGCGCATGTCATATTCAGGTTTCCTCCGTGAGGTCCTACTTTCCTACGAGAGGCTCCACTCTCCTCTCTGTGGTAGGTTTGGTCGGCCACTGAACTATGCTTTTAAAACCCACGAGAATTTTTCGGGGCTTCTTAATGGAAAAGTTTAGACCAGTGAGTCGGGCCTCAATCCAAACAGAGTATTTTTTTTTTATATATTAACATTTAAACCCGCTAAACTACTGACGTACTTTGTCAGCAGGTATATAATGACAACATTTAATGCAAGAAATTGGTACATTTTCAAAGAGTGTGTATGTATAATATTGATGCTAAAATAACAATAATATAAGTTTGCTAACCATATCATTGAAAATAACCATAGTTTTGAAAAAAATACAGGGATAAATATTCTTCATATTAATAATAAAGGAAAACGTTTAGATAACTTGGAAGCCTTGGAAATTAAAAAATCCCTTAAAAATAATGAATCTATTATTAACAAACAAAAAATATTGTCATATAGCCCAATCATGGATTTGTTCCCCTACCCACCCACTCTACACTAATACCTACCTACCCAATCTACATTATTATCTAGCAACAGCTCCACCCCTACCATAATAAAACATTGTTCGAAACTGTCAAATTAGTATAAGCTTTCCCTGACGAAGGAACGTTTGTTCCGAAACCGTTCGGATTTGCGCATCAAATAAGTGGTTTATACAAAGTTAAATTATTTCATTTTTCTATTAAATAAATTGTTTAAATTACGGAACATATATGTAAATAGCACTTATATAATAAACAAGTACAAATGGATTTAGTATGAACAAATTAATATAATCAACAAGTAAATGAATAATTTCATATACATGAGATATTACAAAAATTATAATGAACTAGCTGGTCCCGGCATGCATTGCTGTGCCATTTAATAAAGAAATTGTTTCTCCCTGAGTGTCCTTTCCCATTCGCCCCGTTCCCCTTCCGCCTCCCCCCTACCCTCCCTCTCACCGCCCTCCCCCCTCCCCCTCCCTCCTCCACCCTACCCCTCTCCCACCCCCCCCTTCCTCCTCCCCCATTCTTCATCCTTCTTTTTATTTATTGAATCATAACCAAAGCGGAAATTTAAAATGCAGTAACGACAAACGATCCACAAATGAGCTAAATACGCCATTTTTTAGGAATATAAATACGTCCCGTAGGACGTGCATTTTAAATGGATATTTTTCGGAACAAATAAAAATAAATTAATTAGGTACTGTTATTGAAGAAATTGACGATAGTAATTGAGTATTCTGAAAGATCTATTCAATGTTATTTTATATTAAAAACTCATAATTATAGGCCTAAAAAAATGGAAGATGTCATTTTTTTATCGCTCTCCTGAATACTAACACTTCGTCCCTTACAGCATTCCAAATTTCCGTGATAGATGTGGATTGTAAAGTGGGCTTCAAGGTGAAGATCGTATTTTTGCCCATTTAAATAATATATATATATATATATATATATATCTTACATAATCTACTTATGGTGTAATTAAATTAAGCACTGCCTTTGGTTTTTAATATTTCCTTTGGGATTGCGTACCCACAATAGGGATGTCGAAAGTGAAAAAAAATATCGATATATCGATGTATCGATATTTATTAAAATATCAATATTGACGTCAATATATCGAGGAAAAAATATCGATATATCGGTAAAATTTTCAAAATATTTTGTGTTTTTAAAATAATAGTGTATTCAGCTCAATATTATCAATAGTAATTTTTATCCACACAATTTGCTTTATTTTAATGTACAAAAATCTCAATAAAAATGAAGGTATTTTTATCACTATTCATTCTTATTACGTAATAATTACAAAAATATCAAAAACTAAAAAGCTGTCTTCTAACTTATACGTAAACTGAGACGCATACAAAGTTTGTATGCGTCTCAGTAACATTCTATTGGCGTATTAATCTGTCAAAAAGGACTTCTTGTTTGGAACAAGGTATAATCAATAATCATAATCATTTTTTCCGTTCGATCCTATACGGTTTTGGATTCTAGTGACTTTAAATACATAAATTTTAAAAAATATCGTTTTTGATACAATTTTCGATATTGGATATTTTGTATCGATATATCGGATCAAAATATATCGGCTAAAAATATCGATATATTGAATTAAAAATATCGATATATCGATACTTTTTCAACAAGCCTAACCCACAAGTTTATTTAAAAAAAACACACTGGTTCCCAATCTTTTAAAAGCGTGGTATTGCCAATTGAGCGCATTTATTACTACCGTGACGATTGATGATTCACGATTACGGTACCGTGACCGCATAAAAAAGGCTATAACATACGTTTCTTATCACAATAATGCTGCATCTCTTTCAAAAGATGAGATACATAATGTACGTAGATCTGCTTTCTCCAAAGGAAAAAAGTAATAATTTTCTTGCATCTCAATCGTACAATCATTACCATAGGTCTCCCTCAAACATATAAAGAAAATGAATCGCAATTCCCGTCGCCGTCGTGAGCCGTAATAAGATATACCTACCTCTTTCCTAAAAGGAAAAAAGTAGCACTTTAGAGGAAACAGTCACACGTTTTTTTTTTTAATTTATGCATGAAATGGAGTTCCACAGGGTTCACGCCTTGGCCCAATCTTATTTATCTTGTTTATAATTGGTCTTTTGGTTATTTATCTTGTTTATAATCACAAAAATATTTTATGATTTATCCATCTTACTTTTTGCTGATGACCTCAATTTTTTTAGAATTATTCAAAATATTTACCACTGCAACATTCTTCAAGAACATATCAACAAATTGTTAATTTGGTGTAATGAAAATAGACTTTACCTAAATATCTCAAAATGTCAAATAGTTAGATTTTCTCGAATAAAAAATCCAATGATATTTAATTAAAACATTGATAACAATGCTCTTTAGACATTAACACAAATTAAAGACCTAAGTCTTTACTTTTAATCTAGCATTACTTTTCAATCAAATCTTTCATTTGTTAACCACATAACAGAAATCTCTAATAAAGCCGTAAAAATGTTGGGATTTATAACTAGGCTAACTTAAAAATTAACAATATAAAGTGAATTTAACTGTTATGTTTTACCTGTGTTAGTAGTCAACGTGAGTACAATTCTCCAGTCTGGAATCCACATTATAGTATACATGTACAAGCTGTTGAAAGAATACAAAATAAATTCTTACGTTTTCTAAGTTTTAAAATGGGTATTCCAGCAATTATGTTGAACTACAACGCTATTTTAAATCATACGAATATGCTCAAATTGTCAGACAGAAGAATTTTCACTGACTTGGTATTTCTATATAAAATTCTAAATGATTTAGTTGATAGTCCGGTATTTCTAGAATTGAGCTTCCGGATTACACCACTTAATACTAGAAATCAGGATTTATTTCAGTGCAGAAATTCTGGAACTAACTACCGTATATATTACTCTTTGCCCAGAATACTAATGGAGGGAAACAATTATAAAAAGTCAGTGGACATCTTCATTTTAGTTTAAAGAAATATAAAATTCAAATAAAAAATAAAATATTGTTACTGAGACAGTTCAGTTATGTACAATGAATGCTGTGTATTTCTTATTATGCGTGTGTAATGTGAAAGCACCGAAAAAGGGCGTTAATAAATAAATAAATGTCTCAACTTTCGTCTCACATTATTTTATGTGCAAGAAAGAGCTGCAACATTATAAGGAATGTACCGTAAAGTGGAAAGTCACGGTAATAATAAAGCGTCTATTAGTTGTTTAAATCGTATTCTCACGAGACCAGTTTTAAGATTTGCTTATTTTTGGTCCATCGTGTGGAATGATTATATATATTTTTTTAAGTTATTGCATAGGTACGTAAGTTGACATGAAATTTGAATAAATTAAATACTTCAACACAACTAAACATTGACCTTAGACCAAAGGATCGTTAATCATAAATAAAAAAAAATCACTACCTTATATTCCTTAATCCTTTGCGGAGAAAAACGAATGACTTTCTTTCCATCCTGGCGGTCTGAAAGTTTCTAATTCGATCCTGAACTTTCTGGCGTTGACCATCCTCACTACCTACGAATATAGTACCGGCATTCAGGAGAGCTTTCTGAGAACTCAAAGCTTAATTCTGTAGTACATTGTTTCTCAATCACTGGTGCAGCTTTGAGGGTAAACTAACCCTTGCAACCGACTGCATATTATTGCGCCGTATTGTTGCACCAGTAAATCCAGTTTAATTGGATTCTAACATTGTTTTAAGCCAAACTACTTTCTAACTTGCTTTCGTTTAATTGATTTTCTCTTAGCAACGTTTTTAGTTCTGAATTATTAGTGCTCGTATTGTTAAAAATTAGTTTATAAATAATTAAGCAGAGTTTGTACCTAAAAAATATATACGGTATTCTGAACTCGTCTAGGGGGGAAAACTGGAGAAATAACTTCACATTTGGCCACGGTTTTTTTGGAATAACTTTTTTAGATTTCAGGTTTACGCATAAATCAAGTCCGAAAGCGGAATTGAAAATTTTGTTGACATTTTTTTAATTGGGTAAATAACGGCTGTTAAACGTTTTATTTATACGTCGTCCGGGTCGAAAGTTTTTTTTAACATTTAGAAAAAAAAACATTTTTTTGGCTCCTCTATGTAATGTAGAATCACCAATTTCCCGCGTGCACTACGAGTTTTCGGACACCGTGTATATGCACTTAAACGAAATAATATGCTTTGAATAAGGAAGATAAACAAATATTCCCTGGATATAAATAACACGACAATATTGTTTTAAAACCTCCTATTACCATGATAAGCCGGAAATTGTTACATGTGCAATTTTTTCAAACATTAGCTCCACACAGTAGGCCCTGGGAAAAAAATCCCTCATGACCTATGCCAGCTTTGGAGATGCTGTTTAGAGGGTTTTTTTTGTTTAGATGGAGAAGAAGGGGATGATGTTCTGGGAGGACAAAGGTTTTTTTTTTTTACTGTGAATACCGCACAAGAATCTCAACTGCTCCCGTCTGGAGCCAGTGAGACTATGGCATCCCAAATTGGGGTATGTTGTGAGGCTGAAGGTAGTGGGGAGGGGAAGGAGGTGGGGAAGAGGAAGGTTGGGAAGTACCTGGCTATTCAGATCTGGTCACTAAACATGGCTAAAGCCATTTTCAAGCAACGTTTCAATTCTGAATGGTGGTCTTACACCAGGGCGATACTGATAGTATCTTCCACTCTGGAACATGCCGCAAATATACTATATATTATTTTTAATTAATTAATAGTGAAATAACACAAATTAATCAAATAAAATTTATTTGCGCATGCCGGGTTCGAACCCGCGACCTCCGGATCGTGAGTCAAGAGTCTTACCCACTGGACTACGGAGGTCGTCAAAAGGTCAGGTATGAGGGGTAGGTAGGAATCTGGAGGTCAATGTGTCCGGTCGGTTGTGAATTTGTTGGTAATACAATAAATGGTTTCCTGGGCGGCGGTATCGATGGAGGGCTTGGAAAAGAAATTTGGGTTTGAGAAAAGGAATGAACTCTCCACATTTGGCATTCTCCGTCATTCTACGACTCTCTCGTAGTTGCCAATCTCAATGGTGCGGTAATGTTTATCTGTGAAAACAAATTGATAGATTATGGTTGTGTTTCATAGCTTAAAACACTAGAGGGCTCACATGGGTGACATATGTCACCCAGGGTGTAATATTGTTTAATAACTAATGAATGAAACGCGTTTCATGGTGCCCTCATAAGCGGGGTCCAAACGCTTGGCGAGCCTCGGCAAGCGTCCACAAGTCCCAACGTCTGGAGCGCGCGTTTGCGTAGGCTTGCAAGAGCTTGCGAGAGCTTGCCACCGATCCGGCGAGGTCGGATAATTTGGCCACAAGCGGCAAGCGTGAAGCGCTCGGTCGCACTCAGTGGAACTTCCGAGCTGGCGGTGAATGCACGCCGTTTTTGCTCCGTGCGGTCTATGATAATATTTAATATTACGAGACGTATTATGAATATGAATGGCGTATGAGGCGAGCCTGACTTATTAAAATGTATAAGTACATAAATTTAATGCACTTACGTAATTTATTGCGACTGGACTTAGCTAAAATGTCAAAATAAATAAATAATATTTTATTGATGATTTATACAATATTATTACAATAAAAAATATACGATTTTTGTTAGAATAACTTTTTTTTATAATACAAGACAATATTATATAAAGACAAGTGATCCTCGAGTTCGGGTCCCAATTGCGATCACTACCTTTGGAAGCGAAAACTTCTTTGGCACCGTTGTGATTTGAAACTCGATGAAACGAAAAAGTGGCACTAAAAAGAGACAAAAATCTATAGGATTTAGCCTGCGAGATTATGTCTCCTCTTTGTGCGGTACTTCGTAGCCTCCCCACTCTTTTCTACCTTAGTTTTCTGAAGGTTTCACTTCTACCGCGTGTAAACTAGACATTATATTTTTCTGTGTCTTGTTCTTTTTCATATTTTTATTAGTATTATCTTCTTCAATGGTTCAATGGTATAAAAAATACATTTTCCCTTGTTTTTTGTTTCACGTTAAAATAAAGGTGACCGGCCAACTCAGAAAGGTCATGATAAAAAAATTGATTAAGTTAGGTTAAGGTTACCGGCAATTTTAAAATTATTTTTTCATAGCTTTTAATGATCTTTCTGAGGTGTTTCTCAGTTGGTTTCATTCTGAGTTGGCATGGAACCAAAATAAAAATAGATTAACGCAAACATAGCATAGCCTAAATAGACGTCCGCCGCGCTTGGATGCTCCGAACACACTGGCGCGCTCGCAAGTGTGTGGAAGCCAGCCATTCGTTTGCCAGAGCTTGCCTGAGCTTGCGGCAAGCCGTTTGTCGCAAGCATGTAGCGGTACCATCAGGTATTCCTCAAGTACGAATCATCCCACGCGTCAGTAGTGCGCCATCACTCTAGGTGCGTAGACTTGTGCGCAACGCGTTTATAAAGTCCGTGGGTGACGCATGTCCCCCGAGCGAGCAATCGAGGAACTTTAAAGCCGCGTCCAAATACGTGGCAAGCCTCTGCAAGCGTCCACAAGCCCCAGCGTCTGGTGCCGCGCGTGTGGCTTGGCTTGCGTAGGCTTGCAAGAGCTTGCGAGAGCTTGCCGCCGATCCGATCGAGGTCGGATATTTTGGCCACAAGCGGCAAGCGCTCGGTCGCGCTCAGTGGAACTTCGGAGCTGGTGGCGAATGCACGCCTTTTTTGCTCCGTGCGGTCTATGATAATATTACGAGACATATGAATATGAATGGCGTATGAGGCGAGCCTGACTTATTATTCTTTTAAGTACATAAATTTAATGCACTAACGTAATTTATTGCGACTGGATTTACCTAAAGAGTCAAAATAAATAAATAATATTTTATTGATGATTTATACAGTATTATTACAAAAAAAACATGATTTTTGTTAGAATAACTTTTTTTTATAATACAAGGCAATATTATATAAAGACAAGTGATCTTCGAGTTCGAACTTCTTTGGCACCGTTGTGATTTGAAACTCGATGAAACGAAAAAGTGGCACTAAAAAGAGACAAAAATCTATAGGATTTAGCCTGCAAGATAATGTCTCCTCTTTGTGCGGTGCTTCGTAGCTTCCCCACTCTTTTCTACCTTAGTTTTCTGAAGGTTTCACTTTTACCGCGTGTGAACTAGACATTGTATTTTTCTGTGTCTTGTTCTTTTTCATATTTTTATTAGTATTATCTTCTTCAATGGTTCAATGGTATTAAAAATATATTATCCCCTTGTCTTTTATTTCGCGTTAAAATAAAGGTGACCGGCCAACTCAGAAAGGTCGCGATAAAAAAAATGATTAAGTTAGGTTAGGGTTACCGGCAATTTTAAAATTATTTTTTCATAGCTTTTAAAGATCTTTCTGAGGTGTTTCTCAGTTGGTTTCATTCTGAGTTGGCATGGAACCAAAATAAAAATGGATTAACGCAAACATAGTATAGCCTTAGAGTAACAATATATACTCTAAGGTAGACGTCCGCCGCGCTTGGATGCTCCGAACACACTGGCGCGCTCGCAAGTGTGTGGAAGCCAGCCATTCGTTTGTCAGAGCTTGCCTGAGCTTGCGGCAAGCTGCTTGTCGCAAGCATTTGGGCGTAGCATAAGAAAACGGATCACCAAATCATAGTGTGTCCTAACTGTGATGAAGTTACTTCTGAATTGCAATAACCCATTTATAGACTTTATAATAAGATGATTCACTTACCAAATTAAGGTTTTGAAAAAAAAATTAGAGACTTTTTTTTTTTTTTTACAGTGAATACTGCACAAGAATCTCAACTGCTCCCGTCTGGAGCCAGTGAGACTATGGCATCCCCAATTGGGGTATGTTGTGAGGCTGAAGGTAGCTGGGAGGGGAAGGAGGTGGGGAAGAGGAAGGTTGGGAAGTACCTGGCTATTCAGATCTGGTCACTAAACACAGCTAAAGCCATTTTCAAGCAACGTTTCAATTCTGAATGGTGGTCTTACACCAGGGCGATACTGATAGTATCTTCCACTCTGGAACATGCCGCAAATATACTATATGTTATTTTAAATGAATTAATTGTGAAATAACACAAATTAATCAAATAAAATTTATTTGCGCATGCCGGGTTCGAACCCGCGACCTCTGGAATGTGAGTCAAGAGTCTTAGCCACTGGACTACGGAGGTCTATTAGGTCTACTACTGATTAATCACAAAGAGTAAAAATGTGGAATATTTTGTAGAAGTTTAATTTTTGTTTATATTTCAATTCAATTTAAGCTATTTTTAAGTTTTGTTAGAGTATTAGTAAGAAATAAAGTTGATTAGTCATAATAAAACTTATTTGCTTTCATAAAATTAAAGTGGTAAGAATAAATCCCATATTTGATGAGGGGCACATTATGTCCCCCGCCCGAGCTTTCTAGTGAAATTTTGGACGCGAGCCCTCTAGTGTTAAAAATACCACAGGGAAAAAGAATATATGTATTTTACTTTGCATATACATAAAAATATTACGAGTACACCATGAATAAAATTCTGTAATTCTCCATTACCCCGAGTGTATAATTCAACGATCTCTAGACTTGTTAAAATTATCTTTCGTGCAAATCACCGGGCAGCATCCCCCTCCGATCTGAATACTCTCCAGTCTCCACATTATGTTATGAGGTGACCGAGAATTATTCCTCTTCCCGCATCTGAAATTAAAATCTTGTAATTTAAACCCGAGCTTGCCGAAGCTCTCAGTATTATTACTCCAAAAAATTTATATTCTAAACGTAGAGGATGGGAACAATAATCAAGCATGATCGGGGGATAAATCGTTGATGTTTTTGATACAGTACTTCCAGGGGTTTTGTACAGTTATGCAATGTATAATTTTTTATTTTTTAGAATCACCTCCCGAAGTTAATGCACTTTACCCCCGGACACCCTGTACAGAAAAATCCGTTGCCCGCACCGACCGCCGGTATTTGCAGGTGGTTCTTAGGAAAATAATTTCCTTTAGGGCCTATATCACCGTTAGGGGTGCTATTTAGAGGGTATTTTTAACAAAAGGAAGGAGAAGAAGTTTTGGGGAAGGTAAAAGGTAAGATGTGGGTAGGAATTCAGGGGTCAGCGTGTTCAGGAGTGACGGACGAATGTATTCATTCCTACCGCTGCGGTGCAAGGCGATGGATCGAGATATCATAGGATCTCCCTCAACCAGTGTAGTGTATTTGAAAATACTTGTATTATTCAGAAATACTACTTGTAATAATAAAAGAGGTTCGTTTATACTCTCTCTCAGTCCGGGTGGGATCGGAAACCTTCGGCTACCTCCGGCTATCTCCGACTACCGATCCCCCCCTCCCCCTGTGATACGTACTTCTTATACTACAACCAGTGTCTCGCGATCTGGCCCGAGTCACCAAGCGTAACGAACCACTTGTGAGACCTATCACAGGGGTGTTGTTTATCTAATGAATGGTTCCCGGGGCGGCGGTAGACATGCCTTTCTCCCAAATTCTGACGTTTAAAAAAAATGCATTTTTACGTTATAGCGCTTTGAATCTCGGAAGAACCAACAAAAAAAACAACTTGCCTTTGTTTGGAAAGGTGTTTGAAACTCGATCACACCAAAAACTTTTTATTATTTTCCGTATATTTTCTTTTAAACTCATACATATTGTTTGCATATTATTGATACTGTTTCAAAACTTAGTACACGATGGAATCGAAGCTTCAAAAAAATATTTCTTCAAAAACGTGTTTTCTTTTATTTATACGTCATTGGTTGAAAATGAGGCCCTATATTTCTGTGCCAAAAATTCTTCATTTCCTGCTGATAGTTAATGAGACAAACTTCAGGAAATGTGATTGTTTAACTATGCTAGACTTGTCTAATTTCAAAGTTATCTGGAAGCATTCTTCTAATTACAGAAATCGGTAGTAAAGTTGTCGTCCCCAAAATATCGCTGAATTTGTAATACGATCATAATTCATATTGGGAACTAATTTCCAAGGAAGGAAGTCCAATTAAAATTATTTTTAACACCTCTTGAATGAATTTAATGAAACAACGCTAATTCGTCTTTTTGATTAAATTTAAACGTAATTAATGAATTTTCAGAAATCACATTCTTTGTATTTTTGAACGATTCTTGTTAAATTACGAAGTGTTCAATTATTGCAAATGATTAAAGAATGATTTTTACTTTTTTAGAAACTTTTTGTTTCTGTTTGAGGACGTCCAATTGCAGATATTTTTGAAATCTTTGAATGGATTTAATGCAACTGAATTTGAACAATTCACCAAATTTCTAAATTAGATAGTCAAGTTCTATGAGAGTCCTTTTGCCTAGTTCTGTTGCCATCTAAGTACAGTAAAACAACCGGTCGATGATTAGACATTAGACATTAGATTAGAATAAAACTTTCACAGAACTTGAAAAGAATATTTGAAATTTGATGAATTTTTCAAATTCTGTGAAAAAACCTGTATTAATTAAGAGGGCATTACCAGAGAAAACCGGAAATACGTAATTTTTAAAAAAGTTTTTAGACGTATTGACTCTTTTCTACAAAAAAAAATATAAATGGATTTCGAAAGATTGTTCTTTTATCTAGCATTCGTATGTAATAAATTTTCAGATTTTTTTAAAAATTTTTAGTATAATAAGGTTATTCCACAGGTCGTTGGCAGATTTGTTCAATTTTCAAAAAAGTTTTTGTATTATACCACACCCATTTCAAATAATAAAATCATGCAGTAAAATAAATCAACACATTATCTAGCAAACGTATGTTTTAGAATTTTAATTTTAGTTTCAATAAAATCATTAAAAAAATATGTACGTACATGTGTTTCTTGGCGAAAATTGGTCCGTTTGTGTATTTATTTGCGCACTTACAAACTAATATATTTCAGATTTTTTTAACATTCTTATTAAATTTAGACATTATTGAAAAATAATTAATACTTATAATCAAAAAATAACTACAAAAAGTACATTATTTTAATAGTTTTATCATCACGCCTTTCAGCATTTTTGGATGAAGGTATAAATTAAAGCTAATTTGAATTGAAATAAATTCGATATTGAGTTATAATTTTAAAAAGCTGGTACGGAGAATAATTAATCTTTCTTATTGTAACCGCCCTGCACGATCGTAAGAACAACTTTCGACAAAATGTGGATTTTTGTCCGCTGGCTGGTTAAACGCTCTTAATAATAATAATGACGGATTGTCTCACAGAATTTGAACAATTCATCGAATTTCAATGTTAAAATTCAGATTATGTAAAAGTCCTATTCAAGGTCTGTTATTATCCAAGTAGGTACTGTGAAACCACCGGCCCCTAATGAATTAATAACAGAACTTAAATAGAACTTTCACACAACTTGAAAAGTATATTTGAAATCTGATGAATTTTTCAAATTCTGTGAAAAAACCTGTCTTAATTAATAATAATAATAAGAAAGGATTGTTGCACGGAATTTGAACAATTCATAGAATTTCAATGTTTATTCAGATTCTCTGAAAATCCTACATAAGGTCAGTTATTATCCAAGTACTGTAAAACTACCTACTCCTGGTGAATTTATAACAGAACTTGATTTTTCTTTTCTGTGAAAGTTCTTTTTCAAGTTTTGTTGTTATTTCGTTGTGGGCAGGATTTTCACAGTTCATGGTTAATAACAAAACTTGAACCCAACTTTCAAAGAACTAGAATTATAACTGTGAAATTGGATGAATTATAAAAAATTTGTGGAGCAATCCGTCATCGGCGTAGTTAAGCAAGACAAAATTGTTTCTCAGAAACTTTTGTGAAATGTGTACATGTACATACATATTCAACCAAAGAAATATTTAAAAATCTTGTTTACCTCAAGTCTAAATACAGGACATACAGCAATCAATAATAAACTGTGTGTTTTGAAATATAATGAGTAAAACTTACCCCTTAAATCTTCGACTGCGTAGGTATTTTGTAACATTTTTACAGGAATTTGGTCGCCAGTATTCAGGCCGTTGATAAAACGGAACGGACCTCCTTTCATTTGGTCTTTGGCAGTAAATTTAAATTTCCAGAAACCAACTTCAATCAATATGTTCAATGTCAGCAACACCATCAATCGTTAATCTGGATGTTTGACGTCAGCTCTCCTTTGAGTGCTAAAATAGTAAAACGGGGTGTTAAGTTGACGTTCTAATGTGTCAATCCATCCCGCCCCGAGCTTTGAGTTCACTTCCGTGGTGATCGTAAAATGGCGATTTAGAAACTTCAGAGGACGTAATATTTTGCTCGTGAAATCAACTGTATTTCGCTTTTTTAAAGAATGACAAACATAATGATATGCTTACAGGTAACCGTAACCTGACAGTATGAATAACTTAGTTAAACTACATGAAATAATAAAATTGAAATGGTGCATTTGGTAGCCGACGTAAAACTTATTGATGATCTAGAAATGCACCAGATAATACTAGAAATCATGATTTATTTCAACATTGAAATTCTGTGACAAACTACCATATTATTATTTATTACGAATTCCTCGTTGTCCAGTTTACGGAGTGAAAAAGTCATGCCAAGTCAGTGGACAAATTCAGTATAAAAGTTTGTGACTCCCGGAGTCTTCTCTTCAACAAAAATTCGGGGATCAAACAAAACATTGTGGTTTTGTGACTACCGGAGTCTAATCACTCTTCAACAAAAACTCGGGGATCAAACAAAAAATTGTGGTTTTGTGACTACCAGAGTTTTGTTATACGGCCGTATATCCTCTCTGCAAACTTACTTTACGAATAAAAACATACATAAGAAATAATCCTTCGGGGATCAACTGTCCGAGGGATCTACTGGCAAATGGATCAATCGTCCGGAGAATTAACTGTCGGGTGGGCAACTGTCGGGTGGGCAACTGTCGGATGGGCAACTGTCATGGAATTGACTTTTACGGCTTCAAACAAAAACTCGGGGATCAAACAAAAAAACTGTGGTTTTGTGACTACCAGAGTTTTGTTATGCGGCCGTATATCCTCTCTACACTTACTTTACGATGAAAACATACATCAGAAATAATCCTTAGGGGATCAACTACTGGCAGATGGATCAATCGTCCGGAGAATTAACTGTCCGGGGGGTCAACTGTCCGCCAACCTACTGTCGGGTGGGCAACTGTCGGATGGGCAACTCTCATGGAATTGACTTTTACGGCTTCAGACGAACTTGTAAGTGTAATTCCTTAGCAACGAACAGCAGTAGCGGATTCGACGACAATATTTTTTCTTTCTTTTTACTTAAAACACAAGCACACTCATTTGCATCATCTTCTGTTCCATGTTTCGACTAATTTAAAACTGACTAGTTATGGTAAGGAAAGAGCTACATACGTGACATTATGGTTGGTATAGATACATACACAATACACATATATGAAGATTAGGCTTCATAACGCAAATGGATTGCAAAATTCGATAACTCAAATTTCCGTTTATCAAAAATGCATTAATTTATAGATATCGTCAATTTCGGTTCAAAATTGTGTTATTTTTGGTACATATCCTTCCGTTAAAAAATTATATTTGATTACATCGCTACACATTTTGGTTATGGTTTTGGGTAAATGAGTAAATCATTTTCAAAAAGGTGATGAAATAATACGACAAAAATGTTTACACCGTACAGACAGACTTCTGGGGTCCGAGCATGTTTGATCGATAAGGATTGATAGGATAACTTTCGGTAACTTCTCGTCGTCCTCTAGGACAACTGCAGATCGCCAACGTACAAAAAACAGTTGACGTCGAACATATTAAGAAAACTGTGTCATTGTGAACTGTTACTTGCTCGTTAGTGAACAACAATCATGCTAGGGAACGATGAGAAGTTACCGAAAATTATCCTATCAATCCTTATCGATCGACTGTGCTAGGGGGCCTGGAAGTGGCTTGTCGAACCGATTGGCCCGATTCAACTACTAAAAAGGACTATAGGACTCATTATCATTATCATTGATGACGATGATCATACAATTATATTATGTATGGATACATTTGTGTCACGATGCAAATTCTGTCGAAAAGTGCAACCCATGCTGAAATTAAAAGCTTTCATTTCGAATGCATGACGGAATCAAAGGAATTTTAGATGAGTGTCAATTTCGATGTACAGGAATTAAAGTTTTAAATGCAATTATAATACAATTTCAATTTTGTTCAAAATAAAACGTATCGTTTGATATACTACTTTCGTTCGCAAAATGAATTAATGTACAATTATTCATACCGGTACTGTTGAAATTAGTTTTAACACGAGTTTTCATTTTGACTATCGTTTTATTATTTATTATTTTGGTTGATTTGCCTAGCTAAATATTTCTGAAAAGCCTTTGTAGATAATGTCGGTATAAAAACGGTAGGAAAAATTGAAACGGTGACGGAAAAAGAAATTGTAAATCTTTACGTAGTGTAAAATGATGTCGCTCCCGCTGTCTGTGCGCTTAGATCTTTTAAACAACGCAACGGATTTTCATGCGGTTTTCACCAATAGATAGAGTGATTCATTTTTTTTACATAAGCTCCACACAGGGGGCACCAAGGAAAACAATTTCCCTAGGGGCCTATGTCATCTTTTAGGATACTGTGTGGAGGGTTTATAAGGGAAATGAAGGAGAAGAAGATATGGGAAGGAAAAAGGTATGAGGGGTGGGTAGGAATCTGGGGGTCAGTGTGGCCAGGAGTGACTGACGTATTAATCTATTCCTCACACTGCGGTGCAAGGCGAAGGGTCGGGAGAATCCGGCTGAAGAGGTCAAAAGGCCTCCCTCAATCAGTCTCCTCCGATTCAGCCCGCCACGCAGTGGTTGGGCAAACGTATCCGCCACCAAGACCTAGACAAACCTCATCCCATGAACCCGGGCACCCCTGCTAAGTCACCAAACGGGGAACCACTTGGGGTGACCTGTGGCAGGGGTGTTGGTTGTCCAATAAATGGTTCCTGGGGCGGCGGTACCCGTACCCACCTTTCAAATTGTAAGGTTTTAAGATATATAACGTGTCAAGGTTTTGTGTAAATTGGTTGAAATACATAAATAAAGGGAGCTGGCTGGCCAGCGGGCAGCGGGCAGCGGGCAGCGTGCTGGCAAGCGGGCAGCGTGGATTTGATTTAACAGATGGCGTTGGTTGTAAAGGTTGGGTAACGGCGTGGCGTTGTGTTTCGTTAGCCACAGCAACGTGTCTCCAGGTCTGCTAATATTGTTATATTACACAGATCTCCTAGTTTCTAGTGGGACACTAACCTAACAGTGATGCCTTTGGAACCTAACAATATATTTAAAAATCTACAAACCGAATCAGCACCAGAACACCATGGGGATCACTTTTGAAAAACTGAAAAAAGGTCTTTCCTTTTTAACGAAGCCTGTTACGCATATACTAAGCAATAGTTTGAAAGGAATCTTTCCATCTTTATACTATTTTTTTTTTATTTTAATAGTACACAACTGCTAACCCTGTACAAATCACAAGTGCGCCCCACGGTTGAATTTGGCAGCCACCTCTGGTCTGGAGCTCCAAAATACCTGAAAAATACCCTCAACTCTGTGCAAAAAGGGGCGGTCCGCTTAATAAATTCTCCCATCTTAACAGACGGATTGCAATCTTTAGAGCACTGGCGTCGGGTGGGAATGCTATCCTGTTCTACCGGTATTACAATGGAAGATGCTCCGATGAACTAGCGTTATTGATCCCTTCGGCACCGGTGCATAGTCGGGAAACACGCCAAACGCGTGCACAACATTTGTACTCGGTTAACATTTGTCACATGAGAACGGGTCGTTTCTTCGACTCGTTCTTGTGTTCAACAGCTCGGCTGTGGAATGACTTGCCGGCCTCTGTGTTTCCTCCTTCCTTCAACATGGGTCTCAAGACCAATGTTCATTCCTTCCTCTCCCCAAAAAAAACCTCCACACAGCATCCCAGATGACATAGGCCCTGAGGGAAATTATTTTCCTCAGGGCCTCCTGTGTGGAGTTAATGTAAAAAAAAAACACCGATTTATAAATCAGTTGTCTATAGAAATTAATAACCACCGACCGATATCAGAATCATCCGATATCACAAAAAGTCTTATTGGAATTGTTAATATTATATTGGACCCGATCATAGATTTGCAACAATAATATATCAAGCACCAGACATAGGCAAACAACCTCTTGCAATATCCATTGACCTAAAGTAAGCTTTTGACTGTTCGATGACAACCCAAGAAACTAAACACCTTTTTGCACAACACTACTACGCGTACCCTGGAGTGGTGTGGTTTAATCAACTAACGATAGACCTGAGATTCAAACCTGACTATAATAACATTGTTACCTTAAATAATTTAAAAAAATATAATCAACATTCCTTTATACGACATCAGTTTTCTTGTACTATTTTGTAGGGAATTAGTTTAATTTTTTTTTCATTTCCCTTAACTTTATGTGTATAACTATTTTTTTTTCCAAAAGTAATGTTAGAATTTTTATTTCCCCTTTACAAGCGAGTGGTTATACTCTCGTAAATGTAAATATGTTGGATTTATAATCTGAAACTATTATTTTATTACATAAATAGTCCCTTTTTAAAAAAATATATTTTTTGTAAATGAATGGTTTCTGAAAACCTATGATTTTTTTCTATAAATGGTTTTTTTAGTTAACTAAATTTCTGGTATGGCAGACTGTTAGAGCAATTTCTCAAATGCCATTGGAAATCTATGGGGTTTACGTATCAAAGTGATAATTATACATTATTATCTAATGTGTCGACACATGCAGAAGTTTGACTGAAAATCGTGAGGTAGGACATGGGTCTGTTCCCCTCTAACGCGTTTAAATATTTACCATTTTTCATTTGCTATAAATAATATTTTTTTTAAAATGTTAGTCTCAGTACAAATTATACTTTACATTGCAAGAAAATTTATGAAAAGACAACCCATGAAAAAATAAAGTTTTTTTGCTATATGTTTTTTAAATAAAATAAAAAATTTATTGAGTTGAGGTTTCAACCTTTCTTCTTAGTGGTTGCAAACATCCGCTTAATCAAGTTTGCTAAATTCAGATTTTAAAAAGCGACATTTATTTCGTGTAAATAGTGTTTCAATTTCATAGAATTTAAGAAGAATGCATGTTCCCACCGGGTATCGCGTTTTTGATTCCTCGGCTGGCAAAGTCTTCCATCACAACACAAGCAACATTTTTCGCTTTCTGTGGTGGTAGTGGGAGATTTTCAAATATTGTCGGGTTATTCGTAACCTGGGAATATTTGTCTTTCTTTTTAAATACATATATATTTTTTTTAATCATAAACTTGTTATTTTCTGTTATGCCGTTGATATTAGATGGGTAGGTATTCTTGTTCAACGTATTTAATTTAAAGTTAACTTTTTTATAACGTTTTAATATTAGTAATTCGTTGCCTCACAACGCACATGAACCTCTTTTAACTAGCAAGTAAGTTCATAAATACTTAAACATTGATGGGAAGGCCCTTCACCAATATGGTCATATTTGATTTCATATACTTTGTTGTGTCCTATCGATGGCTTGATTATTTATTTACTGGTTGGAAGCGGCTCTCTTGCATTCTGGAGCCCATCGGGAGGCAACTATTGACATATAGGACAACCGAATCACTCTGCAGTTCTTGGTAGCAGGCTTTGAAAGGTATTTCCAGGTAGTGACAAACATGGCTCGCATTCGAGAATTGAGGGACAGGGAATTACTGGTACGATTAAACGTACTTAAGTTCAAATCAAAACACTAAATTCAATCACCTGCATTATCTACATTGATAATGGATGCTTAAAATCTGGTCGAAAAGTTGGCCCGAAAAGAAGGACGTAGTACACGTCCCTTAAGACTGGAAAAAACAATTGTTTCAGTGAAAATCTTAGTTTGAATCAAATCGGTTTTGGAACAGTTTTTATTAATTAACTCCACACAGGAAGCCCTGAAGACAATTATTTTCCTTGGGGCCCATGTCATCGTTGAAGATGCTGTATGGAGGGTCTTTTTCAGGAGAGAAAGGAGTGAATGTGAGTTTGGAAGAGACCCGTTTTGTAGGAAGGATCAAATACAGAGTCCGGCAAATCGTTCCACAGCCCAGCTGTTGAACTTAGGAACGAGTCGTAGAAGCAAACCGTTCTCGTGTGACAAATTTCAACCGTTTTTGGCGCGTGTTTGACATGTTTCTCGACTTGCACTGGTGCCGTGGGAATCAATGACAATGACGTTCCTCGGAACATCTTCCATTGAAATACCACTACGGTAGAACAAGAACAGCATTCTTACCCGATGCCTGTGCTCTAAAGATTGCGATCCGTTTATCAAAATTCGGATGTATTAATAAAATTGTCAATATTCGAATGTCAACAGGACGCAACGATGGGAGATTCTATCAACACAGAGTTTCTGCGCACAGCCGAAGGTTTTTCAGGTATTTTGGAGCTCCAGACCAGAGATGGCTGCCTATCTATTATATTGTGAAAAAATGCGCACGGTTTGTATAAAATAGATTCCATTGTACAATCCGAACGAAATAAACAAATCTCAGAAAAATTTAATGAAGTAATCCGAAAATTTTAGTTTTTTGTAACGACGTTTTCAGAGTTTTATTTATTCATTGACGTTATTATTTATGGAATATACTGGATGGAATAAACTCTACCTCTGCATACACGGTGTTAAAGGGCGTTCCTGACTTATTTTATCCAGTGAATCCTGGCAATATTTGGAGTACAAAATGTGAATGAAATTTCGATCTTCGGTAACTTTTAGATTTTTCAAATACAAAAATATATTCTTTCTCATGTCGTCACTGGTCGGTCAGAAGAGTAACCGCCCAACCCCCCCAAATTGACCTTTTATTTTTGTCTTGTCTAATACCGATTTTTTATGTTTGTGGTTTAAAAAAAAGTCACCGGAGACCAACATTTTAAATTTTTTACTCCAAATAACCTTAGGAAACACTGATGGTTAAAAAAGTCAGATGCGTCTTCCAGTATAATTTGTTTATTGAAGTATCTACGTCAAGAGATATGCTATTATTATTGGACGTAGGGTATGCTACCAAAGATTGCATCTCTCGTACATATCTATAAGACTCTTGGCTTTGTTTTGAGAGCGTCAAAAGATTTCAATGATTTAGACACATTTATTATGTTATATAAAACCCTTGTCAGAAGCCAACTTGAATATAACTCTACGTTATGGTCTCCCTTTTACAACATTCATTCAGACAACATTGAAAAGATTCAACGGAAGTTTCTAAGGTTTATAAACTATAAATTGCATATTCCTATACTAAACATTGATTACAATTACCTCTTGGATAAAACTTCTCTATTGAAACTTTCAGAAAGAAGAATAAGCACAGATTTAATACTATTACATACAATTCTGCATTACAAAATGGACTGTCCTGAATTACTTCAATTTATCAATATCTATGTTCCCCAAAAATCATGTCGACATTTATTACCCTTCTACTTCAATAACACCAGGACACTAGCTTATCAAAATTCTCCGTTTCCGAGACTTTACAGTCCCGGAAAAAAAATTCTAATTTAGGTGATATATTTCATCTTAAAACTAATCAGTATAAATTTTGTATATTCTATCACTTTTATTCTTCTAGGCACAAATAGATTTACATAATTTCCGCCATTTTTGTTTATATTGAATATGAGACTTCTTATCATTTTTACATAATATGTATTTTTATTTTATTATTTGTTTTATTGTTCATTGTATTGTGAAATTTCTTTTCTCATTGTATTGTTTGTTACTCAACTTATAAACTATATAGTAAAAGCCCATCAGGGCGTGTCATAAATAAATAAATATCGAAACAGGAAAAAATCCTCCACGGCCTGTGCCATCTTTGGAAATGCATGGAGGGTTTTCTTAGGGAAAGGAAGGTGAGGAGTTTTGCGAAGGAAAAAGGTATGAGGAGTAGGTAAAAATATGGGGTCAATGTTTCCAAGAGTGGCGGACGTAGGAACCCATCCCGCTCACTGCTAAGCAAGGCAATAGATTAAGAGAGTCCAGCTGAAGAGGTCAAAAGGTCTCTCTCGACCAGTCTCCCGATCGCGTATTTACAATCCCTACCGCGTTTCAGTCGCTTTAAATTTTTAATATAAAAATTTTAATATTTATAAATAAAATTATTAATTTCTAATACACATATTGGAACGATTATTTTATCTAGATTTTAGAACAATTTTTGTTTTTGCAAATTGATAAAAAATGATCAATATAGAGGTGTATTTACAATTTATGGGAATAATATTAAAATTTAAATATTTAGAGATAAAATTATTAATTTCAAATATACACATCAGAAAGATTATTTTATCTAGATTTTAGAACAATTTTTGTTTTTGCAATGTGATAAAAAATAACCAATATAGAGGTATATTTAAAATGTAAATTGTCGTTACCGTGACTGAATCGGTATAGGTTTTGTAAATACGCCTCCCGATCCGTTAAAGTCACCAAACGTAGCGGGCGACCTATGTGTTGCGACAGGGGTGTTGGTTATCCAATAAATGGTTCCCGGGGCGATGGTACCCATACCCCCCTCCCAAATTGGAATGCGATACGACATTGATTTAGAAATGTTTTTTATTTTTTCGCACATCTGTCGGATCAGTAGACAGAATGAGAAAACTGATCTATATATATTTTAGACTTAGAAATACTGTAACATTAAAAATACTTTAAGATATTTATTACGCACATGCGCACTCTGTACTACAATATGGAATCATAGCTTGGGGGGGGGTGCATTTAAATCATCCCTACTTCCACTGGAAATAATTAAAAAAACATTAATAATCATCTTAAAAAAGCACTATTACTACCCAACAATAAATGTTATCCAAGATTTCCCGGTTCCCCCACTTACAAAATTTATGACAAAATTGCACTACTACAATTATATGAAGATTTCTAAAAAAAATACTAAACCACAATTAAATATTAGCAAAAGAATCATATCTGTTAGAGGACTAACCGTACCATTAGTACGAACCACAACAGCACAACATCACTATACATTCAAGGGTTTAAAATTATTCAATAAATTACCCCTAGATATATGATCGGAAGAAAACTACGACAAATACAAGAAAAAATTAAATTGAAATACTCTAGTACCACCTCATAACTTTACTTATTGTTTAGAAATATATTTTGCTTTATCAATCCTTTGAATCATTTATTAAATAACCAATAATTTTATTACATCTGGGTATCGTATTTTCTCATAAAATTACTATTAGTTTTGTAATAATATTTTAAATTTATATTCTTAGATGTAAAAGTATTTAGTTGTCCTCTCCTAAACACAAGCAACTACTTTATTAGGAGAGCGATTGAAATATTGTCGTTATATTATGTTGTAAAATTGTAATTATAATAGATGTTTCTGTAAATAAAATATAATAAAAATAAAAAAAAATCTGCCGGATCTGCCATGATGATGGACACCGCAACGCTGTCTAAAACGTTGGCTAAAGAAGGAGGTAGCGCAGCACGGCATAACACCCCAAAAACAAATAACGAAAAAAACATTGATTTATGTTAAAACCATTCTCAAACCGGGGTATCGACCAATATAATTTTGCATTTATAAAAAAAATCACTGTTTGCCGCAATCGCTTTCGGGCTGTTTGTTGAAATGTAAAAAAAAGTGTGCAATCAACTATCAACCATGGCTAGCACTTGCCTGGATTGTCAATGCCGAGTTGTTTAATTATTCGGTTCTCGTTTTTCGATATTTCATTCGAGTTCTTTCATTGCGTTTATACACCCAACTATCACATGATCTCATCACACACATATACCTGAAACAGCAATTCACGGTGATTTGTTTATTTGCGTATTTTTTTAACCGTATGTTTCATTGCAGTAAGCTCTGGCCAGCCAAGGCTTATTGCAATGAAACACATTGTAACGTGACTATTCCGAAAATTAACTGCAGTGCCTAATATTGACAAAGTGTGAAAATGGGAAATACCTTTTAGAAACTGTTTGCTCTAGTTGTTCGATGAAATCAACAACCAAAGTTTTTTGCATTTTTCGCGGAGTTTATTTTTATGCCGTGGTGAGTGCATAAAATTTTGATTAATTGCTGTATTGTGTGTTATCTGAAATTATTTTAAAAATAAAAAAAAATGTAAATTTCAATCATCCGCTAACGCAAGCGTCAGCTGGAAAAATAATTAAATGATATTGAATTAAGTACCTTTTTTACATTAGGTCCACACAGGAGACTCTGAGGAAAATAATTTCCCTCAAGGCTTATATCGTCTTAGGGGTTGCTGTGTGGAGGGTATTTTTGGGAAGGAAAAAGGTGGGTAGGAATCTTGAGGTGTCCAGGAAGGAAGGAAGTATGAATCCATTTCACTGCGGAACAAGATGGTGGTTCGAGAAAGTCCGGTTGGAGAGGTCAATAGGTTTTCCGTAACCAAACCCAAATCGGCATAGGCAGAAGATGAGTAAATGTATCCACCATCAAGACCTAGACAAACCTCACCCCATGATATTTTAAATTAACCAGTATTTTAAAAATAAATATCAACCGGTTTCAGATCCAATTCTTTCTTCATAGAAAATTAAAATGTCAACAACACGTTACAAAACTGTGACGATAAGTTGTGGAAGATGTTAGTCAATCATAACTAACTAACTAACCATCACGCCGTTTCCCCGCAGGGGTAGGCAGAGAGGACGGACCGCCAAACAACTCGGTCTTGGCACACACTCTTTGCCTCACTCACATTCATACATCGTCTCATACATACTCTTCTATTATTCTGACTTTTGACATGGCCCGTCTCAAGTATCTGATTCACTTGATCGTGCCATGTCTTCCTCGGGTGTCCCCTACTTATTCTACCATTCACATTTGCATCATATATTCTTTTTACACTACTTTCTTCGCTCATTCGCTCTACGTGCCCACACCATCTGAGGGTCCCTTTCTTAATTTTGCTCATTATACTTACATCAGCCTTACATTCTTTGCGGATATCCACATTTCTAACACGATCATACGTGGTTTTACCACACATACGTCTCAGGGATCTCATTTCAACAGCATTCAGTTTACTTTCATCCTTCCTCTGCCAGTTCCATGCCTCACTGCCATACATCAGGGTAGGTACCAGGACTCCATTGTGGACTGCTAGCTTCGCTTTTTTTGACAGTTTTTTTATTAGCGCCAACGGCATTCAGTCCTCCATTAATGGAGTTACCGGCATTTACCATTCTTTCAATATCTCAATTCAGTCCTCCGTTAATGGAGTTAACGGCATTCAGTCCTCCGTTAATGGAGTTACCGGCATTTACCCTTCTTTCAATATGTCAATCATGAGTATGTAAAAATTGTTATATGAAGCAAATGAAGTTGTATTAACGTAATTATAACAACATTGTAACAAAAATGCCTTTTTTTTTTTTTTAATAATAATAAAAAAATTAAAATTAAAATGGAGTTCTACAAATTAAACTTGATAACAATAAAAAAATAAAATTAAATTAAAAAAAAAAATAAAATAAAATAAAATGCCTTTCCTATCGAGATTGTCAACAACGGTGTTTCCTCCTTCCTAAATCATGGGTCTCTTCAGGACCAATGTTCATTCGTTCCTCTCCTCAAAAAGACTCTCCACACAGCATCTTAGATGACATAGGCCCTTACGAAAATTATTTTCCTCAGGGTTTCCTGTATGGAGTTAATGTAAAAAAAATGCGGTGAAATTTTGAGAGCAGGAAGTGCATCGTCTTCCTCCATTATTTATGTATTTCAAAATCTATAATGCGCCTGTGATATATTGGTGTTCGTTTATTATGGAATCTTGGACTACATTTCTGCAATCGGTCGTGTCAAATTGTACGCAATTTTACACATACGTTTTTCTCAAGCAAATTAAACTGTACAGAAAATTAATACTGAAACTGATTATGAAAATAAATTTCCTTATTGGAATTTGTTGTAAACCAGTCTTAGTTATAATTTAAATTAACCCAGATTGCAAAGCATATCTTAATATATTTGCCTTGAATATTCCCGGAATTAGACACAAAAGGATTAAACTTTGTAAAAACACCTAGAGATGAATTATCTTTATCAAAGTTGGATGCTTCTAAAGATGAACTTTGATTGCCCTTTATGAGTTCATTCTGTTTATCTTGAATGAATTAAACTTATCTCGCTCTCAGACAAGGGAGGATGGTAAGGAGGGGTGGAAACTGGGGGGATGGGGGAGGGGGAGGGCTTCCCGCTACTTCCCTTCGCTTCGATCAACAATGCAACTTCGCGGTTGGTGTGCACTGTGCAACCACCTTACCTTTGCAAAGTTCGAAACTCAATATCTTCAGCGAGTGAACTTTATAACGTAATTCTTATGTAAATCTCCTGTAGAAAGACCTACATTTTATGTAAGTCTCTTTTCACCATCAACAAAATCAATACGAAAAGTAATCAGACTTCTCTTTGTGTCGTAAAGATTATGAATTATCTGGGAAAAGTTATTATATTCATCAAAGTTAAACCATGTTTGGGCATGTAGAGCGAATGAACGAGGAAAGGAGTATAAAGAAAATATGAGCTCCACACAGGAGGCCCAGAGGAAAATAATTTCCTCTTTGGAGATGCTGTGTGGAGGGTTTTTTTAAAGGAAAGGAAGGAAAGGATAGTTCTGGCAAGGAAAAGGGTTTAAGGGGTGGGTAGGAATATGGGGTTCAGTGTGTCCAGGTCATCCGCCTCCAAGACCTAGACAAACCTCACCCCATGGACCCGGGCACCCGTGCGAAATCACCAAACATAGCGAACCACTTGTGGTGACCTGTGGCAGAGGTGTTGGTTATAAGGTAAACAATAAAGGTTCCCGGGGCGGCGGTACCCATTCCCGCCTCCCAAATTGAAATGTGAATGGAAGAAGAAGTCGGGGACGCCCGAGGAAGACATGGCACGACCAAGTGAATCAGATACTTGAGTCGGGCCATGTGAAGAGTCGGAATAATTGAAGAGCGTGTATGAGACGATGTGTGAATGTGAACGAGGCAAGGAGTGTTTGCCAAGATCGAGTTGTTTGGCGGTCCGTCCTCTCTGCCTACCCCTGCGGGGAAACGGCGTGATGTTGAGTTAGTTAGTTAGTTTAGTTAAACCAAAACCGTATTTTCGTAAGCATGCGGTGCATCACTTTAAATATTTATATTAACTATATTACACACCAAACAAAATCCTACATAAAAATAAATCTATCCAAATATTTTTATGCCAGAGATCGTCAAATATTGCGTTAGATTTTTTATTGTAATACTAGCTCACATGGCGAACTTCGTACCGCCTCAGAATCAATAACTGTTGTGTTAACTTATTAGTTGAATTAAATTCAGTTTTTTAATAAGTTTAAAATTACACAACGAAGCAATTGATGCGCAACTGTTTGTATCTTGTTTTTGTCAGTATCAGAGATGGCGTTGTGTACTGATTGATATTTTTTGTGGTTTTCTTACATTCAACTTACTTACGGGAATTGCGTTTCATTTTCTTTTTACGTGTGAGGGAGATTTATTGTAATTTGGAGGGGTGCAGATATAGGTTCACCGTTTGTCTCATTTTCAACTGTTGACATTTAGTGTGTAAGAAAGAGGTGCAGTATTGTTCAAAACTATCAGCGCAATTGACATTTGACGTTTTCAAATTTTTGGAATTCACTCACTATTCAATATTATACTTATATACTTAGCTCTTTCAAAAGATGAGAATTCGTTGCATACAAAATGTATGAGGAAAAGAATTTTCTTCATATTTTTTGTGAATTTTTCCGAGGTTTTAATAGCTATTCTGCTATTCGGGGCGGAGACAAATCCAACAAATCAAAAATCATTAAATTCGGTCCAGCCGTTCACGAGTTGTAAATGGTGTAGGTAACTAACCCGACTTTGTTTTGTTACATTTATTTTGGCCAGGATTATACCTTATCACAAAAGAGGAACTCTTGCGCTTGATAAGGGAGCCACGATTCTTACTTAGGTTGTACGTTATAATATGTTTTGTATACAAGTTTTTAATTTTATTTATTTGTTCTGATTGGTTGATAATACAGCGCAATCCAGATGGTAGGTTATTGTAGTATTTTTACAACTTAATAAATATAATGGTTTTGAATTTGTGTTGCTTTAAAATTAAGCGTAATAAATTGATTTGCATTTCTCATTAATTGGTCAAATTCTTGACATTATTTGTTTTTTTTTTCTTTACACATTTTTATAATGGAAGCTTGCTTAAATATGCCATCGACTTTGATACTAGAAACAATTTAAAAATTGATTCTGCTGGGAAGTAAGGATTTTTCTTAAGTATTTCGTTAATTTAAAGAGACATCGTGCTTTTTATGGGTGATATCAGATAAAATCCTTACTCACTTGTGCGCCTAATCTTAATGAACCATAAAACTTTTAATCACTAATATTTTGTACCCACTGAGAAATATTGATAATCTAACATAGGGACAATAAATCAGTTAAATGTGTTTAATTAGTTGAGAGAGCGTACACTAATTACTTTAGCTCAAAAGTGGGGGGTGTCCAGCAAAATCTCACGTTACTTGAAAAGAATATACGAAGTGGCCCAAATTTATCTCACCAAGGGGGAGGGGTCGAGATTAGAAAAAAATTGCTAAAAATGTTGCGCTCCCTCCTTCTTTAGCCAACGTTTCGGACATCGTTGCAGTGTCCATCATCATGGCAGATCAGGCAGATCCGGTAGATGTGTAATTTTAGTGGTGAAGTGTGTGCTTATTTACTTCGAAGCGATACCGTGTGGCCAGCTCCACTAACTTTCACTGGTACAAAATAACCGTGATAAGCAGTGGCGTCAATGCAGCGAAACGGAATAGGTACAAAATAACCGTGATAAGCAGTGGCGTCATGGCAGCGGAACGGGATAGGTTATTTTGTACCGGTGAAAGTTAGTAGAGCTGGCCACACGGTATCGCTTCGAAGTAAATAAGCACACACTTAACCACTAAAATTACACATCTACCAGATCTGCCGGATCTGCCCTGATGATGGACACTGCAACGATGTCCGAAACGTTGGCTAAAGAAGGAGATAGCGCAACACGGCATAACACCCCAAAAACAAATAACGAAAATGCTTTTGACCGTAAAAATCTTGAAACGTATCTATTTAATGTTATTTAATAATATAAAATCATATATCATAGATCTACAAAATCAGGAGATACGATTTTTTGAAAAAATAAAAATAATCTTTTCGCTCTTCTGAATAATTAAATTTTGTCCTGTACAGCATTTCAAATCTCTGTGATCGAAATTTTGATGTTAATCCTAATACCTACGTGTTTTGCGTAATATCGCTTATTAAATCCTTAGTTCACATCTCGTAACATAATCCTTATCCAATCTCAAGAAAGTACTTTAGATTGTTTATTGTAGAAAATATTAACATCAAGAAAACAAGCCTTAATTATTCTGAGAAACTTGCGTTTATAAATATAATATTACATCGTATTACGAAACAAGAACAAATCTCAAGTTACATACCCATGTTTGTTTGGGAGCAATTTTATCATACACTCAAATAAAATACACACGTCATGTTCTAAATACATTTTAAAAGAAACCTACCTAGGTAATAACATTGTTCGAGTAAGTCTGTCCAATTTAAGATTTTGTTTAATTTACTTAAACACATTTGGACAAGAAACATGTTTAGGTCCTTACATATGAAATTGGCGTTTTGCCGTACTGGCAACTTTGATCTCAAATATCTTCTCTTTGGTTAGGAATTCCAAATTCAAATTTATACAGCTATTTATTTGTGTCTCGAAAACTGTAATTCATTTGTTTTTTCCTCAATTTTTTTTTCTTTGCGTCACTTAGTTTACAAAATGGAAAACAGAACAAGCCCCGTGGACGACCGGAGACCAAAGCTGATAATGAAGAATTGAAGGCTAGTGTGGAAGCGGATCTATCGCAAACCTCGTTCGAGTTAGCTGCAGGCTGCGGTGTTAGTGATAAAACTGTTTTAATTCACTTGAAGCAAATTGGGAAGGTGAAAACGCTTGAAAGGTGGGTACTTCACGAATTGAGTGAAGCAAATCAACAAACGCGCGTTAGCACGCTAGATCACACACTGCACAACAGACGGCTACCAAATTAAAGGAGCTTCAATTGGTATGTCTAAGACATCCACCGTACTCTCTCCGGTCCTTGCCCCAACAGATTACAATTTTTTTCGAAATTTGGATAACTTCTTGCAAGGGAAAAAATTCAACTCCGATGGGGCAGTCCAAACCGCCTAAAAAAATTTTATTGATTCCCGTCCGATTGGTTTTTTTAGTAAAGGGATCTGTTTCATAACGCTGATGGATTTCATACATATTCGTGCTCCGATTGTCATACGAGATCGGAGGAATCCAGATTTTGGACTTCCGCACAATAAGGGTGCCTACCTATATGGTAGAAAAAGTGTCAAGTACCGCATTATGGTCAAGTCCGTTAGTCCGTTGCTAACCACCGATCGTATCGTGTCATTTCGCTGTACGCCGAAGTGTTAATTCATCATATCGTTACATAAAATGTAAACCTTATCGTTTTTATCGTATACTTTGTGTAACTTGACGTGACTCAGAATTCTATCGTCAATCAAATAGAACAATCTAGAGCGCTTATGGACATCTATGACTGTCACCAAGCTAGAAGACACAACAACCACTTAATTGTGATATACCTTTCTTGTTTGATGGTTGGGCATAACTTATCGAAATCCATAAGCGTCTTAGCAAGAGTAGCCGCAAGGTTACCCTCATCCCCATGCCCCGTGCATGATACAGGATTGATGAACTACCTATAAGATGGCAAAAGTTCATAGATAGCAATGGTACATACTTTGATTAAATAAATATAGATCTTATATTTAAAAAAATCGACTTTATGTTCCTCCCATACAAAACGCCAATTTCATATGTAAGGACCTAATATATGTTCGAAAATGACTAATGACAATAAAAGAAGCAACATTTTATTATAATTTGATTGATTTATTTTGTTGAATTTTTTTTTTTTAAATATTACTGTCGCTCGTATCATGGTAGTCGTACAAAATCTATATATATAAAAATCTCGTTGTCTGTGGTCGCACTCCTCTGAAACGGCTTGACCGATTTTTATGATTTTTTTATGTATATTTGGTAGGTATGAGAATATGTCGTAAAGTATGTATCATACCGCTAGGTAATTAGGGTGTCCCCATCCAGATTTTTTTTTTCTATTTTTTTGACAAAATTTTATTTTTGAATTTTTTTTGCATAAACAAATTTTTGTATGAACAAATTTAACCGTCGTTCGTATTTCAAACAGAACGAAATTATTTATGTTTTTGAATGACAGATGGCGCTACGTCCACCTCATCGAACTTTCATCCACCCATATAAATAATTTGTATGGCAGAACAACGTTTTCCAGGTCAGCTAGTATAATATATGATGATAGAAACTGAAATACTTTATGGAAACTAGAAATAATATCAGGAACTACAGTCGTAGACAATGACTTTCAAACAGTTCTCGAAAATAGTTTCTTAGGAATAAATTGATGTAATTATTAAATAAACGTAGTTATACAAAATTTTAAATACTTTCTTTTTATTTATGCAGGGCAACTTACTTTAACCGGTGATTCCCCAAATTATTTGGAGTAATAAATGTGAAAAAAAATTTGGTCTCCGGTAACTTTCTTTTCATTGAACATTTCGTCACTGACCATGTAAACGCCCAACACCTAACGCCGACCCTAACTGTTTTGTTTGTTAATTTTACAAAAACACTTAGTAGTTAGGTACATAACTAAAAAAGTCGTTCGTGAATGTCATTAATAAACTCTGCTCTTTTTTCAAGCACAATCTTAAAAACTTTCATGTTTTTATTCTTATTGAACTAATAAATCCTTGGAGGAAACTTTTTTCCCAAAATGGGTTCGGAGTTAAAAAATATTTCGCCCAATTTTATTTACATTTTATTAATCCAGTTCGGGAAGTTTGTTTCAGAATCATATTCTTTTCTTTGTTTTTTTTCCAAGACTGTTTCTGTTTATTATTTCTTGCTTTATGAACTTTGCGAAATTACGGTGGTGTAAACATTGCTTTATTTTGTGTAGGCCGTAAAAAAATATACTTTTGTATTAGTCGAGAAAAAGAATTCTCCTTCATAAAAAATATAACAAGTACAAGTTTTTAATATGTTTGCGTCCAGTAAAAGTTACGGCGATGCGCTGAATTTTAGGACAAGGTTTTTATTAATTTGGACCTTGTCTTATAAGGCCCGTTCGAAATCGATTTGATTTTTTTTACAACTGCCTTAATTTGATAGTAACATTTTTTTTATTTACGGAAGGACAAATATTCTGGGTTTACGAATAACCTGACAATATTTTAAAATCTCCTATTAGCACCACAGTAAGCGGAAAATGTTGCTTTTGTTGTGATGGAGGACACTGAACACATGACACCAAGCGCGATACCAACTCGGCCACTGATCGGTAGTTATTTAAGTTAACATTTATTTCATCGCAATTTCTAGTGGAAGTAGGTGTCTAGACATTACTTATTTATTTATTTATTTATGCTGGGATTTTGCAGATTGTTTCATTCACGTGTGAACAACCCAGTTATAAAAACTCAGTTAATTATACAAATTTATAAAAAATCAATCAGCCAAATTATACAACGGTTAAATTTTGAAACAGTTTAAATAAAAATAAGATTAAAAAAAAAATAAAAAAAACAGTTAGAAATAGAAAATTACAAAAACACATTTTATGTGCTATATAAATCATATAAAAAATCTTAAACATGACAAATCCCGAAATCTTTCAGAAATACTGGAAACAGAATAAGTGGAAAGTTTTGTTTTGTTCTTCAGTTGCAGTCTGTAACAAAACAAATAAGTGGCAAAAAAGTACTGCAGTGAAATTGTGTCACGGAGGTTTTATTCAGAAAGTCTGACAATTATTGAAGTTTTTATTATACATTCTGGACTATCTACCTCAAAACTTGTGTTGTTAAAAATTCGTGCACACTGATCGTGTATCTATTAAAACACACTTCTCTCCACCACTCCATGTAGTAACCCGACTGCGTAGTGTACACGTCCTAGTCTAGAATTATTCATCATAAAGATGGTTGATTAGAAGTATCAGAATGAAATAAAAATATTATATTCAAATGTCACTATAATAATAAAATTCTCATTTTGTGTTGATTATTGGCAATTTTTTATTCCAAGAAGTAGTTAACATGTTTTGTTTTTTTATTATAATTTTTGTTTATTTTATGGCAGTAGGTAATATAAAAAAAATTAAAATTTCCCATAGTTCAATTATTGTTTTTTAATTTCATTTAACACGTGTTAACTGTCTGGGTAAGTGTGAAAAATAGCCATATTCGGTAAACAACAGATTTTTAACTTGCCTTAAAATGTTTCGGTTTCGGCTTCGGCCGAAACTAAGACATATACCGAAGGTTCGGTTTCGGTAGAAAGTACTGTTTCGGCCCGACAAACTAAAAGTTATTTAATTTACTCACATCTCTCGTCCGCTTAAAAACATCTACATGTTGTGGCAAAATGATAAAATAAATTAAGTTTATCCGCAAGGTAACGTAAATCTCGTGTTAATCGATACGCCCGTTCATAACGTATCGTAAAATTATATACAAAAGGTGTATTAAATTGATAAAGTTCAACCTAACACAATAACCGCAAAGTCTCCGACGCTTGAAATTTAATTAAAAACTTGGAAAAAGCTGAAAGTTTCCAAATAATACAACGTGTGAGTTCCCCATCCAAAGAGCTTCGGGTCTGTACACTGTTCACTGTACATCCTGGATCATACATAGGTACCTGCAAAGCCAAAATTTGTTTTGGAACAAATTTTTCATGTACATACCAATAAATATAATTGGTACAAACTGGTCTGTGAAACACAAAAAAAAATTCGCAATTTTTTTTTACATTAGCTCCTCACAAAAGGAGAATAATCTCCCTTAGGACCTAGGCCATCTTTGGTGATCCTCTGCTGGTATTTTTAAGGAAAGAAAAGAGAGGAATTTCTGGAAAGGTGAGTAGGAATCTGGGGGTCAGTGTGTCCAGGAGTAATGGACGTATGAATCCTTCCATCACACTGCAGTGCATGACGATGAGTCGAGAGAGTCTAGCTGAACATGTCATAAGGTCTCCCTCAACCAGATTCTCTCGATCCGGCCTGCCACGAAGTAGGTGGGCAAATGTATCTACCGTCAAGACATAGACAACTTGTACACCCGGGGCACCCTTGGCATCCCTTCTAAGTCACCAACAAAATATGGGGTGACTTGGATATTGGAGAGGTGTTGGTTATCCAATAAATGGTACCAAGGCGGCGGTACCCATACCCGCCTCCCAAATTAAAATTCTTTTGCGAGTTCAGATAACAATAAAACCATACCAGAACATATTTTTATATCACGGTTTTTCTGGTTTTTATGGAAGCTCTAACTACGTCAAGGTTGCCAAGCGTAAAATAAAGTGATCCAAGCGAAACCCGTACGACTATATTTGAAAACGTCAAAAATATATGTTAAAATTTATTTTTTTAATAAAAGGTAAAGCCTTTTTTTTACAGTGAATACCGCACAAGAATCTCAACTGCTCCCGTCTGGAGCCAGTGAGACTATGGCATCCCCATTTGGGGTATGTTGTGAGGCTGAAGGTAGTGGGGAGGGGAAGGAGGTGGGGAAGAGGAAGGTTGGGAAGTACCTGGCTATTCAGATCTGGTCACTAAACACGGCTAAAGCCATTTTAAAGCAACGTTTCAATTCTGAATGGTGGTCTTACACCAGGGCGATACTGATAGTATCTTCCACTCTGGAACATGCCGCAAATATACTATATATTATTTTAAATGAATTAATTGTGAAATAACACAAATTAATCAAATAAAATTTATTTGCGCATGCCGGGTTCGAACCCGCGACCTCCGGATTGTGAGTCAAGAGTCTTACCCACTGGACTACGGAGGTCGTAGCCTTACACCATTTGAAAAAATAACCCATACTCGTAAAAGGAAAAAATCGGCAGTTCACACGCGGTAGGAGTGAAACCTTCAACACACAACCTCAACTGATAGGAGCCATGAAAAGTGAGCTCATAATCAAAGTGGCCAATGCTGTAAGGTTTCATCCTATCTCATTCTCTCGCAGGCTAAAACCTATAGATGTATGTGTTTGTCTCTTTTTAGTTTCGTTTTTTTTTTCGTTCAAAAAATTGTAGATTGAAGTAAAACACTTGAAGTCATTTCTTTTCCAGTATTATATTCGGTTCTTATTTTTGAAGTTTAGAATAAGGAACAAAGTTAAAAAAATATATACGCCATAAAACGCCACACAGGATAAATGGTTTAACCGCCAACCACCGGGAATCGAAAGCCGAGAACAATTTTGTCATAAATTGGGGCAGTAAGCGTCACTAAGACTTGTCGCATATCATTTTTTTCCTTTCAATTATTTATTGATAGCTTTTAATTAAAATTTCACTATCTGCTCTATTATGGCAATATGCCGTATCTGATCTGTGATACAGCGTTTTGGCTGTACAACGTTCAATCATTCCATTCGTCGAGTTACATAATATAAACTTGCTTTCATTTGTTTATTATAATTACTTCCCAAGGAATTGACAATGGCACAATGCTATAACTGCCAAATGAACACTTCTGTAATGGTAAAAAATTGCAACGTAAAATTATGCCAGGACAACCCCGCGAATATGCTGTTTTGCCATTACAACGCGCGCCGGGGAGACACAGGATTTTTCAGTTATACGCATGATATATATGCATATTTTTTATAAGAAAATTTGAAATGAAGGGTCAATATAACCCTTCACCAAATTTAAAATTGTTACTACTGAAATTGTTTATGAGGAATGTAGCAGAATGTCTAAAATCGTCATTTATCTCAGCTTTTGGCGGTAAAGCTATTGCCATTATTCAAGCACGAGTCACGATGTCGCACGCAATTTAAAGTAAAGCATGTTTAAAAAAAATAAAGGTGTGAAATAATATATAAGATTATTTGCATTATTAACAATTTTTCCCCGTTATTGTTATCGTTAAACCTAAATAAGGTGATGTCGTCTTCGTTGAATCGTAAATCAAAGAAATTCCATTTCTGTTAGTGTCTGGAATATTTTACAAATATGTAATTCTTTCTTCCAAATTGTTTCTACACAGAACAGAACCCTGCTTCATAGCAGTATTTTTCATTATTTTTGTTCAATTTATACTATATCGTTGTTTAAGGTATGTTTTTGGCACTGATAATAATAAATCTTAACACAATGGGACCACACAATGATGCAAAGTTACATTACATGTAATAAATGGTGCATGGCTGAGTGGGCACTTACCTTCTGTAGCTGCAAGTTAATACTAAAATAATGTTAAAACTCTCTCGTTTTAACGTATAGAGTACCAAAAACTGGTTAAAATTATAGCATTCTTATCTCGTAAACATATAAGAAAGTACAACACGCTCAAAGCCCCGCACTTCAGACATGATCTTTAGAGGTTGACAACCCAACCTCAGAGTGGTCTTAAAATTCTCCCTCGCCAGTACTAAATATGTGCAAGGTGGTACAATTTCACAGAAATTGTGTACCCTACAACAGCTATTCAGTGGCTTAGACGGCAGGCTGTTACAGAGAATCAAATCACACAACAGCACTTCGAACTTACTTCACCGCTCATACAGCAAACTTGTATGCCCCGCGAACTGGAGCATCGCTGAAAAGTTCCAAGCTGCTTTCGCAAATTCCGTCTAAGTGGATGCACGCAAGAAGTGCAATTATCAGAATGCTCAAGGAGAAGTTTACCATTTTTGAAAGGAGTCAAGAACTTGAATGAGAGTTACGTCATTCTTTGCATATTTTACTGCAGCATTTCGCATAACAGCGCGGACGTGAGAGAATTTGCACCTGGCTTATAGCGAGAACATCTCGACAACATTTAAATAAGAGACTTGGAAGCATCTGATATAGGAAGAAAGCGCATCCCACACTATCTCAAATGTTCATCTGCATTGAATTTGATTCAAAGCTTTTTCTAAAGGTTGTCATTTACGCTCGCAGTTGAAAACGAATTCAAGCAATTCAAGGTACGAATAATCAGAGAATTCATCCAAAAATCATACATGTATGTATATATTTTTTTTAAATTTAGGTGTGGCGTCCAGTGTAATTAAAATATACAAAAATTTACCTTATTTTTTAAAGCGACCGCAAAAAAGGCTAGAACTTCATATTGTTAGCAGATGGATTTTTTTATTAATTTTGAGAACAATATAATATTTTTCATCCTTCAGTTTAAAGGCCTAATAATATAACACTGCATTAGCAATTAAATCTGTCAGATTAGAGATTATTCCAGGTTGATAATCGATTTCAAGTTTTTGAAAGTACATAAATACCTATATATAAACTTTTTAAAAGCAAAGAGAAAGGTTGTTTTTTATATGAATACCGCACAATAGTTCTAACTGCTCCCGTCTGAAACAGTGAGAATATGGCATCCCTAAATGGGGTATGTTATGAGTCTGAAGTTGTTGGAGAGGGAAGGGGGTGGGGAAAGTGGGGATGTAATTCTAGTAATTGACTAGTCTGGCCACCAAACACGGCTAAAGCAATTTAATTTAATAATTAGCTTTTCAATTCTGAATGGGGGTCTTCCACCTGGGCGATACCTATAGTACTCTGGAACTGGCCGTAAATATACCAAATATTATTTTTGATTAACTATTTGGAAAATGACACACAAAATATCAAAGACAATTTATTGCGCACGCCGGAAATTGAACCCGCTAACTTCGAATTGCTAATCGAGAGCCTTACTCCTCGACCATGAAGCCGTCGACCATGAATCCCTCTTTCTCAAATTGTTTCATAATATTATATATTTTTTTAAATTAACTCCACACAGAAGGCCCTGAGGAAAATAATTTGCCTCAAGAAATTCTTTGTCATGTTCTGTCAAATTCGGGAATGCTCTGTGGAGGTTCTTTTTAAAGAAAGGAGAGAGAGAAAGCTCTTGGAAGGAAAAAGGTTTGAGGGTTGGGTAGGATTTCGGGGTTAGTGAGTCCAGGACGTATGAATCCATCCATCCCTCTGCGGTGCAAGACAATGGGTCGAGAGAGACCAGCTCTCTCGATCTGGCCTGTCACGCAGCTGGTGGGCAAGCACATCCGCCTCCAAGACCTGAACACACCTCACCTGATAAACCCGGGCACCCATGCTAAGTCGCTAAACGAAGCGAACCAATTTGGATGAACTATGGCAACAGAGGTGTTGGTTATCCCGTAAATGGTTCCCGGGACGGCGCGATAATCGTACCCATACCCAAGCTTCGAAGATTAAGACTAAGATTGCAACCGGGCCTGAAAAGAAGAAGATGGAGAGATACGAAATTACGAATGTTCGAGGATAGCGCTAACATTTTCAGCGACAAAATCGATGCGAGCATTGCGAAAATGTTTAATAAAACACGACTCATTTAAAATAGAGCAAAAATCTCGCGGGCATTGTCTTAAACAGCATTTAAAGAAACACTGTGATTTTTTTCATACATATAACTTGTAAAATAACTGAAACAAACGTGTTTATAATAATTTTTGGAGCATACTTTGAGATTTTTTGCTATCGAGGAAATTTTATATAATTTGCGTTTCGGCGCGGGCAATGTCTAGATATTATCTTCAAGATTAACATATATTTTTTTAAGAGCTTTAAAACAGAATTCGACCTCGGTCGTACCAAAACTTTTAGTTGATGTACGTTTTCCTGATTAACATTTCTTTATTGTTAGTATTGTTTATATAGTTAATTAATATAATTTATCATATTTTCTATATCTTGATTCATAAACATTTAATGACATTCTTGCATGGAGTAGGGTTCAACGCAGAAACTTGCTTGCAATCTATCCAAGTGTTCTCATAGAATAAACAGCGGCGTTCCAATTAACAAATGTTAACATTTACAACTAAGAACACAGTCCCATAACTCGAGCAGACCTCCAACTTTAAGGTGAGTGATAAAGTGAGAGGCCGGATTGCGCGTGTTAAACCACTAAGGGCGATTAACTCAAGATATTACATACTTGAGACGTGTCTGGGAAGGGAACTAAAACTTGAGCCGTGCGAAGTCAAAGACCCGCAATACAAAGGACGATCATTAGTGAATAGGCATCTTGAGCATTCATAAGCTGATGATCGGTGCGGATTGAACAATAACAATGTTGAATATGTTTAACCGCTTTTACTGTTTAAAAAACCAACGGGTTTCGTAAGCAATGCTCACTCCATCAGGGTTTACTTAAGGCCCCGTAACCGCGCACAAAAAGAAGAAGATGACAATATATGAAATTACGAATGTTAGAGGAGCCCGCTAGTATTAAAAGCGACAAAATCTATGCGAAACTTGTGAAAATGTTTAATAAAACACGGCTCGTTTAAAATATATGACTTGTAAAATAACTGAAACAACGTGTTTATAATAATTTTTGGAGCATATTTTGCGATTTTTTTCTATCGAGGGAATTTTATATAATTTGCGTTTCGGCGCGCCGAATGTCTAGATATTATCTTCAAAAATAACATATATTTTTTTAAGAACTTAAAAACTTCAAACGTTTAATCGGGAGATTTGCAAGAAATCGGTAGAAATTTGGGTAGCGGCCTCTTAAAAGTTCTAACCCCTCCGACTAATTTGTTCGCTTTAGGGAACAGCACGTATAAGTTTCATGGAAATCGTTGTATCTCCCTTACTGTCATGGTGAGTAAATAATAAAATATTATCTAAACGGTGTTAGAAAGAAAAAATAACATGCATTATACTCGAATCTAAAAGTTAACCGCAAAAAAATTATGTGCATCTCTATGAAACCAAAGATGGGGAAGAGGAATTTAGGGAAGTCCCTGACTGTTCAAATCTGGTCACCAAATAAGGCTAAAGCAATTTTAAGCTACGCTTCAATTCTGAATGGTGGTGTTACACCAGGGCGATACTGAGAGTATTTTCCACTCTGGAACGTGCCGCAAATATACTATGTATTATTTTAAATGAATTAATTGAGAAATAACACAAATTTATCAAATAAAATTTATTTGGGATTCGATCGGATTGAGAGTTAAGACCTCCAGGGCATCGAATATAAATCAAAATGAAAATTCAAGGCTACAAAATTAATTTTTCCATTTTATTTTTTATTTTAACTTTAAGAGTAAAACCTCAAATTGTAATATTTAAATAAATGGAGACAATATAAACGAAACTCAATCGAAAATCTGGAAACAGAAAAATCAGAAAACATATTGACACCTCTGGGACTCGATTCCCAGAGGTGTCAATATGTTTTTCTGATTTTTCTGTTTCCAGATTTTCGATTGAGTTTCGCTTATATTGTCTTCATTTATTTAAATTTTTAATTTTTCCAGTTTGTCATATTTTCCTTACGGCATTTCATAAGCGCTAGTGCTATGTATAGGCGCTTTTTTATTTCCCCATGAAGAAAATAAATTATGAAAATTGCGGTTTTCTCTCAGCAAACAAAGGAATGAAGATCACATCTAAAAATAAATAAAACACACTTTACGCCGTCTGGGGGCGCAAAGCAGAGAAGCGATTTCTATCTTTTCAAACTTCTCAAATGAGCTTTTGAAGGCGGCGGGAGGTATACATTTCAAAAGGGAAAATAACTTACGGTAAGAAGACAGACAACTCCTCAATTTAAAGAGAAGTATTTAAAATGTTGGCACTTCCGACAAACTCTTCATAGTCGCCTTATTTCTCGCAAGTCACCCTCAGTCAGCTCGCCTTCATGATGGAATAAGAATAGAGAAGATCCAACTACAAAGCAGAGAATTTATTAGTATCCACTTAAAATTCTGGAGCGGTGAGTTTCAGCGTCTTGAAATATTCTGTCTTTTCTGTCTTCGCGACTATCTGAGCCAGTGTCATAATTACGAATCATCATCAAAGCTTAGAGCGTAGCTTAGCTTAGAGCTTTAAAGCTCTGCAACCGGGCCCGAAAAGAAGAAGATGGAGAGATATGAAATTACGAATGTTAGAGGAGAGTGCTAACATTTACAGCGACAAAATCGATGCGAAAATTGCGAAAATGTTTAATAAAACACGATTCGTTTAAAATAGAGCAAAAATCTCGCGGGCATTATCTCAAACAGATTTAAAGAAACACTGTGAATTTTTTCATACATATAACTTGTAAAATAACTGACACAAATGTATTAATAATAATTTTTGGAGCATACTTTGCGATTTTTTTCTATCGAGGGAATTTTATATAATTTGCGTTTCGGCGCGGGCAAAGTCTAGATATTATCTTCAATAATAACATATATTTTTTTAAGAGCTTTAAAACATACCGTGTTTAAGGGAAGTATGTAATAAATCGGTACAAATCCGGGTTGCGGGCCCTTAACAATGAATATATTACATTTATTTAACAGTCAGAAAATGAGAACACACCCGATTTTATTTTTTGTACCCCGTACCTTTCATCTATGGGAAGACTTCGGTGGCTGGGTCATGTGGAGAGAATGATCGAGCATCAAGCACCAAAGTCCCTGCTGAACTCAAGACCGATATGGCGAAGGAGCCTGAGAAGCAAGATTAAGATGATCAACGTCCTCAAAGATATATCTTCCTTGGAGCTTCTAAACTGTAGAGAGCTGGCCTAAAACCGAGATGAGTGGAGGAAGACTCTTGAGGAGGCCAAGACCGACCAGGATTTGTAGAGCCAAGAGTGATGATGATGATGACCTTTTATCTATCTTGTATACACGTGTATTGAAAAACATGTTTCATTTATAAATTGTAGATTAATATAATTGGTACCAACCAACATACGCGCAACCTACGCCAGATGCGTCCTTCCAATATGGCGGATCGCCGACATGGCGTAAGTGGATGGCCGCCGAAATTTGAAAACGTTGAGCTGAGTTTTAAAACCAAATTCGTGCCACAAAGTTACGTACCCCCAATTTTTCAAAGTGTACGCGTACCACAGATTGAAAACTGCTGCAATAGTAAGATGAGTAGTAACAACAAGTAATCTGTGGTGTGCAGTCCATAAAGGTTGAAAGGCAGTGCCTACCCTTAATAAGAACTTATTTGAAATGCATTAGAAAAACATGACCAAAACATTTTTCCTTAAATTTGTTATAGTGTGCATTCAATATGCCTTAATTGTTTTTTACATTCTTATTAATAAGGTCTTACGCTGTATTGAAACAATTTGCCCTTAAAAAAAATTCCAGAATATTACGTTGCACATGAAAAAATAATTACAATTCTTAAAATTGTCATTTTTTATTAAAAGTCTCCTACTTACCACCACGATGGAGGACTTAGCCAGCCGAATAGCGTAGGGGGTGTGGCGAACCTATCACTCAGGGAGTGGAAACACAAACCTGCAATAGCCATCCCAAGCCAAGGTGTGAGCTACCGTGCTCAGGCTGAATGTCCTGGGGAACAGGGTCACGAACGGTGCCTCCGAGAAACAAGGTCGCATCTCGGAGTATTTAGACCTCACTCCAGTACTCAGGGCTCTGCTAGAGTGGACCTTCTATTTCCCTGGTAACTCGTGGGATAAAAAAAAATTGGACCATTCTAAAACTAGGGACCTTTTGGGAACCTAGGAGTGCTGAGGCCACCTCTGTGGATTTCCTTCCTGGGGCCGTAGGAGGAACCAAGAGGAGAAACCGTGGAGAGGTGAGCTGAGGCCACCTCCATGAACTCTTCCCTTGTGGGGCCTTCAAGGAACCAAGGGGAAGGGCACCCTTCCAGCGCGGGGCCTTTGTGGAACCATGGAGGAGTGAAGTGGAGAGATGATGTCCTCTTCCCATGTGGGGCCTTCGAGGAACCATGTAGGAGTGAGGGGGAGAGATGATGTCCTCTTCCCATGTGGGGCCTTTGAGGAACCATGTAGGAGTGAAGAGGAGAAATGATGCCATCTTGGCGAACTCTTCCTCTATGGGGCCTTTAAGGAACCAAGGAGGAGAGATGAAGTTCTCTTCCCTCCTGGGGCCCTCAGGGAACCAAGGTGGAGTGGACTCTTCCCTTGTGGGGCCTTTAGGGAACCAAGGGGAGATGGACTCTCCGTCGTAGAGCCTTCGGAGAACTAAGGAGTGGAGAGGAGAGATGAAGCCCTCTTCCGTCGTGGAGCCTTCGGAGAACCAAGGTGGAGTGAAGAGGATAAATGAGACCTGGGAAGATACATTGTCGAACCAGAAGATATAGCTTCATTTCCAATGACAAACCTGGTGAACTTTATAAAAGGGACTGGGTTACTGTCAAAGGAATGAGGTAAAATGGGAGATAGTACAGTGGGTCTATGGCCTAAGTGCTCACGGGAACTATATATATGTAAACCGTCTCCGATTATTAAAAAAAAAATAACCAGCCGAGAAATCGAACATACGAAGCCTTTTGTACTAACTTTGTTGGTTGTTTTTAATAACCATATTATTCGCGTTGTTAATCCTTATAAATGAATTGTAAGTAGTAGTATACAATTGCTGACCCTGACAAATCTCATGTGCGCCCCACGGTTGAATGTGGCAGCAAATTCTGGTCTGGCGCCCCAAAATACCTGAAAAACACCCTCGAATCTGTACAGAAACGAGCGGACCTTTTGATAGATTCTCCTATCTTAACAAAGCGATTGCAATCTTTAGAACACAGACGTCGCGCGTCGGGTGGGAATGATGTCGATGCGCGTCGGGTGGGAATGGGTATTTTAAAGGGTATTTATTTTATTCAACGAGTCGTTCTTGACTTCAACAGCTCGGCTATGGAAGGATTTGCCGGCCTCTGTACTTCCTCCCGCCTACAATATGGGTCTCTTCAAGGCCGAGGTTCACTTTTTTTAACATTAGCCCCACACAGGAGACCCTGTGGAAAATAATTTCCCTCAGGGCCCGTGTCATCTTAGGGGTTGATGTGCAGAGGGACTTTTTAAGGAAGGGAGGGATAGGAAGTTCTGGGAAGGAAAAAAGATATGAGGGGTGGGTAGGAATGTGGGGGTCAGTATATCCAGAGAGACTAACGTATCAATCCATCCCTCCAACTGCAGTGCACGGCGATGGGTCGAGAGTCCGGCTGGAAAGGTCAAAAGGCCTCCCTCAATCACTCTCCCTTAATCCGGTCCGCCATGCAGCAGGTAGGCAGACGCACCCGCCACTAATCCGCCATCCCATCCGACTTGGACAAACCTCAACCCATGAACCCGGGCTCCCCTGCTATGTCACCAAACGTAGCGAACCACTTGGGGTGACCTATGGTAGAGATGTTGGTTATCCAATAAATGGTTCCCGGGGCGGCGGTACCCATACCCGCCTCCCAAATTGTGACTCTTTCCTTTCTTCAAATAGACTCTACATACAGCTTCCCCAAAGATAAATTATTTTCCTCTGGGTTTATTCCTATGTGGAGTTCATAAAAAAAAAAGAAAAAAAAAACATTGAACTACCATACAAAAGTAGGTATATAAAAAAAATAAAAGGTAGTATTAATTAATATTTTCCTGATATAGTACTTCGTCATCTTTTCATCCTCTACAGTAATACCATCTATGTCTAAGTACTTAGTCCTTTCATTATATTTAACCCTAACCTCAAACCACTTGGGTATTTTCATTTTAACCCTTTGAAGAGATTCGAAATCTCTTCCTTGCATTCATCGCTTAATCTTGAATAGATAATCAAATCTGCAAGTATTAAAACAAAAATACTTCCCTGACGAGTCGAGTTGTTCATATATTGGTAGACAAGTCCCTAAGTATTAAATTCTAAGTGAACATTTTAATCTTCCAGAACAAAATGCCAACAAAATAAAAATTATGTTCGTGCAAGATATTCATCGTAGTACTATATTAATAATTTGGCTAGTCGACAACAAACGTTTCAAACATGTTTGTACGTCCTGAAACACTTCACGAACAAAAAAAAAAAGAAAAATTCTTTGAAGGATTATTCAATTTAGCGTAAAGAATAATAACCAATTCGCGCTATTTTTCAGTTTAAAACTAAGGATGGGTTGTTTCAAAAAATTTGAACAATTTATCAAATTTATTAAGTCAATTTTCACGTTCGTTGCAAGCTCTATTCAAGTTCTGTGATTATTTCAGTTTTATTAAGCACCTGTCCTATGATGATATAAGAACAGAACTTGTATAGAACTTACACAGAACGTAAAAATTAACTTTAAAATTTGATGAATGTTCAAATTTTTTAGACTACACAGATGAAGTCACGAAGAAAATTGGATACGATTAACGCTTTCTTTGAATCCATTTACAAGTCCTAAGCTTACAAATAAGTCAAACATACATTTTCAAGTGTTATTACTGTCAATTTAAGATAATTGGAACATATATTTTGTATTAATTTGTACCCTGAAGATGCTTAAGTAAGCGAAACCGGTCGGTTCATAAATTAATAAATTTCGTTGTTTTAAACAAAAAGTATTTTATTTTATTACATATATTTTGTGTAACCCATTATACTTTGTATTACTTTTAATCCATTTAAGTACTTCAATTTTATGTTATTTTTTAAGATTTTACTTTTAACGTTATTTTTTTTTTTTTTTTTGTTTATTAAAACATTTATTATAATTACAATTTTACAACAAATATATATTTTTTTACAGGTATTTTTTTTTACTACCCTTCCATTTAAAGCATTTGCTTGTGTATGGAAGGGGAGTGTACATAAATGCTATTAGTTATTAGTTATAAGTTAGTACTTAAATAATTAATTGTACATAAATATATGTAAGCTGCAGTATTTATTTGATAATGGTGTGATTTTTTTTTAAAAAAAGGTAGAATGTAATGGAAAACTAAGGATATTTGTAAGATTAATTGACAGTAGTTTTTTTCTTAAGAATATTTTTAAAATGTCTCTTGACAGAGAGCAGTATTCGGGTTTTATCATTAATGCTTCTGATTTCTTCTGGTAGACGATTGAAAAAAGTTCTTCCCTGGTAAGTATAATGATGCTGTGCAAAAGACGTATTTAGTTTTGGGCATAGAAAAACATGTTTAAGTCGAGTTCTGTTTTCATTTAAAAATGGATATTTATCTTTTTCCTTTATAATTTGAATCAATGAATTTTTAATATATAAATCTTTAAATGTGGGTACTTGAAATTCTTCGAACAGGCGTTCTGTTGGGTAGTCTAAGGATTTTTTTAATATAATTTTAATTATTGTCCTTTGTACAATTTCTACTGGAAGAAGGTTACATTTATACGCGGATCCCCAACTAATAATAGCGTATTGTAGAGTGGATTGAACTAAGGCATAGTAGATTAAATATAGATTTTTTATCGACAGAAAATTTCTAATTCTTAAAAATATATATATATTAATTTTCTGATTTTATTTGTTGTTTTTAATATTGTACAGTTTGATTTGCAATAATTTTGACTATGAATTTTAGTATTATCGTGTATGACAATGTTAACATTTTTGGGAGCATCGTTTGGATGGATTGCAAGTGGAATTACAAATGTCTTTTCACTATTTAGTGATAGTAAATTAGTGTCGAAAAAATTCTTAAGCGTGTTGATGTCTTCTGTGGCCTTTAATTCTACATTTTCCCAAGTCTTTTCACTTATTATTAATACTGTATCGTCGGCGTATGATGTAATTTGACCATTTAAATGTTGAAAAAACATATCATTTACATATATGGTAAAAAAAATTGGTCCAAGCACTGTACCTTGCGGGATTCCAAAGCTTGAAATCTCTTGATCACTATTAACATGATTGATTTTTACCACTTGAGGGCGGTTTTTTAAGTAGCTTGTGATCCATTTAATCGCGATGCCTTTTATGCCAATATCATTTAATTTTTTTAATAGCATCTCATGGGATATGCTATCGAATGCCTTTCTGAGGTCAATAAATATGCCCGCACATTTTTTACCTTTATCTAATGATTCGTAAATGTATGAAGTTACATTAGCAATTGCATCTTGTGTGCTGAGTGATTTAATAAAACCAAACTGGTTTTTGTGTAGTATTTTATTACTATCTAGGAAATTTACCAATTGTTTTTTTACTATTTTTTCAAAGATCTTTCCTATGTTAGAAATTAGACAAATTGGGCGATAATTCGTTACTTGGTGTGGATCACCAGATTTGTAAATAGGTGAGATTATTGTGTTTTTGTAGTTCATTGGAAATATTCCTTTCGTTAAACTCAAGTTTATTAAATCAGTGATGGGTTTTATTATGTAAGATTTCATAGATTTTAACATGTGTGCCGTAATAGAATCAAAACCGGGAGACGAACCTCCTTTCATATTTTCTATTATTTTTAAAAATTTTACATTCTGTTGTTATTTCAAATTTTGAAAGTATATTACGTTTCTGTAGATTTTTATTTTTATGTTTTTCTGGGTTAGAATGTTTATGAATATTTTTCGCAAGGTTTTTTCCAACATTTGCAAAGAAGGAATTAAATATGTTTGCACATTGTTTAGGCTGTAAATTGGCATCTATAATTTTTTTATCATGTTCGATGTACTTAATATTTTGTGTCTTTTTTGTATTGTCTATGGCCAAATTCACAGTTTTCCACATTTGTTTATGGTTATTTTCTGAAGATAATATTTTATTTTTAAAAAACTCTTCCTTACTTTTTTAAATATAAGATGTTAATTTATTTTTATATTTTTTATAATAAATATATGCTTTTTCATCATGAATTAGTATTAATTATTAGTATTAATTATTAGAATTAGTTCATCTAAATTTTTCTGAATGCTACGGATGTTTATGTGCATAATAATTATATCATTGATGTTTTTAGAAATAATTTTGTTACATGAATCAGTACAAATACATTCATATTCTTGAATTTTAATATTTAATTCTAATTCGCTATTTAAGAAATCATCCATTTAATTAATGTATTTGCAAAATTATATATAAGTTTTTATTCAATGTCGTAGTTTATTCTTTCTTTGGCTAATTTAAGCATGTAAAAATGGAACTTACATGTTTCGCTGTTTGTTCGGTGGTCTATTTCATTCATTTTACTGTTGAAGGAGTTAATTTCTTTCTTCTTGTTAGCTGAGTGACAGTAAGCGCATTTGGGCGGTAGTTCCAGGGATTTACACTCGGAGATGGGATGATCTTCTGAACAGTGCTTGCATGTTGGTTTATTCATTTTATTGTAGCATTTATATTGTTTTTAGTTTTGTATTACTTATTTCTTCTGGGGTTTTGCCATGTTCCCTCTATCTGCAAACGATCTTTCGAAAAATCGAAATTGTGTTGATTTAAATTATTTTATTATAGAAAAGCACAAGACCGCTGCGGTTTCGAGGTTGACCGGATAAAACAAAACACGATAAAATAATGGGTTACTTTATTTTGGGTTGGGTTAGGTTAGGTTAAGTTAGGTTTTTTAAAATATTGTTCTTCACAAGTATTAATTTATGTGGGAATTAGTACCTACGTAGCTAATTTAATATAATTTTTTAAACTATATAAACCTTTCCAGATGTTACAATTGTTTCTGTCAACCTTAAGAATCATTGTTTTTCATAGTGCTGTAAGAATGGTGCAAGCCGGCCATCATTACCTTCGAAATACAAATCAACCAATTACCCCCATTTCCTGACTTCTACTACTTAACTACTATTTAAGGTTCTCCCGCGGCCCCAGGGTGGGTTAACGAGGTGGGTGGCGCCGCAGCCCGGAGGCTCTGTTCCGCACTCCAGACGAGGCAGGATACAAGGAAACGAGAGGCTTTAACAATGGCTAAACTGCCAACAGGTGCATTTCTCCGAGATAATTGAAGCCTTAACCCAGGCTAATTCGTGCAGTCTATTACTATACCCCGCCTTTGGGCCTTATGCCCGTCTTGTGAAAATAGTTTAACATGCTTTTGAAAGAATGATTCAGGGTAAAAGTGCATCTCAGGACGGTATTACTTGCCATCGGGTAGGTTTCTGACAACCCAATCCATCTTATTATACTCCTGAGTATTCCGAAAAACAGGCTGTTAGGATTTTTTTCTTTTTGGGGTAAATATTTAGAAAACCCCATCAGTTGGCTACACAATATTACGGATTGCAGTAATAGATTTGAGGTGACCAACATGTCCATAGCTTTTCGTACAATAATAAATTTATATAAAATTTAAATACATATTTTTAAACATGTCTACCCAAAGATATTCAAATACAGAAAGATATGCTATGGTGTCCGCGAAACTGTCGCCGGACTACGCGTTAATTAGCGTAGTTTTCATACAAAAAGAATTTGTTCATTTCGTTGATTTTTTGAAAATGTGCATTAATATTGGTTAACAATATATTTTGAATAAGGAAAGAATTCGTTCATTTAGTTTAACGTTCGTTTGGTTTATTTGTTAATTATTTGTTCTTTTAGTTTATTTGTTAATTGGTAAACAATATCGGCGACACCCGGAAGCGCAGACCCACATAGTAAAAACAGCAGATAGCACATCTCCTTATTTTTCAATATCTTTGTGTCTACCCCAATGAAGAAAACTATCTCGAGTTTGAAGAAGGGGTGAAGAATAATTTTAAATTTTAAATATAAGATACATTAACATTAAAAAAATTATATAATTGTTTATAGATATATATGATTTGAGAGTAATTTACTGCTTTTTTGTTCGTAGTGTTATGAGAGTTCAGTTTTTTTTTAATAATTTTCCTTTTATCTTGAATAATACCAATTCTGTTATTTTATAATGATATCCTAAAAAAATAAATCATTTTATGCTTTTTCTGGAGTGATATCAAATAGGAGGAGACTCCTTCCTATCCAGAATGGTTTTCGTGACTTTAGGTGGCATGCTGTGTGAGAGACGCTTATGTCACATTGTTTCTCAAAAACAAAACAAATCTGTTTAGTTATGAAGCAGAAAATGCAAGTGTACTTATAAATCATTGAACACTTGACACGTAAAATTTAACATCTTTGAAATAAATTAATTTTCTGTTTAAGTCGAGGCAACTATTTTACGTCATTTTAAACCTAAATACTTCTTTTAAATCAATTAAAGAATGAATTGATTAATAAATTATTAATTTAACCATTAAAAAGAAAATTAAAACATGCTGTTTTTTGATACCTACCACAGTTTGCAAGTATTCAAAAATAAAAGCTGTGGAAAAAGTTTTTAATTTAAAAAAAAAATACCAAAAGTCACACAATAAATAGATATTCAATACTAGCTGACCCAACAAACGTTGTTCTGTCATAAAAATTATTTCTATTGAATATTTTTGTTGTTAAATAAAAAATAACGAATGTTTTGTAAGTGTGTGGGGATGGGATCTATGACAGAAAGAGGAATGGAGCGCTGTAGACGATGATTGCCGATAAAAGCAAAAAACAGCAACTAAAGTAGGAAAATGAAATAAAGAAAATCAATGTGAATTTCGAAGAGCAATTGAATGTATGATATTTTTGTCATTCCGTCTTTAGCCAACATAAATAAGCTCGATGGTTTGCCTACGCGAGAACATGATGCCGAATGAAATATCAAAATGACGCGACGCTTCTCGTGAAAGTCTTGCGCACGTGTGGATAAAAGTTCGATGAGGCGGACGTAGCGCCATCTGTCATTTGCCAACAACATAAATAATTTCGTTCTGCTTGAAATTCGAAAGACGGTTAAATTTGCTCATAAAAAAATGGCAGTGAAGGGGTAGGAGGGTTAAAATTTGGGGTTATAGGTATTTTTGAGGCCAAATAAAAAAAAATACAAAAAAAAGTTTTGTCAAAAATATTGAAATTCATTTCTGGACAGGGACACCCTAATCGCCTTGCGGTATGAAATACATTTTAAAACCTATTGTTATACCTACCAAAAACACATTTAAACAATTCATAAAAATCGGTCAAGCCGTTCCATTATACGCGTCTATTTGTGTCTAGTTAAATAAAAGAATTGGAATAAACACTGTTTATACTGGTTATTTTTAAAGTGACATGTTTCTCCCAGATCGGAATATTTATTTCGGAGACTGAGAAGTCGGCAAGATCTTTTGGGTATATGGGTGTTGATTGATTAAAGCAATTCAGGACAGTCAGTTTTGTAATGCAGTATTTTACGTAAAATTTTATTAAATGTGTTAATTTTTCTTTCTAGAAGTTTTAATAGTTACATTTTATCCAGTTGGTAATTATGTTCAATGTTTTGTACAGGGATATGCAATTTATAGTTTATATAACTCAGGAACTTATGTTGAATCTTATCAATACTGCAGGAATGAACATTGTAAAAGGAAGACCATAACGTAGAGTTATACTCTAGTTGGCATCTATATGATATGATATGTGTACTTGTATTAATGAGTTTATTTAAATGTTGAAACTCTCCAGGATAAATGTTAAATTTGTTTTCAGTAACTGTAAATTAATACGCGATTCCGTAAAATTCAGAATCAAGATAAAAATTTGTTCAATTTTCATAAAATTTAACCAACATTATGAGAATGTTGTTATTTTTAAACCTCATTAAGGTATGAAGGTAATGAAAAAAGAAAATTCAAAGTAATACATTCCCCATCTGCAGAAACGTTTCACATAAAGTTAACATCAAGTTAACATCAAGTATTCATATATCGGGAACGAGGGAATATCCAGAAAATCTTTCGAATATCTCGGAACAAAAGAACGCGGGAAATATTTACTCATTACTTTTAGAGTACTTAGTTAACACCCTGGGGAGGGGTTGATTCCACTTTACATCTTTTCTGTTTTAAGCACGTACAATAATATAATGTAGGTAACTTGTTAAACTGTGTACCGATAGACAAGTCAAAGTATTAAAACTAAAGAGTCCCATGGGGGTTCCAAAATATTTAGTGTTTTAGTGGTATTCCGTTATATTAGTAGTAGTTGATGAATACATTTTTAAGAATAATTGTGGGTTCTTGTCTTGTTTTTGATAGTTTTTGATAGTTAGCATATTAATTTTGAAGTTACAAAGCCCGCACTGAAGCCTGAAATAATTGAGTTGAGTTGAATTGTTTTTCACAACAGCACATTTTGCTGTTGTGAAAAAGAAAAAGCTGTGCGATTTTTTTTACGCCAGAATTCATCGTACAACCAAATAATTGTGAGAAATTCTAGTTACCTACGTTTATAATTGGTTTTTTTTACCAACTTGATTTAAACGTGATTTTTTTCCACAATCAGATTGATTTGATCTTTTGGGAGCAATGCAGTTTCTGAATCAGATGACGTGACCATAAATGTCCATCACCCCACAATATTTTTTTTTCAATTCTTTTACTTTTTTCCATAGTTAAATACACAAAAGTATGTAATGTAAGTTAGGTAATATAAGTAATTTTATTTTTATGTAAGTTTTTAATTCAGCAGAACTGGTAGGTCAGTTCAATCCCAGTCTGCTATATTACATGAAATATCTGTATAAAACTATTACAAATAATAAGAGAGAATTAAATAAAAACAATAAAATAAAAGCATGATGAAACAACTTGAATTAACATAACATTACTCTGCAATGGTGTACCGATTCCTTATACGAAGACGTGACTAGGAGAAGATATTTGGTTTAATAAAATTTTCAATATCAATTTTTTTTACTGAATTATATAATCGAATTACTATTATTGTCAAGCATATTATGTGCAATTGCAATCTGTTAACTTCATCCGTCACAACACATGGACATCCCTACCATGGGTGAAATAATACTAAAAAATGTACCCTTTTTTCGTGAAATAAACTAATAAAAGAATTAAATTTAAAATTAATAATCGTACGAATAACCATACAAAATGTTCAAATTCGACATAAGTACTTTGTTTTACAAATCTAAATATATTATTTTTATAAGTTAATTAATTATTCACTGAAAGTATTTATTTTAATCAGCAGTGCAAAATCACTTTCTCCGGCTTGGACGCATTTTCGAGATGCGATGAAAATTATAAAACATATTTAATGTAGTGTACCCACCTCACACAGTTTTAGTGCCGCAAAGCAACTAGATTTAAAAGCGGTTATTTTTTTAACCGTTTTCATGAACATTCCGATCCTGCACAGAAAAGTCTCATAATGGGCTGAGTCGCAAACCGTTGCCTTACCTAAGCTTACTTTACTTTTCTGTGCAGGATATTTATATTTCAATGCGTTTTTTATAGCTCAACGTACGACGATGTCGTAGATTATTCAAAGCATTCGCGAACCTTCCGGTGCCAAAAATATAGTCACGTGGTTTGCCTCGAACTCGCCGAAATGATTCCCGGATTTCATTTTGGAGGCAAGTCTATCAATTTAGATATCTATGATGGCGCCTCATACGTTCAAATATTCCTGCTATTACTTATAAAGTCATGCGGACTATACTGTTCCAGTTTTTATTATATATATATATATATATATATATATATTATTTACTAGCTGACCCGGCTAGCTAGCTGAAGCACTTGCATACTGCTTCCTAACACCGTATGCAGGGACACTAGAGGTCTAGATTCGTTCAAACTTAAATGTAGATTAGAGTTCTTTCAAAAAAATTAGAGTCCTTTCGAGAGCCTTGAAGGAGTAACCATCTGTTACTTATACCAGGGCGAGTAAGTGGTGGATAACCTCCACTGACCCAGGAACGCGTTGATGTGGCTAACGAAACACAACGCCATCTACTGGATGGTTACCCAACCTTTTAACTCACACCGCCATTTGCATGCAAATCAAATCCACACCGCCCGTTTGCCAGCCTGCTCATCCACCACAAACAGACCTTCTTCTTTAATTAAATAGTTCAAAAAATTTACACAAAACCTTGACAAATTATATATTTAAACCTTCCTCATGAATCATTCTATCTTATGGTGAAAACCGCATGAAAATCCGCTCAGTAGTTTTTGAGTTTATCACGAACATACAAACAGACGCGGCGGTGGACTTTAATTTATAATGTGTAGAGAAATTTATTCCATGCAAAAAAAATTGTGCATTTTATATTTGTAGATTTTTTAAAGATTATTTCACCCGGCTTGCTAGGGATGTCCCTGTGTTATGTCAAAATGTGTTATGCTAGGGATGTCCCTGTGTTCTCCGGTTACATCCAGCTACAAGTTCTCTGAAAGTTTATGAAACGTCAAGAGGGAATAGCGAGTTATTCCAATATTCTGTTCGATCATCTCCACACTCCATTTCCAATTTACTTAATGCCGAGCGAGTGGCGCGGGAAGCAAGGTAGGTGGGCCCTTTTATTTCCCCAGCGATGATTGCTTGAGGAGCATGTCATCTGAGATTCGTGAAAATTGATTGGAAATAAGTTTCTCTTCATTACCCTGAACGAATTATTGTTCATCCTGATTAGTTTTTGTATGATACTCGTGTTTCGGTTATCAAATTCTAGTAAAAGTATTACGAAAATTGAGATCAAAGTTTTAGTCAATAAATATGTACAATCAAAATGCAATTCTGCTACCCAATGAAAAAAACTTTTTTTTTTCTATTTTATATTTTCTAAATAACATCTTGTGCTTTGATCTGAATTACTGTCTATTAATTTTAATGATACAATTAGGTACCTATATACCTTAAGTGAAGATTTTTTTAATAAATGTACATATAACTGCCTGAGCAGACTATGCAATAGTTGCAATAGCGTATTATCTAAGGTGGATATTTTAAGTTGCGAACTTACCAATCATAAGAGGTCCATAAAAGAATATTTCACTGATGGTTCGTGAATAACGTTGTTTCCATTGTTTATATTTCTATTTTGACTTGATTTATATGTACAACCTCTCTCCATGGCTACTGTTTTGTAATTTTTAGTTTTATTTAATTTTTTTTTGTTTTGTTTAATTTTTTTTAATTAATGTTCCTTTCTTATAAATTTAATTTACTTATTCGTTATTATGCTCTCTTAGTAAAGGTAACGTCACAAGGAGGAAATCCATAATTGGTTTTATTTTGGCTATATAATACTTGCGTATCAACTGAAATAAATATAAACTGTCGATTTACCAAAAATTAAAAATATGAAAATGAATAACATAAATCGTGTTTTAACATCGTTTTTCATAGCAATGCTCATGTTAAAAAGGCGGTAAAAAATCAATGAAAATAACAAGTATACATATTTTTTTCTGAGAGTAAGGAACAAAAAAAAATTGTATGTATAAAAAAATTAACATGAAAGATCACGGAAAAAATAAGAAGAGAGTAAAAGAGAAAAGGGATATCTAATATTATAATAGATGATAAACACACTTGAAATGACTTCCACAGAGATTTGGATGGAAACCACCGTTGCCTTTGACTTGATAACTTTTAAATCTTTAGCATTTAGCATGCTGTTGCTTTAGAGCTGTTGCCGGGAGATGCATTCATAAATGCTCATCGCTTGGCCTGTGACGTCATGCTCGCCCATTAATTTTGTTTAAATTACATATTTTATTTAAATTACATACGGATTCTTTGCAGGTCGCTCTGTTGCTACAAATCTTATAACATTTTAAAAATTTCTTGTCTGCCTCTATGGATAAACGTGTGCAAGTTGATACAATCTACACCGACAATAGCAAAGCCTTTGATAAGATCAACCACAGCATCCTGCTTAGAAAACTTGCTAATCATGGTATTCATAGAGATCTCCTTCGTTGGTTATCTTCATACGTAACAAACAGGTCTCAGGCTGTGACAGTGGGTGGATTTTCCTCCATCTGTAAAATTATCACTTCCGGTGTGCCTCAGGGGTCCATTTTGGGTCCTTTGCTTTTCTCTATCTATATAAATGATATTACGACATGTTTTCACAACGCTCAAATTTTACTATTTGCCGACGATATGAAGATATACCTTCCTATTAGCTCCCCAAACTGTTATGAGCGTTTACAAGAAGATCTTGACCGACTGACGGATTACTGTCTTAGAAATAAGCTTTTTATCAATATTTCTAAATGTTGCAAAGTCACATTCACACGTAACCGTGTGAAAATACTGCATGATTACACCATTTCTGGATTGCTGTTAACAAATAAAGATCATATACGTGACCTCGGGGTTCTTTTGGACTCTAAACTTACCTTTGATAAACACGTCATAGACCATTTATAAAGGAGGTGATCACACTCTATTGGGTAATTATAGACCGATTAGTATCTTGCCATCACTCGAAAAAATTCTTGAAAAATACATTCAGTCGAAACTAATAAAATATTTAGAAGATTTTTCTATTATTGATAAAAATCAATATGGATTCCAAAAAAAAAAGGGTACCGAAATGCTACTTCAAAAATTTGCCAGTTTAATAAATAATGAACTAAATAGTAAAAATCATGTATTAGTTTTATTTATAGATTATTTTAAAGCGTTTGACACTATTAATCATAGAAAATTATTGCAGATACTAGAAATCATAGGAATAAGAGGAAAACTCCTAAAACTCTTTGAAAATTACTTGAACAACCGTAGCATGAAAATAAAGCTTTTGAACACTTTAAGTAAAAAAAGAAAAATTTTAGCTGGCGTTCCTCAAGGTTCCATATTAGGTCCAATTTTATATATCATTTATGTATCTTTTATTAAGTACATCTTTAAACATGTAAAACACTTCGTGTATGCGGATGATACTGCACTAGTGATTTCTCGCAGTGATTTAAAATTATGTATTGAACTCTTACAAAAAGATTACATTGAGCTTTTGAAATGGTCTCATGACTCTGGTTTAATCATAAATGCAAAAAAAAACTAAATTGATACACATTAGATCACCCAATGCCAAGACAAATAGTATTACACCAGAAATAAAAACACACGGTTCAGATTGCTTACATATTGGTATCCCAGCATTGTGTACATGCGAAAATATTGAAGTGGTTATAGAATATGTTTATTTAGGTGTAATTATTGACTGCTTTTTTAAATGGGATTTACAAATAAATAAAGTCTGTGAACGTTTGAGATCTATTGTTAGTAGATTATATAAACTTAAATTCTATGTTCCAATATGCACACTTAGAATTATTTATTTATCATTAGCTGAGTCTATTATAAGGTACGGAATTACAGCTTGGGGACTTTCCTGTAAGACAAATGTTAATCATGTTCAATCTGTCCAAAATTCATTAGTTAAATTATTAGCTCATAAAAGTTTATACGAAAAAAGACACAATGTTCCGTACTTTTACCAGAATCTTAAAATTCTCTCAGTAAGAGCAATTCTGTGGCATAAAATTATTTTTCAGCATATGAATAGCCCTGTATACATAAATAGACTGGACCACACTTACAATACTCGATTTACGTTAAATGAAGGACTAATCGTACCTAAGCACTTAAACAAATATGGACAAAGAACGCTGGACTACATGATACCTACATGCTTAAATATGTTACCTGCTAAAATTAAAAAATGTACAAATAATGTAAAAACAAATATCATATTGAAAAATTGGCTCGCCGAAAGAAATTGTTTATATTAACATTTTTGTAGTAACACAAAAAAAATGTCTAACTGCTTAATAAGTTTTATGTTTTAAAAACTTTAAAGTAAAAGCACCCAATGACAAACTACTTAAAAGTAGTTTATTGGGACTTTTCTTTTTTCTGTAACATTTTTTATTTTTGTTTTGATTTCTTGTAATATTGTATAACTTTTTTTTCAAAAAAAAAAAAAAAAAAAAAAAAAAAAAAAAAACGTCGATAACATTGTCACCAAAGCAACAAAGAGTCTAGGCTTTGTACTAAGAACATGCAAATTTTTCAAAAATACTAAGACATATCTGATTCTCTACAATTCACATGTTCGTCCTCACCTGGAATACTGTTCACAGGTTTGGAACCCGCGCTATATTGTTTATGCCAACAGGTTAGAAAGAGTGCAGGAGCGATTTCTCAAATTCCTCAATTTTAAATCATTCAATATATAAACTCTTACGATGAAATCGAGAACCATTTTCGAATCACGAAACTGCTCGACAGGAGGCTTGTCGCTGATCAGATGCTGTACAAAATTATTAACTCGAAATTTGACTGCCCGGAGCTGCTAAATAAAATAAATTTCCACGCGCCGACTCGATATAGCAGACAAAATTCCCTTTTCTACATTGATAGATGCAACACGAATTCCAACCAAAATGAATTTATGCAAAGGACATGTAACTACTATAACATTAAGTTTGCACGTTTAGAAACACTTGCTGACATATTCACTGCTAGTTACTTTCGCTACAGAATTTCTTTGTATAACATTCTAAGTGCGAATAATACATAACACATATTCATGATGATTAAATTAATGGTACCAAATATTTTTAAATTACCTGCGTGGCAACTTTCCTTTATCCTTGTCCTCCCCTTACCCGTCCCAATCCAAATACCTGTTTCGCACCCTATTTTCTCTACAGTTATAATCGCATTTATTTTATGGCTGTGTTTTTATATTTAGGTTTATCACTTGTTGAATCTACACCTGTATTATATATATTTTTTTTTAATTGCTGCTTTGTCCTGTTTTTTTTTTTCTTTTCTTAAATATTCTTGATTTCATTCAGTTACTTTTATGTTTCTAAATACCTATCTGTGAACATTAATAATTGGTCTTTTTTTGTTATCCTCTTATGTATATTATATTATTAAGACTGTTTATGTTCCTTAAATAAATAAATAAATATCTTCTGTGTGACATCGATCATCATCGTATAAATTTAAGGCTCGATTGTTTAGATTTTTGGATGATTAAACATTTATCATCTTTTTTCTATGGTCGTGATGAACATCTTAATATTAGGTCCTTACATATGAAATTGGCATTTTGCCGTACTGGCAACTTTGATCTCAAATATCTTCTCTTTGGTTAGGAATTCCAAATTCAAATTTATACAGCTATTTACATATGTATTTGTGTTTCGAAAATTATACTTCATTTGTTTTTTCCTCAATTGTTTTCTTTGCGTCACTTAGTTTACAAAATGGAAAACATGAAATATCGCGTTATTTACGAGTACGAGTTCCACCGTGGCAACAGTGCTGCAGAAACGGCTCGAAGGATTAATGATGTGTATGGCGACGGTGCCGCAAAATAAAACACAGTTGTGTTTTCTTTTTTTTTGTGTCGTTCACTACAGCTTTCTTAAATCTGGCCAGACGATTACGGTTGATGTCTATTGTCAGCAACTGCAAACCATGATGGAAAAGCTAGCTGCTAAACAACCGTGGCTGGTTAATCGCTCTAAGCCACTGCTGCTTCACGACAACGCTAGACCACACACTGCACAACAGATGGCTACCAAATTAGAGGAGCTTCAATTGGAAATCCACCGTACTCTCCGGACCTTGCCCCAACAGATTTTTTAGAAATTTGGATAACTTCTTGCAAGGGAAAAAAATTCAACTCCGATGGGGCAGTCCAAACCGCCTACAAAGATTGTATTGATTCCCGTCCGAATGTTTTTTTTAGTAAAGGGATCGATGAACTACCTATGAGATGGCAAAAGTGCATAGATAGCAATGGTACATACTTTGATTAAATAAATATATTATATTTTTAAAAAAATCGACTTTATGTTCCTCCCATAAAAAACGCCAATTTCTTATGTAAAGACCTAATATTTCCCGACCAATTGCTTATAATTTAAATCGTTTCAAAAGGGGTTTAAGACAAGGTTCCTAGAAAATATATAAATGCTCATTCAACATTTTTTGACGCTTTTTTTTCAAGACTGTGCTTTTAGGACGGGATCGAAGGCAGTAGAATACGTTAGAAAGCATTACCCCAAGCTTAAATGCCATATACCATGTGTAGTTGGCACTGCGAGTTATATAATTAATTATTTTAAAAGTTTGATGTTAAAATGACCCTAAGGTTAATTTTCAAATTATGTAACCATCAAAGCAAAAAATAAAGAAAACATGCGTGTTTGTTTGGACAAATGTATAGATGCACGAATTTTATTTGTGGTCTTATAAATATTTAATTTCCAATTTAAGTGCGAGTCAAAGGTTAGTCTTAAATATTTGATATTGTTTACTTTTACTAGGCATGGTCAGTCATAATTCCGGCTCACTCTTGTTTTCTGTATTTTTAGTTTTTTATGCAAGACGCGTAAAACGTAAGGCCAACCTTCGATGACATGCATATTAGAGCTTCCAATCCCGGGATTTCGAGAACCGGGATCCCGGGAATTTTTAATCCCGGAGATTATAAGATTTTTGTTAGTTTTACCACCTCAGTTCAACCGTGGGAATATCATTATATTTATTGACAGCACATCCACTATTGCACAATATCCTTGAGGTCTTAGGAGAAAATTTTTGGGGTAGGTTTATTGCGCTATACTTTCAAGTAAAGAAATTTTTATGAAAACCTGAATAACATTCAGTATTTTGTCTGGTTTAGCCGAGATTGTTCATGCAAACGAGTTTACACTTAGTTATTTTGCAAAAACAGAAAATATAATGCATTGCAAAAGCGGTAAAGAAAATAAATAAATAAGTATTTTGCCGTCATAATTCGATTAATTTAGACCCACTATTAAATTTTGGGCGTTTGAACAAAACTACTGTCATCTCAATGGTTGCTGACACGTTGAAATCAGTCGATGGAAAGATGTTTTTCGGAATTAGAGATCTAAATTGTAGAGCATGTCGATTTAAATCTGTCTCCACAAGAAAACATGGACTTAAATTCAAAATATCTTCAAAAATAAAATCAGCCATGTATGACATTATTGGAATTGGAATTGAAAAATGGCAATTTTGGAATTCAAAATGTAGCGCAGAGTAAAACTAGAAAAAATGACCCGAATATTCAAAATTAATACCACCTACCGGCGTGGAAACCGAACGACTTTTATCGGCTTTTCAGAAAATAGATCGTTATTAAATTTTGAAACCTTAGACTCTTTGATCGTATTTAGGTCGTATTTCATGTATTTTAGATTTTTATTTTCTTTCGTGCAGCTACTTTCGTGTTAATGAAATTTAGTTAATAACAGAACAAAAAAGTTGCAACTCGTGTTTTTTTTTAATAATAATTGAAGTATTTAAATTCACGGTGCCAGTACCAGGATTCTGGTTTTTAAAAATTGTAGCACCGTAATCCCGGCTCTGAAAAAAATCCCGGGATTGAAAGCCGAAGGGCATACAATACTCGTACACGGGATATTTGAAGTTTAGAACGCAAAGCTTTATTTTTAGTATTTCTCCATTAATTAATATTTCCTAACAAATGATTGATCAAATCAGATAACCTAACACAATCTCGGCTCTGATTTCTGTGGAACGATAGCCCGCCGCTGTTGATAAGAAAAGGGGGATAATATAAAACTTTTAAATTCTCCCACATTGTTTATCTAGAGCAATTTAGAGGGCGAGGAAAGGGGCGGAAAGTAATATACAAAAGTGACGCAAGGCTAGTTTGTTTAGTTTCATATGGGATTACAGAACTGCCAAGGATGAAAAACGAATAATAAATTTATTTTCTTGAAAGTGTGAAGATAAATTCGAAAAGTAAGACGCCATGGTAACTAGACCTTAGGAGCGTTTAACCAGCCAGCGGACGAAAATCCAAATTTCGTCGAAAGTTGTTCTTACGATCGTGCAGGGCGGTTATAACGAGAAATATTTATTATTCTCCGTACCAGCTTTTAAAAATTATAACTCAAAATCGATTTTATTTCATTCCAAATTTGCTTTAATTTTTACCTACATACATCCAAAAATGCTGAAAGGCATGATGATAAAACTATTAAAATAATGTACTTTTTGGAAAAAATTTTATATTGTATACACAAACGGACCAATTTTCGTCAAGAAACACATGTACATATATATTTTTTAATGATTTTATTTAAACTAAAAGAACAATCTTTCGAAATCCAATTATAATTTTTTGTGAAAGAGTCAATACGTCTAAAATGACTTGTTTTCTCTGGTAATACCCTCTTATGCCTGTAAATTAATCCTGTATTTATAAACCGAGAGTCCACGAAGTATGTCTAAAGAATGTGCTAATGATGAATGTAAATCTAAAGTCATTGGTAGTGAAAGAAAAGAATAAGAGAAAAATGTGCAACATTGTTGAAAATGATGAATACTTGGAGCAAGTGAATTTGGGAAGTGAATATGTTTACGAGATATGTAAAGACTGATAGAGATTGGAGGTTGCCCACCACTTTCCCACGGCGTTCTAAGGAAACAAATGGTTTCCTCCTTCACCGTACTCGTCAGGACTCTAATTTTTTTTATTTTGAAAGAAGATACTTTTTTTTATTTAAAATGGCTCTAGACCCCCAATGCCCGGGCATGCATTGTTAGCAGGCAGTATGCGAGTGCGTACATCTCGTTAGTTATTTATTTCACAGTATCACGTCTCATCTCCGCCACCTGATGTAGCTGAAATAAAAGTTTGTTAATATGTAGGAAGAAAAGTTAATAGAATAAAAAAAATACATATTCAGTTCAGTTCAGTTTCAGTGCCGGCAACCCGGGCGTTTATTTAGTTTCATGGTTATTTACATTGTTTTCTTTTCTTTTACCCGCCTCACTAGACAAAGTCTTTTTTTTTTTTTTTTTACAGTGAATACCGCACAAGAATCTCAACTGCTCCCGTCTGGAGCCAGTGAGACTATGGCATCCCCAATTGGGGTATGTTGTGAGGCTGAAGGTAGTGGGGAGGGGAAGGAGGTGGGGAATAGGAAGGTTGGGAAGTACCTGGCTATTCAGATCTGGTCACTAAACACGGCTAAAGCCATTTTCAAGCAACGTTTCAATTCTGAATGGTGGTCTTACACCAGGGCGATACTAATAGTATCTTCCACTCTGGAACATGCCGCAAATATACTATATATTATTTTAAATGAATTAATTGTGAAATAACACAAATTAATCAAATAAAATTTATTTGCGCATGCCGGGTTCGAACCCGCGACCTCCGGAATGTGAGTCAAGAGTCTTAGCCACTGGACTACGGAGGCCGTCTATAGGTCTGTAATTATTATGTCTGTTATATCTTTCTAATTATATCTGTCTAAATATTATGATGAGATTGTTTGACTTAACCAAAGCAGCTGAGCTACAGTCATCCGGCATCTTCGGGAGCCATCAGTCCAGTCGCAAGCGAGACTCGGTGTCCGCGCCCCTCTGCCGGCTTCCCGGTAGGCCCTCGAAAAAAGTGTTGGGATTAAGGGCGAAAAAACCTGATGCCGTCAATGAAGGACTGCACGTGGTTGGCGCCAACAGAAAATTGTACAAAGAAGCGAAGCCAGCAGTCCATGATAGAGTGCTGGTACCTACACTGATGTTATTTTTTTAATATGAATACCGCACAAGAGTCCCAACTGCTCCCATCTGAAGCCAGTAAGACTATGGCATCCCCAATTGGGGTATATTGTGAGGCTGAAGGTAGTGGGGAGGGGAAGGAGACAGGGAAGAGGAAGGTGGGGAAGTACCTGGCTATTCAGATCTGTTCATCAAACACGGGTAATGCCATTTCAAGCAACGTTTCAATTCTGAATGGTGATCTTATACCAGGGCGATTCTGAGAGTATCTTCCACTCTGGAACGTGCCGCAAATGTACTATATATTATTTTAAATTAATAAAAAGTGAAATTAATCAAATAAAATTTATTTGCCACGCCGGGATTCGATTTCGCGACCTTCGGTGTGCGAATCAAGAGCCTTACCGCTGGACTACGATGTGTGACGAGTAAGGATGAAAGTAGACTGATGAATTTTTTCTGGACAAATAAATGAGATCCTTGAGGCGTGTGAGTTTGTGATCGTGTGAGAAATGTGAAGATTCACAAATAATAATGGGCTGACGTAAGCATAACGAGTAAGTTTAAAAAAGGGACACAGATGGTTTGGACATGTATAGCGAATGAACTAAGAAAGGATTGTAAGGAGAATACATGAAAAATAATTGGTAGAAGAAGTCGACCATCCCCGAGAAAGACATGGCATGGTCAACCAAATACTTGAGTCATGGCATGTCAAGAGCCAAAATAAAAGAATGGTGGGTATTTATGAGACGATGTGTGAATATGAATAAACGAAGGAGTGTGTGGCAAGACACAGTTGTTCGGCGGTCCATCCCGTGTACCTACTCCTGCGGGAAAGTTGTGTGATGGTTAGTTAGTTAGTTAGAAAGTTCACGATACATAACTCAACGTCATCGGACACACAGATGAAATCAATTTGTGACAGGAATGGACGATTAGTAAAGAGTAGTAAAAGTAACCTAAACTAACATAACCTTACCCAACGTCAACGGAAACATAAATGAAACCAATTTGTGGCAGGAATGCACGATTAGTAAACATATCGTGCTTTATTCTGGGGTATTATGGCGTGTTGCGAATCCTTCTTTAGCCAATGTTTAGGACGACGTTACAGTGTCTACAATCATAATGTGCCCTGGTGGTGGACCCTCTAACGCAGTCCGAAACGTTGGTTAAACACCACATAAGATACAAAAATCCTTAAATGTTCCAGATTTTTAACAGTAACAAATTTAATACCTATTGCTCTGTAACTACTTTCATAGTACCTACTTACTTCTTTGTAAATGTAATTGCTGTGTACCTTTTATTTTATTTTTTCCTGATAATAACAAACTTACGAAAAAATCCTTAAATGTTTCAGATTGTTAACAGTGACAAATTTAAAACCCACTGCTCTGTAACTACTTATACGTAATTACTGTGTACCTTTTATTTATTTTTTTCATAATAATAACAAACAGGCGTACATTTATGGTAGCAAAAAAAAATTAATTACAACAAAATTACCTACATTTATATTAATCGTTAAAAAATGTTTTACACCACTGCAACACCGGTATGCTTCGAGTATGTTTGGAATCATATTTTGTGTAATATTGTGACAATAATTATTAAATCTAATGTAGCCTGAGCCCAAATACGAATCGGCTGGTTGAACTCTTTTGTAGACAATTTACTTATCGAATACTGATACCTACTTATGTTAGGCCTACTTATATCTTTCATGCTCTGTTTATTATTTTATGTACTATATACTTATGATACTACATACTTGTTATAATGCTCCTGTACAATTTACTTTACATGTAAAAGCCATCAAGGCGTAAACAAACAAATAAATAAATAAATACCCCAAAAATAAATCACAATATCTGGATGAAGCTTTTGAAATCAACGAAGAACTGTTACCTAGAATCTAAATCACCCCTTTGAATAAACCCTTGGTCTGCAGACCATCAATCAACCTAACAGTTCAAGTGGTTATTTTTATTGTCATTTGATTTATAAATATATGTTTTAATAAGTTTACTCCCATTCATCGAAGTTTAAGATTTAATTTTTCGAAGAAAACATCTCAATAATGCCATCACAAAGTGTCATCTGACACTTTGTGATGGCATTATTTATTTTTTATGAACCCTCTTTTGAATATTTTCCCACTTAACCGGTCTTTCCCTGCAAATGATATTGTTATCCCTAATTCCAATAAATTTTCCTCACTCTTATCCCTCCCCCTTCTTTCTACCCCTTCCCCTGTTATTTTATCTGTAATCTGTATTTAATTTGTGACTTCAGTGTACATTTACTCCTGAAGTTGTGAACATTGTTCACGAAACATGTAGATTGTGTATAAAATAAAGTGATGCAAACAAAATTCTTTGTCTTTTAATAAAATAAAAGAAGTTTAAGATTTCACAACACCAAAAGTACAGTAAAATGAGATAACTCCCTATTTACGATTTAACAGTGGGAGTGTGAAATAACTGCACTCATTAACAAATATAACTGCAACAAGTGCTCTAAGAGCTGCCCTAACTTCTTTATAACCGTTGTGATATGAAACTCGATGAAACGAAAAAGAGACAAATCAAGTCTGCTTTAGTTTTCTTAAGGTTTCACTTGTACTGCGTATGAACTGCGCATTTTAAATATTTTTTAGGTTAACTGTGCAACACAGGCAACCTCTTCGCTTCTTAATCCTTTCAGCTCCGTATTGGCCAAACGGACGATAAATTACGGAGCAAATACCCGACGGAAGCTTAATGAACTGTGGAAAACAAATGACTCTTGTTTCTTATTAAGTTGACACATGACTTATGTGGCCGATGTTTTACTTGGTTCAATTTTCAGGTTAGGGCGGCGCAAAACTTGTCGTAGATATTTCATATACGCAGAAGATAATATTTTATGTTATTCGGTAAGACCCGCCCGTCAATTTGTAATCCAGTCTTGTGGCATGTGTAATACATGCTACTGTAATATTTTATTATTTTGCGCTTTCCTGCAACGCGACATCCATTTTTAAATATTATATTTCAACGGTCCCGAAGAAGAACAATATCGGATCTACTTAAAGCTGAAAATCGTTTTGTTGGCTTATTTATTGGTTCATTTTGTTGATTTGATTGTTTTTATTTTCCATTTTTTGAACGAAATGCAAAATATCAAAACAACACTATATTATTTCTTGATTGCAAAAATATTAAAAATGCAGAAACGAAACTTTAATCCTCGGTCCTATTTTGTCAGAAGGTCAAAATATTTCCGCTTTGCAATAAAATTCAAATAAATGAAAATTATCTGAACGCAACCGAAAACTTAAAACTGTTTTTGAAAGGTGATGAAATTCGCTTTTAAATTTGGTATTTTATTATAAACATATCATGACAGCCGGCGTACTCTAGCGGTAAGGCTCTTGACTCGCAATCCGAAGGTCGCAGGATCAAATCCCGGCGTGGCAAATAAATTTTATTTGATTACTTTTTGTTTTTTCACAACGTATTTATTTAAAAATAATACATAGTATATTTGTAGCACGTTCCAGAGTGGAAGATACTCTCAGTATCGCCCTGGTGTAAGACCGTCATTCAGAATTGAAACGTTGCTTAAAATGGGTTTAGCCGTGTTTGGTGACCAGATCTGAATAGCCAGGTACTTCCCCACCTTCCTCTCCCTATCTCCTTCCCCTCCCCATTACCTTCAGCCTCACAACATACCCTAATTGGGGATGCTATAGTCTCACTGGCTCCAGCTCGGCTGTGGAACGGTTTGCCGGCCTTGGTGTTTCCTCCTTCCTACAATATGGATCTCTTCAAGACCAATTTTCATTCCTTCCTCTCCTCAAAAAGACCTCCACACAGCATCTTAGATGGCATATGCCCTGAGGCAAATTATTTTCCTGTGTGGAGTTAATATTTAAAAAAAAAAAAAAATCTTCTAATACCTACGTTTCTTTTGTTCAATAAAAAAATGTCAATCACTTTTAACTGGGAACTGAAAATGCATTAAAAATGGCACTTATCCTACTTTCAGATATTTAATTATCACTTCCGATAGAAGTTCTTGCAAAATTAATTACATTTTGTCTGAGAGTTAGAATGTTTTCAACAAGATGTGATTTTAATTACACAGCTTCAAATGATAAAACAAACGACGGAATACTGTTCTCATTTCTTCGCTCGTCAATGAAAGTTACAAACAAATTTCTTTGTCCCTTCCACTTCAGATTTTCCATAGCTTTGTGTCGATTCCCGAACCCGGAAAAGCTATTCGTTTCAAAATTTAATTAATTATATCGATTACTTTGAAAATGAGAAAAGCGGGTATTTATTGTCCCACTTGTGTTTACTAAACGCTGGCTGTTTCCTCCCAGCTACACTCTTTTCAATCGTTTTACTACTACAGTCACCCTCACTGTTTACCCCTCAACTTGCAAATTTCTTCTCTCCGCTTAAGCGTCCATGACATAGGGCGAGTTTACAAGCTACTATCTGGAAAATTCACTATCTGTTAGTAAACTCACCCAGTGTCATCGTGTTACTTGCTAACTAGCAGATTGTTGACAACCTACGAAAAAAAGTTGAAAGGTCGTCAACTTTACTCGCCTACACGGTTGCTCCGCTTGCTCGTGATTGGTTTATTTATGTTTCCAACATGGCTTACGATAAACAGCTGATTTCGACTGTCAAACGTCTGAAGAATTAGTTCACGCAGGCATCGTTATTCTTGTTACTGGCGCTAGCAGCGACCTCAGTTTCCTAAGCTTCTGAGCGAGTGGACAGTTTTGTGTGTCATCATGACAATCTCACTCGCCGATTTTCCCGCTTTTAAACTTAGTAGATAGTAGCTTGTAAATTCGCCCTATGTCCTCGAAGCTTTACAAAGAAATTTCAACACACTGTAAACGAATCTCAATTAAGTGCAGTTTCGAAGTTTTTTTACATCAACTCCACACAGGAGGCCCTGAGGGAAAAATGCCCTCTTTGCCTATGTCATCTTTTGAGATGATGAATGGAGGGTCCTTTTTGGGAATGGAAGGATAGGAAGTTCTGAGAAGGAAACGGGATAGTGGGTTGGGTAGTAATCAGCGGGTCAACGTGGCCAAGGAGAGACGGACGTATTAATTCATCCCTCCCACTGGGATGCAAGTTGATGGGTCGAGAGAGTCCGGCTGGAGAGGTTAAAAGATCTTCCTCAACCGGCCGATCTCCCTGCCACGCAGTAGGTGGATAAACGCATCCACCACCAAGTTCTAGACAAACCTCACTCCATGAACCCGGGCACCCGTGCTAAGTCACCAAACGTAGCGAACCACTCGGGATGACCTATGTCATTTATCCAATTGTTTTCCAATAAATGGTTCCCTGAGCGGTGGTGCCCATACCCGCCTCGCAAATTGAAAAAGATTTTTTGCGAAGATTTTGTGTTGATAGATCTTAGTTAAAGCCTTCAATGTATTTTTTTCAAACAAGCCTTCTGTAATATTAAATAAATACATATACTATGAATAAAATAATGAAATTCAGCACTAGTTGTAGGTACTTGGCAAACGTGCACAATATTCTCCATAACGCACCTAATATTGTGCAGTCTCCTAAGTAACAATATAAAAAAGAATTTACTTTAATTTTTTTTAATTTGATCAAATTTGTGTGTACTTATCCAAATAAACATCACGCTTATTAGTGGCTTAAGCTAATCTCACACGAGATCTATACTCTCATAATAGCTTTTCCTGTTCCCTTTGGGAAAGTACGATGAGCGATTTTGAGAAATAGGCCAAGCCAACGCATTTTATAATAGTGAAGCTCTCGTGTAAGACTGGCAAAAGAGTAAAATTTTGATAATTAAATTTCACGTAAATATTTTATTACTGCAGTGCAATAGATATTTGTAAACAAAATTCTAAGCTGTAAATTTCATTACACATGTTCAAATCCCGGTTTGGTCACATTAATAATAAGGAACTCCAGTGAAAAATAGTATGGCTTTGATTCTGGATATATAAGTTTTATATCAAAATATTAAACGTAGAGCTCTTAAAAAATTATTAAACAGTGCATTTTTAAACCTCTCGTCAAAACACGCTGTAAAGTTGGTATTACTGAATGATTAGTGCTGACGTCACGCGTCACCAGTCATTGTATTTAAATTTTGATTATGTAGGTATGACGCAAGCCATCAGTATTAACAACATTTCATATTATTCGTTATTTCATACTGTTTATAGAGATTTAGTTGTTGTGTTTATTGTATAAACAATATTAAAGCATAAATAATTCAGTATCAAATATAGATGTACCTCTATTAGTTTATCTCTATTATTTAAGATATTGAAAAACTTTAAACTGTACGGAAAAATTGTACAATATGCCGCATCATAATGCTATCATATAATGCACCTAGAGACGGGCAAAGCGGCTCAGTTGAACGAGTATGAAAAGATCCGGTTCAGTGAATCGGCTCAATTGAACGACTGAATTAAGCTACGGATACACTTGCTCATTAGAAGCCAAAGAGCATGCTACCTAGTAGCAATTGCTACCCGCTCACTCGTTCGCAAAGATCCGCGAACCGCGAGCAAGTGTGTCCGTAGCTTTGAAGATCGGTCTTACGGAACCGGATCTTACGGATCCGTATGACGATCCGGGTCACCGAGCCGACTCGTTCGCGAACGACTCAATTCTCTACGAACTTTGATTTCAAAATGGCCGTCGTCGATCAGCTGGCAGGCGCTCTATAGCGCCGGTATCCTTTTTGCCAACAATTTTTGCAGTGTGCAGGTAATGCTCCGTTTGAGATAGTATTGATTTTAAAAGCTAAAAAAATAATAATTTCAAACAATTTCTATACCACAACTAAAATATGCAGTTATTTAAGTCAGAAGGTCATTAATCATTAAAAAAAAATTAAAAATGAACTGGAGTTCTCTATTCTAATAAATTAAAGAATTTCCCACGTGCACCTCATTTCATGGTAAAACACTATTTATTAGGGAACGTACCCATACTACGTGACACACTTTTTGCTATTTTTGACCCCCCTCCCCCCCCCCGGTGACCACCTGTAGTATATTCCAAGACCCCCCCACCCCCCTACAGTTTTCACGTAGTATTTCATAAATATGGCTTTGAATCATTTTTTGCTAACAAAAAATAAAAAATGCATTATTTGGCTTATATTTGTCTTTATTAACACGGCGCTTGCTGCGTGACAGCAAGAGTGCATGCATTACAAGTGGAAAAAATATTATCAAGATAAAACTTATGTCAAAATATATTGAAACCGGAACGTAATTTATGGAAACGAAAGTCTTGTTATTTTTATAAACATTTTTAATTTCAATCATAGAAACACGTTCCCTGAACTTTTTCACTTATTTGAATGTACGAGGGTGGGTTTTTAAGTTTGCGGATTGGGTAAGGAGTGGAAATAAAAACCAAAATTATTTTTCCTTTTCAACATATTCACCTATTACCCTAATACATTTTTCCTATCTTTAAATTAACTTAAAGGAACTTTATAACAGCGCGGAACTCAATTTTCTCCACATTTCACAATTTCTTCCCGATTGAAGTGTTTGGTCGACGATAGCTCAAAGACTAATGACCTAATTACGATAAAAAACCGGTGATTATCCTTAAAATGAGTTGTTCAATTAGTACCTAATTCAGCGGTACCCCCAAAATCACTTACCTTCCCATTCCGCGAACTTAAAAACCTCCCCTCGTAGCTCGAAAAAAAACGCGAGATTTCTAGATTGACTACGTGATAAAAACCTAAGCCCCCCCCCCCCCGTTGTGACCAAGCGTGGTATTTTGATGACCCCCCCCCCCCCCCCCCTAAACAGGTCACGTAGTTTGGGTACGTTCCCTTACCTCTGAAATATGTAAAATAACACTATAAAACTTGGAAGAATGAACCATAATCCACTCAAGTTAAGTTTCTATCAGTTCGCCAAAAAAAAACCATTAATAAAATGCTGAAACCAAATGTGGATTCTCTCTTCCCTCCCGTTACGAATAAGACTTTATTTAGGCTTTCATTCGTAACGTTTAAATGAAAAGCCGGTGACAGCGAGAAATACGTCGAAAATGGAAGAAGAATTTTGAATTTCCTTTGATTATCGTTCCCCTGATAAAACCTGTGACGCGTCAGGATTTACAAAGGTTGTAAATCGCGTCCTCCGAGAATACTTTTAATAATGAATATTTATATTATGAAATTATTCAGACCCGGAGGATCTATCTATGAGTTTCAAAGGAATGATAAATTTATCGCAGGTTTTGATTTTGTATTGACAAAAACCCTTTTGATTTTTATTTGATTTTTTTCTTAACATTTTTTTCCCTAGGCAACGATGTATAAAATTATATTAAACGACAACTATTCTCATTTTACTTCGCCCTTTTTCAAATTCCTGGTTATCAGGAGAAGATGTGTATTTATAAATAAATGAAACAATGTTACCTTGTTTGAACCACTTATATATTTGTTAAAAGCCGACCGGTTCCGGAACGACCGTTCGTTCCTCAGGGCAAACGTATACTGATTTGACAATTACAAAATAGTGTGTGGGAACAATGTATTATTACTAAGGTTTGTGGTAGGGGTGGAGGCGTTGCTAGAGATTAATGAAGAGTGGGTGGGGGAACATATCCACGATTGGGCTGTAAGATAATATTTTTTGTTTGTTGATAATAGATTCATTATTTTTAAGGGATTTTTTTTTTATTTTCAAGGCTTCCAAGTTATCTAAGTTAGTGGTTTAAACAAAGTAACATTGTTTCATTTATTTATAATGGATAACCACAAAGTTATAGCTACATTCAAAAGTATATATATTTATTCTTATTTTTTAACTTTATGAGTAAAATCTCAAATTCTAATATTTCAATAAATGAAGACAATATTAGCGAAACTTAATCGAAAATCTGGAGACAGAAAAATCAGAAAAAGATATTTGCACCTCTGGGACTCGAACCCAGGACCTTCTCCTTACATGGAAAATGCTCTACCAAATGAGCTAAGGTGTTTATATTCAATTCGGTCACTTTTAACTGTATCATACTTCGACTAAGTATTACCAACATTATCTTCATTTTCTTAACGCACATATTATTGGCTGCTATCTTTATGTATGATTGCAAGATTCAAACCCGAACTAAATGCTATGTAGATACTACCTGGATAAATTTGTATCCATTTTATTTTTAATATGCGATATCTGTTGACTTTTCTGCAAGTCTAGGATGAATAATTTTTTTTTTTCAACAAAAATACTGAGAAAAAAACAGTGAGATCAAAGTATTATTATCAGCTTTGGTGCTTTGAAGTTTCGTAATAAATTTAGGAATTTAATTAAATGCTGAATTTTTATTTCCTTGATTACCATTATTCACAACTAGTAAGTACCCGGCATGCGTTGCGATGCCACTCAAAGAAAGAAAGTGTTTGGGTTTTATTTCTCTTTCTAAGTGCTTTTGGATACACAATAATTTGTTTTCGGTCTGGTGCATACACGAATAAATTAGAAGGTTTTCCGATGTGTGAGCAGGCCACATACATCTGCCCTTTTAAGCATGAAGCATGGATTTTTCCCCCCTAGTGTCCCCTTTCGCTACTATGTCTCCTTTGCAATCCCTATGCCCCCCCTCGTCCCCTTCCTACCCCCGTTCCCCTCACGCACCCCTTTTCCATCCCGCTTTCCCCTTCCCCCTTTCGGTCTGAACTTCCCTCGCCCCCATAACATTCCCCTCCCCCAACTAAATTACCATCCCTTATTACCATGTGTGAAATACATAATAATAATAATAATAATTTTTTTATTTTAGTAATTTGTACGTTGAAGTTTACAAATTTCTAATTGATTATTCACTTCTACACATTATTCAAACAACTCTTTCATCTAAAAAAATACTAATTTCATAACGCCAGAGCTCGCCATCATATACAGAAACCCTGTGTCGACGTGCGCACAACGAATCGCCAAAGTTTCATCGTAATCGATCGATTGGTATCAGAAATAATTTCATAACGCCGGAGCTCACCATTATATACAGAAACCTTTGTGCCGATGTGCGCACAACGAATCGCCAAAGTTTCATCGCAATTGGATGAATGGTATCAGAAATAATGCCACAATGCCAGATATCACCAGTATGTATAGATATTGTGTCGATGTGCGCACAACGAATCGCCAAAGTTTCATCGCAATCGGATGAATGGTATCAGAAATAATGCCATAATGCCAGATCTCACCAGTATATACAGAAACCTTTGTGTCGACATGCGAACAACGAATCGCCAAAGATTCATCGCAATCGGATGAATGGTATCAGAAATAATGCCACAATGCCAGAGCTCACCAGTATATACAGAAACCTTGGTGTCGACGTGCGCACAACGAATCGCCAAAGTTGTATCGCAATCCGATGAATGGTAGATATCAGAACAAATTTCGTAATGCCAGAGCTCACCATTATATACAGAAACCTTTGTTTCGACGTACGCACAACGAATCGCCAAAGTTTCATCGCAATCGGATGAATGGTTTAGAAACGCAAAATGGACAAATAGAGGAACATTCGTATTTATATATATTAAGATCAATCAACCATCAAGCCATTACCACGCAGGCAGAACTAGACAAGATGAACACTGACAAAACTATAATATTTGCTTCTTTCACACCCTAACATTTTCTCAATCATTTGATGGTGATTCTTTCTCCGTTTATCCGCTCTATATACCCAAACCATCTAAGCGTCCCATGGTTCAAGTTAAGAATTACTATTATAAATAAATTATATCTAATTGGCAAAAGCACCCTTGTACATCTAAAACGGAACAGATTTGCAGATTAATAGCAGGTGTAACTTGTCAAAAAAAGAGTAACTAAAACCACCTACCGTAGCCCATTTACCAAGCTCCAATATAAAAAGTAATATCACGGAATATATTCCGCAAGCTCGATACAATTACTTTTATGAACCTGTTAAAGAGAAACGCGAGAGACACGAGATGGGCGTTTTTAATCCCGATTTCAGCGTGGGATTCCTCTTAAAAGGTTTAGTTTTGTTTTTTGCCAAATACGGTACCGAATTTCCATTTCATCTAAGAAAGAATTTATTATTTCTTTGTACATAGCTCACCGCCTTCGTGGTATGCTTTGAGGGGCGGAATTTTTAGTCAAGGGCGCGAAGATTTCCATCGATCCGGTGGAGAAATAAATTAGGCAATTGTTCGCTGCCGCCACCCCCGTAACCTGTTTCACAACAGAGCTGGAATTGAATTGAATTAAGCAAAACGAAGTGTTTTTTTATTTGTTTTGTGTTATTTAACCCACAAGCATCAATTTTGGTTAAACAACGATTCTCTGCAATAAATAAAGTATTTTTATACAGGGTGTTAAGGGACGTACTTGACTTACTTTAACCAATGATTCCTGACACTATTTGGAGTAAAAAATGTAAATGAAATTTTGGTCTCCGGTGACTTTTTTTGACAACTTTTTTTTTTTTTTTCAAAAAATTTTTCTTTAAAATCAAACAAAAAAAAAATTCTTCCACATGTCGTCACTGGTCACTCAGCCAGGTGTCCGACGAACCCCTTACCCCGCCTCCAACTGTTCAACAACTACCATTTTTTTTATGTTTTTCTAGAAAAAATAAAAAAACATCAAAAATGTCACCGGAGACCAAAAAATGTCATTTACATTTTTTACTCCAAATAATGTCAGGAATCACTGGTTAAAGTAAGTCAAGTACGTCCCTTAACACCCTGTATAAGTCTGCGTGTCGATCCTTAGATATGACGAAGATTTTTTTTACATTAGATCAACACAGGAAGCCCTGAGGAAAAACACCTCATCTCCCTCATCTTTGGAAATTCTGTGTGCAGGGTATTTTTGGGTAAAGGAAGAAGGTGAAGTTCTGGGAAGGAAATAGGTATGAGGAGTGGGTAGGTATCTGTTGGTCAATGTGTTTAGGAGTGACGGATGTATAAATTCATACCTCCCACTGTGGTGCAAGCCGATGATGATGAGAGTCCAGCTGGAGAGTTCAGAAGGTCTCTCTCTACCATCCGGCCCGCCACGTAGTCATCTGGCAGACGCATCCACCGCCAAGACCTATACAAAAGTCACCCCATGAACGCGGGTAAATCACTGAACATAGCGAACCACTTGGGGTGAACTAAAGCAGGTTGTTGGTTATCCAATAAATGGTTCCCGGGGTTTCTTCCCCTTCTTTCCAACCGGACCGGTTTTGGAAAATTATTTCCATCTGCAGACTGGTATATTTTTGCTCAAAAATAGCAGTAGATTCATGCGCAACGACGGGTTAATAGTTCCGAAATTTAACAATAAGTACGGACAGAGAACGTTTGAATACATCATACCGAAGATATTTAATTTATTACCTGGCACTATTGCGACAGTTCTCCTATATTGCCCCCAAAATGTTCAACTCACTGAGTATTGATACTAGGAAATCGAAAACTGATAAGCTTTATAGCAAAAGTGTACAGGATTGGTTATTTACAAAGGGAAGGAACTATTTTAAAAAATGCCTGAAGTCAACGAGTTAAGTTTACTTTAAAGTTAGTAAATTTGCTTTATCACTATTATTTTTAATTTTTATTACATTCAAATAAAAAAAAATAAAAAAAATCTTTTGATAATTATCATAATAATATTTATATTTGGATGACTTATTTTCAACATCTCCACAAGAAGAGTCATTATTTATTTATCTACTTATCATGTATTTACGTACCTATTTTATTTAGCGAAACAGCAGCCTACAATAAGAACAGTTTATTTATATGTTTATTATTATATAAATCTACTTAATTGAAACCACTTAAAGTAGTCGTTGTTATATACAAACATTGTACCTAACTAAACTATATATTAATTAACCAATAACAATTCTTACATTTATATAATTATATATTAATAATTCGACTACCATAATACGGGCATGTGCCTAGCGTGGTAGTCGAACCACCTGTAAAAACTGTATAAAAAGTTATATGATGAATAAAGAAAAGAAAAAAAAAAAAAAAAAAAAAAAAAAAAAACTATAAAGCAATTTAATTCTATGAATAATGTTAAATACATGGTGAAAAATTGGCTAGAGGAAAAATATATTTTATTGATATTGATATCTATGAAAAAATGTTGAATCTGTAGATATAAGATGTAAATTTTAAATTTTAAATATGTATATGAAACTAAAATATAAGCACCTGTTGACAAGCCAATGCAATTGGCTTAGCAGGACTTGTTTATTGATTATATTATGTATTATCTATTCTTTCAATAAAAAATAAATAAAAAAATAAAAATACTTCATTTGATAATTACAGGAATTCTTATCGAATTATGACTTTTGGTTTGTTTACTAGTACTTGGGAATAACACACATTTTATGTTGCTGTGGTTTCTCGGTAATAGTTCGCATTGCTCCTTAGTCTTATTTTTACCAGATATTGTGGAAATTAGTATGTGCATTTTACATTATGCAAGGAATTTATATTAATAACATCAACATAAAATTAGTATCTACCATTACAGGCCCATTTGCCATTCCGTTTAAAAATCGGATACTCTAGTCACTCTAGTGGATGCAGTGGATATATGGAGTTGCTCAAACATACCCGACACGATTTAAAAACAGATTCGGCACGTTTTGTCGGATGGATGGCCAGCGTTGATCTCGCTCATAGTTTTGTATGAAGCGGTTCAAACTTGACGCCTTGTCGTTCCGGCGTGAACCCCACTACACCCCGACCACTTATCCGCCCGCTCCCAGTCGCAAGTAAGCATGCACGCAACGTCTGCATGGTCACCCGATTTTTTATCGTTCCATTTTTTAAGCGAAGGTGTAAACAGGGCGTCTAACGTCCGGTTTTTTGTCGACCAATTTTTAAATGGAAGCGGGAACCGGCCCCTATCCCAACGTCATTCTTTTATTACAAAAAAAATAGTTTATTCATTCAAATTATTCTCAATAAGGAAATCCGGTGAAAAATATTATGGCTTTAAAAAAATATGTTCATATAGACCAATAAATTTTTATTTAATAATATTAAACGCAAGGTTTTTTAAAACAATTTAAAAAGTCCATTTTTAATCGGGTCGTCAAAATACGCCATCAAGTTGGTATTATTGAAATTTTAGTGGTGACGTCACTGTTCGACATGTCGTGACGTTAGCGTAAAGTCATTGTATGGGAATGTATGATATGACACATGCGATCGCATTAATTTATTCGTTTATTTACATACCGTTTATAGAGATTTAGTTGTTGTGTTTATTAAAACATTATTTAGGCCTAAATAATGTTTCAAAAATAAGGGTATCTCTTATTAGTTTTTCTCTATTATTGAAAATATTCAAAAAATACTGCATAAAAAAATAGTAATGCTTCTTCTAGGGAGAATACTTCGAACAATGGAATTCAAAATAGCGGTAGTTGATCAGCTGATTGCCCGATTCTATAGTTTTTTTTCAGGAGTGATGACATCACACGATTCACCATCCATATGGTGGTTTTCGGGGGATCCCGAAAAATTAAAACTTTGACAATTATTTTAACTATTAAAATAAAAATAAAAATAAAAATGCAGTTATTTAAGTTAGAAGTTCATTATTCATTAAAAAAAATTGGACTGGAATTCTCAATTTATTATTTTATTTTTTCAACCAATATTCAAGTGGCGGAAAAATGCAAAAGTGTTTTTTTATAGAAAACTAACGTTTTTATTAGTAACTACATTTCCTTGTTGTTGACTCGGATCATTACCTTGTTATCTCCAAAATACGGAGTAGAATATCAAACGTGAAGAAACAGAGGGGATCATGCACAAATAAATTTGATATTGAAAGCCTAAAAGTAGCAGAAACAGCAGAAAAGTTCATTACAACCATAAATCATAAGCTGGATGACATCAGCGACCATGTGGAACAACATGATATTAACTCATACTGGGATGGTATTAAGTCTGTGATTACCAATGCAGCTGATGAAGTTCTGGGAAGCAGGCAAACACAACCAAGAGAATTATGGTTCGATGCAGAATGCCAACAAGCAACCAATGTGAAGAATGACGCATATCTAAGAATGCAACAGCGACATCGTACACGGCAAGCAGAGATGGAATACAGAGAACTAAGAAAGCATGAGAAAAAACTGCACAGAAGGAAGAAACGAGTATTTCTCGAGAACCAAATCAAGGAAGTGGAACTAGCCAAGGCCCAAAACAGAAGTCGACTTTTCTATCAGAAGGTAAACCATCAAAGAAAAGAATACAAGCCCAGAATTACAATGTGCTACGACAGCGAGGGAAATATTCTGAATGAAAAGTCAAGAATTCTGAATAGATGGGTGGAATATTTTGATGCTCTGCTAAACGGAAGTGTAGATGAGAGTATGGGTGAAAATTTGACAAGGGATGAAAACATCACTGATGGTGGTACTAATGATGATGACAATGTCGAGCCGCCACCAACATTAGAAGAAGTAGTGGGTGCCATTAAAAGTCTACATAACAATAAATCACCTGGAACTGACAACATCTCTGCAGAGTTATTCAAATATGGCGGAGAGAACCTTCAAGTCCATATATATAATATCATTAAATCCATCTGGTGCTCTGAGACTCTGCCAAGTGAATGGAACTGTGGAATAATTTGCCCTCTTCACAAGATAGGAGACCCTATGAACTGCTCTAACTATAGGGGCATAACGCTGCTGAATATCTCATACAAGATCCTATCAAATGTACTGTGTGGTAGGCTTATAAAATATTCGGATGGCATAATTGGCCAATATCAAACTGGGTTCCGTAAGGGGAAATCTACAACTGATCAAATCTTTTCACTGAGACAGATACTGGAAAAAACAATAGAATTTAATGTTGATACATACCATCTCTTCATAGATTTTAAGGCTGCCTATGACACGGTAAATAGAGAAAGACTGTACAGAGCCCTGGATGAATTTAATATCCCAAGAAAACTGGTAAACTTAGTAAGGCTCACAATGTCTAATGTTGAGTGCCGAGTCAGAATACAACAGGATCTGTCAGACACCCTAAAGACCTACAATGGACTAAGACAAGGAGATGCACTTGCCTGCATTTTATTCAATTTAGCGCTGGAAAAGGCCATCCGAAATGCAGGTATACAAACCACAGGCCATATTTTTAACAAGTCTGTTCAGCTCCTTGCTTATGCTGACGATATAGATATCATCGCACGCTCAGAATATGAACTAAAATCGGCATTTAAAAGCTTAGCTATGTCGGCAAGGAACATGGGATTGGTCATCAACGAGGGGAAGACAAAATATATGCCCGTACATGGACGCCAGAAACCATCAAGTATACAGATAGATAATTATACATTTGAAACTGTCAACGAGTTTGTATATCTCGGTACTATGGTGACAAATGACAACAATGTATCCAGCGAAATCAAAAGAAGAATAGTAGCTGCAAATCGATACTACTTTGGGCTACAGAAGCATATGAAATTTCGCCACCTTACCAGAAGAACTAAAGTCCTGCTTTACAAGACCCTTATACGACCTGTTCTTATGTATGGTTCGGAATGCTGGACAATCAGTAAGGGTGATGAAGGAGCCTTAGAAAGTTTTGAAAGGAAGGTGCTGCGAAGGATTTACGGCCCAGTCTGTGATAATGGAGAATGGCGTATCAGATACAACCAGGAGCTATACGATCTTTACGAGGACCCTAATATCTCCAAGGAAATCAAAACTGGAAGACTCAGGTGGGCTGGACATATCCAGAGAATGAGCGAAGGAGATATTCCAAAGCGAATTATGGATGGTGCACCTGGGGGTCGGAGAAGAGTTGGAAGACCAAAGCTTCGATGGCTGGATGGAGTGGTGAAGGATGCAAGCACCATCGGCATCCGAAACTGGCGCAACGCAGCACAACACCGACAGTCATGGAGGCAGGCTCTGCTGGAGGCCAAGACCCGACCTGGGTTGTAGAGCCACAGATGATGATGATGATTAAAATAAAAATTAAAATAAAAATGCAGTTATTTAAGTTAGAAGTTCATTATTCATTAAAAAAAATTGGACTGCAATTCTCAATTTATTATTTTATTTTTTCAACCAATATTCAAGTGGCGGAAAAATGCAAAAGTGTTTTTTTATAGAAAACTAACGTTTTTATTAGTAACTACATTTCCTTAAATATATCATTTAGATCTGTCAGTTTCACCTTGACGTTAATGTACCAGAGTTCCTGCAGTATAAGTTGGTATACGTCGCAGAGGCGTAATGGATGTCTAAACTCTAATCCACGTCTGTCTCATTTCCTCCATTGTCTATGGATAATACACTCATCAAGTGACAGCTCTCTGCTCCATTCTATCCAACGTATTCGTCTAATTTTCCTTTCACCTTGACAGGTTTGCTACTTCTATTGAGTGTACTCAGGTAGGGTGTATAAAGTGCGACATTGTCATTAGATAGCCCTTTGAATACAACTTTATCCACCTCCAGATTAACGGGAGGCTGGTCCTCTCGGCCTTTTGTACGCAGAATAAAATAAAATTGTCATTAATGTCGTTCTTGAATTTCGTAATATTTTACGAAAGCTACGTAAAAAAAAAGGAAAAAGATTTTAAGAGTTTATATTTATTTACTTTTTAAAATAGACACACCTATGCCCTCACACAATCCATAAACGTGTACACAGTAAAGGTATACTTATTCAGGGTAAGGGGCGTACTTTAACCATCTATTTCTGACATTATCTGAAGTAGAAAAGTCAATGAAATTTTGGTCTATAAAATTTTTTTTTCACAATTTTTTTGTGTGTGGGTTTCCGGGACCACGGTACCCATACCAGCCTTCTAAATTGCTTTAAACCAATTTCCATGAGAATTCATAATGAAACGAAAATAAAAATTATATAAATTTATTTAAGATAATCACAAGAAATTCAACTGTTTGTAAATATTTAAGTCTTTGTATGTGTAATAAATGGCATTTAACGATCATTTTTTTTACACACATCCAAATCGTACGAATAATAATTAATTTACAGTTAAATATGCTATTATCCAAGGTGAACATTTTCAATTCCGAACTTACCAAATATAAGGGGTACATAAAAGAGTATTTCTCTGATGTTTCATGAATATGTTATGTGTCTGTGTTTCTATCGCTTCTGCTTTGATTTGATTTATACGTACAACCTGGCTTCTTACGGTTACCAATGTATTGATATTTTTATGTTTTATGTAAATTTTAGTTTTATATACTTAATCTTTTGTTTTGTAATTTTTGATCTCATACTACTTTATCATAAATTTTATTTTATCATTTTTTTATTATGCTATTTAATCAGAGGTAAAGTCACAAGGAGGAAATCCATAATTGGTTTTATTTTGGCTATACAAACATATACAAACTGGTAAAATGTAAACTGTCGATTTCCCGAAAATAAATAAATAAATAACATTAAGGTGTTTGTTAATTTTTGTATTTGATATTTAACGTTATTTTATTACGATGAACCGTTAACACTGTGAGAGTAATTTATCTCTGTATTTTTAACATTGGTTAACCTCTAAAATGATTCCAAGCTAAAGAGACATTTAAGTAAAAAGTTTTTCTCTGAGTCAGTAAATACTATTTTACCCGTCGATTTTAGTGCCAGTTTAAATGATTAATTATGTGCTTCACCAACCAAAACCACAAGACTTCAGAATTATCTATTTAATATGATTAATAAGAGAGAATTGTTCAGCAAGCTGTACCCTTAATTGAATTACCACCGCAATGCGAGGCACGATTAAAGGAAGTTTATGAACTACTGTTACTAATAAAGAAATGCTTGATCTTTTCGCAACGTCATAAAAGATACGGTTATTTTTTTTAAATTTATCATGCTAATTGTACGAGAGCTTTAGAGATTTGTAGTGTTAGTTATTTGTACTTTACCGCAGTTTGAATTATTGCATTTACATTAAACTAATTTTCCCTATTTTATATTTAAAAAACCTTATGCCGGTAAGAAAAAGATAAAAAAACACTGACAAAGCAATTGAATAAACAATTAACGCATAATATGGAATAATATAATAATAAATCAAATATAATAAAGATAAAATATATAGAGTTCCACCGAGCTGAACCCTCTGATATGAAAATATCTGGAGTCGGTGAATTATTTTCCCATTTGGTCTCTGGTAGGTTGACATGTGGTTCTTGTATTATTTTGTATTTATTGTATTTATACTATAGTGCAATTGCATAGCGTAAATTGACAAGATGATCATTTGTGGAAAAGTGTGTGAAAGGGTTTAGTTTTTTCTGTGGGGAAGACTTAACCCCGACATAAAATCTGAAGTTAATAATAAACTTTGAATAAAATATAATAATAAACTTTGTGGCTTCTGACATTGTGTTAAACTCCTCAGGCTCAGGCATTTAGGAACAACTCATATAGGTCTGATTTAAATCGTTGTCTCCCTTACTATCATTTTGAAAAATATTGTTATACTTTTCGATTTTTTTATTAATTATTATTACATGAAACGTTTTAACATTGACGATAACGTTTATAAAATATTTGCCTAGTCAGTAATTTAAGTTACAAAAAATTATAAAATTAGAAAGAATATTTTACCACCTTTCAAAATCAGTTGTTAGTTTTTGGATATATTCAGAAATTTTCCATTTTCATTATATGTTTTTGGGGTCTTATGCCGTGTTGCGCTACCTCCTTCTTTAGCCAACGTTTCGGACATCGTTGCAGTTTCAGATGTTTAATTTTTAGTGGTGAAGTGTGTGCTTATTTACTTCGAAGCGATACCGTGTCGCCAGCTCCACTAACTTTCACCGGTACAAAATAACCGTGATAAGCAGTGGCGTCATTGCCGCGGAACGGAATATAACGAAAATGCTTTTGGCCGTGAAAATCTTAAAAGTATCCAATTTTCCATTTATTTGAATTTATTGTAAAGCGAAAATATTTCGACCTTGACAAAATAGGCCCGAGGCGTTAATAGTTTGACAGTTTAGCTGATTTAATAACTCCGTGATTCATGATACGTGTTGGCCGACAAATTTAAAACAATCGAAATGCAAGATATGTTAAAATACAATCAACAAATATATTTTATGCATTGAAGTTTTTTTATAACCAGGTAAAACTGCGAATTCTTATAATATTCGTTGCTCACGGTGCGTATGATATTGAATTCATTCTGTTGGAAAAATTTTCCCAATATTATCGTTTCATTTACTCTGAGGAATAATATCCTTCTGTTTATTTGGGGCGTATAAATATTGATACGGTTAAATAAATCACGACTTACCTTTCCTATTTAGAATCTTCTCTTTTTCCGCTTGATTTTGCAATTTCATTAGACGATAAGGGTTTCTTACTTCATTTACGAAGTATTATCTACCTGCCAAAATTTCATTGGGAAAATAACATTCGAGTTTGAATTTAATATTGAGTTCAAGTGTACTCATATTTATGCCGATAGCTACTGTGCGCATAGTTATATTTTTTCTGATTTTATCGATTATTTATCATTGCGATATTTAAATAAGTGTAATTTCCATATATACATGACATGGACCTTGAAAGTAAATACTATGAACAGATTAGAAGCTTTTGAAATGTGGCTTCACCGGAGAATATCCCATTGACCGACATGATCACCAACACAGAAATTCTCAGGCGGGCTAGAGCAGATAGAGAACTACAATTATAAAAATCAGGAAGATTTCATATCTGGGTCACATACTTCAAGGGGAGAAGTATCACTTGCTCCAATTAATATTGAAAAGCAAGATAGAGGGTCGCTGAGGGCCTGGTAAGAGACAAATCTCTTTGCTGCGAAATGTACGAGAGTGGACCGGCTTTAGAAGTGTGGAGGAACTATTCCGGGCAGCGCAAAACAGAGAGACATTTTCAAAAGTGATCGCCAATGTCATGGGGACCTGATAGGGCAAACCAAGAAGAAGAATTTCCATAACACAAATTCAGTATACATTTTAGTCCGGGTTCGAATATTTGGCAAAAATGCTTAAAATAATTTGAATTAATGGGGGGAGGTTTGTCTGGTTCAGGCGGCGGATGACCTGGACACACTGAACCTTAGATTCCTAATTCCTACCCACACCTATTACTTTTTTTCTTTTTAGAACTTCCTTTCATTCCTTTCCTTAAAAAAATACTCCGCACAGCATCCCCAAAGACGATATAGGCCCTGGGGGAAATTATTTTTCTCTGTGTGGAGTTTATGTCAAAAAATGTATTAATGCTTTACATGAAATCTTTATTTATTAAAAAACCTCACCTATGAATATTCGGTGGTGGAATCAGAAAAGGTTTCCCTACGATAAACAGGAAATTCTAAGTTCACTTCGGAGTTCAAGTCGGAGAAATCTTTCTTTATTTCTTTGTGATTTCCACTCTGTTAAATTTATTATTTCACTAAAACGGAACTGCAAATATGAATTTCTAAATCGTTAGGTGCAGTGTTTTTCACCAACTCCTATTCCATCCATGTTTACCTGGATTTTCTCTAAGGGTGGTAGATGGATTTGCGATTCATATTTTGATCCACATTTTGAAAATAATAATCCTCTGGTTATGGAATTATCAAATGAATTTGATCTTATTACCAATATGATGCATGTAAGTTCTAATTATTGATTCACAGCTTGGTATGTTTAGTAACCTCATTACATGCGGGCATAAATGCGGTATCGGTTGAAGGGTAGAGGTTGCTAAGGTACTGCTGTACAGTTTCCAGTTTCTAGTTTTACGGTCTCTTCGCGACGCCGACGCCGACGCCTGGTACATTTATTATCCTGATCCCTGGGGGTCTTTAGGGAAAACAAGCTAGCTATTGTCTATTGATCATAGTAATCCATGGCTGTACCTTCGTGAGTTGGTTTAAATAATGGCCGGTTCCTGTACAGAGTACGGGGGGGAGGGGTACGGGTGTAAGTTATGGAGAAATAATTAACGATTTTCTGTGCACAACAGATTTCCTTTGGGTCCTGTTATTAAATTCACACAAATTAAAAAAGGAGCACGTTTATACTCCTATCGGTTTTTTATACTTTGAGTTTTGAGATACGTAGTGTAAAATTGTATATTGGATATTTATTCTTTTAATTTGGGAAGCTAGTATGGGTACCGCCGCCCTGGGAACCATTTATTGGAAAACGAACATTTCTGCCATAGGTCGCTCCAAGTGGTTCGCTACGTTTGGTGACTTACCAGGTTTATTTAGGTCTTGGCGGCGGGTGCATTTGCCCACCTATTACGTGGTGGGCCACGACCTCGCCTTGCCTCGCACTGTGAGGGATGACATAGGTGTCGAAGGAAATTGTTTTCGTCAGGGCCTCCTATGTGAAGCTAATGTAAAAAAAATATATAATATACATAAAAAAAACTGACAGCATTTCATAATAAAATAACCTTTATTTAGATTACTAGCTGGTACCCGGCATGCGTTGCTATGCCATTTACTAAATAAATTGTTTCTCCCTGCGTGTCCTTTCCCATTCGTCCCCCCCCCCCCCTCCCGAGTTCCCCTCCCCCCTCCCGGGTTCCCCTTTCCCTCCCTGGTTCCCCTTCCCCCACCCCTTCCGCGAACCCCTTACCGCCCCTAATTGTTGCAATTTTTTCATACAAATTTCATAATGCCAGAGCTCACCAGTAGTTTTATACAAACCTTCTCCTAACAATAACGAACACAACAAAAAAAGAATAATCCAATTTGGTGCAGTCGTTCGGAAGTTATGCACGTACATACATTTCGGCGATTCATTTTTATATATATAGAAGATAGAAGAGAGATAGAAGATAGATTTTAAGGTGATCGGAAATAAGGCTAGAGAATTTTGATTTTCAAATTTTGATTATCCAAAATATCGCGCTCACTGAAAAGGTCCTGACTAATTTTGGGTCTTAATTTTTCCTGTTAAAACTCTATTATGCCAACGTCGTCAATTATCATTAGTTCATGAAAACTGTGTATATTGTATATTTTATTTGTGATCACTTGATTTGTTATATTTTCCGACATTTTATTAGGCAATTTCCAAACATTTTTTATGGGTTTTCAAAAATATTAATCTATTAAACTACTACAAAGCAATTTGTTAACAGGATTTTGAAAAAAAACAAAGGACCAAAATAAACAGGTTGTGATTAAAATATATATAATTTCCAAATTATTATTATTGACACTTCTAAATAAAATGATATATTCTAAGGTACTACATACCAGGCGCGGTCTCTCCATGCATACTGTGGATTCGGCGCTTCCCCTCCTTTCGAGGCATATAATAAATATTATAATAATTGTTATTTGTTCATTCAGCATTAAAAAAATCTTTGAGCTTATTTTTTTTAGCCGTAAACAGCAATAAATACTACAATTAAACGACACCGTCCCAGTCTAATCGGCCAAAAACAACAAAACCCGTCGCGAGGACCGGACCGAAATACATAATAACAACACATTCTCGATGCTGGTGTGTCGAATGTCGCGTAAACGTACCAATACCAGCAACAGTGGATTCTCTGCTCCATTCCGCATCCACACTGATAGAAAAATTTTGATATTTGCTCATGCGCGTTTAGTTCTGCCTGCCAAGTTTTTCCTGAGTTGCCTCCAAAATCATGAAACACTCATGTCTCTAATGGCCTATATCTTATAATTTAAGGCAAAAATAAATAAAGTAGCTCACATCCTGACTAGATGTTTGATATATCTTTTGATTACAAAAATAATTTTTCAGTTTGGTTGGGTATTTTGATCTCATATCCAAATTTAAGATTTGTATGAAACGGGCAGAAATGGGCCGCGCATACGTTCCCCTTAACTGACGATATATAGATAATTGATACGTTAAATATCTTTCGAATGTCTATTTAATTAATTTAATTTTAGAACTGTAATAATTGATGTGAAGCACAAAGGGTTTATAGAACTAATTGGACATACTATTTTTAACAGCAATCGCATGTTGTTCGTGGGCTAGACAGTAGGAATTTATAGTTGGTATTAGGTAGGTATATACTTCAGCATCCCTTATACAAAAAATCGCCGACCGCCACTGCTACATACTACACTGAATTATTTTTTAAAAAAATCCATTAGTTGACTTTGTGTTTGACATGTTAATGAAATAAAACTGAAATATAATTTGGAAGCCCTCAAAATAAAGAAAGCAATTAAAAACCAAAAGTAATGTGCGAATCAATTAAATGTTTCCAACGGCCCAAATCACGTATATTTCCCATAAACTCATAAAATTTCCCATTATAGCAAATACCCTCAGTGTGGCCAGACGGAAGGAAAATGGATGGTAATAGATGTAGTGAAAAATACCTGGGATATGTTATCACCGACGACCTGAAAGACGTCGGGAATATCGATATCCTTCGAAGCAGGTATGCTGACAAGGCGTTTACACTTTTGCAGTACAAACGTCACAAGAATACTATTCATCCCAAGAATACTTGCACATCGCTGCATACGAGTACATCAGAAGTGTGGGTAGATTACACTTCATCTCTATGGCGTAAACTAAAACTTAATCTTATATATAAAAATCTCACTCCTCCAAAACGGCTTGACCGATTTTAATTAATTTTTTATGTGTATTTGGTAGGTATGAGAATAGGTTTAAAGTATATTTCACACCGTTAGGTGATTAGGGTGTTCCTACCCAGAAAAAAAACCTGTAGGTATTTTTGACATTTTTTTGTATTTTTTTTTTTTTGGCCTCAAAAATTACCTATAACCCCAAATTTTAACCCTCCTACCCACACCCTCTCGTATCTTTCGTATTTCAAACAGAACGAAATTATTTATGTTGTTGAATGACAGATGGCGCTACGTTTGCCTCGTAGAACTTTCATCCATATGTGCGCAAGATATTCACGAGAAGCGTCGCGTCATTTTGATATTTTATTCGACATCATGTTCTCGCGTGGGCAAACCATTGAGCTTTTTTGTGTTGGCTAAAGACGGACTGAAAAAAAATCGTACACTCAATTGCTCTTCGAAATTCATATTGATTTTCTTTATTTCATTTTCCTACTTTCGTTGGTGTTTTTTTTGCTTTTATCGGCGGTCATCGTCTGCAGGGCTCCATTCCTCTTTCTGTCATAGATCCCATCCCCACACACTTACAATTATTTAACAACCAAAATATTCAATATAAATAATTTATATGGCAGAACAACGTTGTCGGGTCAGCTAGAATATAATACAATATTGCATATCGACAACTATTCCGCCTACCGAGATACTGCAGCACCATAGAAAGTAACACGAGATCCCAGTTTTATCCCAGTTTCAACCGTTAGCTTTTTATTGGTCTGTGTCTTGTTCTTTTTACATATTTTCATTTAGATTTATTTGTACTATCTTCTTCTTCAATGGAAACATCCTTGAATATTATTATATAAAAGAGTTCATGTAATAAAAAAATTGATCATTCGTTTAGACTTAAAAAAAGGGCAACAGGTGTCCCATGTAAATAAATATCGGATACAAATATTTTTTCCGAGACATTATCTAAGTTACAAACCAGTTCATTGAAAAATTGTTATCATCTGAAAAGGTAGCTGCCAAAAGTATGAGGAAAAAATTGTCGAAGATAATATTGTTAATTCTGAATTGGAAATATATGATTGGCAAAAATGACTTAAAAAGTAAACATAAGGTCTCAGTGGCCGAAATGGATAAGGCCCTTGTCCCGGTAAGACGAGAGATCATGGGTGCGTATCCCAGTTTGTGTACCGTTAGGTTTTAATTTTACTGCGTCATGTTTTTTTTTTTTTTAGTAAATAAAACATACAACGAAGTTGCACTCCCATAAGCTATTAAAACTCATCACGGGATCGCCAATTGGTACTTTTGAAATGTTAAACCCAACCCAATATGCGGACACAATATGAAGAAAAAATTTACAAAACATTTCACAGAAGCAATATACAGACACAATATCATATATGAAGAATCACTTTACAAATATTTCACAGAAACATTATTATAGTCATTTTATTTATGTACTATTGGTGTCAAAAAGTTAAAATAAAGTATCCTCCATGAAAGGCTACAGAAATGCATAAAAAAAAACAAAATCCGGAAAATACAATAAAAGGTGTTCGTTTACAAATTTCGTTCAGATTCAATGATGTATTAATTAATGGGAATAATTGATGGGAATAACCTTGGAAAGTTATTTTAAAAGTTATTCTAATAAAAAATACAATAATTATACTCATCTGATAATTTGAATTGTCCCTTTTTGTAAAAAAAATCACCTTAACCCTAGATCACAAACCTTCGTCGAATCGACGACGCAGGATTAAAAAAACCGCGATAACTTTCGCGCGCGCGACCGTAATTCTTTCATACTCTGGCTAATCTCAATCGGCTCGTTACTTTTGCTACAGATGGTAAAGCGGACGATGGGGGAAGCCCACGAGCGCTAATTCAGCAACCATGGTTCGTCGCATCGACGAAGGTTAGTGATACGTGACTTTTTACTTTTGCTAGGTTTTCACCAAATTTTTATTATTTTCTAGATTTTCACCAAAATCTTTATTTTATTAATTAATTCAAGTCTTTGTTTGTGATATTTGAATTATTTTTTTTTTCAAAATTTTTTTATAACTAATTCAATTACCAACTTTAAAAATGTTACAATTGTTGATTTTGCATGAAAACTACGATCTCATTCATATGGCTGTTGATTAATAAAATTGATATTTTTGTTTATCTAAATATAAGAAATAACAAAAATAAATACTGTTCATTAATAATAAAAAGAAATATGTACATATTTTGTTTTAATAAAAGCTTTAAACCCCCTTTATTAAGTACCGAAATCGAAACGACGAAGGTTTGTGATAAGCGTCGAAAAATAAGGTTAGTGATCTAGGGTTAAGGTCGGTATCAGTAATGAAATGAATTAACTCTGCAAATTGTTCTTAGAGCACCGCTGTCTCTTATTTTCCTGGAAGCAATATTTAAAGTCTGTATATTTCAAAGTGAAGCAAGTTCGTATCTCTTTGTAAAATACGAGCGCGCATTTTCCATTTTTCCCGTTTCATTTCCGGTGTCTCTACCAGGGGAAATTCGATGCAGATTCTGAGAGCCTTCCTTGGCCCGGTAGAGTAAAACAGTTGGTATTGCTTCCCTTGACACACAACGGCAGGTGGTCTTGTTTATCTTCCTCCTCAATACAAACAGCCGCAATTGGATTGATGCTGTTCCCGTACAATGGAATATTGATCCACAACACAACACATAAAATGGAATACACTGGGAAGAAGTTTACCTGCATATTGCGTTTGCTTTTCGTTGAATGACTCACAAGTGTCGGGGAAAGAACAACCAATATTGTGGTTTATTTTTGGGTTATTATGTCGTATTGCGCTACCTCCTTCTTTGTCCAACGTTTTTGATAGCATTTCAGTATCATCGTCCGGGCAGACATCAATCGAGACATTCTGTGCGGCTTGGACATTTTGAAACAATACCTTTGCTCTTTTCCGTGCTGACCCACGGGGTACAAGTTTCTACGAGAGGAAATATTTTGCAAACTGCGTGAAAAATAAGCACATCTAAATTAGTTTATCGGTTTACACCATAGAATAAAGAATATAAGACTAGAAGTGCCTTACATACCAATTTTAATGGAAACAAACGTTCCATTTAGTCCTATTCTCAGCGTTCCGTCTCACATAAACTTGGATGAAATCGTAGATCTCCATCCCGTTTGAATTACGGAAGCGCAGTTTTTAAAGGTCCAAATTGGACCTATATCTGAATCGCGAAACACAAGGCACTTCTTGTGATATTATTTATTCTCTGGTTAACACGATAGGTACTGAAGCGCTCGACAGGGCGGACAGGGTACCATTCGTACGGTAGTGGTCTACTGAGGTACACGTGATTTTGACGTGGGATGCTTTGAGTACCATTCTCGCGTGCCGTATTTTCATCTGTTCATTTTTACATAGGTTTTTGGTAAATGAACATGCACTAAAGCAGTTGAGAGATTGCTTTTTGTACATTGATTGTTTTTTTGTACATCAACTCCACGAAAAAGAAGAAGTGAACCTGGGTCTTGAAGAGACACATGTTTTTGAACGGAGGAAACACAGATGCCGAGCTGTTGAACGATTTGTAGATACGACCCGTTCTCTTGTGTCAATTTGTCAACTGTGCATAAATATTGGGCGCGCGTTTGGAATATTTTCAGATTGTAAATCGATGCCGAGGGAATCAATGACTCTAGTCCCTGTAGTACCGGTAGAACAAGGATATTGTATTGCATCTAATATACCTACCATCTTTAAATATTGAAATCCGTGGGAGAATCTCTCAAATGGACCGCCCATTTCTGCACAGAGTCAAAGGTTTATTTCAAGTATTTTGGCACTCCAGAACAGAGGTGACTTACAAATTCAACGAGGGTTACAATTACAGGGTTAGTAGTTGTCCACTATCAAATTATCTGCGAACATCTTACAGTACTTTCAGTTAGAGGAGCTAACATAGTTATATGTAAAACCAAATGTGATAATTATGACATAGTGGCTTGGTATAGATAGAATATATAATATAATACCTAAAGTAGATTCAATCTTTAACATTTTATGGTAGCTTTTAATTTTATTAAAAATCAATGTAACTTTATTTACATGTTTTCCAAACAGGGTTGTGAAGTCCTTTAAAATATGCGATATATTAAACGAGTTAAATCTGCAGTTTACACACATTATGTGTTCACATTAAATTTTAGTATAATTAGAATACAGCTACACTGAAACCACACATTTTCAGAACCGTTAATTTCAGCGGATACATTCGGCGGGAAGCTAAAACCACATTGAATCCAAGCTAAGATCGTTAAGCAAATGTATGGAAATGTTTCATTATCACAAATCTTTCCCCTTGGAACAACAATGTTCTATCTGCTATTGATATTGTAATGTATCATACTAGTATATGAATTAGTTTCTTCATTACTTTAGTTGTTTATGGGCTCTTCGAGCCACATGGTCTCGTTACCGAGTTGTGCTGAAGGTAAATGTTAGGAGTCATTTACGATTCGTCAATAAACAGACACTGTGATTTAAAAAACCTGACTTTTTCAATAAGCTTCCTGTAGTACTGGAGAATCCCAGTCCCAAATAATGAATGTCTCTGGAGAGAACAGGGGGAGATATTGCAGATATGAAACTGAGATATTGAGATTTTTAATTTGAATTCCATATAAAATAACAATTGAAATTTGTGAAAAAGTAATACGCACAACGTGCATGTTTGTAATTGGGTGTATTTATGAAAACATTTCGAGCAAAACAACACGTTGCGTTAAGCCAGACAACTAAGCAATCTTCTTCAACGGACTTCTATGTTCTGTGTGCTAATTATGTGATGTATTCTGTTAGCGAGCCAATAAATAAATAAGTATTTACAATAAAATAAAAATATATTCTTATTACGAGTAGTTTTTTTTAATAAAAAAGTCATGTTTAATGGAATGGTCTTAAACCTAAAGATAATTTAATTACTGTACGTTCCGCATATTATATTCACTTTTTCATTTAAATGTCATTTTTAATTCATTTTCTCAGTTTCACGCAATTGGCAGACAATCTTATTGTCCCAAGCGAGTAAGCTCGAACACAATGCAAATAAAACCATATTGCTTCTCTTTTTCTTGTCTCTCTTTTTGTTGATTCTAGGAATAAAGAAAATAATTTAAGTAATTCTGGCATCTATAAGCTGAAATGTAATGATTGCCCAGCATTTTACGTGGGTAAAACAGCAATAAATAAACAAACGAAAATGGTTGAACACTTGAGGTGCCTAGATAGTGTTGGTTTTCAAAATTTGCAATGCACCTAATGGATAAATTTCACTCGCTTAATAAATCTTCGGGGATAGGTATGTTTCCGTAAAAGCCGGTAAAATAGTGAATCTTAAGTTTTACTAGTAAATCTTAGGATTTACCAACATTACCAACTCTAACAGCTTTACCAACGTAAAAGTTGGTAAATTTTAGGATTTACTGAAAAATCTTAAGATCTACGGTAGTAGGGCTTTTACAGTAACAGATACAAAAAAGGCTTTTACACTACAATACAAAAAATCTTTAAACACAAATAAAACCAATTTAATGATTAAACAATTAGATTTGTCAAATAGGCCCATTTTAAACATATTTCCCTTTCCCACACCTACTGTTACCCCCTCCCTCTTGGGTGCCTCCCCCCACCCCGCACCAAGGTGATGTTCTCTATCCCTCTTCTTTTTTTCCTATAAATACTTTGAAATTACGTTATTTATTAAATATATTTAAATATATTATTATGTATTTGATGAAGGTTCAGGTCAAACTGAAACCAGTTAGTTTAATATATAAAAGCAAATTTGAACAAAGTTGTAATGATTATAATTATGTATACCCACAAAGTGTTAGCTACATGTGAAAATTAAAAACTATGTAATTTTTTAAAAATTTTATGGATTGTAAATTTTTTCAAGTTTTAATTCAGCAGGGCTGGGAGGATAGTGCAATTTCGGTCTGCTAAATCACATGAGATATTTACAACTTTGTTTACCACATTTTAGTTCTATAATTTCAATACCCGCTATATCGGTTTTTTGACAAAATGACCTGAGTATGACATCTTGTTCACATTTTTGCCGGACAGTTTGCGGTTTTCTCCGAATCAGTGAAAGTTGATACAGTGGATATAGAAATTGAACGACTCATTTAAAGAGAAAATCAAAATTAATTATATTTTGGTCAAAAAGTCAGACGGAACCTTATTGTCCCAAGGGCGCGTAATATCAATATTCGTTACTGGTTAATCCTTCGATTAAGGTTTCCTCTAATGAAGTATACGCAAGAGTTAAAGCTTGTTTGAACAAAATTCCATATTTTTTCTTGATCGGTTAGTCAGAGTGGTGGGAAGCGTCAGGATCGCAACCAGGCGTTACGGTCTTAATCCTCTGCTTGATAAGTCTTCCGTCATTTCTCAAGCAATATTTTACGCTTTTAACTATAGAAGTTAGGAAAATTCATACACCTATGGTCAAAATTGTCCGATTATTTGAGATTTGAGAAGGATTAACATTCTTCTAAAATTGTATAGTACACACGCAATCATTAAGAAATATCTTTAAGAGACATAACATTTAAATATGCCACTTTCGGTTGTTGGTGCACGGGTGCACACCTGATTTGAAATTGTGTTCCTGCATAATGCGTAAAATTATAAATATAATTTTTAATCACATCACACAAACGGTAAAGTTTGTACAAAAATATTTTAATGTTCAATAATTCATTATTTGAAATGTAGGTTTGTTTTGTTTATAACTTTGACAGATTTACTAGGCGGGTCAATTCAGATGAAAACACTTTTATTAGAAAGTTGAAGCTTGGGGAAGATATGACATTGCACTTGGAGGCCACTATTTTAAAAACACTGGATATTGCTTGGTTTAAGGTTGCTATTTTATCCTCCATTTCAGATCATATTATTACATTTATTATATCTCTCTAAAAATGTCAAGATAAGTCTAAAAAGCTCACCAATGCGTTGGAATGACAAGTATTGCTGGCATCAGGTATGTCGGGTTTTTGAAACACTCCACCAGCGCAGAACCGCGAGACCTGGAGGAGCCTAGTACACCGTTGAAACTGGAGTAGGGGGCACGATCCTCAACGAAGAGGAACCGATTTGCAAAGAAGACCTCTCTAATTTGTCAAAAATACGAGCAAAGTTTTTAAAAGACAATGAGATTCACAAATCAGAAAAACAAAATCAAACAATTATATTTCCGGTGATGTTTTTACGGGTCTGCGCTAGTAAAAAAAATAGTGTGCAACGATCTGCAGGATTATTTTTTTTTACATTGACTCCACACAGGAGGCCTTGAGGAAAATAATTTCCCTCAGGGCCTATGTCATCTCGGATGCTATGTGGAGGGTCTTTTTAAGGAGAGGAAGGAATTAACATTGGTCTTGAAGCGACCCATGTTGGAGGAGGGAGGAAACACAGAGGCCGGCAAATCATTCCACAGCCGAGCTGTTGAACACAAGAACGAGTCGAAGAAGCGACCCGTTCTCATGTGATAAATGTCAACCGTATACAAATGTTGGGCACGCGTTTGGCGTGTTTACCGACTATGCACCGGTGCCGAAGGGATCAATGACACTAATTCCTCGGAGCATCTTCCATTGTAATACCGGTAGAACAAGGATAGCATTCCCACCCGACGGCTGTGCTCTAAAGATTGCAATCCGTCTGTTAAGATGGGAGAATCTATCAAACGGACCGCCCGTTTCTGCACAGAGTCGAGGGATTTTTCAGGTATTTTGGAGCTCTAGACCAGAGGTGGCTGCCAAATTCAACCGTGGGGCGCACGTGTGATTTGTACAGGGTTAGCAGTTGTGTACTATGAAAGTTTCTGCGGGCCCTGTACAGTACGTCCAGGACACCCGCTGCCAACATATTTATTTGCGTGGTAAACAGTCTTTACAGATACTTACATTTCACAGTGTTAGGAAGGTTGTATCATTGACCAATGACAACTCGGACCTACAAGCTTGTTTTCACGATAATGCAACATTACCAGACTTATGTATGACATATGAGGCGTACCAGACTTAATAAAATAACGACATTTAAAGCAATAATTCAAGCTTTAATAAAATAACTACGTAAAAGTGTACCCGTAATTATTTTGAGAGCAGTGTGCAATCCGAGATATAACAACTGTTTTATTTAAAGAGAAAATTTAAAATAAATTAAACTTTAATGAAATCAAAAAAAAAACTTGATAGGATAATGATAAGTACCTAAAGATAACATAAAATAAAATATCATATAAATAAGTCAAATCAATTGTAGTAAAAGTATATGATCGTTCATCAGGGAGGTCGCCGCATCATCTACATCCATCGCTCATTGAGTGAAGAGCTGAGCCTCTCGGATGCATCCATGACAATGACGTTTCCTGCTCCAGAAGCTGGCTAGTCGAGGGGGAATGGGTGCATCCTCCCTTCAGCGAACATCGTGAAGGCACTGCAGAATCTTGGTAGTTGCATAAATTGCTGTATGCATTGTTGTAGCACAATATCAGCTTGTCTCATTGCGCTTCCACGCTCCAACAGCTCAGATATGTACAGGACAGTCCGACATCGTCACTACAGTGGTTGAACCGTCTTGAAAGCATTCCGGTCCTATATTAATTGCTCTCCTTTGTCATTCTATATCTTCTGGTAGGATATGTCCCAGGTGTTTAACATGTGAGGCCACAAGCAGCTAATCTTCTTATAGACAGATTGATGGAATTGTGTGAATATTTAATGATCTTTTTTTTATGTGTCGCGACATTATAAAAAATTGCTTCAATTTTTTATATGCTTCAGAGTTAATAGTTAAGAACTGTTATGGTGAGGTGGTATAAACAAAAAATGTATTCATCTTGGTTAATGTAACGTCTTTTATATCCTCGATGGTTTGGTCATGTAGAGCGAATGAACGACAAAAGGAGTGTAAGGAAAATAAATGATAAATAAATAAAAGGAAAATACTTGGTTTTACGTGATTTTATTGTTATTTTTTTTCGTCTATCGGTTTCGGTACCTCCGTACCATCATCAGGACTGAATAGAAAAATACTGACAAATACAGGAAAATACACATATATATTTATACAAATTGTGAAAGAAAGAGACAGTAATTATAATAATAAATTAGAGTGGGACAGTGCGTCAGTTGTGGGAGGGAAGTGGGGGAGGAGCGAGTGGGATAACGGGAAACATACTTATAATAGGGCTGAATGTTAAATTTAGTTGATTAATAATGATTTCAGTCTTTGTATTAACTGATTTTTTTTATTTCCAATGCCTCTAAATTATTTAATCTTAAGCCTATCCCATTTTTGTGTAGGACTTTAATACCCGTATCCCGGTTAAAAGTGTGATCTTTATTAATTAAGTGCTCTGCGAATTCTGAAAACCCTGAACTTGTTAGGCATCTTATGTGTTCCTTTACTCTAGTTTCCACATTGCATGATGTTTACCCAATGTAGAACGCTGGACAATCGTTACAACTAATTTTATAAACGCCCGAGTGGCTTAGTATTGTCCCACTCTAATTTACTGTCTCTTTCTTTCACAATTTGTATACATATATATATGTGTATTTTCCTGTATTTGTCAATATTTTTATATTTAGTCCTGATGGTGGTACGGAGGTACTGAAACCGGTGGACAGAAAAAATAACAATATAGTAACGTAAAACAAAGTATTTTCTTTTTATTTGTTTAAAATGTCAAGTCACAATGTGTTTGCTTCTTTTGAAAAAAGAAGAAAATATATGACGCAAATGTGAATGGTAGAAGAAGTCGGGGACGCCTGAGGAAGACATGGCACGACCAAGTGAATCAGATACTTGAGTCGGGTCATGTGAAGAGTCTACATAATAGAAGACCATGTATGAGACGATGTATGAATGTGAACGTGGCAAGGAGTGTGTGACAAGATCGAGTCTTTTGACGGTCCGTCCTCTCTCCCTACCCCTGCGGGGAAACGGTGTATGGGTTAGTTATTTAGTTAGTCCGGAGACATTTGTTATATATGTACGATAAGTACCCTCCAGTACTACAGGAAGCTTGTTGAAAAACTTGGATTCTTTGAATCACAGTCTTTATTGATATATGGTTATTTATAATTTTAGTTGGGAGGACTAACGTCCTTTTTAACTGGATGCTAGGCTATGTTTGCCTCTAGGATTACAATTACTCTACACATCTACATTCGGTTACCTTCGGCACACTTCAGAAACGAGACCATGAGACCCGAAGAGCCCAAAAACATCTACAGCAATATGAGATCTAATCATGGAGTAATTATGATGCATTACAGTTAATAAATAAAATACATTAAAAAAAATAATAAGCTTTTCCTTGAATCCGTTATGTTTTTCTTTTCCACGTAAATTAGGACAGCATTACATTTGATCCTCTTCCACAAGAAAGCACAAAAATAATGTACCAAAATAAATTAATCCAGTTAATCAGATGTGAATGTAAAATTACTGACTTTTACTATGATAATGAAAACTTTAATAAATTAATACAATTGAGGCATAAACTGCACGTGCTTCTTTATAACTTTACTCAGAACATAAGCACGTTATGTCTAATCAAGATAACTTCGTTTTTCCAATTGCACTCCAGATATTAAATGGAGCTATCCGATTGCATTTAATTACCTGCTATTAAACTGACTGCAACAACGCTACATTTCCGTAATACCGATTAGGTTACTGCATGCGATGGTAAACGGCACTGAACGTGATAATTTCTAGAAGTGAACTTTTTTTAATAGGAATTCAGAAGTCCCGAGTGCTCAGAGTCAGTGGAACTATGGTATCCCGTGATGGGATTTGTTTTGAGACCCAAAGTAGTAGGGAAGGCGTGGACATTCCTTCCGTCCCTTCGTTTTTGAAAAGTATGTTCGGAAATGACTGCGGCAGTGAACCTATTAAATTTTCTGAGAATACCGCTTAAGAGTATCGACTGCTCCCGACCGTCTGACGACAGTCACACTATGGCTGTATGTTGTAAGGTAATGGGGAGGGGGAGAAGACGAGAGGAGAATGTTCCTGACAATCCAGATCTGGTCACTAAACACGGCTGAAGTAATTTCATGCTTTGTTTTGATTATGAATGGTGGCCTTTCACCAAGGTGGGGTACTTAACGATGGCGGTCCGTTAGTTTTCAGTGAGCTAGAGTACTTAGATTGAAAAATATAACATTGCTGATGTTATAGCTGAAAATGATTTTTTTTTTTTCAAAATTTCAACTTTTTGTATGAAGATCCTTCAGTGTGTGGATGCGGCGCATCCCTTTACTGAACGAATCCTAAAGATCTTCATACAAAAAGTTGAAATTTAAAAAAAAAATCATTTTCAGTTACAACAACGTCAATAACGCCACATTTTTCAATCTTAGCGCTCTGGCTCACTGAAAACTCACGGACCGTCACTAGTATTTGGAATATTTATTACTCTTGAACTAGCCGCAAACTTGTGTTTAAATTATCCATATATTTAAATTTTTGGGCAGCATGCCTGTTTTATGTACTAAAACAAACAAAAAATAAAATTTTAATAACAAAAAATTAAAATATATAAAATGTAGGTACTATAAATTAATTACGTTCAATGAGTATGTGAAATAACACATATTTATGAATCCGCTGGGATTCGAACGTGAACTCGGGAATGGTAGCCGAGGAGCTTAATTGCTCTATCACGGAGATCCATTGAATGAAAATTAGTATAACATGATTGAAAAAAAAATCGATTCACCGGAATTAAGGTTAAATTGGCCTTATTTTGTGCATATCAAACATTCCCAACACACTTCTATTAGTTAACGTCTTCAGTGGTAAAAGAGCAGGATAGAAAATAAACGAACAAAGCTTGAAGGCAAAAGCCTTGAAAACAAGAGAACTGAAGAACGGTTTTACTTCTCAGAAATTCAGATATAACTTTGTAGATACCAAATTTCTTAATACAATTTTTTTTAAATTTTCTTAGTTTTTTAAAGATTTTTTATTTTTTAGAGATATTTCAATAATTTTTTATCATATTTAAGGCATAGATATTATTACGGGATTAACAAAAATCAAAGAAGCCATACGGCTGCTTGTCTGCAGATCCTACCTTTATAATATGCACTTAGCATTAGGGAATGCAATCTCGTTCTCGCGAGATCTCGGCCTTTTTAGCGAGATTGATCTCGGACGAAAAAAGGGCGAGATCTCGCGAGTTTAACGAGATTGCACTCGAGCATAAAAACGTCTTATTCGAAGCGCGGACTGACTCGGACGGAGTTGCGATCTGTCGGTTTCGTTCAGTGCGCGTGAGGCGGCGGCCTAAGGTAGCCTGAGATCTGTGGTTCCAACTAGCGTTGAATCCGAAAGGGCCTTCTCAACGGCTGGTTATCTGACCAACAAAACAAGAATCCATTTAGCAGACGATTCTTTGGACATTTTGTGACATTTCAAAATAATTCGTATCTAATAATGGCTTGTGATTTGAACTGAATAAATCTTTCATTTGATTGGTATATTTTTTTTAATTAATCAGTTATTTCTAATGGATCTACTGAGTAGATATAGTTTTATTTAATTGATAATAACATCTCAGTTTAATAGTCAACTCAACTTAGATAATAAGTTTAATTTTTTTTTACTTCTCGTTGTTTTGTTTGTTATAAAAGGACTGTTTTATTACTAAAAGATTTTTGTTTGATATTAGAAGAGAAGACTGGTTGTTTCTTTCATTTATTATTTGATAGATACGTACGTCAAAGTTTACTACTTAGAAGTTTATTAAAAAATTATAGACAAATACGTCAAACAATGTTTGAAGCATAAAAGTCTATTGAAAAATTCGTGAAAATAAATGTTTATCTTATAATACTTATAATTTTAATTATTTTTTTCCTAATTTATTCAAATATTGTGATTATTTAAAAAAAACACACACACAAACCTGCCAATCTCGCGAGATCTCGAAATTGGCAAGATCTCGCAGTATTGTTATTCATAAACTCGCGGGATCTCGCTTGAGCCCCAATCTCGCGAGATTTGCATTCCCTACTAAGCATATTATAAATTAACAGCTCAACAAAGTTTATAGTTACGGTTATCATTATGGACCCTGTAATACTATACGAAATGTTGGCTAAAGAAAGAGGTAACACGGCGTAATACCCCAAAAATAAATCTTGGCCTTCATTTCCGAAAACAAGATAATCAAGTCATGTGAAACCGATGAAGGATGTGGGTATGGTATGAGAAATATATTTTTAAAAGGGATGGGGACTCAATTATTTAAATAATTTTGAACGTAAAACACCAAGTTGGGTCAATGGAAAAATGTTGAATCTTTCAGAAAACACTTTTGTCCAGACGAATATTTTTTAGACACTTGTATAGGAATACAGTTTTGAGACATTAGTGGTTCTTTTTGTAAGATTAATTCTACGTTACATTAGAAGGAAATTTCGTATTTTGTGAAATTTTTATTTTTATTTAATGTTGTACAACAGAACAATTACCTAATTTATCGTTAATTTTAAACTGGCTCTGTAAGTGAGATGATCGCATCAAAATGTGTTTTTTGAAATGTACATATCAACGAACTCTTTTTAAAAGAGTTAAAAATATGGCTGAACCATACAGATGTAAAAACTCTATTAATTTAATTTTATATCAGTTTATGTTTCTCACAAACTTTACACTTATAACTGTTATTACACTATACACTAATTATTACCTTGTACACTATTGAACACACTTTTTGTACAAACTGTTTAAACAAATTTTAATAATGTTTTTGCTTCATATACCTACCACTGTTTGTTTTTTCTAGGTACTAAAATAAAATAAATTTAACTATAATATTACCCACGCACAGGCTGCGCCTTAGTGGGTTCCCATTATTTTTATTATATCTAAAATATGTAACCATAAAATGTAAAATTGGGAAAAATAAAGGATTTAAAAAAAAAAAAAAATGAAGCCTTATTAGGTATTAAATCATTGTAAAATGTGGAACAGATTCTCACTATAAGCATAAAAAAATGATGTTCTAAAAAATGATTAATGCCAATTATTTTGTCAAATGTGAAACATTCAAATCTGGAGACAGAATAACCTCACATTCAAATATTGTTCGAAAATCGACGTTCTTCAGTATTGCCTTATTAATTACTAAATTAATATTATATTATTTATTAAAAACTAGCGAGTAACCGGCATGCGTTGCAATGCCACTCAAAGAATGAAAGTGTTTGTGTTAATTCTGTTTTTGAAGTGCTTTTGGATACCCAATTTTTGTTTTTGTTTGTTACGTCTGGTGCGCTGGTACACCAATAAATCAGAAGGTTTTCTGACGCGTGAGCAGGCCACATACAGCTGTCCGAGTGAGATGCATGGGTTTTTCAAATTTACCTCTGCCATCCCCTACTGCTACTATATCTCCTTTGCAATCCCTCCCTCTGCTCGTCCCTCGCCTACGTAACTCCTCCCCCGCGTGACCTTTCCAAAGTCCGCTCCGCCCCGTTCCCGCTCCCTTTCTCCACCTGCGTCTCCTACCCCAACCGCTTTCCCTTTCCACCTTCCGTGCAATCCCCTCCTGCGTCCCCCCCCCCCCCCCCCGTCACGCGTTTCCTCGCAATCAGAGGAATGGTGTAGGAAATAATTTACTAACGCCAGAGCTCACTTTAAATATAGAAATCTTCGCGGGCGTGCACATACGGGTAAAAACATACAACAACAAAAAAAATTACATATAAAGATTAATTAATTTTTTGACAAACTGTACACAATCGTCATTTTTTCTTGGTTAAGCCAGAGTCTAACTCTATTTTTCATATATATTTACCTTTTTTACATTAAAAGTTCCGGGTATAGCATTACAGGGGATGTATCCTTCTGTGGAATCACCTGGATTTCAATAGATCGCGATCCCACTAGCCATGCTCGATGCTCAAAGGTTGAATCTCATTCCCCCCTTCATCCTACCTCTTTTATGGTTCACTGAGGCTTACTTCTAAATCTGGGTCGAGAAGATATAGTCTAAAAAAACGTCGAACCTAGAATAAACACATACAAAATGTTGGAATTTAAATTCGAACAATTTCTTTCTACTGCAAGAATGCCAACCGTTTTTCAATTTTGGAATGTTTTATCAAATAGGTGCATAACACTCCTACTATTTCCTAAAATAGTATATTAAAATATAAGTGGATAAACAGGTCTTTAAAACACGCGCGATTTTTCGAGCACGACGGCGTAGCCGAGTGCTCGAAATAAAGCAAGTGTTTTAAAGACCAGTTATCCACGAATACTTTACGCAAATTTTTTTTTTGGTACACTTTGAAAACATAAATATTGATATTATTATTAAAAATTTGGAAATAAGAACTATTAATGAATTCGTGATGTGACATCACAATATCTTGTTGTCATGGAAATGAAAAACACAAACATTAATTTGCAATCTGTCACACAAGATTAATATTTGACATCACAGTTTTTACTAGTTATTGTGTGTCGTAAAATGAGTTCTAACATTGATAATTTAAATACCAAAGCAGAATGGCGGTTAATACCTGAAAAATCCAAAGACGTGTATAAAAAAGAATATGAAAGGTTCATAACATGGATGGAGGAGCAAAACGTAGTAGATGTAGATGAACGAGTTGTGCTTTGTTGATGTTGCCATGGTAACTTTAAAAAACGCGCGTTCCATAAAGTGCGATTTAAACACGCTAGAGCGTACTTTAAATGAGTAAAAAAGGGCACCAATAAAAAAATATTAATGCTAACTGTTAAAATGTTCGATAGCAGAATAAAATTTTGCAAACAGTATATGGTAATGGATTTCTCGGTCGCAGCATGGTCGCAGTCAAATATTTGTTTCTGTGTTTTTATAATTGAATTTTGTTAATATATCTATTTTTGATATTGACAATTCGTGGTGGAATTATATTATAATAATAAAATAAAACACAAACATATCAAACGTATTTTCACTTAATTTAAAAGGAAATGAATTTTATTATTATTTCCTTTAACATGAACACTAATTGAATTTTGGGAGGCAGATATGGGTACATGCATTGGATAACAAATAACAATGCTTTTGCCCATCTATTACGTGGCGAGCCGGATCGGGAGAGACCGGTTGAGTGAAACCTATCCTACACCTCTCTAGCCGGGCTCTCTTCAACCATTGCCTTGCACCGCAGTGGGGGGATGGGTTCCTACATCCGTCACTCCTGAATACATTGACTCCCAGATTCCTACCCACCCCTCACACCTTTTTTCCTTTCCCTAAAAGACCTTCTAAAAGCAATTCCAGAGAGGATTTAGGCCCTGAGGTTTGTTTATCCTCGGGATCTCCTGTGTGGAGCTAATGCAAAAAGTACTCCTGAAGAATGGCAGTGAAGCGTGGAAATGGCTGAGGAAGGACGAAAGTAGTCTAAAGGCTAGTAGTCTGAAGGCTATATATGGTAAAATCGTGTATTACCGTGTTAAAAATGGGGAGTTCCGGAAATAATTTAAAAAATCCGATGTAAGGGCGGATGAGCGAAGACAGACGAATCAGGAGAAATTTAATGACGGAAGTGGGAACGCCAGAGGAAAACACGGCAAGATTAATTAAATCAAATGCTTAATTCGGGCCATGTAAAGAGTCAGAATAACAGAAGTGCATGCGTAAGCGATGCACGGAAATAAATTAATCAAAGAGCGTGTGCTAAGACGTAGATTCATTCGGAGCTAATGTGAAATAAAAGCGTTATGAATAAAATTTAGAAAGATGGTTTGGGCACGCAGAGGGAACAAACGAAGAAAGTAGTGTAAGAAGAATATAAGACGCAAATGTGAATGGTCGAAGAAGTCGGGGACGCCCGAGGAAGACATGGCACGATCAAGTGAATCAGATACTTCAGCCATATCAAGAGTCAGAATAATAGAAGAGTATGCATAAATATGAGTGAGGCAAAGAGTGTATGCCAAGACCGAGTTGTTTGGCGGTCCGTTCTCTCTGCCTACCCCTGGTTTTATCAATACTTCGCTTATACAATATGGACCTCGTTAGTCGTCCTAACTGGGAGCAAGTTAAATTGGTTCTAAAACGTGTGTTACAGACATCACCCACTCTCAGCTCCCGTGCCTCTGTTGGACAACTTAGGTACTAAGCTACCTGCCATCTAGCGGAATCTACTGACAGTTCTTATCACCGCCATCTATGTCTAAAAGCCGGAAGCTTTTTAGATACACAACAGTTAGTAAGTTCTTTATTGTTTTAATTTTGAAGTATTTATGAAAACAGCGGTACAAACAACTTAGGTATATAGTTACAAAATATTGGAGTTGTACTTATTCAATGCATATTTTTTTTTAATTATTTCACTTCCATACAGACCCAAAGCGAAAGAGATAATCCTTTTTTCGGATGATCAACCAGTCAGTGCGTCACGTTTTATTATAACATCCAGGGATTTCGCTTTACTGTGATGGAATTCATGGAATCAGCTCTGAAATATAATTTCTATTTACTTTGATGTATTCGATAGCTTACTATGATCCCACATGCCGTCGCCTATGATATTCGTGGAGGTTTATGGAGCGGAATAAGCAAACAATCGAACACGCATGAACACACCTCTGCACCGCGTTACTAGGCATAACTAACATCGCACTACTAGGGCTCCTCTTCCCTCATGCGCTCCGGGATGCTATCAATCAAAAATACACATTATCAAAATCAAACAATATATTATATGCTTAGGTACTATGTAGCGGTATGTTTGGTTTCACGATAATGTCTTACAAGCGATCTCGAGAGTTTTTGAAAATACGATCAATACTATTTGGTTAATACTATTAATACTATTTGGTTAAAGTTTGGGCATGTTGAGAGGATGATTGAGGAAAGTAGTATAAGGAAGTCGGGGACGCAAGAGGAAGACATGACACGATCAAGTTATTTAACACTTCAGTCGGGTCATGTCAAGAGTCAGAATAACCGTAGAGTATGTGTCAAACGGTATATGAGTGTGAATTAAGCAATCCGACCATACAAACTTTGGACAAAAACACCACAAATACCTGGCAATAAAAATATTCAACAATCTGTCAATTTGATACAGAAGGAAATTTAAAAAAATCAGAATCAAAATCAAAAGATGGATTAAGGAACAAAAAGTAGAATTATAATAGTATATTAAAATATAAGTGGATAAACAGGTCTTTAAAACACGCGCGATTTTTCGAGCACGACGGCGTAGCCGAGTGCTCGAAATAAAGCAAGTGTTTTAAAGACCAGTTATCCACGAATACTTTACGCTATTTTTTTTTATTGGTACACTTTGAAAACATAAATATTGATATTATTATTAAAAATTTGGAAATAAGAACTATTAATGAATTCGTGATGTGACATCACAATATCTTGTTGTCATGGAAATGAAAAACACAAACATTAATTTGCAATCTGTCACATAAGATTAATAGTTGACATCACAGTTTTTACTAGTTATTGTGTGTTGTAAAATGAGTTCTAACATTGATAATTTAAATACCAAAGCAGAATCGCGGTTAATACCTGAAAAATCCAAAGACGTTTATAAAAAAGAATATGAAAGGTTCATAACATGGATGGAGGAGAAAAACGTAGTAGATGTAGATGAACAAGTTGTGCTTGCTTACCTTCAGAAAATGTCGGAACAGTACAAAGTATCGACTATGTGGGCCATACATTCGAAATTGCAATCTCTGTTGAGAATAAATAAAGGGGTTGATTTAAAATCATTTGTGAAAGTGCACGCATTCATGAAGGCAATTAGCAAGGATGACGTTGCTAAGAAGGCGTATGTATTCAAAGAAGATGATTTTCGGAAGTTTTGCACGGAAGCACCGGACATTACGTACTTATTTTTAAAGGTTAAAAGTTGACATTTAGACTTCACATTTTGTTGATTTGTTGATGTTGCCATGGTAACTTTAAAAAACGCGCGTTCCATAAAGTGCGATTTAAACACGCTAGAGCGTACTTTAAATGAGTAAAAAAGGGCACCAATAAATAAAATATATAATACAAAATACCACTATCCAATACCCATCATTATAATATACAATCGTACCTCATAATTTTTTTTGATGTTTTTTCAATACCGGTAACAATATATAATATAAATATATATATATATATATATATATATATATATATATATATATATATATATATATATATATATATATATATATATATAAATACTGTGTATATATATATATATATATATACTGTACTTTATTTTTATATAATAAATTCTGAAATTATCCAAATTTATTTGCGCACGTCGCGCCGGGAGTTGAGCCCGCGACCTTTTGATTGCTAGTTGGGAGCCCAACCCCGCGACCACGGATTTCCGGAGGCCTTCTCCTTCCTCTTCTTAAAAAAATACCATTAACAAAACATCCCCAAATATGACGTATGCCTCGAGGGAAACTATATCCTCATTGGCCTCCTCTGTGGAATGTAGGTACATTACACAGTAAAACATACTCGTTCGTGTAAGGAGTGTTTTCATATATCCGTACAGCTCAACAATACTTCAAAAGTTCTTCATGGCTAGCCACTTCACTGGACTGTGGATCGCTTCAACTGAACTGAGTGGATTTACAGTAAAGAATAAAAAATACTAGGCCGCTTGACCATCCAATGAATACGTGATATTTTGAAATAGAGACGAAAATTTTTACTAGAATTTTTAATTTAAATCTCTTTCGATCGTGGTGATTTACTTTCTGTTGAATACTCTCGCGCCAATAAACATTGCATTTTAAAGTACACACTACACATGAGAACCCCTGGAGCAGGCCCTGAAAAAAATAATTTATTTTTTATAAAGAGTGATGTTGTAATCACAGGAGAACATATTTGTCCCAGCTCACACAGGTCTCATAGAAATCGCTGTGTCTCCTTTACTGTAGTAGTGAGAAGTATGGGCTAAAAATACTGGAAACAAAAAAAACGCTTTATATTCAAAGCTCAAAGTAAACCACAGAAAAATTAAAATGTATCCGTTTATGAAACCAAAGTTTCCGACCGCAATTTGAAAAAAAAAAGAAATTTTGGGAACTTTTAAGAATTATTTTTACACGAAACCACATATAGTGAGGTGGCAGTAATGTTTATTATTCAGTTGTTTATTAAAATATATGTATGTTTTTTTCCGTTATCAGTAATATTAGTTAGAAAAAAACGGAAGATGAGCCATTTTTAAAACTTTTTCAAGTTTGCATTCAATTTTTTTTATATTTAAAAAAATACATGGTTATTTCTAGTTATAAAATTTGAAAGCGTATTTCGTCACCTTTCGAAAACAGTTTTTAGTTTTCGGATACGTTCATAAATATTCCACTTATTTGGATTTTATTGCAAAGCGGAAATATTTTGACCTTCCGACGCCCTATAAGTATTTTTACCCACTAACAAAATACGCTCGAATTTTGAAGTGTTAACTGTAAACACAATTATTTATAGTCTTTATTTTGGGTACAATCTATTTGCATGTATGACATGGTTCAATAATAGCAATAGAGTTAAATATACTCGTACTTTAACAATAACTTTATAGGTTCACTATAGTCTTCATTTTGGGTACAATCTATTTGCGTGTATGACATGGTTCAATAATAGCAATAGAGTTAAATATACTCGAACTTTAACAATAACTTTATAGGTTCACTATAGTCTTTATTTTGGGTACAATCTGTTTGCATGTATGACATGTTTCAATAATAGCAAGAAAGTTAAATACTTTAACAATAACTTTATAGGTTCACTATAGTCTTTATTTTGAGTACAATCTATTTGCATGTATGACATGGTTCAATAATAGCAATAGAGTTAAATATACTCGTACTTTAACAATAACTTTATAGGTTCACTATAGTCTTTATTTTGGGTACAATCTATTTGCATGTATGACATGGTTCAATAATAGCAATAGAGTTAAATATACTCGTACTTTAATAATAACTTTATAGGTTCACTATAGTCTTTATTTTGAGTACAATCTATTTGCATGTATGACATGGTTCAATAATAGCAATAGAGTTAAATATACTCGTACTTTAATAATAACTTTATAGGTTCACTATAGTCTTTATTTTGGGTACAATCTGTTTGCATGTATGACGTGGTTCAATAATAGAAAGAAAGTTAAATATACTCGTACGTTAACAATAACTTCATGAGTTCACTACTGTCTTTTCTTTAGGTTTATAATCCGTGCAAGGTTTTTTTTTTTACATGAGCCCCACACAGGAGGCCCTGGGGAAAATAATTTCCCTCAAGGCCTATGTCATCTTTGGGGATGCTGTGTGGAGGGTTTTTTAAGGAAGGAGAGGAGAGTTCTGGGAAGGAAAAGGGTTTAAGGGGTGGGCAGGAATCTGGGGTTCAGTATGTCCTGGTCATCTGCCTTCAAGACCTAGACAAACCTCACCCCATGAACCCGGGCACCCCTTCTAAATCATTAAACGTAGCAATCTGTTTGCAAGTATGACATTGTTCAATAATAGCAAGAAAGTTAAATATACTCGTACTTTAACAATAACTTTATAGGTTCACTATAGTCTTTATTTTGGGTACAATCTGTTTGCAAGTATAACGGTTTAATAATAGCAAGAGAGTTTAATATAGGGACTTAAACAATAACTTTATAGGTTCACTTCTAAAGTAAACTTAATTGTTACTTTAACCGCTCGTTTTACCAAAAAGGTTACGAGTACATTCACTCTAGCTTAGGTGAAATCATTTCAGTTCTGCCAGAGATTTACCTGAAGATGCGTGGTAAGATCCGGGAAGAAATTTAACTTTCTAGAGTTAACACATGACCTTATATCGGTCATATCAGCAGTGACATCTGTAAGCCTGAGCGGCGGGGTGAAAATTAACCAATAACATCCTTATTAGTACGAGTCGAAGTGTAGCGGGAATGAGAAAGTATTCGAGATCGAAGAACTGGTCAATAATACGCTCGGAAAAATGTACAAAAATTAGATGGTTTGTTACAATATTAATTATTTTCGAGGTACCAATAATTTAAATTGTGATGTTTTTGACATTAATAAAAAAAAATTATTTCCTCAGAACCAGGAGTATTATTTCTCTTAGAGCTTATGTCATCTTAGGGGATGCAGCGTGGAGGGTTTTTTTAAGGAAAGGAATTAGAAGAAGTTCTGGGAAGGAAATAGGTATAAGGGGTGTGTAGGAATCTGGGAGTTAGTATGTCCAAGGATGACAGAGGTATGAATCCATCCCTCCAACTCCGGTGCAAGTCGATGGAGAGAGATTCTGGCTAGAGAGGATAAAAGACTTCCCTCAACCAGTCTCTCTCTCTTGATCCTGCCCACCAGGCAGCGGGTGGGCAGAGGCATTAGCCGCCAAGACCTAGACAAACCTCACCCCATGAACCCGGGCATCCCTGCTAAGTCACCAAACGTAGCGAACCACTTGGGGTGACCTATGGCAGAGTTGTTGATTATCCAATAAATGGAGAGGTGCTACCCATACCCGCCTCCCAAATTGCTCCCCGATTAAATGCACAATATATAATTTATAATGCGTTCATTAAAAAAAAACTTTGGTGTGAACACAAAGGCATGTTATATTTCAACACTTTTAATTTTCGAAATTCTATCTTAAAAAGATAATCTAAAAACTAGAAGAAGAAAGGTCTTAAAAAAATTGACATCAGTTTTCTTTCAAATCTACAAAGATAATACTTCCACGGATTATTTGTTCAATAGATAGATAGATATATATATAGATATATTTTTCCTTTGCTAAACTGTGGTTAACCTACGTTTATCCGCCTTTTTAACTCGAGCTCTGCTCTTAAAAAGGGTGTAATACGTATTATTTAATGTAGTTTAATAGAAAAACTTTATTTCTTGTATATAAACATGTAATTGATACCATTATATTATATTAAATAAAAAAATATATATACATACCAAGAATATACATATCCAACACGATAAAAAAAAACTAACCTGTCCCATTTTGTCTAATTTCTTGGGTCAAACTATTTCATTAGTAGGAAGTTTATACGCCCTATAAAAAGACTACACGTAATAAATGTCACGCGTCCGCATGCTTGCGTGTCAGTTTGCTATAAAAAAATATGTTTTTGAGAAATCATTGCCGGTTTGGGAAGCAGTTGACATTTAACAAGTCTAGTAATAAAACGATGTCAACAAATATGGAATTCATAATATGTTATCTTGAAAATGTTCCTACTGATGACAGCTTTATTGATAACTTTGTAACACAGATATTATTTCTAAGACATACATTTATGTGTGGATAAAAGTACGAAAAGTACTATTACGAAAGTATTAATATAATTTATTTGTTGAGGTAAACTCCGTAGACTAATAGGCTCATTCCGGTACATTAAAGTTGGGAGGCGGGTACGTGTAACGCCGCCGTGGAAACCGAGTGGTTCGCTACGTTCGGTGACTTGTGCCCGGTTGCGTATTTACAAAACCTACACCGATTCAGTCGCGGTAACGACAATTTACATTTTAAATATACCTCTAAATTTGTTATTTTTTATCACATTGCAAAAACAAAAATTGTTATAAAATCTAGATAAAATAGTCTTTCTGACGTGTATATTAGAAATTAATTATTTTATTTCTAAATATTTAAATTTTAATATTATTCCCATATATTGTAAATACACCTCCATATTGATAATTTTTTATCACTTTGCAAAAACAAAAATTGTTCTAAAATCTAGATAAAATAATTTAGAAATTAATAATTTTATTTCTAAATATTTAAATTTTGATATTGAAAATTTAAAGCGACTGAAACGCGGTAGGGATTGTAAATACGCTGCCCGGTTTCATGGGGTGAGGTTTGTCCGGATCTTGGAGGCGGATACGTCTGCCCACCAAATGCTAGGCGGCCAGATCGTTGGAGGATGCTTGAGGGAGACCTTTTGACCTAACCTGCCAGACTCCCTCGACGCATCGCCATTAAGCGAAATGAGACAATTCAAACGTCCGCTTTTGCCATACCTACATTCCTACCCACCCCTGTTACCTTCTTCCATTCCAGAACTTCCTCTTCTTCCTTTACTTTAACAGACCCTTCAAACGTCATCACCAATGGTGAGGCCCTAAGAGGAAATATTTTCCTCAGAGTCTCCTGTGTAGAGATAAAAATAATAATTGGATAATTTATAGAGCGCCGTTTTTGTGAAAAATCACCTTAAGGGAGATAATGTAAAATATAAAAAAAATATAACATATATATACGAGTATATACTATTTACCTTTTTCTCTCGATAGTTCACCTAATTTAATTTACAGATCTAGATACTCTGTATTGCCTGGTGAAATTTCATCATTCAGAATCGATACGTTGCTTATAATGAATTAAGTCGTATTATCAATACAAAATTGATTAAAATATTTTTTATTTTTTCTATTCGCTGGTAACGTAAAACGAATATTTCCTAATACCAATGTGGCGGAGTAACATTTAATTTCTCGGTTAATTAGAACGAAAATATTTTTAATATTACGGGTGTGCTGCTAATTGCCATTTTCACGCCATCTTGCAATTAAAAATAAGTTAAACTGAGGCATTTATAAGAACGGTATTACATTAGTACTGTTTCATAAACGGCGCTTCCGAATTCATCCGCCGTTGGTCGTAGTCTAGCAAAAAGGGAAACTTCGGTCGCTAAAATACGTTATCCACAATTTCGAAAAAGAAATCGTTCATTTCGAAATAATGTGTGCTTTTGCTAAACTTTATTCCGACAATTTTTCATCCCAGCTTATGCTCTTTTTTCATTATCCATACTTTCTATAACTTTACGTATCCACGAATATATTCAGGGTGTTCCAATTGAACCATATGATATTTTCACACAATTCTTATTTTTCATTACTTCTTTTATCAGGTAAAATGTATATTTTTACTAAGCATCATTAATTTATTCATGTGATTAAAAAATAATATAATAATTCCTGGAGAGAAAAAAAAATCAGTCTGCCAAAATGCGACGTTGCCAGCTCAGTTGAAGTATTTTTTCATTAGTTCCAGAGTATCTGAGCTTGTAGTCTTTATTCAATGTGTTACTAAAATACTGTTTTACGGTTGGGAAATATTTTTTAATTATAAGATAAGATTTTTTTAAATTTACCTTCCCTTTGCTTTTTATCATCATTTTTAGTCGCTCGGCGTGCAACACCGCGAATGTGACAATTTTTCCAGTGTTGGTGAAGCCAATCAATTCGTTTTCAGCTTCTACGTGTATTTTCTTACATAGAGTGTCAGATATTTGTTTAAGCATGTGTTCATTTTTTTTGGATAATATGTAACACCATTTTCAATGAAAATACCGCTAAGGCTGGGCATACATTGAGACATCGGCCGCGCAGCATGTTGGGCGCAGCGTAGTTCAGGTTTTTGTATCGTGTGAAAGTGTATGGAGCGATATACACTGAGACGTGCATGTCTCTCCATACAAAAATACGATACAAAAATACGATACAAAAACCTGAACTACGCTGCGCTGAACATGCTGCGCGACCGAGGTTTCAATATATGGCCAGCCTTAGGGTCGTGTTTTTTCTCTTTCCCGGAAAAAATTGTTTCATTGTATGCAAGAATTGAAAGAGAAGGGATTGGGCGCAAAATTGAGTAATCTGAAAGTATGTTGCCTGTTGTATCCTGATGATGCAGTGCTGATTTCATTATGGAAGGTCTACAGTATCTCGTGTCTAGGATGAACGAAGTATGTATGAAGAATGAGTTAATGATGAATGTAAGTAAGTCTACAGTCATGGTATTTGAAAGAGAGAGAGTATGGGAATAGTGTGCAACACAGTTGTGAATGATGAGTACTTGGTGCAGGTGGATAGTTTGTGTACTTTGGAAGTATGTTTAAGTGAGATGGGAAGGCTGATAGAGATATCGAAAGAAGGGCAAATGCAGGCAACTCTATTAATGGAGGATTGAACGCAGTTGGCGCCAACAAAAAACCGTCCAAAGAAGCGAAGTTAGCTGTCCATAATGGAGTGCTTGTACCTACCCTAATATATGGTGGAGAGGCATGGAACTGGCAGAGGAAGGATGAAAGTAGACTGAATGCTGTAGATAAGAGATCCCTGAGGCGTATGCGTGGTAAAACCATGTACGATGGTGTGAGAAATGTGGAGATCCGCGAAGAATGCAAGGCTGATGTAAGCATAATGAGTAAAATTAAGAAAGGGGCGTTCAGATGGTTTGGGCATGTAGAGTGAATGTAGGAGGAAAGGAGTGTAAGGAGAACATATGACGCAAATATGAATGGCAGAAGAAGTCGGGGACGCCCGAGGAAGACATGGCACGACCAAGTGAATCAGATACTTGAGTCGGGCCATTATTTTCACTTCTGTTTCAGTTATTTCACAAACTATATATGTCAAAAAATGCACAGTGTTTCTTTATATGCTGTTTTAGGCAGCCCTCAAGAGATTTTTGCTCTATTTTCAACGAGTCGTCTTTTATTAAACATTTTTACTATTTTCGCTTCAATTTTACCGTTTTAAATATAATATTAGCGCACTCTCTCCAACATTCGTAATTACATATCTCTCAATCTTCTTATTTTTGAGCGGGAATACGGCGCCTTAAGAATATCTAATTAAAAATTACTGTAATATATTGGAATATTAGTAAAGATCAGTTTTTTTCCGTTGTTTATGGTGTCGGTTACCACGTGTGCCGAACAAAGCCGACCAGAGATAGGCAAATCATTTTTTTGCGGAAGCTCATCAGAAAAAAATTAGCTAGCGAGTTATAAGGACTGTGATAACGATAAATAGTTACTGTGATTTCAAAGAACCAAAGTCTTATAATCAATACTATAGTACTGAGATAAGGTCCAGTAATAATAATAAAGACAATATCTCTGTAAAGGTTTACAGAGAAAGTGACATCATAATTACAAAAATAGTATCATCAACAGCACAGCCTGTACCTTTACGCCTGGAGCAAATGTATGTATATAGGTAGAATTTAACGTTTCCAAAACTTTTCGCACCGGCCGATTTTCAATGCATACAGACCCAAAGTGAGAGAGATAATCCTTTTTAGGGATGATCAACTGAAAAAACCCTCCAACCGAGCTGAAGTCCCGCCAACCCTTCAAATTAGGGCCAACCAATGGACCAGTAAAAAGATATCGGATCGGAAAGATGTATTTTAAATTCTATTTTCTTTTCAATACTCGCCTCACTGTGGATGGGTGGGGAAAGTATGAGAATAATTTATTCATTGTTTTCTTTTGTACCTTAAAAAACCTAAAATAAATTAAGATTTCATATTAAAGTTCGTTAAAACAACGAGTTTCTACTTTTTAAAAGTATCACATGTATAAAAACATTACTCTGTAATAATTTATAAGAGTTTAAATAAATGTACAAGTTTTTATCGTTAGCACTTTCATCTGTTTCGTGGATCATGAACTAAGTGATTTTGAATTTAGGACTTTACGGTAGATTAAATATCTTATCTACGAGTAAGGAAGGCGCATTGAAATGAAAACCACAAGGTAGGATTTTGAGTAATCTCTTAAAAAGTTTACAATTGAATAACTTTGTGGCCTGATTGATATAAAATAATATAGTCAGCACAGTGTAAAAGACCAATGTGAATGATGATAAAAACTAAAAAAGGTACTTAATCATTATTTTAGAATGATTTTGAACGATGGTTAATCTTGTATTTTATAAACTAAGGGGTAGGCGGAGAGGATACACCGCGTAACAACTCTGTCTCGGTAAACAATAACATAAGTACACGTTTGACATTTGTCACCAACAGCTCGAAAAACGATTTGCCAGCCTCTGTGTTTCCTTCTTACTACAATATGGGTCTCTTCAAGACAAATATTCACCCCTTCCTCTCCTCAAAATGACCCTTCACGCAGCATCTCAGATGACATAGGCCAGAGGTCATATCTTCTTCCTTTGCGCTGTCCCAACTCATTGCCTAGGTAACCTGCCAACTGAGGCGACTAAATTACTAGTCAATTCGTATGTGGTTTCACGCTTAGATTATTGCAATGGAATATATGCAAGTCTTCCAAAATATCAAATCAACAAATTACAATCCGTTTTCAACGCTGCGGCAAGACTTATCACCGGCGTATCTAAATATTCCCACATTTCAGAGCATCTCAAAAATCTACACTGGCTTAAATGTCCTGAAAGGATCCAGTTTAAGCTCTGCTGGATGGTATTTAAGTCCCTTAACGGAATGGCTCCGGCTTACTTATCGGAATTGTGTATTCCAGAAAATTCCAATTATCGTCAGTCAACCCTGAGGTCAGCAGCGTCATCAGCTATCGGAAGGTTAAAGGAACCAAAGCGCACACCAGATACTAAGTTCGGTGAGCGCGCTTTCGGAGTGTCAGGACCTAAAGCCTGGAATGGGCTGCCATATGACTTAAGAATGATCACAGACGCGGCGGAATTTAGAGCTAGACTTAAAACTCACCTTTTCAGACAGTCATATCCATAAACTCAAAATCTTTCACCTTCACATTCAATGCCCTCGACACCGTAAATAACTAACCGTAAAAACGTAGAAAAAAAAAAAAAAAAAAAAAAAAAAAAAAAAAAAAAAAAAAAGCGTTCGTGAAGGTCATTTCATGAACATTCTCCAGCCCTAAAGAGTCCTAAATATCAACAATACTTTTGCCACTAATCTCCAATAGTCCTAAATTCTCCAGTATTTTAAAATAAATACCAACTCTACTTTTGCCACTAATCTATTCGTAAACGTAATACTAGGGTAGCAAATAATGTAAAATCATGCAATGTCTAGTGTGTTAACTGTAATGTCCTCCGCGTGCAAAGCCGTACCTTCTCCATAAACTTTCTAATTAAAGTGTGTTTATCGGAAGTGACCAGCCAGGTAAGTATGTTTCTGTATCCATTTATAAATAGTAAAATTAGTTAGAACCTAAGCATTCCTAATAAATTGTACAGCGCTCTTGAGGTGATTTTTCACAAAAACGGCGCTTTATAAATTATCCAATTATTATTATTATTATTATTAGGCTGTTGGGGTCGACTCTTCTCGTTCTCAGGTTGTAATATCTTCTGTTCTGGGTATCGCCTTCATCCAGGCCGTTTCTTCGAAGAATTTTGGAACATTGAGTCATCCAGGAGTTCTTCGGTCTTCCTTTGGATGACTGGATGTCACAGGCCAGAGGTCATATGATATTGGCGATAGAGGAAAATAATATTTTTAATGTGTTTATTCATTTTACTTTTATTTAGTTCAATTTGGGAGGCGGGTATGGGTACAGCTGCCCCGGAAACCATTTGTTGGATAACCAATACCCGTCATAGGTCACCCCGGGTGGTTCGCTACGTTTGGTGATTTATCAATGGTGCCCGGGTTCGTGGGATAAGGTTTGTCTTGGCGGCGAAAGCGTTTGACCTCCTACTGGGTGGTGGGCCGGATAGGGAGAGACTGGTTAAGGGAGACCTAATCTAGACTCTCCAGTTAGACCCTCTTGAAACATCCGCTAGCACTACAGCGGAAAAGATGGACCCCAGATTCCTAACCATGCTCATCACTCATGCCTTCCTCTCCTTACTTTCCCTAAAAATTCACCCCACGCAGCAACTCCATAAATAACATTATCTTATAATATGGGCCTCACTGGGTGCTTTACCTGTGCTGAGGCCCTCGTTTTACAATACAAAATTCAGTAAGATATATATCCTGCTACATTTGTTACGTCCACCCCCTGAAATCTCCATAGCATTGTTGCGTCCACCGACTTACGGCGTCCGATATACGGACGCAACAATGTTTTGACTTCAAAATTGGCCAGATTGATGCTTACCCCATGTAGAATCATTTGGCAAAAATTGTCATGGAAGCAAAAAATCTCTCAGAATGTCTGGAATCGTATATTGAACGTTTGATCATTTGCCGATAGGTTCGCTACACGAAGTATATTTTGAGCAGTGTATATTTTCATAAATATTGGCGGTCCTCATGCGTCCACGCAGATATATTATTTTTAAGACATAATGACGGTAGTGCTGCGTCTACACAGTTGGTCATTCTTGCGTCCATGCAGCAATATTATTTTTAAGACATAACGACGGTCGTGCTGCGTCTACACAGTTGGTCCTTATTACGTCCACGCAGCAATATTATTTTTAAGACATATCAGCGGCCGTGCTGCGTCTACACATTTGGTCCTTATTGCGTCCACGCAGCAATATTATTTTTAAGACATAACAACGGCCGTGCTGCGTCTAGACAGTTGGTCCTTCTTGCGTCCACTCAGCAATTTAATTTTTAAGACATAACGACGGTTGTGCTGCATCTACACAGTTGGTCCTTCTCGCGTCCATGCAGAAATATTATTTTTAAGACATACCAATGGCCGTGCTGCGTCTAGACAGTTAGTCCTTCTTGCGTCCACGCAGCAATATTATTTTTAAGCCATAACTAACCTGCCAACTTATGGCGGCATTCACTTTCTGCCGACATATTGGAATGCTTTGAACCAAGAATAGCGGCAATACAAGTAACTGTAAACAGCGACAAAATATTAATTTTTTCAATTTATGTATATGCCGACAAATAAACCAGAAAATCTTGAGGAATTTATAAACTGCATGGGTAAGGTAAACGCAATAATCAATGAAAGGAACTCGTCGAGTGCGATTATTTTGGGCGATTGCAATGCAGATCCCAAAAGTCTGTTCGGCCGAGAACTGGAAAAGTTCTGCGAAGAGTTTAACGATTAATACGAAGCTGATGAACTGTGATTCTTTTACATATGTGAGTTATGCCCATAGCACCAAAAAGCTGGTTAGATCACTGCGTCGTCACAAAAGCACTGGGAAACGCTATAAATAGCGTAAATGTACAATTCGATGCAGTGTGGTCTGATCTCTTGCCAATGATTATAAATCTTAATATTCAATTTTTACCAGAATTTGTGTAGATTACGCTATATAATTCGAGGCGCTATGCAAATCATTAAAATATTATTATTAATATTTTAAGAAGTTTGAGTGAATATTTTGTATACATTCTGGATGTAGGAGTGTGACAGTATTGTTTACTTAAAATGTATAATTATAATTTCATAACGCGCCGGTTCGCGCCATTATCACTACAGCGTGTTCTTAGTTCTGAATGGCGATCGGCATCATTGTAAATGAACCCATTGTTGCCAAATCTGACGATTTAATTCATCGAGGACTTAAACAATACATAACAATATATATAATATCAACTCGTGAATGGCCAAGAGGACGCAATACTATCGTTGTTATGACTGTGACTGTGAAAATGTGAGCGGGGAGACACAGCACGACCGTCGCTGTGACTAAAAGTAATATGACACAGAATAGACACAGACCATCGTTATGATTTAAAAATAATATTGCTGCGTGGACGCAAGAAGGACCAACTGTGTAGACGCAGCACGACCGTCGTTATGTCTTAAAAATAATATTGCTGCGTGGTAATAGCGTGATACTAGCGTGATAATAGCGTGGACGCAAGAAGGACCAAATGTGTAGACGCAGCACGACCGTAGTTATGTCTTAAAAATAATATTGCTGCGTGATAATAGCGTGATGATAGCGTGATACTAGCGTGATAATAGCGTAGACGCAAGAAGGACCAACTGTGTAGACGCAGCACGACCGTCGTTATGTCTTAAAAATAATATTGCCGCGTGAACTCAAAAAGGACTAACTGTGTAGACTCAGCAGCACCATCGTTATAATAATAATAATATTATTTTATTCCAGAATGTATGCAGGGGTAGTGCAATGCAAAACATTTCATATTTTAAGAAATTATACAAATAATTAGTTAAGGTTAAAAGTAAATAACAGCACATAAATAAAAATAAAAATGAATCAGCACGAAAAAGATCAGAAATGTAACTGAAAAAATAAAAATAAAACAATAAAATTAATTCATGCAACTGTTTACGGAGGGTATTTCCTCGTCGTCTCCCGTCTCCAGAGGGCCATCAGGGGGGACTCCATCCAGGCAGTCATGGCGGTGATGATCGCATTCTTCGATCGGCGTAGCCTGCGCCATAAACTTCCCATGCGGTGGCATAGAAGTGCTCAAATAGTGTGTACTCGTCCCTCCAGGAACATTTCCGTAGCGCTGCAGTATCTCGGTAGGCGGAAAAGTTGACGATAAGTGTTATTGTAAGCAACCTTTAACTTATGCCATTGGGATGCAGTGTAGTCAACCCACAGTTCTGATGTGTACAGCGAGTGCCCGTGAACATCAGAAAAGAAGTTTCTTTCTACCTTCTCGCGCCGATATAAGGTTGTTAAAAAAACCATAGAAAATAATAAAATTGGTATCCACAGTACCTATTCGCGATTGTTATTAAAATATTACATCCAGGGCCCGCAGATACTTCAAAAGTACACAACTGCTAACCCTGTTCAAATCGCAAGTACGCCCTACGGTTGAATTTGGCAGCCACCTCTAGTCTGGAGACCAAAAAATACCTAAAAAAACCTCGACTTTGTACAGAAACGGGCGGTACGTTTGATACATTCTCCTAACTTAACAAACATTTGGCAATCTTTAGAGCACAGGCATCAGGAAAGGAATGCTGTCCTTGTTCTACCGGTATTACATTGGAAGATACTTCGAGGAACTAGCGTCATTGATCCCCTCAGCACCGATGCATAGTCGGGAAACACGCCAAACATGCGCCCAACATATGTATACCTACGGTTGATATTTGTCACATGAGAACGGGTCGTTTCTACGACTCGTTCTTAAGTTCAACAGCTCAGCTGTGGAACGATTTTCCAGCCTCTGTGTTTGCTCTCTCCTACAACATGTGTCTCTTAAAGACCCAACATTTAAAAAGTGATTCATAAATTACAATAGTTACTGATTAAGATATTATTCAAATAAAAGCCCAGCGGTGCCCCGAGCTACGGATATCTCCAATGAATCAGTTTTTAGAAATCAAGTTCATATTTTTGTATTTAATTGATATACGCTTTTACTCAATACAACTAATGATTTTATAAATATAATATGAAATAAATAAGTTAAGTTCCTGAACATGACGATTCTATAATCACTTTTAAGGTTTGTATTAGGTAACTTCCGAAATAAATATGTAAACTTGAGTGATAAGCGGGCACACTTAACGGGGGTTCTTGCACAACAGGCATGTACTGAGGGCGATTACAGGTATAAAGATTGTGTCAATTGCCTGCTATGTAATTATGCTACAACTAAAGGGTTACCTGACAAGAGTACAAGTACTTTGTAAGATTGAGTTTTTTTTTTAAATTTTTTGAATGTCATGTGTATTATCGAGGTTTCTGACTCACACAATGTTGTCATTTTTTGTCTCATCTGTTTTTAAATTATAATATTATCATAATCTTAAATATTTTTTATTTATTTATATTTTTTTATTAAATTATTGATACAATACATAAAATAATGAAAAGTATAAAGAAAAAGCTTAAAATAATAAATGTATGAGCAAAAAAAATCCCACTGCCTGTGCGTGGGTATAATATTGATTTTTTACTTTTTTTTATTTCTATGGTTATAGTGAATAGTAGAAGTATCATATAAATTAGGGATTTAAAAAGAATAACTGAATAAATGCATTTAAAAGGTACTTTGTCCTTTTATATTCATTTTGTATAAAAAATCACTTTCAAATATTTTCCAGTTTACATAATCTAATATCTAATAAATTTCATTATTCTCGATATGGTATGAAACTCGGTTGAGACTATTAAATTCTGAACTTCCGATGAGTTCGAGGTCATCACTTTCTGTTACTTGTTACTGTTTTTGTTTGTTTATTGTATCGAAATGGGGGATTTGCCCCACTGTGCGACGGTCGTGCTGCGTCTACACGGTAATTTTCACAATCACTGTCATATCTTCACAGTCACTGCAACTGTGAAGCTTTGGAATGTGTGAAAAACATCAACTATTTAGGTGTTATTATAGACAATCATCTTAAGTGAAAATATCAAATCGACAACTTTTCAATAAGGGTAAGAAAATTGATTCACATATTCTTTGCATTACGAAATATAATTAAATAACAGACCTAAGAAAAATATATTTCGGATTGTGAAACCCCATCTTAACGTATGGTTGTATTGGTTGGGGGTTAACAATTTTGGGTCTGCTTGTGAAGGGCCAGAAATCCATAAATAGAGTCATTATATCGCGTCCATTGGTCAAAACATTGCACATATAATTTCGTATCAGTGATCAATGAACCGGTGGATGCAATTTTTAGCCATACATTGTTTTTAATTGTCTAGTTTCTAGTTTTTCTAGATATTAGAAATATATTATAAGTTTTTACAGCGCCCTTGAGGTGATTTTTCACAAAAAAGTACGCTTTATAAATCAAATTATTATTATTATTATTTTGCGTACAAGTTCTCTAGCGATCAGCTGTATAAAAAATTGGATGCAAAAAGGGTTAGGTATTATCCGCGTACACAAAAAATCTAGAAAATATTAATAAAATTGATCATAAATATCACAAGAAGTCACACCAGAAATGATGTCGTAGTCTCAGGGTGAATACGGCAAAGTGTCAAAAGACATATACATATCTGGGACTGAAACGATATAATAAAATCCCCCCAAATTAAATATTAAAACATGCAAATTGTCCAACATCGGTTCAATTAAATAACTAAATGGCTGATTGCCTTTGGCAGGGTGGAGTCTGAAATACTATTAAATAATGTTAATTAAAAGTTTACATGGTTACCTAATAATGGTATATTTAGTAAAAACTTAGTATCATCATCATCACTCTTGGCTCTACAACCCCTGGTGGGTCTTGGCCTCCTCAAGAGTCTTCCTCCACTCATCACGGTTTTGTGCCAGGTCTCTCCAGTTTACAATCTCCGAGGTGGATATATCTTTGAAAAAAAAAACAAAAAAGCATTTTTTACAGAATAAATTTTTGGCACTCCGTTAACGGCACATTTAATAAAAAAATAGAGTAGGTTAATTTTTAGAAGAAGAAAAAACAACATTTTTTAACAGAATAAATTTTTGGCATTTACACCAGCATTTAGTTCCTTATAACGGGCAGTCTGCCTAGCTAGGAACTAATATCAACCTGCATGATATAATAACACTTGTACACATTTTTAATATTTACAGTTATTTTGCAACATTATTACTAGATGTTATTTTTGCTACTTATATGTATCTAATGTAATGTAATAAATAAAAAAAATGTCTGTAAAGCTAGAAATTCTTTTAGTGATGAGTAACAGCATGCTAAGTGTGAATGGCGTTTGGCATCGTTGTAAATGTACCTATTGTTGGCAAATCTCAAACTCAAAAATACATAACAATAATATAGGTATCTACTATCTACTCGCAAATGGCCACACGGAAGCAATATTATCGTCGTTATGACTGTAGACCAAGAGCTACTTTACACTTTCAAAAATATAGGAGCTGATGACGTGCAGAGCTGATGCCTGCTAGATTATGGTTATTATACTTATGCTATGACTATGACTCATATATATCTAAAGTCATAACGACGATAGTATTGCGTCCTAGTGGCCATTCGCGAGTAGGTAGTGGATACCTATAATATTATTGTTATGTATTGTTTGAGCCCCTGATGAATGAAATCGCCAGATTTGGCAACGATGGGTATATTTACAACGATGCCAAACGCCATTCAGAACTAAGAAACGTCTGCGCGGGTGGACATTCTCATAAGATATTTTTAGAGTGGGCGGTAAATTAGTGTCCCGGCCTAAAAACGTTCAACCGCGCACTACAAGGGCGCGAACCGGTGCATTGTGAAATGATACATTTTGAATAAGGGCAAACAAAACTGTCACACTCCTGCGCCCAGTAGGCACGTGTGTATACAAAATATTCATTTAAACTTCTAACAATATTTATTATTAATAGGATTTGGCATATTTATGGACAGTTTGTTGTGAGTTTCTGGGGTAAGGCGATCTTGCGCCCTTTTGCTTTGTTTATGTTGTGACAATATACAAAATCACAATGTATAATAGTGATAATATTATATTATGCCATACCTACCTTTTGGTTGAAAAAAAATCGAAATAATAAACTAAATTTTGTATTAAACAGGCCGCGCAGATGTTCCTTTTTTTAAAGAACAGTAGTAAAAAAGTTAAGATAAGTACTTCTCATTTTTCGGTAGGTAATCGTAGTAACTTGGAGCAGGTGGTTGAGTTTGTGTATCTGGGTAGTATGTTTACGAGAAGGTAAGGCTGATAGAGGTATTGAAAGAAGGGTAAATGCCGGTAACTCCATTAATGGAAGACTGAATGCCGTTGGCACTGAAAAAAACAACTGTTAAAAGAAGCGAAGCTAGCAGTACACAATGGAATCCTGGTACCTACCCTGATATATGGCAGTGAGGCATGAAACTGGCAGAGGAAGGATGAAAGTAAACTGAATGCTGTTGAAATGAGATCCCTGAGGCGTATGTGTGGTAAAACCACGTACGATCGTGTGAGAAATGTAAATATCGAAAATAGAAAAAAAATAATGGAATACGTTTTCATAGAATGAAATAGAATCAATATTTTTTTTTTACATTAGCTCCACATAGGAGGACCCAAGGAAAATAATTACCCTCAGGGCCTGTGTCATCTTTGGGGATGCTGTGTGGAAGGGTCTTTTTTGGGAAAGGAAGTTCTGAGTAGGAAAAGGGTATTAGGGGTGGGTAGGAATCTGGGGGTCAGTGTGTCCAGGAGCGACGGACTTATGAATCCATCCCTCCCATTGCGGTGCAAGGCGATGTTCCGAGAGAGTACGGCTTGAGAAATCGAAGGGACTCCCTCAACCATTCTCTCCCGATCCGGCAAGCCAGATGGTGGGCGGGCGCGTTCACTACCCTGCACCAACCTCACGCCATAAACCCGGGTACCCCGGCTAAGTCACCAAACGTTGCGAATCACTTAACCTAGACCTACAGTTTGGGAGGCGGGTATGGGTACCGCTGCCCCGGGAACCATTTATTCGATAACCAACACCTCTCCATAGGTCCCCCTAAGTGGTTCACTACGTTTGGTGACTTAGCAACGGGTTTATGGGGGGAGGAGTGATTGGCGGCGTATCTTTACTATTTTTTTTTACATTAACTCCACACAGGAGGCCCTGAGGAAAATAAATTCCCTTAGGGCGTATGTCATCTTTGAAGATGCTGTGTGAAGGGTCTTTTTGAGGAAAGGAAGGAGTGAACATGGGTCTTGAAGAGACCCATGTTGTAGGAGGGAGGAAACACAGAGGCCGGCAAATCATTCCACAGCCGAGCTGTTGAACTCAAGAACGAGTCGTAGAAATGACCCGTTCTCATGTGACACGCACGTGTTTTGCGTCGAAAATACATCAGTTTGTCTATTTATTTACGGTCTTACAAACAAATATATTTAAGTTTTTTTTTACATTCTTTTTTTGCTTTGACGTAAAAATTAAATTAGAGTGCATGAGGTGAAACAAACCTATCTTTAGAAAACGGTAAGCAGCTTACAAGGAATGTACACTCGGAAGCCGAAATAAATAATTTAGTATGCACGTGAAACCTTTATTAGAAAAATTAGGAATATGCGGAAGACGTAAAAATAAATGTATAGTGTAAGGACGTGAAAAATATATTAAAAGCGGTATAAGAAATACAATAAATATACACTCGGACGCACAAAATACTTTCAGTATGGACGTGGAACGTTTATTAGAAAAGTTAGACGCAAAAATTAAATTAGAGTGAAGGGACGTGAAACCTATACTAAAAGAAACCTACAATATACAAAAAATATACACCCGGACGTTAGTATGTACGTGACGCAAGAAGTGTATGAAAGTATAATAAACATCAAATCCTGAATAATTATGAATATTAAAAAATCATGATATTAGCGATTATTGTGAGCATTATAAATGGCAATATTCACAAAAACAATTTGAAAAAAATAACTAGAAGTGATGGACGCCCAAAGACGGATTTACGCACGGACGCAATAAGTGTAGTGGAACCTATATATATATATATATATATATATATATATATATATATATATATATATATATATATATATATAAATATCTACATTATATTTGGGGCACGTTCGTGTAAGACTACCATTCAGAATAGAAAGTTACTTTTTTATATGAATACCAGACATGAGTTCCAACTGCTCCCGTCTGGAGCCAGTGAGACTATGGCATCCCCAATTGGGGTATGTAGTGAGGCTGAATGTAGTGGGGAGGGGAAGGAGACGGGAAGGATATGGGGAAGAGGAAGGTGGAGAAGTACCTGGCTATTCAGATCTGGTCACCAAACACGGCTAAAGCCATTTAAAGCAACGTTTCAATTCTGAATTGTGGTCTTACACCAGGGCGATACTAAGAGTATCTTCCACTCTGGAACGTCCCGCAAATATACTAAGTATTATTTTTAATTAATTAATTGTGAAATGATACAAATTAATCAAATAAAATTTATTTGCAACGCCGGGATTCGATCCCGCGACCTCCGGATTGCGAGTCAAGAGCCTTACCGCTAGATCACGCCAGCCGCCGTGAAATGGCTTCAGCCGTGTTCGACCGCCAGATCTGAACAGCCAACCTTACTCTTCCCCTCGCTCATCTCCTTCTCCTCTCCACTACATTCAGTTTTACAACATGATTTCTTCATTGGCTTCAGACGGAGCGGTTGGGACTCTTGTACGGTCTTCACCAAAAAAATTAAAAAATTTCAAAGTTCTGGGAAAAAACAGAGTAAAAGGGCATGGATAGGTGTCCAGGAGTGACTGCTGCGGTGCGAGTCGATACGATGGGTCGAGAAAGACCAGCAGGAGAGGTCAAAGGGTCTTCCCAAAGCGTCCTCTCCCCACCCGCCAGCGACCCAGCTGGTGGGGAGACGCTACCGCCGCCAAGACTTAAACACACCTCTCCTGATGAAAACAGGCACCTCCGTTATGACACCAAACGTAGCGAACCACTTGGGGTGACCTATGGTAGAGATGTTGGTTATCCACTAACTGGTTCCCGGCACGGCGACCTGTAAAATGCGATTTTCGAGTAAAATATATGCACGAAGTTCCAATCTTGATCACCGTGTAAAAGCATATTCTACTCGTACAATAAAAGACTTTTAGAACAAAAGTTTTTTGAGTTTCCGCTGCAAGCGCAGCGCGAAAAGAGCAAATGTTGTTTTGTTCTTCAATTTTTTGAAGTGAAAACTTCTGTAGCACCGTTGTGATTTAAAACTCGACGAAACGAAAAATAACGACACTAAAAGAGACAAACACGTACATACATCTATAGGATTTAGCCTGCGAGATAATTAGATAGTGTAATCGGTCTCCTCTTTGTGCGGTGCTTCGTAGTCTATCGGCCTCCTCTTTGTTCATTACTTCGTAGTCTCCCCACTCTTGCCTACTTCAGTTTTTTGAAGATTTCATTTCTACCTCTTGTAAATTATCCACATAGCATCCCCAAAAATAACATAGGCCCTGAGGAATTTATTTTCCTCGGGGCCTCCTGTGTGATATTTCTATTTGAAAATTTGAAGGTCTTCAAAGGCATACATGTAACGCGCTAACAACTTCGATTCTAATGAGTCTAGTTTTTGCACTGATTATTCGTGGTGGAATTCCATTGTATTAGAATTTGAAATTAAAACACTTTTGTACTTTCTTCCACTAATTTATATTTTACCAGGACCGGTTTCATCCTATTACGGACATTTTCAGACTGGTAAATGAAATTCTTATGCTACGGTATTTATACACACTTAGACAGGGGTACACAACATTGTCTCTATATAATGAATGCTTCTATTTTGTCAATTTTAATGTATTATAAGTTATTTTGTTAATTTTAGGTACATACAGGTAATTATAAAGTTTATTATTAAAATTATGAATGATGTTACATATTAAATAGATATTTTTACTTCAAATGAGTATACATGAATTTATATAATTTAGGTATTTATATTATTTATAAATAAATACCATAGTGCATCAATTTTTGTCAATTAAGCCCTAAGCAACAAGGAGGGAATAACCCAACATTACCAAAATAAAATATCAGTAATCACAAACCTTTTAAATTATATAAATTCATGTATACTAATTTGAAGTAAAAATATCTATTAAATATGTAACATCATTCATAATTTTAATAATAAACTTTATAATTACCTGTATGTACCTAAAATTAACAAAATAACTTATAATACTTAAAATAACTTAACTGCCTTAAATATAGTTATTTAGTTATTACTGTAGTTGTTTACGTTATTTTTTTGTGCTGATTTAAAAATTGGAATAACAAGACCTTTTTTCAGTAAGCTAGGAAAAATTCCTTCTTTTATACTAAGATTAATTAAGTATGTGAGTGGTTTGAGTAGTTGTTGGCTTACTGTTAAGATAGTTTTGGAGTCCACACCATCGGGTCCCGTTGTTGTGTTATTCTTTAGTGATTGAATTATTTTATTGGTCTCTTCTAGTGTAATGTTTTGTAATCTGAAGTGTCTTTTAATATTTTCATTGCTGATGTTAGTGGCAGTGTTTTGAGGTTCCTGAATATCTTGGAGAGGCTCTGATTTTTTTTATATTTTCAGCTAGGCTAGCTCCTATATTAGTGCAGTACTTGTTAATGTAATTGAGGATACGTGTAGGAATGTCGTGGAAGTGGATTTCTTCATCATCAATAAGTTAATTTTTTATGGTATCATCTTTGTTCCTCTGTGAATGCGTACTTTCCCTCAAAATTGACCATACGCTTTTTGGGTCGTAGTTTGCTGCTATAAGTTTGTTTCGATAATACAATTATTTGGCTTTACGTATTATTTAAGAACACATGTTTTTGTACCTTTTGTAGAAAAAATAAAGCGGAGTGTCATAAAGGTTCAGTTTCATTTGTTTGTGTAGTTTATCCCTTTTTTTAATGCTGTTTATAATGCTTTGGGTAATTTATTTTTTAAGTCTTACTTTGCGGTGCGGATAGGTATGTATATCGTTTTGGTATGTTGGGTGATGAGAATTTGTAGATGTGTTATGAAGAAATTCCAGGCCTCTTCTGCCGTGTTAAATTTTGTAAGATGTTCCCAAGTTTGTTTTTCTAAACATTGATTTAGATTAACGTAATCAATTATTTTTTTTTGCGGTGTTATTTTGGAAACTTGATTTTCTAGTTGGCGAAGTCGGACCTATCATAGTTGTGTAGTGATCTGTGATTGTGGATTCGTATACAGCACTACATATTTGACTTTTTGATTTAACCATAAAGTGATCTATACATGATTCTGAGTCTTTGGTTACTCTGACTTGCATTTAGTCTTCAAACAACACAAAAAACGCCCAATTAATTTTCAAAAAAAATTTCATTATTTTTTTTTTTAATATCGTATTTTAAGTGTTGACAGTCTGAAATTAATATATACTGCTGTAAAATGATTTTGCGAAACATTCATTGAACAGTGGTATTTTTTCTTCCACATTTAATACTTAACATTTTCACCCCGTTTCACAAAGTAACCCCTCGCTCCCCCAGACAGTGTTGTGGGTAAAGTAAGCGGTTCAGTGGAGTAAAGCCTAGTGGGTTGGGGCCAGTTTACTGGTGGTTGCTCGTACGAATAATAAAAACACCATTGAAATGTGTACACGCGCAATAAAACTTGATTCAACGGCTGACTCCGGCAGAGATATGCAAATTGCTGAAATATTACGATGAGGTACTATTTTTATGTAAATTTATGGGAATTCGTGTTTTAATTTATTTTTTAGAGCAATTAAATAATAAAAATACCTACAGGTCTTATATGTCTTCCACAGATTAACTACAGTAGAAATATTATTTTACTTCGGTGAGCTGCGAAGCCATTTTTTTTTTTACATGAGCTCCACACAGGAGGCCCTGAGGAAAATAATTTCCCTCAGGGCCTATGTCATCTTTGGGGATGCGTGGAGGGGTTTTGGGGGAAAGGAAGGAGAGGAGAGTTCTGGAAAGGAAAGGGGTTTAAGGGGTGGGTAAGAATTTGGGGTTCAGTGTGTCCTGGTCATCTGCATCCAGTACCTAGACAAACCTCACCCCATTAACCCGGGCACCTCTGCTAAATCACCAAAAGTAGCGAACCACTTGGGGTGACCTATGGCAGAGGTGTTGGTTATCCAATAAAGGTTCCCGGGGTGGCGGTACCCAATCCCGCCTCCCAAATTGCCACGATACTCTTACAGAATACTTTTTTTACATTAGCTCCACACAGGAGGCCCTGAGGAAAATATGTCATCTTTGGGGGTGCTATGTGGAGGGTCTTTTTAGGAAAGGAAGGAGAGAAAGTTTTGGGAAGGAAAAGGATATTAAGGGAGAGTAGGAATCTGGGGATCAGTGTGTGTGTTACGTACGTATGAATCCATCCCTCCTACTGCGGTGCAAGGTGATGTTCCGAGACACTACGGCTGGAGAAATCTGGAGAAAGGGTCTCCCTCAACCATTCTCTATATAGGAATTAAAGAAAAACAAATTTATAAAAATACCAATTATTACGAACGACCTGTGTATCGGGGCTATCATCAAAGCTATGGGCCCAGAGAGTGTTTGTTAGGTTGCTTCAAAAACGTGCGAAATTTTTATTTCGAATTTTCTATCGAGCACCATTTTATATGTTTCCATATGTCTAAAAATCTCTTTTACTCCTAACTCTGCTATGTCATTGACAACTTTCGTAGAATATACAACAGTTTTAGCTTTGATGTAATCACCGTCATCCTTCCAGGTCTTATTAACATACTTAGTCAAAAATTCACACGGAGCGATGATTGTGTTGAAAAAAGTCAATGTATAATTTGTAACAAAATATTATAAGCTCTTAGGCAAAATGAGAGCATTGTCAAGGGTTACACGCTTCAGAACATCTTCCAAGCCTTATCTTTCGAGGGCTGGTCCTCTGTTTAATTTCCAAGAAAACTTCATCACCGAAGAATGCAAAAACAACAAGCCCTTCAAACAGTTACGAAAAATGTTCCATCTTTTATATAGCAGTTTTTGCAAGTGATTGATGTATCTTCAGTATAATGTAATGTTATAATGTTTCCTTAGTCTGGTAGGATTATTTTATTTGAAGAACATCACACGCACTCACGCAGTAGAAGTTGCGGATTGGTTATTATTTTTCCTCACAATTGCTTTGACAGACAGAGGTTATTTTGATCGATAAAAAGAAAGTGTAATATCCAATCATTCATTTGCAGTTCATTCACAATACATTTAATACGAAATACGCACAAAACTCCTTGCTCGAGTGTATCTACAAATTTTATGATGCCCTAAAATATACTCACGTTTTCCATTTGAATCGTTTAAAATCAAACTAACCTTAAAATATACTTAAGTCAAAACTATTACTTCTTGAAGAAAAAGATAACAATTTTATTACCTTATTCTTCAATGATATATTACAATATTACATTGATGGGAATAACCTATTGATGGGAATAGCAATTTGATGACCCAGATGCAATGATAGCCATGTTCGATGGAGTCATAAGAAGTAAGCTGGAGTATGCTAGTGGTGTGTGGACTCCTCACCAAGCTAAATATATTAATATGCTAGAACAAATTCAGAAAAAGTTCCTTAGGTATGTCTATATGCGGATGAATGGAACGTACCCGAGATTCATGCACCATATGGAATTACTTGAGGCAACAGATAGATTTAGCTTGGAAACTAGACGTTATGCAAATCTTGCAATTCTTAGTTTTAACATAATCCATAATCGTATTGACAGCCCATTCCTCTTGGAATGTTATGGCTTATACGTGCCTGAAAATTTCAGCCGTAGTCGTCGACACGACTTGTTCAAAATACCATACGGCAGAACAGATGTTCTAGCACAGCATAGCATGACAAGAGGAATGGTGCTGTTGAACGAAATATCGGAAACACTAGATATATATAACTCTTCTTTAGATAGCCTTACGATTTTTTTGTATAATAATCATCTTCCTAGGTGTTAAGACTGTCAAAATGAGAAAATTGTACAGTAATTGGATAAAAAATCTGTTGTACAATTAAAAAAAAAAAAAAAAAAAAAAAAAAAAAAAAAAAAAAAAAAAAAAAAAAAAAACCTTTAAAAGTTACAAAAAAGATAGTTTTTCTTATTAAAAATTGTTTATGATTTCTTGTTTATCATTTTCTTTTTACCACTGTTTACTATATACCTACTACCTATATATGTTTAATATCCACTTGATTCCTAATCAGTAACCATAATAAAATATTATAAGTGGAACTTAACTGGTTTATGTTGTATTCACTATTTAATGTACAATTACTTTATAAACTCGTAAAACTGTACGTTTCCTAAATAAACTTAAATTTAAAAAATTAAAAAATATTGTATATCTGTCATTTTCCGACTCTACTACGTTACCCATCATCGTAATTACTCAAAGTCTCTAATAAGGAACTCCACTGAAAAATATTATGAAAAAATATGTTCATATAGACCAATAAACGCTGATTCTGAATACATAAGTTTTATTTAATAATATTAAACGCGGAGTTTTTAAAAAATTATTAAAGTCCATTTTTAATCGGGTCGTAAAAATAAGCCGTCAAGTCGGCATTATGGAAATTTTAGTGGTGACGTCACTGTTCGACGTGTCGTGACATCACGTAAAGTCATTGTATGGGAATGTATGATACGAAATGACACAAGCCATCGTATTAATTTATTCGTTCATTTACATACTGTTTATAGAGCAAAACCCACAGGAGATTTCTTTTTTACATTGGCTCCACACTTTCAATTTGGGAGGCGGGAATGGGTACCGCCGCCCCGGGAACCTTTATTGGATAACCAACACCTCTGCCATAGGTCACCCCAAGTGGTTCGCTACGTTTGGTGATTTAGCGGGGGTTCATGGGATGAGGTTTGTCTAGATTTTGGAGGCGGATGACCAGGACACGCTGAACCCAAATTCCTCCCCACCCCTTAAACCCTTTCCCTTCTCAGAACTCTCCTTTCTTTCCTTTCCTTAAAAACCCTTCCACACAGCATCCCCAAAGATGACATAGGCCCTGAGGGAAATTATTTTCCTCAGGGCCTCCTGTGTGGAGCTCACGTAAAAAAAAACACTGAAGGTCCTGAGGTAAAAAATCCCACAAGGCCTATGTCATCTTTGGGGATGCTGTGTGGAAGGTCTTTTCAAAAAAAGGAAGGAGATGATGTTCTAAGAAGGAAAATAATATTATAATAACATTATGAACCAAATTCTTAAGTCAAAACATTCATAAATGAATTCCTATTTTTTTGAGCCGTACGACTTGGAAATAAATTAAACACATTGGTTGAACGCATAAACTAATGTTTTATATGAAACTGCCACAACCCTACGAGGAACGGTTGTGTGGCTTTTTCGCAGTAGGGGAGACCGGGGCTAGTTGACTATAGGCCTTAATAGACTCAGCGGTGATAACTTGAACGGTTCTCAAGAAAGGGCGCTCTAAGTCCTTCCCATCATGAAAATAGCCGGTGCGGATTAGTATTTGTGTTCATTTGGATCCCTACGCATGTGTCGGTTTATATAGTTCTGATTTTCTATATTTGGCTTTGGTAAGTAACTTTTTTAGTGCAATTTATTTTATTATTGCTATGCCCTAATTAAACAAGATCATATAAACATATACTGGATGCTAATTATGCTTCTTTTGTGAGTGTATAGCGATAGTTCTGTTTTTTGTGGGACTGGTCGTTTACTGGAAATAATGCTTTAAAATTAAAAATGGCGACTTGGGCTTATCGACTCAGTGGCGTTGGGGTTAATCGACTCGCTGAGTAAATCGTCGTCATCAGTAAAAATATTTTACTGATGACGGCTAGGATTCTGAAGATGAAACTTCATGCCTGATTTGCGATGAGCCCTACACATGTAATGTTCCTGGGGAAGAATGGGTGAAGTGTATGATCGGCCAATTATGGGCTAACAAAAAATGTGTATCTGGCAACGCTACCTACTACCAATGCATCAACTGTAATTCAGATGACGATATGTAATGTTTATAATGTGTAATAAATTTTCATGTGTAAATTTTGACTGTATTCTTTTTCAATTCGATATTGACTCATTTGAGTCAACTAACCCACTACTATGAGTCGAATAGCCCCACACCCGGGGATTGTTGACTCAGCGGGAGGGTTTTTTTTGTAAACATAATTGCTGACCTGTAGGTGGATGTTTTAACTTGTTTTATCAAATGATCACATAGTCAAATGTGTATGTTACATTATTGGATTAACAGTCCATGGTGACGAGTCTTCATTTTTTTTTTAAATCACGAAGTGAAAAGTGGGTCAACTAGCCCTGGTCTCCCCTACACTTAAGTTTGGATTTGAAACCAAAATACTTGAGCTAAATAGTATTTTTTTTTTAAATCAAAGGTAAAGGTTTTTTTTAATCAAAGGTGTGGCAAACATCTGGTACGGAAAAGTACAACCGTATTTATGGTGTTTTTAATTATAAAACATAGGCCATTAAAGAATTGAATTTTTCATATTTGTAGGAACAAAGTTGGCAATTTTGTGAGTTATTTTCTTAACCAACATATCATGAAAATATAATGAAAAATAAAAAAATGTAAAACATTTTAAAAAAGGCATTTTTGGGTCGAAAATTTAAATTTATATAGGACAAATTTGTGTTCCTAAGTAAATGAGTAATTTGTAATTTTATTTTAAGCCAATAATTTATACAACTTTCTTTAATTTATGCTTTTATTTCATACCTAGTGCGTAGGGAATATTTTTTTAATAATTATCATTCACTCACAAATAATTTCCAAAGTTGCCTCTGGAATCATAAAAATCGATTATTTAATCACCTATACGTTATAATATGAAATTCATATAAATAAAGTAGCATGCAACCATACTAGATATTTGTTAAACATTTTGATTCAAAAATTCAGTTTGGACAGATATTTTAGACTCACATCCACATATAAGTTCAGCTAAAGCGGTTCCTCTAAATAATATAGATTTATAAATGAAATTGTATAGATATTTATTTTTTGAAAAATTAAACTCATATCCGTTATTTACAGCAATTTCTTTTACTATAGAAAGTTCAGAAAGAAAATTATTATTGGACATTGGGATATTTAGACATTTTTTTCTTAAATAATACCTACTTACAATACTGGCTCCACCCCTACCATAATAATACATTGTTCCCATCCACATTTCAAAACTGTCAAATCAGTATACATTTACCCTGAAGAAGGAACGGTCGTTCTGAAACCGGTCGGATTTACTCAAATATAAAAGAGGTTCAAACCAAGTTAAATTGTTTCATTTATCTATAATGGATAACCACAAAGTTATATCTACATGCAAAAGTATAATATAGATTTAATCTAAACGATATTGACAAAATTATAACATCTGTATCTGTAACGAAAATTAAATTTTTCGGCATTCAATGAAATACCTTTTCATACATTTTTCATGAAAATAGCCAAGGGTTTCGTGAATATCGTTGATATTTGGGGATTTGCTTTCAATCTGCCGAATACCTCGTAGCAGTGGCCGGCCACTATTTGAGAAACTAAACCGAAATCCATTTTTCGTCGTCCTTTTCCATTCATGGTGGGGCAAGCGTGTCGGTTTTTTACGATTTTTTTCCACTGGAAAAAATTGTTGTTGAAACTTTACGGTAGAATTAACGCTCCCTCGGAAGCATCGCATTGGTTCGGTATGGGCTTTTTTACCCTTTTTAATTTGCATATACCTCCGCCAGTGAAACGAGAACTTTACATTTGGAAATATCTGAGGAACAATAGATCCAAGGCTTTTTGGTAGCATTATCCGCACACGGGTTTTACGATCTACATATCGTTTCAATGCAGATTTTTTTCAAGTCGTGATTAAGAACCCTTCTTCATTCAACGCTTCCCCGATATTAACTCATTCTTTCTGAAAAATGTTCATTTTGGAACCGTTTGCTGGAAGACTGTTTTCAAATGAGAATTTTGGTATTGGAAAATCTTTAAAATAGTTTTTTGTTGTACTAGCACAATCCCGTGAAAATTCACGCAATGTTATAATAATAAAATTTGTGAAGCTGAAGTTATACACAAAATACAAAATATGAGGATCATTGCCTGACAAAAATAAATATTGTCAATTTTCTATAATATAATCAATTTATAGTTAAAATGCATAATTGTTTTAATAGTTAAGTTTTTAATTCAGAGAAAATAATCATGTTTGCACATAATTTATTACACATTGTAGTTACATCGCTTAAATAATTTTTAAAAAAACTACTATTATTACGTACATAAATTATATATAATTTTGTAAATTTAATGTAGTTCCTCTTATAAGTGTACTATGTATTATAAGTTCACACTTCTAAACACATAACCTAACATAACTTCATCTCTTTTTAATATTGTTTATAATAGTATTAACTCTTTACGTTGTAAATCTTATTGTAATTCCTCCAACTTGTTATCAGTTACCTGGTTTATGCTTTTCAGTACTACTAACTTACCTGCTTATCTCATTTGTTGAAAGTATGTAATGTGTGATTTATTCAAAAGTGCGTAGAAAGATATACCAAAAATAATATTTTTTAGCTGACGCGTACCCGGTGGTGCTCGGGGTTATAACTGGTTTAGTGTACACTTTTACGGTTGTGAATTCTATTATTTCTGGAAGCTAAATAAAGGTAAAAATTAAATGAAAAATTAAATTAAGTAAGTAAATATTTAATTATTTTTTTCACTTGATCGCGCCATGTCTTCCTCGGGCGCCATCGACGTATTTTACCATTCACTTCCACATACATAATAAAATTCTCCTTACAACCCTTTCATCGTTCATCAAATAGCCTAATTTTACCGTACATAATTATTTGTTTCACTTGATCGCGCCATGTCTTCCTCGGGCATCCCCAAAGTTTTGTACCACTCACTACTGTATACCACATTATTACTGTTAAAAAAAAACTAAATTATTACATTACTTTAATTCGACTACATATATCATTCCACTGCGTAGATAATGCATTAAGTCTTCCTCGGGTGTCCCCGACTTTTTCTATCATTCACTACTGTACGCCATATTGTAACTGTTAAAAAAAACAACATTTTATCGACTTTAATTGATTCAAATGTACGATCAGAGCGAGGAAATTAACTGATATTTACCAAAAAATAATATTATATTCCAAGTAAAAAGTGAAGAGATAGTTCCTTCGGACTCCAACTGAACTTCAAACTACGTCACGAGCTTGCGAGTGGCCCGACGTTTTTTTTTCCGAAAAGTGCCTGTAGGAGCGAACCTTGTTAAGGTACATTTTCTACCGTGGGTGTCAACACATGACCTGTTGCTACTATACATATAACAATTGTACACAGTAGCATTTGCATACTGCTACCTAACAACGTATGCGAGGGCAATGGAGGTCTAGTATCATTTATTAAATGTAGAGTTATAGCGGGGTAATTAAATAAAATCCACACTTTTCTTCTATAAACACAATTAGTCATTTATTGGATGGGTACAATCAATTACACAAGTAACCAGTTCAATAATCGTAAAAAACAGTAGTAACGTAAACGTACCATCTACAACAGTAGCTTTATGGTTATTATTATTATAATAACTCCAAAGGACACTTGTTATCCTTAACTACCTACTCGTCACTTTATACAAAAGATTCACCAGTGCCTTGAGCTGATCTCAGAGGGCAGACTTCGACTTTTACTATTTTCCTGGAGCTCAGCGCGGGACTCCCCGGCAGGCCAAAACGCAAAACTCTAAGGTTTCGCTTGTCTTTATATACGTATTAGCCCGCTGCCCTAGCGGCAGCGATAGTAAGGGACAACCAATGCAAGACAGAGAAAGTATTCGAGCGTGAACACTTCTCAAAATGCGCTCGAAATAACTGTATTTGTTACAGTCCTTGCAAGAGCCTTGAAGGGGTAATCATCTATACCAGGGCGAGTAAGTGGTGGGTCCTCCAATGTTGCTAAGGGGAAAGATCTCGAAATTTTAATTTAAGTATTTAACACTTTCAGCATTTCTTGGTGCCTACTAACTGTGGGAAAAGTTCTAAAAACCGCATTCTTTCATAAAATGCAGGTTAATCAATTGACACATTTTCGAAGGTTAAAAAAACTTACTCTTTTCAAATATATCAATCAAAATAGAGATAAAAGTCGTCGGCTTATTCAAATACATTATTTGAAGGATAATAAATACACTTAAAATTATCCAAATATTTTTAAAGTATTATTTTATTTCACCGATAAGTAAATTATTTACTAGGACTTTTAGAATGTTAAACATTTTTTTCAGATTTAAAGATATTTTTAGTGGGCATGGGCATTCAAGCCAAGAGTCAAAAGTTTCCAATATCCTGATTTTCAATTCAAACAAATTGATTTCTAACTTTCTTGGCTGATTTTACTTTCATCGAAGTAAGTTCAAACTTCCTATTTCTGTACCATTTTACTTTCACCAGGCTACATTGAGAAAATACGTTTTATGGCGTAGATATTTTTTCTCTTTTCAAATATTTCAAACTTTAACCTTGTGCTCAAAGCTTCAGAATTTTAATTAAATTCACATTACGAAACGTAACAAAAATCAACAGCCAAAAACGCATAAAACCCGCCACACACGGTGACACATTGTCGTGTAATTCGCAAAACGAAAAATAAATTCCTGCTTTGCGTGTGCAAATACATTTTTCAGAAAGTACAAAATATTCCCAGCGCCACATGTGGCGGAAGGAAAAGTAGAGAGGGGGTAGCTACTAATGCGACAGCTCCTCTCCACTGCAACAGCCGGTGCCAACAATTAGAGCTTTTTTTACCAAAGTCCGCTCGAGCCTTTTTTCACTGCGGTTAATTTAAGTTTCACAGGCCAAAGGGGCGTTTGTATTTATCACAGTGTTATTCGTTTTAGCTTAGGGTTTTTTTGCAATTGCGAAACAAGAGTAGTAGTTTTCTCTATACATTGAAATGTAATGGAATTGAAAAATTAATTAAATAACATCTTTGCTACCACGAAATTTGTGACTAAGATAACCGGAAAGAGCTATTTGACAATCTTTAATCATTGACGAAGATAACATCGTCAACTCACCCAGTTGCGACAGTTACCTTCTGTATCTGTCTGTTTCAAATTTCAATGGAGTAATCGATAATATTTACTTTATGAAATTCAAATTTTAATATACAAATTCATTGTCGTTCTACCTGACCATTTGCATAGTCTGATTGCGGTAAGTGATTTCCTTAAGAAGTTTAGGTTCTTGCTGGTAATTCGCTTTTAAACGTTCTATGACGCAAGAAGATATATTGCATCATTACCTCCATGGCTCTGTCGGTGATGACGTAGAAAATTGGTGACCCTAACTTTTTCAGAATATTTTGAAGACCTACTTTTTAAAGACACTTTTAACTTCATTGTTATGAAATTGTAATGAAGATCGTGCTGCTTCCTCTTCAACTCTGAAATCCAAGGTTTTTTGCGCACCCGAAAGCCGCAATAGAATCGCGTAATTTAATTATCTGTCACCGGAACGGTTACGCAAAGAAGGTCTGCGCAAATTATGCACATATGAGAGCTTTTTGCTTAATTTTATTTTTTGGGCTGTACGTGTAAACATTGGCAAGGTAGGTACTCAAAATCTCGGGATGGGTGATGCCTTGGTTTCAGGGGCGGAATAAATATCACTTTAAACGGGAAACCTGTATTCTAACAAATTTATCCAGATAAAATATTTGTTCTTTGCGTATTCAAAAGTTCTAAAAAATTTTTTTTCTGATAAGGTTTGCTACAAAATTATATAGTATAAACTCAGAAAGCTTTGAATAAACGTGAACTGATTATCCCGGTTTAAAAATTATTTATCAAATCGATAGCTAACTGTCTGTATCAATGATCATACACCTTTCTAGCCACGTGGCTTACTCCAGGGCTTGCATCTTGGTCCTATACTATTTAACATACCTATTTATTAATGACCTTGACAACATTTTTTCCACCATCGTATATTAATACTTGCAGAAGACCTGAAAATTTACAGATATATTTATAACTACTTAACAAAAGAATCTTATTAAGTATTCCGAGCTACTACTAGCTAAACTACTGCTTTGTCCCAAGTTATGAGATTTTATATTAAATAAATCTATGGGCGTAATAATTTCACTTATTTAATAAAAAAAACACAACTTATAATACACATTTGTATAAGTTTCTTCTTCTTTGGCTACGGACAAAGATGATTATAATGCTCATATTGGTTAATCGTCGCAAATGGACACATCAGACAGCTGAGTGGCTGCGGGTTTCTGTGGCTTTGAGTGAAATGGCAAACATAGTTTGAGTGTATTCAGTACAAAGAAAGCATCCCATTGTTATTAATCCCACTACAATATCAAGTGTCACGGCTACAATCCACGGAGTTCGGGTAACTTCAGTAGTTGAACGGTTCAAAGGCAAACTACTAAGGTTATTTATTCACCGGAGAGAACTTGATAGGGAGACCTAATTATTCAAACAACACGTGAGACGTGTATTAATGACTTGGAGTGTGTTAAATTACACGTTTCATTTTGCAAAACTAACCTAGACGGTTTAACACGGTTTTTAATTATTTGCTAAATTAAAAATAATTGAAATAATTTTAACAAGTAAAATACGTTATTTTTTTCAATGTTTTTGACGACTTTGAAGAAGGTGGATAATAACTTAATCACGAGTAAACACATGTGTTTTAAGAACACGGAAAAGATTTTTTTATCGTTTTCAGCTCAATTTGTTTGCCTTGTTGTTCACCAATTGTTTATCAGTAATAATCAAAATAATTTCAATTTTTTTTACGTACTGACTAACCCGCATTTGCAAAATATTTTCTACAGGATTATTAGCCTTAAGAGGCCATCCATAAATTACGTCACACCTTAAGGGGGGGGAGGGGGAGTAGGGAAGTGTGACATTGTGTGACAAGGGTATGGGAGAATCATCAGCTCTGTAATGTCACCTGTAAAAAAAATTTAACTACAGCTTTGATTATTTTTAGATGTAAAATTGCAAAATATGTGACGTCACACTAGGGGGGGGGGTCTCACAAATGTGACGACGTGTAACAGGGCAGGGGGTGGTGGGGAGTCAAAAAATCATAAAATTCTAGTGACGTAATTTATGGATGGCCGCTAACGCCCCTCTTGGATTACTATTTATCAATAGAAATTAGTAAATAACGTCAGATAAGTTTTAAGATTTTCACGGCCAAAAGCATTTTCGTTATTTGTTTTTGGGGTGTTATGCCGTGTTGCGCTACCTTCTTCATTAGCCAACGTTTCGGACATCGTTGCAGTGTCCATCATCAGGGCAGATCCGGCAAATCCGGTAGATGTAAATAACGTGTTTTTAAGAGAATTATTAAAATTTACTTATTTTTGTCGTCAAACATAAACATGGAACTATAAATAAATAATCTGACCTTTAAATATGCAAGCGTTTTTGATCTTTCTGCTTCAGAAAAGTCGATGTGAAAAGCCTGGTGCTAAAATTAAAACCATTTTATTTTCATGAAAAATTCGACCAAAGATCAGAAAAAAATCCTGTAACAAAATACAACGTATATCATGAATACTTTTACTTTCTCCAAAAATGAATTTATTATTTACAAGCGGATTAATAAATTATATTTAGAAACGAGATATTTTTAAACTTTCTCGGAGACTAACTTGTTTGAAAGACCTTTGCTTCAATTTCGACTGGCAAACTCTAATATATTCTTCACTGTCTGATTTTACTAATTCATTTTGGACTTAACACAAACTTGTGATGAACTAACTCTATCGCTCATAAACCTTAATTCTATTTTGGGAGTCATGATTCCAAGGACGTCTTCGGTATTTAATAACGTAGTTACTTATAGTGCTGAAAAAAATGGAGTCACGTGGGGTTAACGTATGCAATTTTAACCTTATTATATCTGTATTAATATCCTGTATCATTAACCGCTTCAGATTTTATGTCCAGGTTAAATCGTTCCCGCAGGAAAAAATTAACCCTTTCACGCACTTTTCCACAAATGATCAGTGATCACCTAGTCAATCCACGTTATGCACTTGCACTATATAAGTATAATAAATACAAAATAATACAATAACAACATGTCAAAGAGACCAAATGGGAAAATAATTCACCGACTCCAGATATTTTCACATCAGAGGGTTCGGCACGGTGGAACTCCTAATTGGGCCTATAAATCCTACCGATCCCTCAAACACAAATATTTAAAAAATCTTTTGTAATCCTACATGTATTTAAAATGAATGATTTTGGCATTTTTATATATATATTCTTTGACAAATCTAATATGCCTAAATTTTGAATGAGAGAGCTAGGAATAATGCCAGTAGCCGAAATAACAAATGGTAATATTTTTATACCTAGTCTGAGAATGCCAAATTCTTTTAATCTCATTTCCTAAATCTGTATATTTTCTTATTTTTTCAGAAACAGATTTTTGAATATTGAGGGATGTATATTACATTATTATTATTATTAAAATGCAATAGGTATTTTGAACCAAGTTACAAACTTGACCCATATGCGGGTATGTATACGCATACCGCATTGTAAGTGTGCGCAAGCACGTTTGGTTTATTTACTAATTTTCTATAATTGTACCAAAAATTGTCATAGAACACACCGTTAAGATACAATTGGTTACACAATAGCACATGCGATAGGTGACAGATTCAAAACAAATAAGATAAATCAATCATTTACATGCCAATTTATATTTTCTACGTAGAGCTCACTGTGCACACGACCTGCTTAAAGGCGACCCAATAAACTACATACAGATTTCATGAAAGCAATTCAATACATTTCATGAAAGTTGCACGATTATATTGCAAAACAACGCCACGTACGTTTACCCACCGCTTGCGGTTACCCCAAGTGACTACAGGATCAGACCTGATTATTCTGTCTAACTGATTTACTCTCAGTTTCCTATATCTTTAGTATTTATTTATTTATTTATTTATTCTTAGTACATTTACATTACAAAGGTATAATATATTGTCCTCCACACTAGGAGTTCACCTGTGTTGTAGAGGAAATTTATCAGTTGTAAATTATGAATTATAAATTGTGAATAGTAAAACAAAAGAGTGTTAATTGCTAATACAAAAAGAGAAACAATAAAAATCAAAATATAATCAATTCGACAAAAATTATAAATTAAAAGTTAAAAGTTAAAAAGATTGTAGCCAGTTTCTTATGTTTTTTTTGTATTCAATAATATTAGTTGTTTTATATTGTGTAGGAAGAGAATTGTATAGTTTTATAGTATTGTATTATAAAGACAATATTTTATTTATGGTAATTAAATTATACTTCATCTAAGTACTCCATAAAAGATCTCATGAACTCAGATCTGGTTCTTCAGAAAAATTCTTTTAAAAAATGTATAAAATATATCTATCGCTATATTAAGTCGCCCGCCTGTGAAACCTATATACTATACGAATATATATATCACCCCTTAGCTTCAGATCATTCCCTGTAATGTGGATTTCATGTATTCCACTGACTACGGGCATCAAAAAAGAGTGATTAGGAAGCAGTTTCAGTCACATTCGCGATATAAGTAATCCATCTAGACAACATCCATGATTCAATTTCTAGAGATTAATATTCCACCCCCGATTGTCTACCTTTGCCTAGGAACCAATTCGTTTAGCGAAAGTGTGCGACGGGCCTGGGCCGGTGTCAAATAGCACACTATCCGGACTTGTTCTGTTTTAGTTTGATAACAAACGGATAATTCAATTAGATCTAGCACCTGTCCTGCCGGTGTACCGCAGCGCCAGGCGCCCGTTGGCGTATTTACAAAACCTACACCGATTCAGTCCCGCCGGCGACCGAAATGAGATAGGTTTTGTTGTGCAAAATGATCCACAAATTCTACTGCATTTCCGTCGCCTACACGACTGAAATGGAATAGGTTTTGTTGAGCTAAATCATTAACAAAGCCTATACCGTTTCAGTTACGGTGACGACACTATTGTAGTTATGGAGAAGCTTTTATTTGTGCATTTACTTCGATATTTTTTTTTCTACAAATCCCACTCCATTTGCAGATGATCACCGCCAAACAATTCGGACACCCTTTCACGCCAAACAATTCAATCGCATTCATACGTTGTCCTAAAGAAACCAGTCTCACAAATAATAATTGTCCAAAATTGCGTCCAAAATCATGAAATATTGAAATCTTTAGTAGCCTGTATTTAATAATTTAAAAAACAAAGAAATGTTGGTGTACATGTCAGTACTAGAAAATTGACATACCTTTCGATTACAAAAATAGTATGCAGTTCACACGCGGAACAAATGCAACCTTCAGAAAACTAATGTAGACAAGAGTGATCGATTATACTATCTCATTCCCTGGCACGCTAAATCCTATAGATGTATGTGTTTGTCTCTCTTTACGGTCAACGAGTTTTATCACAATGGTGCTAAAGAAGTTTTCACTTCAAAAATAATTTTTCAATATATTTGGGTATTTTGGCGTCAAATTCAAAATGAAGATTTTATGAAACTGCCGTTCTCCTTAATCAGGCTTTCAAGGTGCTTTCAATATTGCCCATGGCTCTCGGATTTAGCTTCTCCTCAACCGCGAAACTTATCCGTTTTTCCTAGCTTCTTTCCGGTATTTCCTTTAGTCTCTTGCCTGTTATTTGCTCTCCGGAAAGGAAAACAAACCATAGTCACAGGTCCACAGAACAAGCGCGGAGATGTTTTTAATTTCCTGAATAATTGAACTCTGCCGTCCTACTTCTTTTGCTTTTACAAATAACAATGCAGATGGGACATTATTTAGTGTGTTAAAAAGGATAGTGATTTCGGTATTTAATATTTTATTAAATTTACTATTTTTTAATGTTATTTGCAGATAATTGTTATGAAAATATAATTCCAAATGGATAAATTCATCGTTGGTAATAGGAACTTTTTTTTTGGTACTAATGTTTGGGAGGCGGATACGAGTAACCATTTATTATATAACCAACACTTCTTCCATACGTGTAATACGACTTTTTTTTAAATGAAATGAAAATCTAAGCCATCTACGTTTTGCAGACGATCAGATACTATTCTCTGAGTGCCCAAGACAGCTACAACATATGTTACAACAGTTATCAGATCAGAGTGCGAAAGCAGGGCTGTCAATGAACATCACCAAGACAAAAGTCATGACTAATTCCTCAAAGACACATGATATCGTAGTAAACACACAACAAATGGAATACGTAGACGAGTACATCTACTTTGGACAACTTATATCACCCAACAAAACCATAGACAAAGAAATCGATAGGAGGATAGCCAATACTTGGAAGAGATACTGGTCGCTCAGTGAAGTTATGAAGGACAGAGATATGCCAATAAAAGCTAAAAGAAAAGTCTATAACGCATGTATTCTACCCTGTTTAACATACGGTTGTCAAAAGTGGACACTAAAGAAAACCTTAACAAATAAACTAAGCGTCTGTCAAAATAGCATAGAAAGAAGTGTCAGCGGAGTTAATAGAAGAGATAAAGTAAAGTTAACAGAAACAAAAAACAGAACTCAATTCAAACAGGTACATTCTGTATATCGAACACTAAAATGGCGATGGACTGGACACATGTTGAGAGAAAGGAGGCAAGAGAAATGGACCAGAACATTAACAGAGTGGTATCCAAGAGACGGTAAAAGAAACAAAGGTGAACAAACGAAAAGATGGGAAGATGATCTAAAAAAGGTGGCTGGTCCAGAATGCATCAGAGTTGCAAAGGATAGAGAAAAGTGGAAATCTTTAGAGGAGGCCTATGTCGAAAGATAAGCTGTTTCTAAAAATAATGACCCAAACGTTGATTATTTAAAATAATATTTAAATATAAAAAAATATATATATTAATTAGATTAGAAAAATGTTTATAAAGTAACAGCAATAAAGGCTAATTTAATTTAATTAACCTAATACGAAGCGAATAGACTAAAATATTAAACGCGTTATTGAGAATTGGATTTCTATTTTTATTTTACGCCTTAATTAAAATTTGCTCTAGAATTTTCGTTGGTAATATTTTTAATATCTTATTTAAAAAATGTAAATTAATAATGGCTCTCAGATTATGCTTTATGGATTTGTTCCATTGACTGATACTTAAATCTTTCTATAATTTTTTTTAAATTACTATTTCACTGATTACCTACCCACTGATGTATATATATAGACCGTCCAGTTGATTAGTCAGACAAAACTTAAAAATCGAAATTTGAGTTGAGAATGTAGTTATATTTAAAAGTGTCATATGTCATATGTAAAACCCTCCGTCTGGTACGACAGATCAGATTACTGAGATTACTCATAAACACTACCTAATCATTATATTGCAAAATTTAACAAAATGTTTACGTTTTCTGGGTCACTAGTAGGATATTTCAAAATTTCATAATAATGTACCGGACCTTTATTTCCGGTGTTATTGTGTAGCATATTTAATATATAAAACACAGACACCTATAAATAATATTTTATTTACAGTGAGCATTCGAATATTGCTTTCCTTATTATCTCAAAACTTGGTATTTGGAGATGTCTGACTAATCAACTGAACTCTTTTTATATAAAATCATGTACCTACATTTAAAAAGGCACATAATTTTATTTATTTAGAATTTTAGTATCATTTATGCACATGCAAAACAAACATAAAACACCTTCTTTGTTGGTGTTTAATTCCATGATTAGGTCATTTTAATACCTCCGTAAGCCCACTTCGTGTTAACAACCAAATCAGACATTAATTAACCAGCAACTAGCGAACCGACTATACCTTAGTACCGTTTCATGACTCAAATGGCTAAACACAATCATAAAAACAATCTGAAACAATAAAAACGCGTGCATTCATGATTTAAAGCTCCATAATACGACATTCCTGTTGTGTGAGTACGTTTCCACAATGAAATGTCGACATTATTTAATAAAGTGGAAGCAAACATTTTTATTACTTTGGCGATAGCGATTTTGTTATAAACTATGGCACTTTCAGATGTAAGGTTATTCTGACTTTCGAAATAGATAGTTTGACATTTTTCAAGACAAACGGCTAATTTTTATTTTTTTCTTAGTTTAACTTACGCGACGGCCGCGTAGTGCGGCGGTAAGGCTCTTAAAAAAATAGTTCAATTCAATTCAATTCAATTCAATTCAATTCAATTCAATTCAATTCAATTCAATTCAATTCAATTCAATTCAATTCAATTCAATTTATTTATTCTTTCAAAAACATTACAAAATTTAAAATTTTAATGCGTTTTTAAAATACATTTGTAACAGTATTACATTAAACATAAATATAAATGGTAAGCAAAAAAAAAACTATATGAGCATCAATTGAGCTTGCCTTTTAAAGGCAGCTTCACTGACGCTAAATATGTCGATATCCGAATTAATTTTGTTCAACAGCAAAATTGCTCTCCCGATCGGCATGACCATTGGCAAGTTAGTCCTGCAGGCCGGAAGATAGAACAGCCTATGCTGTCGATGGCGAAGATAACCATCGGGAATATAAAAATGAATATTCTCCAAGATAGCTGAGTTCTCAAGCCATCCACGAATCAATCTGAAGAAATGCGTAGCAATGTGTACATCCCTTCTGACACGTAAATGGTTCATTTCGAGCATACCCAAAAGAAAGTCGGTAGGATAGAGCCACGGGTAATAGCCGTACTCCCTCATGTACAGAAATCTCAGAAATTTTTTCTGAACTCTCTCCAACATGAGGGAATATTTTGCTTGGTGCGGACTCCAAATTATCGACCCACTTTCAAGTCTACTCCTTACTAAGGAATTGAATAGAATTATGAGAACCCGGGTGTCTTTAAAATTCCTTGCAGTACGCAGAACAAAGCCCAGCATTCTCAATGAAGTGCTACAAGCCATCTGAATGTGAGTATGAAATGTCAGCCTACTATCAAACATGATTCCAAGGTCCTTCATGGTGGAGACACGTTTTAGACTTCGGGCGTCCATCGTATACCGGTAATACCAGGTATGACACGCCCTAGTGAATGACAAAATTAAACATTTAGATATATTGAACTCAATCCGATTTCTTTTACTCCAGTCAATAATTCTATCAATATCTGACTGGAGTCGATTGCAGTCCTCTAGGGTTAGTATTTCTAAGAATAGTTTCAGGTCATCAGCAAAAAGAAGAAACCTGGAGTGCAGAATTACTTCTGAAATATCATTAATAAATATGGAAAAAAGGAGTGGGCCTAAATTAGAACCTTGGGGTACTCCTGATCGTACAAAAAATAGAATAGACTGGAATAGTCCATGAGATACAAACTGTTTCCTGTCTGCAAGATAGCTAGCAAAAAAGGTGAGTAGTCTCATTGAGAATCCTATTTCAGCCAGCTTATTGAGTAAGACGTCGTGATTAACAGTATCGAAGGCCTTTGAAAAGTCGTTATACGAACAATCTACCTGATGGCCTTTATCTAAAGATTTTGATACGTAATCAGTAAACACCAATAAGTTGGTTTCTGTAGATCGACCTTTTCTAAATCCGTGCTGTTCTGAAATTAAGTACGGCTCCACTTGTGGCAGTGTGTATTTATGAATAATCGATTCAAACAGTTTGGCCGGTGCAGATAGTATTGCTACTGGCCTAAAATTTTCTACAGAAGAATACTGGAAGAAAATCTGGACCAAGTGAATATGTATTTTTCATTTTTCTAATGGAAGTTTCTATATCTGATTCATCAATTTGATTAATATCGATATTCTGGGCTCCCTTTATATTCAACTTGGCAGCAATATTTGTATTTAGTAATGGAGACTCATTACTATACACGGATTGGAAGTGTGTTGCAAAAGCGTTAGCTACGTCTACTCCACGAACTTCCCGATCACAATGCGTCATGGTGTCTTGAATACCACCATCTTTTCTCAGTGATTTGACGTAGTCCCAAAACATGTTTGGATCATGCTTGATTTCGTGTTCAATAGAATTTACATATAATTGGAAAGCAGTGCGTATATTGCGCTTAACCACGGCTCTATGCACACTGAACAAATCATAGTCACCTCGACAGCCGGTAGCCTTCCATTTTTTATGGAGAGCATGTTTCTTCCTAATGCTCGCGATGGTATCTTGACAGAACCACTTCCACCTCTACTGGGAGGTTTCCTAGAGAAACAGGCATCAAAAATATTGTAAATACAAGCATAAAAATGATGTACCGCCTCATTTATAGTGCTAAAATTGTACAGTTCTTGCCAATCTAGTTGGCTCATCATATTGTACAGTTCATAAGCATCGCCCTGCCCAAAATTCCATCCACGCAAAGCATTCTTGTCATTTTTTGGTATGTTTGTAGTTTTAATGTTTTTTTTGCATGAAAAAATAAATTCTAGCGCAGGGTGATGTTTATCTTCGATAACAAGGGGAGAATCGGAATGAATAACATTTATGGATATGTTGCATAAAATTAAATCTAAAACTCTTAAATTTATGTTTTGAACGTTATTATATTGGGAGAGACCAAAAACGGCGCATAGAAAATTAAGGTCGTTTTCCGTTTCTACGGAACCGCTTGCGGAGTGCATATTGAAATCTCCGAGAACAATTACATTCTTTCCACCAATAACATCTACATTACGTTGTATTGTATCAAAAAATAATTTATATGTTTCAAAGTGAGATGCAGGTGGAAAATAAACTATACATATAAAAGTTACACACGATTTAAATGTAATTTTGACCCACAAGTCCTCGTTGACAGTTTCCAGAGCAGGTAAGTGCTCTACCTTAATAAGGCCATTCGCACTCTTTACGGCTAATAGACAGCCTCCTCCCTGTCTACGGCCACTTCCACTGTCTCTGTCTTTTCTAAATACTTTGAAGCTGTCATCGAAGAGCTCTGGATTGAACACACTTGAGTTTAGCCACGTCTCAGTGAGTCCAATTACATCATAATTGTTTATCAAAATATTAGAGTAAAATGAGGCACATTTACTCTTTAGTCCTCTAACATTTTGGTAAAAGAAATGTAAATTATCCGCAAGTCAACTGGGTTTTAAACCCGGAAGCCGCGGTGCCTTTATTTTATTTTTCCATTCTTTAAGATATGAATATTTAGGCCAATGTTCCGGTTTTAGAACTTCGGTTTTCACGGAATTTGGGATCCCTAACTTGAATGAGGCATATTCTCCCTTTGATTTAATTTTAGAGACTTTAAATGAGGCGGTACTTACAATCGACTGAAGATACGACGTTAAATCGTTGATCGAGGTTTCAGGATGTAGCGGGTACAGGTGGAAATAAGTATGGGTACCTTGCTCCTTTAAGTTGCCTATTACAGTAGCGGGTCGTTTTTTACGACCAACAACAGTCCACTGTTGGTCGCGATCCGCTAGGCGTGATGGCCCTGTCGAGGTCGGTTTGTTCGAGGGCTGCGACTCCTTTGCTGGTGTAGGTGTATGGCCGTCAGAGGTTCCAGTCGAAGACATGGATGTTTCTGGTTGCTGGACGTCCCTTTGGCTAGCAGGAATTTTTGTCCCTTTCTCCTTGCTCTTTGGGGCAGTATGGATTTTGTTAGAATTTGACCCTTTAGTCTGCGAGCGGGTAATTCTGCCTGATGTTGTGTCTAACGGACCGGGCGCGGGGGACGCGGAGGGCTCGGGGGGCACTACGGGCGGCTGCACGCATGCATCGCTATACAGCAGTTCCTTGCTGGGCCGGCGGGGGGAGCGCGGGGTTTGGGCGGCGAGCGCACCGTCACCGTCGGGCGCAGTAGGCGGGTCTTTAGCGCAATCGGCTAGTTTCGGGAATTCCGAGGGCGATTCGTTGACACTTTGTGCATTGTCATCTTGAGTTTGATTAAATACACTTTTTTCAACACGTTTTATACGCCGTAGAACATCCTTTATTAGAACGGTCTGTTCGTTAATGATGTTCATCAAATCACGGAGCGTAGGTTCTGTCATTTTAAAACACTGTTAGGTTAATAATGACTTGAAAACAGATTTTACGTTTGCACGGAAAAAAAAACACATCCGTACATCAATTAGCGGTACATAGCAGTCCATAACCTAACGTAACTAAGGTAATTTTGATAATTTTTTTACATTTTTTTCCAAGTTCAGAGTTGTCCGGTCACCCTTTATGACACGGTGCCTATATAGTGACGTATTGTAAATATAATTATACTTCTGACGAAAGCAAATAATTTCTGGCACCATATTTTCACTTTACCTGATACGCTGATTTTTTTTATTTTTTTTTTTTATTTATTTATCTATAAAAGGTATGTTTGTATTACATTATTCGATGCCTGTCTCACTAGGGTATACCTGTGTTGAGACAGGTTTCTCTCTCTGGTTTCAATCCTGGGATTGGTTTGTAGCAATTTCATCTATTCGTTTCTTCCACTCTTCCCTGTCTTGTGCGGCTCTTTTGAAGTCTGCATATGATAAGCAGCGCACGTCCACCAGCAGGTCCTCCAGGTACTCTCGGCGTGGGCGTCCCCTAGCGTTTGTCCCCTCGGTCATACCCTCCATTATGGCATGCAAGAGGCCTTCTTGTCTTATTGCATGGCCGATCCATCTTGCGCGCCTTTCGGACAAGGTCCTGAGCAGGTGCCTTCCTCCTTCGATTCTTTGGAGAACCTCCTCATTTGTGATGTGGTCTCTCCAGGAAATTCCTAGTAGTCTTCTATAGGACCCCATCTCAAAAGCCTCTAGTCTCCGTTTATCTCTTTCGGATAGGCACCATGTTTCGCAGCCGTACATCAAGATACTCCGTATATAGGTCTTGATGAGGAGTATTCTCAGTTTCAGGTCTATATTATTCGATTCTATTATTTTCGACCTTTTATTGAATGCAAGCCTAGCCTGGTGTATACGGCTATCGACCTCGCTCTTAGACCGACCGTCCCATGTTATTTTTTTCCCGAGGTAGACAAACTCCTTGGTGTTCTTTAGTGAAACTCCTGACATCTCTACTCTCATCTGATGTTGCGTTCGGCCTACAGTTAGCAGCTAACCGCTGATGATTAATTTACAATAAAAAAACACACAAATTTGTATAAGACCACTGTTATCTATCTTTTAGTAAAAGTGGTCTTAAACAAATTTATGTGTTTTTTATTGTAAATTATGGCGAGCCACAAAGTTAGTGCTTTTTACAAATATGATTATTAATTTGGTTCAAGACTATTATGTAAAACAATAGCGTTATCGAAATTTCCCCCAAATAATCATTTGTTTGAACATGTGAAAAGTTTTTCGCTTTCGACTCGCTTTATTCCCACTGATTTTTACAGTAGATTATACCAGTGCTGCGCCCAGGGGGTGAGCACAGCCAAAAAAAATCATACATAACTTTTGTCAAGAAGAAGTGTAGCATTTTATGCAAGCGGTTTAGTGGTTCGTAATTACATACTTCATCTGGTAGATTCAGGCCCTGTACATTGTGGGAGTCATTGTGTAATTCTTAAGCAATACTTTTCTGACAATAATACGGACTGCACCTGCAGTAAAATGAGTCCTATAATTTCCATACCCGCTATATCCGATTTTTTGATAAAATGAGTATGACATATTGTTCACATTTTTGCGAGGAACAAGACTAACCTAAAATTGAGTTTCAAAACCTCCCTTATCACGACCGAAAACCGTGTTAAAACTGCGAGTGAGAAACAAAACCCGCTATATCATTCAAGAAGTTACTATCAAAACCCGCTTTATCTGAATTCAACCAATCACGAGCAGTTATTTTGCAAAGATGGCGGGTGTAGAAACACGCCCCTCAGGTCGGTTGAGTTTCAAAAGCCTCTATATTCCATATAAATCACGAAGTGAGTATCAAAATCCGCTATATCCATTTTATTTATCCAAATTATTTAAATATTTCTAGACGTACATTGAAAAATGAACGCTTTTCGTATGTGTATTACTCCATTTCATTATATAAAAATAAAAAAAAGCCATTTTTTATTTACGCCAGAGATGTGACAGTTCTTTGCGGTTTTCTTCAAATCAGTGAAAGTTGATACAGCGGATATAGAAATTGAATGACTCAAATAACATAAACGGACTGTGCCTTGCCAGAATCAAATAATTTTGTCTATGCTTACGTTTATCACCAGCCACGATTGTCCTGCATCTTATGACGGAAAATTTTCGGAAACAAACTGCGCCTTGCTTGGATAAAATAATGTTCTTCCGTGCTAATGTTCTTCAATAAAATTATATCTAAAAATGTGCGCAAAGTGACGTGTAGAGATTTTCCGTTGCAAACCAAATAATATTAATGGCAACATGGCATTTTGGACTCTTGCGCGGTTACATTGAAAAAGAAAAGAAAAAAATGTGAAATATTCAGGTCCCCAACGCATCCCAAGTTTTTTTTTTTAACTGGCTTGTTCACAAAGTAAGTCAGAACATCCGTAAAACCCATGATTAATGTTCATGACTTATTGATTTAAAAATTATTTAATTTATGGATAAGCCGTCGCATTTTTATGCACAGATAACGGAAATTATACTTAATTTCAACAATTATTACAAGAAACAACTATTTATGAACACAAAAAAAAGGTTATTAGGTTCTTAGTTTAGGTAAATTAAGTAATTCATGCGTTTTTAGTTTGAAAGGAAACTTCGCAAATGTCAAATCCATACAAAAAAATATGGCCGTAATGGGAATGGTGGTTTTTAAACTTTTAATGAAAATCGAATTTTAATGCATATTTTTCCATCTATCCCGACTGAAACCGATGGTTCTTGTGGTAATTAATTTTAAAAGTAGTTTACTTTTCAAATTGTATGCCTATTTAAAGTGTAGCGGCATGCGGCGGCTTGTCCATACTTTACCAAAAATTATTATTATGCAACCTCCCCCCCCCCCCCCCCCCCCCTTGAAGGCAATAATCATTTTATTAATGAAAAGATCGAAAAAGGTCGTTTGATGGTGAAAAGTTTTTTCGGAAAATCCCCAAAATCGGACTAATTCCACCATGTATTTTCTGACTTGTTTCAATGACGTCGAATTTCACGTAAAACAACCCTACATGAATAAAAAGTTTCTGAATAACGGCACGACACGTGTTAATGAATTAATAACATAATTGAATCACATTTATCTAAGTTGGTACGTATGTTTCACTTTTTTTAATAATATAGCATTTCATGAAAGCTGTCGAATTAAAATCAAAATACAAATAAAAAGTATTGTAATCCAACCACAGTGGGCTATCGGAATGACAAAGTTCGTGTAAAAAAATTGCGAAATCTACGATTAATCAAAGATTTAAGCGATAATTTTCCAAACAATTTTATAAATTGTCTGGAAGGTAGGAAAAAAGGATCGCATAAACTCACGGCAGCAGAATAATGGTGTCTCTTGTTCAATTTCCACTTTCCACTTTGCACCGATTAACACATTTGTAATTTTGAAGTTTTTCACCGAAGTCAAGATAATGATCACAGAACACTACTTTTACTTTGGAAGACTAGGCACTGAACTTGTGACTTCACAGATAGCTCTATCTCTCTATCTATCTCTCGTCTCTAGACGAATGTGGGTAGGAATCAGGATAATGACATAAATAATCACTAACATCAATTAGTATTCTGTCAACTTCCATTTCCTTATTTTCGCTTTGAATTCGTTAAATACTAAAATAGATCATGATTTTTTTTTTATTTCATTCGGCTAAGATGTTCAGTATAAGAAAGTAAATTAGAAATAAAAACATGAATATCGATATTAAAATGTGTAGATGTGAAATTAAGCTTGGGATTGCAGCACGGCATTTTAGATTTGAGGCTGATTTTAAGCTTAAATCTTCCATTTACTTATATATTATGTACCTACTAGGCTCAGTCAAAAAGTAATGCCTCCTTTTACTTTAATTGTCAAGAAATAAAAAATGCAATTACATGGGTTAAAAACCACACTATTGACGACTAATTTGTTACTTTTCAATATAATGTCCATCCATTTTCACAGCTTTGGTTCATCTTTTAACAAGGTCGTGTATCAGAGTGTTGTAAAAAGCACGGTCGCATCCAGAACCCCATCGCCATAACTTTCCCCGCCGATCACACAGTTTAATTTTTTTTTGTCCTTGGTGAGTTTGTGTGATGCCATTCCATTGACTACTTCTTTGATTCAGTTTCAAAATAATGACCCCATATTTCGTCTCCGGCCACAATTTTTTCATGTTATACTATGTTTTTCTTGTTTCTTTATTCTGGCCGATTAACTTTCTTGGAACCCACCTTGCACAAACTTTTGTTTAATAATCAGTTGTCGAATAATCGTCATCACACTGCCTTTACGGATGGAGAGAATGCGACATCTGTATATTAAATGATTAATTTAATATCAGCGTTCATTGTTTTTTGTAATAGGTACTCCCTTTAAAGAGTGCGAATCCGGAGGTCAAGGGCTTAGATCCCGACGAGCGCAAGTAATTTTTGTTTAATTAATTTACTTGTTTCACAGTTAGTTAATTTAAGATAATAATATTATTAATTAAATATACTAATTTCGGTTTAGTTAACTCCGTTTATATCTGTCTGTAACTAAAAATTATTTTAATTGTCTATCTGGGGTCACCACGTATGATGCGTGCAATCTCAATGTTGTGTGCTGTCACTGCAATCAAAGGCCTGTGCCGCTACGCTTTTCGTCAGTCAGCGGTGTTTGTACTTTAGCTTTGCTAAAGCGACGAACCCATCGGCTAGCAGTGCTGACATCCACTGTTGCACCATGGTACACATTTTTCAGTCTTTCGTGAATGCGAATGGGCGTTTCACCTTCCACAGTCTAGAATCAATCACCGAACGTTGTCTAATACGAACATCGATGTTGGCCATTTTGCAAGCGACTGCAGTCACCACCTGCTGACGTAAAAAGTTACTACTGCAGTATATTGTAGAAGAAGGTTTGAGGAACTTCGTTTGTGTGAAAGCACTATGAAACCAATACATGATTTTACTTCAATAGCACCAAATTCAAAATTATTACTTAACTAACTTTATTTAAGAAAAAATAAATAGGAGGCATTACTTTTTAACTGATCCTCGTAAATTTTGTCGGTAGTACGATAAAATTGGTTTTACAGCAAACACAAAAAAAACGTTACGATATATTGGGAAGTATTCATTCTAATGAACAAATTCCAATTTCTTTGGATGTTTGGCAGGTTGACAAAAATAATTATTTTAAAAATAATACGTGTAAGGTACGATTATTGTTCATCTTTCAAATAATTATTTCTGAGAGTAGAACGATTTTACCAACAGGGCTTTCGCCATCAGAAAATACGCGTATATACATGAGGCTTAGTACTTCCAAAATCCAAGTACCACCCTCCGACCTATGTCACTTAGCAAATCCGAACTGTATCGCTTAGCTCTGAATCAATAATGATACTAACGAAGACCCTTAAGGGGTATGTATAAAGTCGATTGGGGTAAACAAATCCGGCCTGGGCTCAAAATAGATGTCTTGCATGCAAAACCTAATCACTGGGCTTTGGGGCCAGTTTCTACATTGCTTCGGGCTCTTGGGCCGAATTGGCAATGCATACATTTATGCTTTGATGCATGGAAGAAATTAACGCTCGCATTGGCTACATGTTGCGAGTACTACATAATATATGTACATGGAGTATGAAGTTGCAAGGAGTAATATTACTACGGGTGGTGGGTTTCAAAAACATTTGACGTCCATTAAAATGACAATCAGCGACATTACTTTTATGTACAATTCTTAACACGAATTTCATAAAACTGTTTTTCTATTTACAATCCATTTTTTCAGTATTGTTTTAGGAAAAATGTTCAAGAAAACTTAATAAATAAATATTTTTTCTATAGACTAGCTGGTTCCCGGCATGCGTTGCAATTCCATATGGATTCAAAGAAATATTTTTTCTCCCTGCATGTCCTTTCCCGTGCATCCCCGTTCCCTTCCCGCATTCCCTTCCCCTCCCGCATTCCCCTTCCATCTTCCCCGCCTCCCCTCTCCCGCTCTCCGTCCCGCCAACTCCCCTCCCGCGTTCCATATATTCAGTTCCCGTACATTCAGTTTTACAAACAGCTCGCTTGCCCCCCATTTCAATTTTTTTATTAAAATTTTCATTTTGCATACATTACTGATTTTCATTTTTGTATATTATAAGAACAATCAATGAAATTTGGTACCTAACATAGGAACTTATTTAAAATATCTATAATATCTTGATTCAATTCAAAGTATTGGGCGAGTACTTCAAAATGGCACTTTTTAAAGATTTTCTATAATTGATTTTTCTATGATTTAATAATCATTTTTTTGCAAAATGTAATTCTCAAAATTTGACATGTTTGATAGTTTTGCAAGAGTTTTTGTAATGATTAAAAAAACTTGTATTGTGTGGTTGTACTAATCCAGAAACCTTCGTGTGGGGTTAAATAAGACATTTCCTATACATAATATAGCCATACATAGACGTCTCAAATTCTCATATGGGTACTCATATATCCCCAAGCAAACATATTTTGATTTTTATATGTATAGAAAATAATTTTAATTTATTTCTTCCATTGAGAATAACTCCGAAATGTAAACAGAACACCAAAGCACCCCTGGTTTAATTACACAAGGGGGTCAAAGAAAGTTTATTAACTTAATCTCTATTACCATCCGCCGCGAGATATTTTGTCCTTTTCGTGTTAATATTAAACAGGTTCAGCGCAGGTCATAGTAAAGTAATTTTTACAAATAACCCCTCCGTGAATACGGTCCCCAGGCGGGGATGAGGTACGCGTGGCTGACGTAGGAATATTGGGCCAATGATAATATTAAGTAGGCGATGCTGGAAAATGAAACGAAACTGGATCGGAAGGTGAACTTACAAACCTTAGCGATATTGTACATATTAAAAAAAAAAAGATTTTCAAAAAACCTTTTCATTTACAGCAGTTTGTATAGTTACATTCAAGTGTTTAAATGTTAAAAAATTGCATAGTTCAAATTAATGTAAATTACATTCCTACCTAACAATTTTTAAGAGGTGTGGTCGAAGGAGTCTGTAATGTTTTTTTTGTTTTAGTTTTTATTTTTACTTGACATCTAACAAGGGCGTTCTTCTCTGTAAAGTGGAAGGTCACGGAAACTGCAATGCTGTAGGTATAGGGATTTATTATATTTTATATATGTTTGTAATGCGGGTTTTAAATGTCAACATTAAATGGGTGTTCCGCTCGTGTCCATCGAGTATCACATACCTGTACCAGTGCACAGGGGATCAATGCCGCTTAGAGCAAGCGCCGTTAAAGAACATCAGCACGCCTGTGTAACATCAACACGCCTACATTGTGTCTGTGCATTAGAGAGGGATATTGCTCTGTTGACGGACCGTCCTTTGCACGTAATCATCTGGGTTCATCAAGTATTGTGGAGCTTGTGGAGAGGTGGCTCCCAAATTCAATTTGTGGGCTTAGATGATAGGGTTAGTGATTTGTCGATATCGAAGAATCTGCTATCCCCATTCAACACGCCCAGTTTCTTCGAAACACGATTTAATTGGGCTTCCATGGAGCCCCGATATGTGAGCACGCTTGGGTTTGTTTTATATTATCTTCCACACTTCCATTGTCTTCATATAATTAAAGTAATTCAAGTACATTCCTTAACACTCCATAGATATATATATATATATATATATATATATATATATATATATATATATATATATTAACTTAATTAAATGAAGACAATACAAGCGAAACTCAATCGAAAATCTGGAAACAGAAAAATCAGAAAAAGATATTCACATCTCTGGGACTCGAACCCAGGACCTCTTGCTTACTTTAAACTTTAACTTTTTAACTCTTGAATTACTTTAACCAGTGATTCCTGACATTATTTGGAGAAATAAGCGTGATTTAAATTTTGGTCTCCGGTGACTTTTTTGTTTTAAGTTGAAAAAAAAACAAATAAAATGTCACCGGAGACCAAAATTACATTTACAGTCTTTACTCCAAATAATCTCAGGAATCACTGTTTTAAGTCAAATACGTCCCTTAACATCCTGTACATAAATAAATGAAGAAACAATATGTCGTATTTAAAATTGTAGAAGATTAGTTTTCCAGGAATGTTTTGCACAAAGCGCGCGGGGGTTTTTAAGCATCGGATCGCTTCATACCCCGTAAGCGTATCTTACAAACGTACCCTAAATTCTAATATCCCGTCCCATTGGGCCATAGTTTAATAGTTTTACAAGGCTCGCGTCCGACGTACGGGACATGGTACATTTCAGACCGTGGTACGTTTCAAGCCGCCACGGTACGATTCAGAACATGGTACCTACGTTCCGGGACACCCGAATAATGGTTCGGGCAAACCTACAAGATTGTATCGTTAACGTTTATTCGAAGGGAAAGCAGAATTAATGGAGAAAGGATGGAGAAACTTTAGGGCCGTTCAGAAGCTAATTTTTAGGTATTTGAAAGCGTATTAGGTATGGGTAAATTGGATATAAGATATAACAAATTTCGTTTGTTTCCCAATTTTAAAAACATGTTGATTATTTGTAAATCCGTTAGGGACATCGTAACTTACAGTTTGTCAAATAAGAGTAGAAAACATAGGAGGGAGCCACTGTTGTTCAAATGGCAATAAGGGTGGGTTTCTTCATTTACCGAGAATGCTAAATGCAATGCTAATTGTAAAAATAAATTAAAAATAATAAATTTAAAATTTAAACGAAATTTCTATGCATTTGACCGTTTACTTTTACAATTAGCATTGCATTTAGCATTATCGGTAAATGAAGAAACCCGCCATAAAAATATAATCATGGTGATAATCTAAAGCTGTGTAACCTACATTTTTATTAAACATTAAAAAGGCATAAAAGTAAAAAAAAATATTTTTCATCGCAAATAGATATTGACCCACTGATCTCAAAATTAGAATTGCATATAGGTATATTATTATTATACGTTTGCAATTTTGGGTTAACATAATGAAGAATAACGATATTGTAATAAAATATAAGGTACACCGCTCACATTTATTTAATATTATTTTAAGTACCTAGCGTTCCCCGTGCTTTAGATCATGACTCTAATTTAGATCTGAATATATTTAACTCATTCAGATATAAAAGTAGTGTAACTAAACTCACCATTAATGATTCTTTTTTTTTTTTTTTACATGAGCTCCACACAGGAGGCCCTGAGGAAAATAACTTCCCTCAGGGCCTATGTCATCTTTGGGGATGCTGTGTGGAGGGTTTTTTTTTAAGGAAGGGAAGGAGAGGAGAGTTCTGGGAAGGAAAAGGGTTTAAGGGGTGGGTAGGAATCTGGGGTTCAGTATGTCCTGGTCATCCGCCTCCAAGACCTAGACAAACCTCACCCCATGAACCCGGGCACCCCTGCTAAATCACCAAACGTAGCGAACCACTTGGGGTGACCTATGGCAGAGGTGTTGGTTATCCAATAAAGGTTCCCGGGGCGGCGGTACCCATTCCCGCCTCCCAAATCTTTCTTTCTACCTACTGTTAAATTCAAATCTATGTTAAATTAAATGAAAACCAATCACTTTGTAAAACACAATTTAATCAAATTTATGTCATTAAGTAGGTACCTTAACAACAGGGCTTCTTCGATTTAATTTTTTTTTTTTAAGAACAATAAAATGGTTTTTTAAATGTGTATACAGTGTTCTGTATTTTCAGTGTCATTGCTCTTTAAAAGAATATTTGACAAGTAAATTGGTGTTGCCAGCCTACAAATTTTGTAGCTCCATTTTTTAAATTTTCTACTCTTATTTGACAGACTATACGGCCGCTGTTCCCAATCCTACTAATCAACTGCCAACTGCTTAAGTATTGCTTAGTCTAAGGAAGCCGAACTCGTGGATTAAGCTCGACTCATCAAAGCAAAGTTGTAAAAAGTATCAACAGAGTGGCGCTAACCCCACGAGGTACTGACGCAACGGCGGCAAAGGTCAAGCTGATACATTATTTTTAATAAATTTTATTATTTCCCAGTATTTGGGACTTAAATTACTTTCGGTACGCTGAATTTTCCAGCGTGGATCCAAAAAATTATCGAAACATTTTGTGTTCGAAATCTGTTATATTTGTTTCTTCATTTTGGATTAGGTCCCACATCTCACAACGCAACTTCCAAAGTTTTATTTGGTTTTATAGCAATTTCTTCTGTATAAATCTTTATTTTTTAAATAATAATATAATAAAATAATAAAAACCTTCCGTTTCTGAAAATCCTCGCATTGAATTCCATGAAAATCAGCTCTATTCAACGGATCACTGTTCTTATTATAATTGAATTCTCCCAGTGGCCACTGGATGTTCTGCAACTCTCACATAATTTATCAAAAGGTGGAATGAATGGTCGATTTGCAATTCAAATGTATCTCGGCTCCCAGAACAGGGTGACTGCAAGAAAACTTCTTCATTTCCAAAAGGGCAAAGTTGGACCGCCTCAAAGACAAAACACAGCGCAACGAAACGCGCACCATACCCTACCCGATACCTTACAGACTACAGAATGCAGACTACAGGCTACAGAAGCAGCCGTAGCGAATTGCCCTGCCCGCTGAAGTGGAAAATCAATGGAAATATTTTGTGGGCGTATCTGCGTGCCCAAATAAGCCATTTTATCTTGCTGTATATCAAAATTCTATCTCAAACAGATTTTTAAAAAGAAAACTTCTTTAGCACCGTTGTGATTTAAAACTCGATGAAACGAAAAAGCGACACTAAAAAGAGAAAAACACATACATCTATAGAATTTATCCTGCAAGAAAATGAGATAGAATAATCGGTCTCCTCTTTGGGCGGTGCTTCGTAGTCTCCCCACTCTTGTCTACTTTAGTTTTCTGAAGGTTTCACTTCTACCGCGTCTGAACTGCACAGATGTATTTTTCGAAGTGAAAATTTCTTTAGCACCAATGTAACGAAAAAGCTACACTTAACTCACTAAACTCAATGAAACGAAAAAGCGACACTAAAAAGCGACAAACACATGCATCTATAAGATTTAGCCTGCGAGAGAATGAGACAGAATAATCGGTCTCCTCTTTGTGCGGTGCTTCGTGGCGTCCCCATTCTTGTCTAATTTAGTTTTCTGAAGGTTACACTTCTACCGTGTGTGAACTGTATTATTTTGTTGTTTTTTTTCGTTCGTAAACATTTATCATTCGTTTTCAAAAATGGAATATCTTTCAAGAATAGATGACCAACGTCATTGGCCGGTCAGGGCTTAGAAGTCGAAAGGTCTTATTCAAATTGGCGACATAAGTTTTCTTTCGAATCAGTATTGATAAGTAATATTAATATCGTTTTGTAATAATATGACAATTTAATAAATTAGCCAATGAAGGCTTCTTCAAGCTTCATTCACTTATTTTTTCCTGATGGCTAGTACATATGAATAATAGTCATTAATTCGATCCTAACCTAACTTTGGAAACATTTTAACTTCATCATCTTGAATAAACTTTATATTATGTAACATAATTTTCTTTTTATTTCATTTATAGAATTTCACATGGTACTTTTAATATAACTATAAATATACTTTCAATATTATTCAGCACTTTTTAACTATTACAATGTGTTCGAAGAAAACCTAATTTTCCCACACATCTGGATTGGATCATAAATTTTCAAATATCTTATTTCTTATTTAAAAGATATTCAATTTATGCCACAAAGCGCGCTAGTTTTTATAGCTACAAAATCGATGCGAAAATTGTGAAAATGTTTAATAAAACACGACTCGTTTAAAATAGATCAAAAATCTCGCGGGGGTTGTCTTAAACAGCATTTTAAGAAACACTGTAATTTTTTTCATACATAAAACTTGTAAAATAACTGAAACAAACGTGTTTATAATAATTTTTGGAGCTTTGCGATTTTTTTCTATCGAGGAAATTTTATATAATTTGCGTTTCGGCGCAGGGACTGTCTGGAATTTACCTTCAAGAATAACATTTACTTTTTTAAGAGCTTTAAAACTTAACTTGTTTAAGGAAGATAAGTAAGAAATCGGTAGAAATTCGGGTAGCGGAGGCTTAAATCGGTAAAAAAAATCACACTTCTAGAGATTTTCTGTACGGTGGTAATGCCCAACGAGAGAGATACAAACAACCTTACGAGATACAGCCAGATTCTTTGACACTTTATTAGTTTCGAGTGCATGTTAGGTTAGTTGCAATTTTCTTAGAAAACAGAAGTTCATTTAATGAAATTGCATTTAAGTTCATGACTAGATTTCCTATGAATTCTGGACCCGTCCTATCTTTTCACAGATACAAGAACAACATTTTCGGAAATGTTATTTGAACCAAAGCAATGGTTTTAATTTAGTGAACAGCAAACTTTCAAGCAGTGAACGTTTTTCAGCATTACAAGCCTTTTGGATGTGTCTATTTGATGGCTTCAAAAGTCCAAAAGAACGAGTAATTTAAGAAAGAAAGGGGTTTTAGGTTTTCTCAAAAAAATAAGTTTTTTGAGAAAATCTTAAAGCTACAAATAATTACGATTCTGAGGTATGTTTTTTTTTTAATTACTTGGTTTTGACGTCACTATATTTATGAAAATAACACGATTTTTGGTCCTTCGGCTCTGTATTCGTTCCTTTTTTTATATACATACTAGCTGACCCGACGAACTTTGTACCGCCTCAGAATCAATAGCTGTTGAATTAAATTCAGTTTTTTTATTAAGTTAAAAATTACGCAATGAAGCAATTATCAATGCGCAACAGTCCATGTTTTGTTTTTGTCAGTATCAGAGATGGCGTTGTGTACGGATTTATATTTTTGTAATTTTCTTACTTTTACAATTACTGACGGGAATTCGGAAGGCGGATACGAGTGCCGCCGCCCCGGAAACCATTTATTGAATAACCAACACCTCTGCCATAGATCACCCCAAGTGGTTCGCTACGTTTGGTGATTTAGCAGGGGTGCCCGGTTTCATGAGGTGACTTATGTCCGGGTCTTGGCAGTCGATGCGCCTGCCCACATGGCGGGTCGAATCGAGAGAGACTGGTTGAGGGAGGCCTTTTGACCTTTCCAGCCGAACTCTCTCGACCCATTGCCTTGCACCACAGTTGGAGGGATGGGTTCATACGTCCGTCACTCCCGGACACACTGACCCCCAGATTCCTACCCACCCCTCATACCTTTTTCCTTCCCAGAACTTTCTATCCTCCCCATTCCTTAAAAAGATCCTCCACACAGCATCCCCTAAGATGACATAGGTCCTGAGAGAAATTATTTTCCTCAGGGCCTCCTGTGTGGAGCTTATGTAAAAAAAGCCGTTTCATTTCAGAGATTTATTATAATTATTGTATTTTTCCTTTGGAGGTGTGCAGACATACGTTCACCATTTGTCTCATTTTCGACTATTGACATTGAATGTGAAGAAAGAAGGGCAGGATTATATCATTAAAAACAAATGCACAACAATCAACATGACATTTGACGTTTTTGAATGTTTGGAATTGAAGCAAATTTCAATATTATACCTACCTACCACAATATTCCTGCAGCTCTTTCAAAAGATGAAAATTCGTTCCATATTAAATGTATGAGGAAATGAATTATCGTCATAACTTTCTTTTTCGTGAATTATTGCGATGTTTAATAGTTATTATCCTATCCGGGGCGGAGATAAATCCAATAAATCAAATATCATCAAAATTGGTTCAGCCGTTCTCGAGTTATAAATAGTGTAACTAACCCGACTTTGTTTTATATATTAAGATATACTCCACACTACACAGTGATATATTTTATAATGTAGGCCGATCGATTTGGAGTTTAAGTGCTGTAGCTCGAACTTACACACCGGATAATGGTGAGACACAAAATGTACGTGTGTCAGCTTCCTCCAAAGGAAAAAAATTACATATTTTCTTGCATCTTCCTCACTTGTATTAAAGAAATGAGATGCTTACCGTGGGAATCTTAAAAGCAGCCAATTGGCGCTTATTGACAATAAGAAATGTTTTAAACTTCTCATTTAGTTGTTTCGAATCCATCTTAAGCTTATTAACCAATTAATTTTCGGCATTAATTTAAAAATTGTTTTCAAGACGTTAATTTGTCCGATAGTTATCGTGTCGTTAAGATAAGCACTTACTGATAAGACAAACTTAGAACGCTTAGATATAAGATAGTGTCTGAAGCTTAACCGGCAAGTTTACTGAATCAAATTAATTTAATAATCAAAGTATTCAATGGGTTTCACTCACACAATATAATTATTATTGTAACTCAAGCGTGAAGGATGATAATGAAGGTATGAGAAATTCCTAACTGATATAATATTGTAATTCTAAACCTAACAGCAAGGTTGAAATGTCTTTCCCGGAAATAACTTGGTGACATTTTGAGTAAAACGTTGGTTTCACTCGATTGTATGAAATAAAATATTTTTTACTGATCTGCTACTTTTTGTTGCCAGTAAACGTTTTATTGTAGAAATAAAGACTCAATAAAGACTTTCATACTTCATTCTAGCGACCAATTTACTTTTAATGCATTAAGAAATTTAAGATTCAATCTAAGATCTACGATAGATACAATAAATAAATAAAAACACATTTCAGTGATCATCTTAACATGGCTTAGAGAACCGATCAAATTCATTTTGCAATTTAAAACGTATTTCATCGATTGAATGTCATATTTTGTGACACTTATAGAAGATCTGATTTAGGATTCTGAAATTTAATTTGTGCCCGTTGCATTTTTTTAGTATTCCATAGTTATTTTAAATGATTGTATTATATTTATCAACTAGCTTTTTCATGAATGATAATACATAATAATATTTTATTGCTAAATAAAAGTAATGATTTACCATTTCGAGATTAATCGCGAAGTAACTATCGTTTAAAAAGTTATTTAACCAACGAGTTTTAAAATAAAATACAGTTAAGAATGATAAAGCTTATATACATCATTTAATTTAGTTAGATTAAACGAGAATAGAATAAAATTGAAGTCGAAAATGTTTTTATTTGAATTTAGTTGATAATATAAGGATAGATATTAGGTAGGGAAATCAAAAACAAGATTTATCCGTGTAGCACCCGGGTGGGAAAATCTTGAAGGGGGTAAGTTTTTCTATTATAAAAATTTTTCCAGGTTCCAAGGAGAAAGCGGCATGCAGCAGACCGTTGGTATTTGAATTAATTTTTATAACAAAATATTACTTGCTTAATATGTGATATGTATCTATATTAAAATATTATATGTAAAATAGGTATATTTATATGTATAATTATATTTATTCCAAGAAAATTTTATCAAAAAAGAAACACACTTATATTAAAAGTAAAGGTATCGATTTCGAATACCTACCTCTGAATTTATCAATAGCTATTGAAAATAGTTATGTGTTTGATAAAATTCCAAGTCGATATGTATCTATATTAAAATATTATATATAAAATAGGTATATTTATATATATATATATATATATTATCCTAAGAAAATTTTAATCAAAAAGAAACACACTTAAATAAAAGTAAAAGGTATCGATTACGAATACCTACTTTGAACGTACTATGCTATTTAAAAAATAGTTGTGTGCTAGATAAATTTTCAAGTTCATATTTTATACTTATTTTATTAATATATGTACTATTATAATTTCAGCTAATACGTAACGATTGAAATTAGGTTATGAACGAGAATTTATTTCAACCATAATATAATTGTATATATCAGTATATTTATTTATTGAGACAAAGTATATATGTATTTATATATATATATGCATTATGACTATATTTATCGGGGAACAGATTAGACATTTGCGAAAAAAATTACCACTATTAAATTCAAAGGAAAAATTTAGGACCAAAAATCTCGCGTTCGGGAATGTTTAAAAATAAACAAATATCACACGTTTTGAATCTAGGTCACGAGGCCAGCGGGAATGTTTACATAATTAAAATTGTTTATAACTCGGTCATTGGGACACTAGGTCAAATGCTTTTAAAGGAAGATGTCCTTGGATTTTGACTAGGTAATTGACAGGGATGAGTATTGTATTTAAGTATTAATTTTAGAATGGGAGAAAACCATGAGATTGCGCAATTATAGAAAAAATTTTAAACACTATCTTTAATTTGAACATAAAGAGATATTATTAGAACTAAACAATTGAAAATAAATAGATTTATTATAGCTAGACAAATAATAGGTACATCCAACATTTGAGAAATCACGGGTTAGTTTAGAGGTGTATTGAAGAATTACATGGAATATTCGAGAAAAAATTTATGGAATAATTACTCTCCTAGGTATCAATCATTTACATGAAAAAGTTGACAAATCACGGGATAGTCAAATAAAAGAGTATTGTAGAATTACATGGAAGATTCGAGTAAAATTTTATGGAGTAATTACTCTCATAGACATCAATCATTTACATAAAACAGTTGAAAAATCACGGGATAATCTAATAAGGGCATTGAAGATTTACATGAAGCAGTTGGAAATCACGGGATAGTAAGAAATTATCAAAAGTTGAACCTTGGGGAAAATCAAAAATACAGTTCAACCAATAGAAGGCAGTGGTCGCTTCTAAAACAAAGACCATTAACCAAATCAATAGAGATGACGACTCTCTCAAATAAAATCGTCAAAAACCCAAACAAAAGCTTGGAGTTTTCGGCTCTCCAGAACAAACTGAAAATAAGATCTTATTCTACTAGTATTTATTAATAGTACCCACTCTTCTTATGTATCTATTCGGTTACCAAGCTTAGGATTGTACAGAATCTTATGTGAGGGATCCGAGCTCGGAATGCGGAGCTTATAGTTGCGTATTGCGAGTTATAAAACCTTCCCCAAATGTATGTTTATATATATATATATATATATATATATATATATATATATATATATATATATATATATATATATATATCTTTTATGTACTGTTCATTGAATGAAGCGAACTCACTTACAATTAGTGCTTTAGGCCTGTCGGGTCACTCTCGGCTCGTTTCTTGAACGTGGAGGGAGGATTCACGACCCGTAACTCCACACAACACCGTGAGTATATGATTGCATATAGGACAAAACTGGTTCGCCCTAAGTAAATATATAACTGTATGTATGCCCTAAGTAAGTATATATATGTATAACTGGTAAACAAAATCACTTAACTTTCCTGATCACTAGACCAAAATTCCCACCACAGATCATTGAGTTCAATGTTTCGACATCCTTTCTGATGTTTTTATACATGGGATTTATGGTTATGCGCCCCTGAAGCCTGTCTGCTCCGTGTATGTGTAGGTATATCACCGCTGTAAAGCGTTGACATGCACGTCGCACGTCGCTAACTCTGTGTGAAACTTGGTACCTTACAACGGTAATGATTAATGATTTATAATAAACAAATAATACCTACATAACAAAACATGTATGGCGTACGAAGTAATGCACCAATTTCACCAAAGTAGCACTAAATTTGGTACTATTTCATTATATTATATTATATTCATAGTTTATATTTCTATCTATATTTTTAGTTATTGTTTTTATATTTTAGCAGGAGAAACATACTGTCGTACTTATAATATAATACTGTATAAACATGTTTTAAATCAGTGAAAATAATTTGTAGCTACAAAAATCATTGCAGTTTCATCGCTCAAAAAAATCATATAGATTATTACGTTCGTTATTATATCTAATATTGTAAATTTTAATATAGTTTCTCCTATAAGTGTACTTGTATTAAAAGTTCAAACTCCTAAACACATAACCTAATATAATTTCATTTCTTTATGTTGTAAATCTTTTTTCTTTAATTCTTCAAATTCCTCCATCTTGTTCTTTTAATTCCTCCATATTGTAAATCTGAATGTATTATACATATGTTAACAGGTTAATTCGGTAAATCCGATTATAATATTTACTACCAGATTACCTTTCTACTTTGTCACAAAAAAATGTATGTGTACTTATATTTATATATTTTATATACATTTTCTTTATTACACACCTTAGCTTCAGAGAAAAATGAAATTTTCAGTTTTTTGGTTTTTGTTATGTAATTATGTACATTTCAGGTATAATATGAACTAACATGTCAATTTGTCTGTCCTGGAACGGGATACTTTCCTAGTTGGACAGGCAAAGCTTCCTAATTGTAATGTGTACTTTATTTTGTATCTATAATAAATAAATAAATAAATAAATAAATAAATAAATAAATAGTAAACTTTGGAGGAGCAGGAATTTGGGGGTATCTAGGCTCGGGTGAAGACCTGAAGGCAGTGCATGATGGCGAAGGAAGGTTCGATTGGGACGCGATAACTTAGGTATCAATCATTCGAACCGTGCCAGAAGATTGTACGAATTTCTAGTTCAAACCTGATCACCTTGCATACTTGTCGGAGGCAGGAGCCAAATTTTGCCAGAAAAGGGTTTTCTGAGTTCGTCAAATATGCAATTAATTAATTACATTAACCTACTAAATTCATCTTTATATGTACCTTATAACAGCTGAATCATAATGGAGGGGCGCCAAGCAGATACAAGATACAATCATAATCAAATTTACTAACATTTAACCATTTGAGTTATATTCAATAATCTATTCAATTAAACATGTGAAATTTCAACTAGTACAGTTTATTTACGAGTTCGTTAGGATGTAGGAAATCATAATAAGCGGCAAAGGAAAGTTAGCTCATTTAGAGAAATTATTTAAAGTTAGGTTTGCAAGAGAGAGACCAATATAGTTTGAAACTCAACGCTCTGTTTAGAATCATAAGGTTACCACAAAGAAGAAAGTAATTAAAGTCCTATATCATAAATCAAAAAAAATTACACATCGTTTGATGGAGTTTAATAACAACATAAATACGAAAATATTTACGTTCAAGGTCGTAAATAACGTATTAATTAGTTAAGTACATATATCTCTAAAGATATGTAGTAGAAGGGAGCTTCAAGTAGCTTTCTGTAGTTATCAAAGAAAATAAGGGTCCAATTTTCATGAAGGCTTGTGTGACGTAGGGGAGGAATTTTCCATCCCTACCACACACATACAAAGCCTTAAAAATTTAAATATCGATCAGAGCCAAGAGAAAAGTAAAAAGAAAATTATATGTAAGAATAAAATATAGATAAAAAGCAATATTATCACAAAGTTAAATAAAAAAATTATCTTAATTTCTCAAAGTGTATCAAGTATTAGCGATTCAACCCCAAGTACTGTTTTTTGTGCTCATTTCAGTCAGAACTGCACTTCAGATGTGAATGTTAGTTTATGTTTGTCGCCGACATGTGAAATGCGCTAGAAAGAAACATTCCAGGTTGATTGTGAAAATTGCATTTTTCGTTTAGCGTTTCGTCGCTGCAAGGTGCGGCACTAATGTTGCTACGTCCCCCTGAAATAAGTGCGCCCACTTTCCGGCTGAAAGATCACAACGTAAGAAAATGCACTTTGAATTTAAATAGGCGACACTAAGTCTGCCCAGTGTAATTTATATGTCAAGTCGGGGCTGTATGGTGTTCGGTAAGCCTTCTTCTGTATTCACAGCCTTGCGCAGTGCAATGCATTGCCGCAGATACCTTGCCGATAATCCTGTCAGATATCTTCTTCGGGCGCTGGCGGTTATACCCCCCGAACGTTGCACATACCTGATTATCTTGCCGGTACACGCTTCAGTACACTACGCGCTTGCATCATACTTAAAATACATACACTACGACACTGGGAGCATATTGGCAGTAAGTAATGATCCCCAATATACAAATTCAATTAAATGAATCAATTTAAATCAAGCATAAATTCGAAGTTTGATTGGATGAGATTCTAAAGTCGCCGGTTACATAACCAGAGTTGCCAATTCATGGAGAATTCCCTAAATTGTCGGGAATTTCAAAAAAAAATTAAGAATTAGGGGGAAAACCGTTTTTGGGCAAAAATGTGGGGATTCTGGCCATTTCTTGTTATTCAGCGTGTTGAAAACTAATATTTACAATAATTGTGAGAATCTATATAAATAAAAATGAATCGTCGAAATGTATGTACGTGCATAACTTCCGAACGTCTGCACCAAATTAGATAATTCTTTTTTTGTGTTCGTTATTGTCAGGACAAGGTTTGTATAAAACTACTGGTAAGCTCTAGCTTTATGAAATTTGTATAAAACATTGCAATAGGTGGCACGCGAGCTGTTTGAAAACTAAATGTACAGGGACTGAATGTATGGAATGCGGGAGGGGGGAGGGCAACCCGGGAGAGGGGAGGGGAACCTGGGGGAAGGGGGGAGTGGAGTGGGGAGAGGAAAGATAGAGGATGCGGAGTGGGAACGCGAGAGGAGAAGGGGGCGTGGGAGAGGAAGGGGAGGCGGAAGGTGAACGGGATGAATGGGAAAGGACACGCAGGGAGAAACAATTTGTTAATTAATTGGCATAGCAACGCATGCCGGGAACCAGCTGGTGTACTATAATTTCGATTTCTTTCGCAGCAAATTTTAAATATATATTTTTTTAAATCCCGAACAAAAGAGAAAATCCGAAAAACAATAGATATTAAAAAATAAATGCAATGTGATAGAATTTTGATTCATTTTGGAGATAAAGGAACTTGTGGTAATTTCTTGGGAATTTGAAGATCTATTGTGATTTTTTTTTTAATTGGTAAAAAGAAAACTAACTTTCCCGAGTTACTCTTAGGAGGACTTAGACAGTCCAGGAATTGAACTCACCACCCCTGGGTTGGAAGCAAGCGTGATGCCAACTTAGCCGACCAGACCAACCATTTTATTAAAAGACATGCACTGGCAACCCTGTGTGTTAGTCTAATTATCAAATTTTTCGTTGTTGTGTCGGTACACTAACGGTCGTTGTTCCCAACTTTTCGATTGATCAATCTGAGTCTCCGATCAGCTAAGTGATTTGTTTAGTAACGCTCGAGTGTGCGAGTTGTGTTTTAAAAACTTTTTTTGCATTTGAGGAGGGTTGAGCCTAAAGTTCGGCTCAACAGTTGATTAGTAAGATTGGGGACAACGGCCGTAACACTTTGTCGGTTCACTACGACCCTTTACGTGACGATTGGTTACGCTTTACTGAATTCTCACTTTGTTGCTGGCTGCCGAAAGGGTTTCTTCTCTAGGGCTCTATGTATAAAATTCATTATGATGATTTATTATGTTGCTCTGACTGCTATTATCTCATAAAGGTTTACTTTGTTATTAAGTTTATTTTATTTGTGAAAATTTCATCTGGCGAGTTGTTGAACCACGCGACGGAAATAAAAACAAAACCTCTTTAAAAACAAATTTCCACAAAAGGAACTTAACATCATTTTTGTTGCATAATACCACTGCTTTCAAAGAACACCGATTTTTTCCAAAAATTTCACCAAAACTAACGCGTTGTTTTCAGGTCTCCGGTATTGAATAATAAAAATTAAGATTAAATTATATTACCGATCGTGTAAATAATAATTTTTAGAAGTCTAGTCACATTTTGAGAGGCGATAAATGCTAACTGGTGATCTGGTGCCTGAAAAAACCACTCTTTATATTCAAGTCTAAAAATTAACAACAAAAATAATGAAAATGTTACTGTGGTTTCATAAAGGAAGGTTTAAAATGAAACTTTGATTTCATAATGGTGAAACCATTATGTTCATAAAGATTTCACCATTATGAAACCAAAGTTGCCGAACGCAATTTGAAAAAAAATTGGTATTTTTTTATTAATTATTTTTACGGCAAAAAAGTGAGATGACGATATCGTTCATTATACATTTGTCTAATAACATATGTGTTTGTTTGAAAAAAACGTGAGGTGAGCCATGTTAACTTTTTTATATTTGCTTTTATTTTTTTTTTATTTTTCAAAACTTGAAGATATGTTTATTTTGAATTGTAAAATTTTTAAGCGTATTTTATTACCTTTTAAACAATTTTTTTAGTTTTCGGATACATTCAGTAATATTCCGTTTTTTGGGATTTTAATAAAACGCGGAAAGATTTTGACGTTCTGACAAATTATGCTGGAGGCTTGGTTGGTTAAAATCGGTAACGGAAAGATGTCATTTTTCTAGTTTTTTTTTCTCTTTCGATCTGCGTCTTTAAAATATTTCTAACAGAATAAGTGCGTCTTTTACGACGTGCATTTTAAGAAAAAAAAAACCTGAAAAATTAAAAATCTTAAATGCAAAAAATGTTCAGTATTATTCTGAAAGATCTATTTAATATTATTTTATAATAAAAATCATTATAGACGTACTTGACTTACTTTAACCAGTGATTCCTGACATTATTTGGAGTAAAAAATGTAAATTAAATTTTGGTCTCCGGTGACATTTTTGATGTTTTTTTTATTTCTTCTACAAAAACATAAAAAAATGATAGGTGTTGGACAGTTGAAGGCGGGGTGAGGGGTTGGTCGGTTACTCAGCTGAGTGACCAGTGACGACATGGGGAAGAAATTTTTTTTCGTTTGACTTTGAAGAAAAAAATTTTTTTTTTAAAAGTCATCAAAAAAAGTCACCGGTGACCAAAATTTCATTTACATTTTTTACTCCAAAAATGTCAAGAATAACTGGTTAAGGTACGTAAGTCAAGTACGTCCCTTAACACCCTGTATAGGTCTACAAAAATAGTAGATACAATTTTTTGAAGATAAAAAAAAATTTCTTTTCGGTCTCCTGCATAATTAACATTTGTCCTTTACAGCATTTCAAATTTCAGTGATCTATATCTATTATCCGAGGGAGGAAGACATGGTGAAGATTTTAACCCGGAAACTTATGTGTTTGCCACGAATGCTGCGCCGCTTTGTCGTTCATGTTCAATGCTCCGTCTTCGGAATGAATACTGTCATCATTATAAAACATATCTACTAATTTCGGTTGTATGTGCCTGAAATATTCCTACTGATTATGTGCATGAAATGTAAGCTTCATGTCCAATGATCTCAAATTTTCATTAAATTTAAGTGTCATTTTCCAAAATTAAACTTCTTATAAAAATAATAATTCAGATAATAAAGTAGGTAGTGAATTGTTTATTTATTACTATCTGACCCGACAAACGTTGTTCTGCCATATAAATTATTTCTAGTGTATATTTTGGTCACTAAATAAAAAATAACGAATATAAGTGGGATCTATGACAGAAAGAGGAAAAGAGCTCTGTAGACGATCACCGCCGATAAAAACAAAACAAAAAACACCAACGAAAGTAGGAAATGATATAAAGAAAATCAATATGAATTTCAAAGAGCAATAGAGTGCATGATATTTTTTGCCAACATAAATAAGCTCGATGGTTTGCCCACGCGCGAACATGATGCCGAATGAAATATCAAAATGATGCGACGCTTCTCGTGAATGTCTTGCGCATGTGTGGATGAAAGTTTGATGAGGCGCAAGTAGCGTCGTCTGTCATTCAACAAAATAAATAATTTATTTCTGTTTGAAATACGAAAGATGGATAAAATTTATTAATACAAAAATACTAAAATCGCCATTAAAAAATGGGAGTGTATGGGAAGGAGGGTTACATTTGGGGTTATAGGTATTTTTTGATGTTAAAAAAATACAAAAAAAAATTGTTAAAAGAATTGATTTTTTTTCTAGATAGGGACACGCTAATCACCTAGCGGTATGAAATATACTTTAAAACCTATTCTTATACCTTCCAAATATTCATAAAAAATTTAATGAAAATCGGTCAAGCCGTTTCGGAGGAGTGTGACCACTTTTATATACAAGATTTTATTTTCAAGATTCGAATTATTAAATAGTTTTTCTGAGTATTAATGGCATTAATCGAGGTTTATAGAAAATGCTTTTAAAAAGGTATACTCAATCGTCGGGTAGAGCGGTGATTGGCTTTTTTTTGGAAAAAGGCCCATATAACTACTTATAAAAAGCATTTTCTACGAACCTTGAGCATTATAATAATAGATAATGTCAGTGAATCCGTTAAAGTGGTTTCAGACTTTAAAATTTTTTGAACGAGAAAAATTGTTTGAAAAAACCTGTTCAACTTTGCGTAAGAAGGTTCGCACATGTCAATTTGCTTTCAACTTTCAAGTATCGAGTTGATTAACTAAAATTGAAACGTCTGAACCCGCTATATTAGTGATATCGTGTGACAAAATAATTGAGCATTTTTGATGTGCGTCTTTGAAAATTTCAAAAATGTCACCGGAGACCAAAATTTCATTTACATTTTTTACTCCAAATACTAGTTAAAGTAAATCAAGTACATCACACAACCTGTGAATAAAAATGTGCACTGGGCCCGAGCGTGCACTGGGCCCGAGCTCACCCCAGACCACGCCCTACATTATAACTGATTATTTATTTTATTAGGAAATTGGCGTTTTGTATGGGAGGAACATAAAGTCGATTTTTTTTAATATAATATATTTATTTAATCAAAGTATGTACCATTGCTATCTATGCACTTTTGCCATCTCAAAGGTAGTTCATCGATCCCTTTACTAAAAAAAGCATTCGGACGGGAATCAATAAAATCTTTGAAGGCGGTTTGGACTGCCCCATCGGAGTTGAATTTTTTCCCTTGCAAGAAGTTATCCAAATTTCGAAAAAAATGGTAATCTGTTGGGGGAAGGTCCGGAGAGAACGGTGGATGTCTTAGACATTCCAATTGAAGCTCCTCTAATTTGGTTCTGTTGTGCAGTGTTTGGTCTAGCGTTCTAACGCTCGTTTGTTGATTTGCTTCACTCAATTCGTGAGGTTTTTTTTTTTTTTTACATGAGCTCCACACAGGAGGCCCTGAGGAAAATAATTTCCCTCAGGGCCTATGTCATCTTTGTGGATGCTGTGTGGAGGGTTTTTTTAAGGAAGGGAAGGAGAGGAGAGTTCTGGGAAGGAAAAGGGTTTAGGGGGTGGGTAGGAATCTAGGGTTCAGTATGTCCTGGTCATCCGCCTCCAAGACCTAGACAAACCTCACCCCCATGAACCCGGGCACCCCTGCTAAATCACCAAACGTAGCGAACCACTTGGGGTGACCTATGGCAGAGATGTTGGTTATCCAATTAAGGTTCCCGGGACGGCGGTACCCATTCCTGCCTCCCAAGTAAAGTAATAGTAGTAGTAGTACCCACCTATCAAGCTTTTTCACCTTCCCAATTTGCTTCAAGTGGATTAAAACAGTTTTTCACTAACAGCGCAGCCTGCAGCTAACTCGGACGTGGTTTGCGATGGATCCGCTTCCACAATAGCCTTCAATTCTTCATTATCAACTTTGGTCTCCGGCCGTCCACGGGGCTTGTTCTGCAGGTCGAAATTTCTAGAACGAAAACGTTGGAACCAAAAACTCACTGTGTTTTCTTTTGCGGCACCGTCGCCATACACATCATTAATCCTTCAAGCCGTTTCTGCAACACTGGTGCCACGGTGGAACTCGTGCTCGTAAATAACGCGATTTTTCAAGTTTTCCATTTTGTAAACTAAGTGATGCAAAGAAAAAAAACAATTAAGGAAAAAACAAATGAATTATAATTTTCGAAACACAAATAAATGAATTTCTAACCAAAGAGAAGATATTTGAGATCAAAGTTGCCAGTACGGCAAAACGCCAATTTCATATTTAAGAACCTGATATTTTCTATTCTTTATTATTATTTTTTTTTAACTTAAAATATGTTGTGTAAATAAGTTAAACTACAAATATGGGACGTGTGGGATTCCACTATCCTCCCCACATCCTGGAATAGAAGATAATGTACTATCCACCTTATGATTAACATAATCTTGTCTTTTTTCCGATTAATGCGATTTATTTTTAAAAAAAAATATATTTTTCATTACATTAATCGAAGAAACCTCTTCTTTGCCTTTTGTTGAACTACCTATAACTCTACCTATCTGTTAAAAATGATTATATAACAGGTTAGGCCGTAATAATATTAATAAACAAATTATTTTAATACATTTTCTCATCGGTAAACTGAATATATTAATAATAAATATTGATTATATTGAATAAACATCGTCTTAATCTCTAGCTCTCAAAACAGGAAGCTTTTTGGGAGTTAAACCAAATTAGGGTGATTTTATACCTCTTTCCGGATCGGAGATTACAAATTACATCCTAATTGGAAAGAAATTCTCCCCCGAAGTCCTTTTTTAGTGTGACTAATTACAGTAATTAAGATTAATTAAATTTCAAAAGCCTACACAAATTACAAATTAATTTGTGATCTTTTGAAGTGTGAATTATAAAAAACAGGCCTTTTAAAATCGAAAACCCTGATGTCTTTTTTCCATTTGAAATCATCACAACAAATATGTATTTTTTAATTTAGTTGGTAACTACTAAATACCTATATACGACCGTAGGCTGAAAAGTAATGCGCACATGCATGTACAGAGCAAACAATATGATCTTCTAGAAGTGCGCCAGGTGGAATGTGGAAGTGACATTCCCCCTTTATATGAAGGTGCAGATTTGTGGTCGTTGAATTCATCCAGTGTATTTTGAGAAGCGTAAGTATAGAGACGTGTTCTAGTGCTATGTCAACGCAAGTTAAACAGCGTGCTTTTATCAAATTTTTAAATGCTGATAAAGTGATCATCGTCTTATCAACTCATCGTCGTTTAAAGGATGTTTATGGTGACGACGCTGTTGTAGATCTACTGTAAATCGATTGGCAATAAAACTTGTAAATCTGGAAAAGCCATAATTGTTGATGAAACACGCACACGTTCGACCACTGCCAGAGATGATAAACATCTCGTCGACGATTTGATTCAAAATGACGGGAGCTTCACTCAAAAGGGTATCACAAATCATATTGGAGTATCCAAGAAACGTGTCGGCTTCATTATTGAACAATTGGGATACCGTAAAATTTGTGCACTATGGGTACCACGCGCCGTCTCACAAAGGAGAACAAACACACAACTGTAGAAGTTAGAACCGATTTCACACCCTCCTTACTCCACTAATCTTACTCCTTCCGCTTTTTATTTTTTTCATCTATTCAAAATAGAACTCAAAGGTAATCATTACACTTCGGACGATGAGATGAAGACAGCTGTATGTCCTGGATTTGAAAAAAGTTGGAAGAATTTTTCAGTGACGGAATGAAAAAACTTGTTACACGTCGCGTCGGAAAAATGTGCGGTAAAAATATGATTTTGAAGCTTAAGAATTGGACTTTTTGCCTGATCTTGCTATTTGTTTTTGTTCATGTTCTATAAGCATGTTTGCATTACTTTTCAGCCTACCCTCATACAAGCAATTAAAAAAAATAGCTTGGGACAAAATGCATCCAAAAAATTATCGCCACCACTGAACACATATAATCCCAATACCTGAACCGATTTGAAAGAAAACTGATTGTCGTCAGTTTAAAAAAGACCTATCAACTCTTGACCCCAGACAGGCCAATGTAACCAGTTATCTGAAGGTTATTACAGGGTGTTAAGGGACTTGACTTTCTATAACCAGTGATTTCTGATATTGTTTAGAGCAGGGTTTCCCATTTGCCGGGTCGCGACCCGGTACCGGGCCATCAAATAAAATACCGGGTCTCAACATTCCCGCCTTGTTTTAAGACAAGGTGGAAGTGGTAAGAAAAAAAGCTTAATGTGTGGGCACAACGCGCGGAAACCTGGAACTTCAAAGCATTTAGTAATTTAAGTTAAATACAAAAAGAGTACAACATAATTGCATTGCCACAAGACATCTTAACTCAAATTAAAGAACATTTATTATGACTGGAGAGAAGTCTTCGGCAATATTTTCCTCCAATCGACAGCAACAAAGCTTGGATAAGAAACCCATTTACATTTTTTTTTTTTTTTTATTTACAAAAGGAAACATAAATTATAATATATTTTTTACAATAATTAATTACATAATACAGGTATATGATGTACCCCCATAAATAAGCAGGGCTTGTGTGTATGAGGGGTGTTATAATATTGGTTCAATTTATTATTTTTTATTCAGTTCAAATTTTCAGTGTAATTTTTTAGCCGAGTTTTAAATTTTTTTACGTTTCTGTTCATGTTTCTGATTTTTTCAGGTAGTGAATTAAAAAAATTAACTCCGAGATATTTATGATTTAACTGTCCTATTGTTTTTTTACATTTTGGAATAGGAAGTATTGATGTTTGTCTAAGATTTCTGTTATTTTTGAAGGGTGCAACTTTATTTTGAATATTATCTTTATAAATTTGTAATGTTGCATGATAAAAGTATAACGCACTTAATTTTCTGACCTTAAATTGTTTGAATAACAGTTCCGATGAATATGTGTAGAGTTTTTTTTTTATTGTTTTTATTATTACTTTTTGTGATATGTAAATTGTTTGTGTTTGATTTGTATATGTACCGCCCCATCCTATAATGCCGTATTGTATAATTGATTGACAGAAAGCGAAGTATGTGGTTCTAAGTAATTTTTCGTTTAAAATATTTCTTAAGCATCTAAATATGTATGTTAGTTTCCTTATTCTGTTGTTCAGAATATTTATGTGTGGGGACCATTTTAAACGCTGGTCTATTATTATGCCCAGGTATTTAATATCGGTCTTGCTTTCTATGTTCGTACATAATATATTGCATTTGTGGTTTTCTGTATTTGTCACAGAGTGGATTATTATGTTTAATTCTTTAGGTATTTCTTGTTTTTTAATGGAAAATGGTAAATAATAGGTTTTTTTTTAGTTAGATTCCGAAACTTATTTGCCACAAATTCCAGATTCAGATGTCGACTCGTTAATTGAACTGACACATCACTCAAGGATATATTTGACACAAGACTAAGACCATTGATAGATTTTTGGTTATCTTGTCGTCAAGAATACACAAAATTAGCTCATCAAGCAATAACATTTTTAATGCCTTTTGTCACAACTTATAAATGTGAAGCTGGGTTTTCAACACTAGTTTACCTTAAAAATAAATATAGAAACCGACTTGAAGTGGAACCAGAAGTTAGGATAAAACTTTCGTCATTTTCCGCGAACTTGGATTCTTTAGTAACAATTGTGCAGCAGCTCCATGCTTCGCACTAAAATTTAGTGACTAAATAGGCGATACCAAAATATGTAGTATTAATAAAATATTTTTACTATTAATAAATGTGTATTATTTTACCTAATGGAACCAGCTTGGGTTTAAAAGTATTAAGTGGGTCACGAAGGGGCAGTGTGAAAATTACCGGGCCACGGCAGAACAATGTTTGGGAAACACTGGTTTAGAGTAAAAAATGTTAATTAAATTTTGCGCTCCGGTAACTTTTTAATTTTTTTTTCTGCATTTCATTAATGGTTACTCAGTCGAGTGATCATTCAATTCCTAACCTAGACCATAGCCGCCCAATACCTAATGATTTTTTTATGTTTAAGTTGAAAAAAAAACTTCAAAAATATCATTGAAGACCAGTTTTTTTTTACTCGGATAAAGTTAAAGAAATAAAGACAAAGGAATCACTGGTTAAAGTAAGTCAAGTGCGTTCCTTAACACCCTTGGTATATATTTTATCAATTATACTCGAAGTGAGAGAAAATTGTTGTCAATTTTGTAACACTAAAGCAACACTCTTCTATCGATTTATCTATTTATTGTCGTTATAGATGTATCATAAAACATTCATACTTATTTAAAAATAAAAATAAATCTAGAGTGATTCTAAGTCGTCTTTCTATTTCAATGCATTAATTTTTACGTCTTTTAAAATCGAGTAATTAAAATCGACTTGATATTTTCTATCGGAATACGTATTTATAAACTGATCCAAATATATCAAATTGCTATTATTAATTTGAAGATTATTTGGAAACCCTATGCGCTAAATACTTTGATGAGACATTAATTTCAACAAATCTAAAGTGATTGAAATCAAGATGCGAAGGCTTTTGCTCTTCCTTTGGCAAATATATTCCGGAAATAATTGATATTCTGATCATCTCAAATCAATGTTTACTTGAATAGAATTATGGCGTCACTGTTTACCTAACAAGGATATATAGTATATAGGTTTCAATTTCATCTCTAGATCAACACATTACCATCTCCTTGGTGAAAGCTTAAAATATCCACGGATTATTTGTACCATTGTTGAAGCTTTCCACGAAATAATAAGGTCTTATTAAAATAAATTAGTCCTAATATCAATTTATTTATTTATTATTACGTCTACCTACTTGCTCTATCATTTCTACATGGAATAGTTTTTTATTTAATTTTTATTTAAGCGACTATATAAAATAAGTGTGCATACAAAATATAATGGTGAAATTAAGAATGGAATTTGAATTTCTTAGTCCTCCTCACTAGGGGGTCCTGGGCCGAGGCGGACTAAGGTTCTGCTACCCGAATTTCTACCGATTCCTTGCAAACCTCCCTTAAAACAGTTTTTAAGCTCTTAAAAAAATGTGTTATTTTTGAAGATAACATCTAGACATTCGTCGCGCCAGAACGCAAATTATATAAACATAGAAAAAAGTCGCAAAGTATGCTCCAAAAATTATTATAAACACGTTTGTTTCAGTTATTTTACAAGTTACATGTATGAAATAATTCACAGTGTTTCTTTAAATGCTGTTTAAGACAACCCCCGTGAAACGTATTCTCTATTTTAAACGAGTCGTGTTTTATTAAACATTTTCACATCGATTTCATCGCTTTAAATGCATATTAGCGCGCTCCTCTAACATTCGTAATTACATATCTTTAATTTAAAACCCTCATTTAAAACCCTCATTTAAAACCCTCCACACAGCATCCCCAAAGATGACATAGGCCCTGAGGGAAGTTATTTTCCTCAGGGCCTCCTGTGTGGAGCTCATGTAAAAAAAAAAAAAAAAAAAAAAAATCTCTCCATCTTCTTTTTGTGCGCGGTTACGGGGCCTTCAGATTTTTTTCATTGAGCACTTTCAGCAATATATTGGTTCTTGATTTGTTCTCATAATTTTTTTTATTAGTTTATGTCTTGGGGAAGGATGTTGTGGAGTTTTGTTGCAAAGTAAGTTGCTTTGTCCGAATGTGGTTTTATAACTTAGAATGTTGTTTTTAACATCATTTTTATTCGATCTAGATGAATATGCGGTCTAGTAGAGGACTCAGTATTTTTGAATAGCTTCTAACACAACTGTTCGTATTAATTTCATGTAAAAGCCCACTAGTGTTTAAATAAATACATTGCATGAAAATAAACCATTATACCGTAAAGAAGACCTACAAGAAACTGTTTGTCTGAAAACGATTCCCCGGGGGCCTATTGTATCTTTGGGGATGTTGTTTGGAGGGTCTATTTAGGGAAAAGGAAGAGAGGAAGTTCCGGGAAGGAAAAAGGTTTGAGGGGTGAGTAGGAATCTGGGAGACAATGTGTTCAGGAGTGACTGACGTATGAATCCATCCCTCCCACTGCGGTTGGATCGATAGAGTCCGGCTGGAAGGGTAAAAAGAACTTCCTCAACCAGTCTCTCCCGGTTCGGCCCAGCACGCAGAGGTCGGCAAACGCATATGACGCCAAAACCTTGACAAAACTCACCCCATGCACCCCAGGCGCCTCTGATAAGTCACCAAACTGTATTCCCTGTCAGCGAACCACTTGGGTGACCTATGGCAAAGGCGATGGATATCCAATGAATGGTTACGTGGGCAGCGGTAGCTATGCCGGCTCCCAAATTTACTTAATTTGGTGCAAAGGGAGGTATCAACAGACCGATTATCCAATGTACAGTCGAAATTTAGAACGCATTTATATGAAATTCCATCAATAGAAAAAATCGCAAAGTATGCTCCGAAATGTTTGTTTCAGTTATTTTACATGTTACATACATTATTTCTTTAAATGATACTTAAGAAGTCTTCCACTAGATTTTTGCTCTATTTTAAACGAGTCGTGTTTTATTAAACATCTTCACAATTTTCGCATCGATTTTATCGCTTTATTTTATCCCGCGCTCCTCTAATATTCGCAATTACATATCTCTCCATCTTTTTCTTTTTGAGCGCGAATGCGGTGCCTTAACCCAATAACGCTGCCCAACCAAGTGGCGTTATAGTTCCCCTCAGCATACACATAGAACCGTTCTAATGAGGTGTTTATTCATATTCCTAGTGTTAATGTAGAATTTGTAAATGTTGTAGTTATTAACACCATTCAGATTTGAAACTTTGATCGAAATGGTTTTAGACGTTTTTGGTGATCAGATTTGAATAGCCAGGTACATCCCCACCTTCCTCTTCCCCATCAACTTCCCCTCGCCATAACCTTCAGCCTCACTACATTGAGAATGTCATAGACTTAATAGCTACAGACGGTTGGGACCAGTTGGGACTCTTGAGCGGTATTCACGTAAAAAAAATTAAATGTGTTAGCTGTTCCAATGTAAGCATTTGATTGGTGATTCTAACCAACATCAGCTAAAAAAGCCTGCAGTTTAGCCATTCTAGTGAAAACTTGCAACTATTGTTTAATGTATTGAAAAAGCTTCTAAGTGATGCCGTCATATGCCAGCAGGAAAGTGCTTCTATCGATGGCCAACCCGAATAAGCGGGTGCCGCCGGGACTGACTGTGACCAGCCTACGGACCAGATTCAATTAGCCACTAGAGTAGACAAGTCGTGTGACTTGCAGCATTATTATTGCAAATACTTCTGTAGCAATTGAACGTGCTACGTAAACACAGTTAAAAGAAAGCTCTAGAATCATCGGTTGATAGTTTTTTATGTGCCATTAAAATTTTCACAATGTTATCAACATATGGAGTGTGACAGTTAAAAAATAATAATCAGTACAATTTGTTTCAGCTTGCTGTTCAAAAGAATTGGAATTTGAATTGCTTGAATTTGAATTCTTAAGTAAGTACTTCTCACAGCGCAGGTAGCTACAGTACTCCCTCCCCAGACAACGCAGACATGGCTGCGGTGGAAAGAGGAATAGTCAGATACCGAGGTGATCGGGAAATCGAACCCGCCTTCCAGAACGAGTGGTTGTGTGTGTCCGATCCTTACTGCCATCGAACAACGGAAGGGTTGGTTGTGATGTGGCGGCTGGTGACTCTGATGCGGTTTGCGAGTGTGATGTGAAACTCTCAAGATCTTGAGCAACGTATGCTGGTTTGAGGCGGTCGATGCTCACGGTGATTTCCTTCCCTTTTACCAGTATGGTATATGTTCGTTCGTGCCGACGAACGACTTTATGAGGGCCACTGTAGGGTTGTTGAAGCGGGCTCTTGACTGTGTCGTCCCTCAGAAAGACGTGAGAAGCTGTGGGAAGATTTTTGAAGACGAAACGATGTCCATAACCATGGCGGGTACCTTCAACTGGTCTCAGCTCGTTGAAATGTTTCCGTAGTTCCTTGAGGAAGCTTCCGGTGTCGTCGTTAACATTAGGTCGTGCTGTACATAGAAATTCGCCGGGTAAGCGGAGCGGCTCGCCGTATACTAGCTCGGCTGAGGTTGTAGCGAGGTCATCTCTCCAAGCTCCTCTGATTCCCATGAGTACGGTGGGAAGTGTTTCCGTCCAACGGTTATTCTGATGGCACTTGATCGCTGCTTTCAGTTGACGATGAAATCGTTCCACCATGCCATTTGCTGCGGGGTGGTATGCAGTTGTATGGATTTGCGTCGTGCCTGCCAGGAAATTCAACTGCCTGAACAGCCTTGACTCAAATTGTCTCCCTTGGTCCGTAGTAATGCGGAGTGGAGTGCCGAATCTTGTTATCCAGCCCTTGTAGAAAGCACGCGCCACTGTTTCAGCCTCTTGGTCTGGGATCGGGAATGCCTCTGGCCATCTCGTGAATCTGTCTACGCACGTGAGACAGTATCGGCATCCTTCTGAAGAAGGCATGACGATTATGTCGATGTGGACGTGCTCGAATCTAGCGGAGGGTCTGGGAAAGGCTCCCAGGGGTGCTGACACGTGCCGTGTAATCTTGCTTCGTTGGCATTGAAGGCAATTGCGTGCGAGCTTAATAGTCTCAGCTTTAATGGCCGGCCAGACATAACGTTGAGTTATGAGCTTAACTGTGGCCTTAATTCCAGGGTGAGCCAGCTGATGGACCGCATTGAATGCCGCAGGTCTGAACTTCTTCGTGACGAAGGGTCTGGCTATGGTAGTTGAGACGTCACAGTAGAGATGCGCGTCAGTACCCGGAATATTAATCTTTTTAAGTTGTAGGCTAGAACTTCCTTGCAAGTGTTGTTCCAGTTCAGGGTCGCACATCTGGTCAGCTGCCAGCGCTGCGTAGTCCAGAGGAGTATCTATCGTCTCGACCCTGGAGAGAGCATCCGCGACGATGTTGTCTTTTCCGGAGACGTGTCGGATGTCAGTTGTGAACTGGCTGATATAGTCCAGATGGCGGAATTGCCTTGGTGAGCATTTGTCTGCTTTTTGTTGGAAGGCGAACGTGATAGGCTTATGGTCTGTAAATATGGTGAACGACCTGCCTTCCACCATGTGGCGAAAGTATTTCACTAGTAGTTCTCTGTCGTATGCGCCATATTTCTTTTCAGCTGCCGAAAACTTCTTCGAAAAGAATGCTAGAGGCTCCCAGTGACCTGCGACGAATTGGTGGAGTGCGGCACCGGCTGTAGTATCAGACGCGTCGCTGACGATAGAGAGTGGGGCGTCGCACTTCGGGTGAACGAGCAGGGTTGCCTGGGCCAGAGCTTCCTTGCACTTGCTGAAAGCTTCTACTGTTTCGGCAGTCCAAGACACGAGTTGTTTGCCTTTTTGGTTCCCTTTTAGGAGGTCATTGAGTGGAGCTTGTGTCCTCGCGGCGTTGGGAATGAATCTTCTGTAAAAATTTATTGCTCCCAGGAAACGGCGGAGATCCTTGATGGAAGCTGGTTGGCTGTAGTTGTTGATGGCCTCCACTTTATCTGGGAGGGGTGAAGTGCCAGCGTCGGACACCAGGTATCCTAGGAATTTGACCTTAGTCAGGCCGAAATGGCATTTGGCGGTGTTGATGACAACACCATATTCCTGCAGGCGCTGGAATAATATCTTGAGGTGGGCTAGGTGCACTTCCTCTGACGTTGAGGCAATAAGGATGTCGTCTATGTAGGCGTAACAGAAATCTAAGCCTCTCGTAACCTCGTCCATGAAGCGTTGGAAGGTCTGGGCTGCGTTGCGGAGGCCGAAAGACATCACCGGAAATTCGAAGAGTCCGAATGGCGTAGTGATTGCTGTTTTCGGAATGTCCTCGGGAGCTACAGGGATTTGATTATATGCCCGCACCAGATCAATCGTTGAGAAGATCTTGGTGCCGCTCAGTGCCTGTGCAAAATCTTGGATGTGGCGTACGGGGTATCTGTCCGGAATAGTTCTGGCGTTCAATCTTCTATAATCGCCACATGGTCTCCACTGGTCGTCCTTCTTGGGTACCATGTGCAAGGGAGATGCCCAAGAGCTCTCGGAAGGTCGAGCGATTCCGAGACGGACCATGGCCTCGAACTCCTTCTTGGCGCGTTTTAACTTGTCAGGAGCAAGGCGTCGTGGGCGTTCGACTGTTGGAGGTCCTGGCGTGGTGTTAATATGGTGCAGTGTTGCGTGACGAACTTCCCTCCTGGCGCCGTCAGGGCGAGTGATGTCAGGAAACTGTTGAAGAAGCTTATGATACGGGGACGTTCCTGTGACCGTCTTAATGGAAGCGATCTTGTTGTCGCTTCGTTTTCCCGTGATGGTCAAATTCGTCACTTGGTCCAGCAGCCGTTTATTTCGGACATCCACCAGTAGCTCGTACTTGGCGAGAAAGTCTGCCCCGATGATTGGCCTGGAGACGTCTGCAATGACGAAGCTCCAAGTAAAGTCGCGTCGCAATCCCAGATCCAGGTTGAGCGTTAGGCTGCCATAAGTAGCGATTGTGCTGCCATTTGCTGCTGCCAGTTCGTATGTCGCTTTAGTGGGGCGTCCCTGGACAAGTCGTCGTGGGAAAACGCAGAGATCTGCGCCGGTGTCTATAAGAAATTGGGTACGGGTTACCCTGTCGGTAACAAAAAGGCGACTGACTTGGTTGGGGCTGGTGCTGGTCGCCATCAGTTTGGGCCCCGCGCGTTTTCCTGCTGGAAGTTGCAGGGTTTGGTGCACTTGCTTGCCTTCGTCCCATACTTCCAGTGGTACCAGCATGTTCCCTCGGGCTGACGACCTCTGGACCGACTGCTGGACCGATTGCTCCAACGATGCGGGGTGGCGCTCCTCCTATGCTGGCCAGAGCGTAGTGTCGAAACTTCGCGCCTCAAAGTAGCGAGCTCTTGTTGGAGAGGCTGCATCAACCGCTCCATCCGTGTTAGTAGTGGCTGATTGATGGGTTTACCCATTTCCTCGGATGTACCGCTCGTGAGGGACATGATGATGATGATTGGTGCGCGAAATTTATCACCGAAGAGTTTATTTCGTGCGCGACGTGCTCGCGGTAGACGTACTTGCACGCGTCGTGTTCACTGTCGGATTCACAAATGTAAACTTCGTGGTCACTAATGTGAAGGTCGGTGTCACCAATGTAGCAATTGAACGTGCTACGTAAACACAGTTAAAAGAAAGCTCTAGAATCATCGGTTGATAGTTTTTTATGTGCCATTAAAATTTTCACAATGTTATCAACATATGGAGTGTGACAGTTAAAAAATAATAATCAGTACAATTTGTTTCAGCTTGCTGTTCAAAAGAATTGGAATTTGAATTGCTTGAATTTGAATTCTTAAGTAAGTACTTCTCACAGCGCAGGTAGCTACACTTCAACTCATAATATACCGGTTTGTTATCAGGAACCTTATGTTACTGAGAAGTCTCCCACAGAACTAATAATGTTTGTATGTAAATAACACCCAAAATTAAGGAAATGTGTTATCGGCAGTTTTTACTGGTGGGACTGTGCTTCCTGGCGTCGCCGATATTTTTAACCAATTCTACTGCACACCTTTAAAACATCAACTAAATGAACGAATTCTATCCGTGTTCAAACTACGAGTATATTCTTAACCAATACTACTGCACACCTTCTAAAAATCAACTAAATTCCGTATTCAAACTAGGACCATTAGACCGTAGTCCGCTTATATTTCAATATCCTTGGGTAAAATGTTAAATTAATTCCCTGCTTTTCCTACCGCTTTTTTCTTACCGTATATGCTGATTAAAAACTAAGTGCATGCCACTTCTGTAAGTCATTGTCGATTTTTTGATAATACAATATATATATATTTTTTTTACATTAGTTCCACACAAGAGGCTCTGAGGAAAATAATTTCCCTCAGGGTCTATGTCATCTTGGAAGATGCTGTGTGGAGGGTTTTTTTAAGGAAGGGAAGGAGAGGAGAGTTCTAGGAAGGAAAAGGGTTTAAGGGGTGGGTAGGAATCTGGGGTTCAGTGTGTCCTGGTCATCCACCTCCAAGACTTAGACAAACCTCACCCCATGAACCCGGGTACCCCTGCTAAATCACCAAACGTAGCAAACCACTTGGGGTGACCTATGTCAGTGGTGTTGGTCATCCAATAAAGGTTCCCGAGGCAGGAATCTCCTTTTGGAGCATCTCCTCTTGGAGCATGATCTTGTGGAGTGGAATCTGCCAAGGGAGTGACTAAAATAACTGATATACATATCTCTCCTTCACCTTTTGAGGTTACAATTAAAGGTATTTATGTGGATCATGTTTTACTTGACAATAATTACAAGTACATTTTGTTCTATTATCAGGAATGTTGTATTATCAGGAAATATAACTATAACAGTTTTTATCGAATTAAGCTGTGCAATAAAAACCATGCAAAACTTTTGTCACATTTTTTACAAATTCGATTCTCCAATATTTGCATTGGCTAAAATAAAATAAACAAAGAATCCCTTCAAAAATGGGGCACATCTGTGCATATTTTTCCATTGTCACATGAGCGGCGCTCTGCGTAACGCCCCAAGAATCATTTATTGGATTCCCTCGTGCATTAGGTCACCCCAAGTGGTTCGCTACGTTTGGTGATTTAACAGCGCTGCCCACGTTCATTGGGTGAGGTTTGTCAATTGAAGGTAAATAAAGTTTTCTGCTTTTTATGTTTTGGATTTTTGGCACAATCGTTCTCGTAAATTTAGCACATTTAAAATATATTTTGTGAATTAGAACTTGTTCGTTATTAGACCTCGGACTCTCGATGGGGGTTTTTATATATCGCTTTAAAAGTACCAGACGCATGGCCGCACTTTGAATTTATTTTGGCAATTAATTCCAACCAGTATACTTATTTTTTCCGCTTATTTTTCGGATGACCGAATGCAACTAATCTGCTGATCTGATTTTAATAAGTGAAGGGTGAGTGCAAAGGACACACATAGGCGTGTGTATAGTCAGATTATGCTTTCTAGCATTGAAGGGGCCACCTGAGCTTAGTATTATTTTTTGGCCTACCGAAACGATTTGGTTGCATCATCGCCTGCATCGCAGTGAGAAGGATGCATTCATACGTCCGTCACTCCTGGACACACTGACCCCCAGACACCTACCCACCCCTTATACATTTTCCATCTCAGGACTTCATTTTCTTCCTTTCCCTAAAAAGACCCACCACACAGCATCCCCAAAGATGACGTAGGCCGGTGTGAAACTGATGTAAAAAAATCTATCTAGTACAATATATCGCACCCTTGAGTCACGTAACAATATGCGACTTGTATTAAAGTACTCCCACAATAATTGCTCCGCCGACTAACATGCTTTATGCCGCACGCACCCCTCATGAAGAAGTGTCGACAGCGTTGTGCGTTGTACTCGACTGTACGTGGTAGAATTTAATCCTATTTTCCCTTTAATAAATCTTCTTATCAATTTGCTCATTCAGTTGTTTCCCTGGCATCATTATTCAACGCCATATTATGTTTGTATTCCCCTTAAGTTTATATTGATGCGGTGTCGACGAAGTAGCAACATATGAGCTTTGCAATTAATTATTCAGACAGTACCCCAGACCCGCCACGATGGGCCTTATTCTCGAAGCTCGCCGACTTCCTTTCAACCACGGTAGTTCACGAGATACAATAACCTGCCAAAAGCGCACGCACTGGGATAACGTAACATAACAGAGGTATTTGCAACCCCAACGTATTGTATTAAGGTTCTGTTGTGAATAAGGCTGCGACAAACTCTAATCCTGACTGACGCCTAATATTCTTGTCTCTTGTATGTTCAGAGGATTTTCCTCGTCTTTTATTTGTGTCATTAATTCACGCTCCATGCTACATACTTACTCTGACATTCCCTAAAACTTATCCTGAAAACATTAAGGGAAACTGGTGAAGTTTTGTAGGCACTTAAGTTGTAATTCAAATAAAACGCTGTTTCATTGCCGTTCAGATTTGAGATCCGCGGATAAATCAGATTTCGGATGTTAGGCGTAAATTTACGATAGGTAGGTACTAATGTATTTGGAACCTCAGAAGCTCAGTAGTATTTAGCCGGGTGCGTATTTCCTTTTTCATGTTCAAAGGGAGAAACAAAAAAGAGTTCTTAAAACACGCACGGGTTTAGTACGCTAATTCTATTGCTAAACTCGTGTTTAATTCAAGGCAAGTGTCCTCCAATTGTGCTCGGGCTTATAATTACCATAATATTATATGCTTTGTTTGTTGTTTTTTCCTAATGTTCGTATTCTAAATGCGTACAACGAGTTATTAAGTAAAAATTAATGTGTTTTGATTTTTTTTTATGTTTTTGTTGCTCCTAAGTATATGAATTGTACCTACCAGTTCTCTAAGTCATACATTATAGTAGTTTATGCTTTATTTGTATATTTTGTAATCTTTTCTGTATCTATGTGTTGTTATAAATGAAATTTGTATTTAATTTGTACTCGTAAAAGCCCAATAGGGCATCAATAAATAAATAAATATTTAAAATCGAGGTTTTTTTGGCAGAAAGTTCATTTTCATCAATTTTTAATACAATTTTGTGAAAACATTTTCTTTTCATACATTCGGACTTAGCTGGTCGTCCTAATTAGTGGGTAGACCATCAAAAGATAAAGTTTTCCTTATTTACAATATTAGCAATAACATAATAATATTTTAATAGTTGCGTATTTTTTAGTATTTGCTTAAAAGCCTACTCTACTCTCAAATGTTGCACAATGAAAAACAAATTAGACTAATAGACGAAATGCGAGCGGTATGAAATAAGCGCGTGAACTTACGCTATGTTCCATGCATCGCCTTCAGTTCAGTTTTCAGTTTCAGTGCCGGCAACCCGGGCATTTATTTTAATTTCATTTATGTACATAGATTTCTTTTACCCACCTCACTAGACAAAGTCTGTTCCTTAAACACGTGTTTGGAATAACAGTTTGCGTGAACGCCTTAAATTAAACACGAGTTTAGGAAGAGAATTAGCGTAACAAACCCGTGCGTGTTTCAAGGCAGTACTGCCTCTTATGGAACACGGAAAAGAAAATACGTATATAAATGATTCAGTTAATCATAAATGATTGTTTACTTAGTTCGATGAAGCTAAAAACATTCTGTTGTGGGAATATTGTCATATTAAGTTAATTTGTTCTAATTACATAATATATAATATCTATCTATATCTATTAGTAAGTACGTAACTTTTATTCGCACTGAAAATGAAATAACTCTCTCCTTAAATTAACTAGTTCTAAAATATTCATGGTTTTACATTTTGATCATTAACTTTGTAATCACATATAAAAACGCCACAAAGCACAGACTAAAACTAAGTGAGAACCATAGTATGATAAGATCTCGTACTGTGAGACAAAACCCCAGTTTGACTTGTATTCATAAAAATAATCCCTTCTACTTTAGGATTATTAAGGTTATATTTAAGAGGGCATTACCAGAGAAAACCAGAAATATGTCATTTTCAAATCAGATTTTAGACAAATCGACTCTTTTCCACAAAAAATTATAAACGGATTTCGAAAGATTGTTCTTTTATCTAGCATTCGCATGTAATAAATTTTGAGAAAATTTTTTAATTTTTAGTATAATAAGGTTATTCCATAGGTCGTTGGCAGATTTGTTAAATTTTCAAAAAAGATTTTATATTATACCACACCCATTTCAAATAATATAATCATGCAGTAAAATAAATCAATACATTATCTAGCAAACGCATGTTTTAGAATTTTAATTTAAGTTTCAATAAAATCATTAAAAAATATGTACCTACATGTGTTTCTTGACGAAAATTGGTCTATTTGTGTATTTATTTGCGCACTTACAAACTAATATATTTCAGATTTTTTTTAACATTCTTATTAAATTTAGGCATTATTGAAAAATGATAAATACTTATAATCAAAAATAATTACAAAAAGTACATTATTTTAATAGTTTTATCACCACGCCTTTCAGCATTTTTGGATGAAGGTATAAATTAAAGCTAATTTGGGTTGAAATAAATTCGATATTGAGTTATAATTTAAAAAAGCTGGTACGGAGAATAATTAATCTTTCTCATTGTAACCGCCCTGCACGATCGTAAGAACAACTTTCGACGAAATGTGGATTTTCATCCGCTGGCTGGTTAAACGCTCTTAAGTCATATTACTTACAGAAAATTACCTCAAAAATTATGTTCGTCTAATAAGTTAGTATCAACAAAGTTACGTTCTATAAATAATGAGAGCAGTGGTGGTTAGATCCCACCAGAATCATTGCTATTACCAAAAATAAATTAGCCTCCCTCCAAGGTAAACATTATTAGCTAGATTTCAAAGCGATTTCTTGGAATTCATTCCAAAATACACGTCAGGTATTTTTGAATCTTTATGTAATTTGTATTATGTCAGAAGTCATTTAGACTGAAATAATTTCCTTATAACAATTATTCAGAAATGTGTGGGTATCAGATAACCTAAAGTGATTTTTCGAGGGCACCAATTTATTACTCGACAGTAATCTCTTGGTATTTTTTGCGCTTTCCGGCTTCATTCTGCCATATGAAATAAAAAACAAATGAAAAAAAATAATCATACAACGAATTAATCAAGGCCCTGATAATTCAATCAGTTCTGAAATAGCATATAAACGTTAAGATTTTCGCTATAAGGGATTCAGTGAACATAAATAAAATTAAAACGTGGAAATCGATAGAAAACCGCATTAAATTACTTTAATTGCATTTCAGATTGAAAACCGCATTAAGTTTCCATAGTTACATTTCAGATAGAACACCGCATAAGTTACCATAATTGCATTTCAAAAAGAAAATCGCATTAAATTTCCATAGTTGCACTTCAGATAGAAAACCGCATAAGTTATCATAGTTGCATTTCAGTTAGAAAACCGCTTAAGTTACCATAGTTGCATTTCAGATAGAAAACCGCAGATTACTCTTCCGATTTTTTACGATTTAGAGTCAAAATCTTTCATGGATCGTGGGTTTGTGATACGCTAGTGAATTGAGCAGTTAAAAGTACGAACATGAAATTTTGATTTTAAAAAATTTTGAAATTTAAAAAAAACTCTTCTCTTCTGTAATTATTTTTTTGCGAAGCTAATTACACCACTTTAACCGACGGCATCTCGTCCAGGGGTGCTAGCATGGTCGATCGATATAGGTTTTATCGAAAATGTCGGTAACTTGCCATCGCTCCCGAGCACGACTGCAGGCCGCTAACGAACAAACAATAGTTCACAATGACTTGGGGTTCCCAATATATTTGACGTAAACTGTTGTTTATTCGTTAGCGGCCTGCAGTCGTGCTCGGGAGCGATGGCAAGTTACCGACATTTTCGATCAAACTTATATCGATCGACCATGCTAGGGGGCCAGGTATTCAAATTATGGGAGCTATTGATAGGTTTTCTCCAACTCCATAACACCAAAACCTTATGAACGATGCTTCACACATCATGATTTATTTTTGGGGTATTATGCCGTGTTGCGCTTCCTCCTTCTTTAGCCAACATTTCGGACACTGTTACAGTGTCTATCATCAGGGCAGATGTGCTGGACACTGTAAAGCTGTCCGAGTCGGCTAAAGGAGGAAGGGCGATACGGCAAAATACCCGAAAAATAAATCACGATATTACTTTTAGCCGTGAAAATCTGAAATGCTTCATATTTATTTCAATATCAAAAAGTATGAATTCGGTGCATTGTGCAATAACAGCGCCTAAATTTGGTTTGATCGTATTGCCTTGGTAAAAAGAATTGATTAAAATACAATTAAAACAACCAAAACTACCTTGTTTTAATGATTCCACTGCTGCGCTGAACCAAGTTGGATCTCTCTCATGAACACATTTCCAACATTTTAACACACTCGTATATTTGTCAATGATACAAATAAATCCATGTTTGCCATACACTTCCTCAGTATTTCCTGAGCCAAAATGAACCCACAACTGACACGTTAGCGATACAGAAAAACTAATTACTTTCGTAATTTAGTGGAACGCTTGTGGTCCTGTGGATATGACAGCTTAACGGCCAAAATCTCGGTACGGTGGTATGCGCTCTCTTAGATTATAAAGCTGTTTAATTCGAAAATAAATATTTCTTGCGTTACCATTTTAATGTAGTTAACTCTTGTATTTCAAGAAAAATTGCAACAAAGTTGTTTTATTTGGTATTTCCTTATACTCAAACACTTTAGATCTGTGGGGGACTTCTCAAATAATCTCAGGTTTATAAACAATCTGGTTTGTAAAAGAAGACGAAATTACAATAATACTCGTAAGGCTGCAAGTCAGCCGACCTATCTACACGAGAGGTAAAAGGTGGGTGGTTTGTATATTTATGGATAAAAGCATAAATAAACCAAACCACAAGGTAAAAGGGCTCTGGCGGCTCGCATTTTGGAGCCTGTCTCGCTGATCGCCGTCTACACGGGTACCCCTATCGGCCGTCGGGAAAAGTACTTCCCTGCTGACATCTAACGATGTCACTTGAAAGTTTTTTCGGTACATTACAAAAGTTTAACATAAATGAGTGTAAATAAGTTAATGTAACCTGATCGTGGGTAGATCAAATAAGACCAAAAAAAAATTAAATCGTTCTAGCTAGAAAATTAAAACTACTCCAAAACCTTGGCAAATTTATGAGGAAAAAAACGTATGTTTCTCAATTGATTATTCAGGGCAATTTTAATAAAAGACGTAGAACGTTGATATGGCGCACACGACTTAGAAATAATATATATACATAAATGTGACTGTTATGAAAAGGTCCATTTAGAGAGTTTTTTTGTGTACAACAGACTTCGTCAGAACACAATAGTTCAGAATAGTAACAATAATGCGTTGTTCAACATAAAAGTTAACTTAGGTGGTAAGTTCATAAGAAATAAAAAGACATTTTTTATTTTAACTTTATGAGTAAAACCTCAAATTGTAATATTTAAATAAATGAAGACAATATAAGCGAAACTCAATCGAAAATCTTAGAGGTCCTGGGTTCGAGTCCCAGAGGCGTCAATATATTTTTCTGTTTCCAGATTTTCGATTGAGTTTCGCTTATATTGTCTCATTTATTTAAATAAAAGGACAGTTTGGTGTGAATGTAACGTTATGTGCACGTCTCTTGAAACCATTGAGGTTTATGTTGAAGGGTGACCGGCCAACTCAGAATGAAACCAACTCAGAACCACCTCAGAAAGGTCACTAAGAGAGATGATAAAAAAAAATAAAAATTGGTTAAATAGGTTATGTCAGACAAGGGTTAAAAAAATGCCAACTCAACAACTCTTTGAAAAGTCATTAAAAACTATGAAAAAAATAATTTTAAAATAGCCGTTAACCCTAACCTAACATAACCTATTTAACCATTTTTTATCATTACTTTTAACGACTTTTCAGAGTTGTTGAGTTAACTTCATTCTGAATTGGCATGGAACCATGTTGAAGAAATATGTTGTTTAGCTGCACCATACCCCGTGACAAGCTGTGCTGAGCCAATACGTTAATGTATGTGGTGTTAATAGAGGAACGTGGTGCTGCCCATGCCATTAGTTGTTAGGTACAAACGACTTATAGCATTCCAGAAAGTATACACTATCATTATTTTGCACAACTATACTCCATTTTGTTTACTGTTACTGCAAAGGAACCAGTCTTTCTCGAATGGAAACTTTGGTATCTTTTATCGTTTTTTTTATTTGTTCCAATTTGTATTCTGTTATGGGGTCCATACTACAGAAGCGCACTCAAAAATTCAGTTGAACATAGAAGCCACGACTTCGGATTTTGTAAACTGTTGCCAGAGATGTAAGAAACCCTAATAATTTATAGAACGATGAAGACGTTATATGGTCTGAAAACGTACATTTAGAATCAATTGACCCCTGGATACTTAATGGATTTTACAGATGGCAAAATATCTTCCCTTATTGTTTCGGGCTGCACAAACAGGAGTTATAAGATTGTTGTGATGATAGCCAATTTCCGATAAGGAAGGGCACCAGAAGATGTATAAAAAGTAGACACAACTTCAAAATTGCAACAACTTTTATAATGCTCTGAGGAAACTATCACCAATCTTCTACGATTCTTTCAGCCGCTGTACGGGTTTTAATTGCTTCCCGTTAACTTTATTATTGTGGCCTATTGTGTGCTGATACGGAGAAAACTACCACCCATAAACCGGCCCCATATATTGCCTTCGGGGAACAAAGCCGTGTGTAATTTTTACTGGCTTGTAAACCTCGTGATTAGACTGACCCGAACAACTAATGTGTGATTCTCTTTCCGCTTATGTACTAACGGTGTTTTAGTCGCCTTTGTATTTCCTTACAACAAATACAGGGTGCTGTCGTTTTTTGTGCCTATGATCAAAGTTACACAAAAAATGGAAAAGTTATGTGGTTCCTTATAGAAAAGTTTGATCTGAATAAGAATGTTTACCTACTAAATCCAAAAACACTATTTTTTAATTTATTTTTAGTTCCTAGTTGGACCTAATGTTCGTCGTGATGATTGGACCTAATGGAGTTTTTGCGGCAATTTCTTCCCGGCAAGGTATTGTCGTCAAGATTTCCGTATTTTCGGGCATGATTGCCTATTTTTGTCGAAGCCTTGTCTTTCCAGTGAGTTTGCTCGTCTACCGATGTGGCAATATTTCCGGGTATTTATCTAATAGTTCTCGCTCTGTTACATAAATACTCGTATGTGCATCTCCGTTCGCCACCTACCGTTAGCGAAACTTAATAAATATTTAACGATTTTGCCTTTCTTAATGCCGCACAGGGGGTCTTGTGAAAATAATTTCTCACGAGGTCTATGTCATCTTTGGGAATGTTGGGTGGAGGGTCTTTTTAAGAAGAGGAAGAAGTAAAAATTGGTCTTAAAGAGGCCCATGTTGTAGGAGGAAGGAAACACGGAGGCCGCAAATCGTTCTACTACTACTGAGCTTTTGAACTCAAGCCATAGAAATTACTTGTTCTCGTGTGACAAATGTCAACCGTCTACAAATGTTGGGTGCGCGTTTGGCGTGCTTCCCGATTATGCATCGGTGTCGGGATCAATGACGCTAGTTCTTCGGAGCATCTTCCATTATAATACCGGCAGAACACGGGCAACATTCCATCCTGACATCTGCGCTCTAAAGATAGCTGTCCGTTTAAGATAGGGTCCCAGGTTTACATATAGTCCAGTAAAGGAAGGAGTTGTAGAGTGCGTGAGCAGGGACCTAAGCGATTCTTTCAGGACTTGTTTAGGATGCTTAGGGTGTGAACATACTAAAAGTCCTGACGTCTAGGTGGTGAGCTAGGGGGGGGAGGGGGGGGGAAGGTCCCGATTTTCGGGTTTCCGTTTATATCTCAAAAACGGTGCGTCGCAGAGGAAAACTTTTTTAGAATAAGTAAAAGCTCATAAGATTATCTACAACTTTTATTCTATACATAATTTTGAAAATCCCAGCCGTTTTTGAGTTATACGCTCCACAAATGTCAATATTTTCTAAAAAAATCATTTTTCCTCACATTTTTCATCAAACATTCCTTCATATCGTCTAAAATATTCATCCAAGAAAGAAATTTATACAAAAGAAGTTGTAAATAATTTAATTACCTTTTAGAATATATACACATGTTTAAATAAATCTCCAACCAGTAAATATTTACAGCAATTTTAAGTTTTTTCGTAAAATGTCGTCATTTTCAGAAAAAGCTGTTTTTTCTCTCCAAAATGTTAAGATGGGTTTTTCTTCATGGGAAATTCCTTATTAATTTTTGCACACAAGAAAGCAGGTAAGTTGTTCTCGAACAGATGATTAGTGAAATTCATTTTATAATCATTATTATTGTGATGGGTAATTAGTTTAGACGTCGGAGATGCTACAATAACGTGCTACGATGCTGTTCGAGTTGGTGAAAAGGCAATGAATGCGATAGTGGGCTTGACATTCTCAGACATCAAGTTGTCCCGCAAAGATCGGGCATTCCCAATGTCTTCTGTCAGCTCGTCGATAAAAATTCACGATGAAAAGGTTGCAGTTGACCCAACATTGCTGTTTCAGCGGATGTGTAAAAACAAACGATCAGATGAGGATTTGATGAAATTCTTTGAGTGTGAGTTGGCCCCATTTCCCTTGACACTGTTCTTAATAACATCATGTTACACTCTCAACTTTTTATGGATTAAAGTTTTCATATCCTCTTTGGACGTGAGGGTCCTGGCAAGCGTTGTTCATCCATGGCATCGTCATTCTCAGTGGTGGATGTTCTTGCTGAAAGGGCTCTACGTCATCTTCATCGTCGTCCTCGGCAACAGGCAAACTATTGAGGCATCTCCCTTGGCAGTGAAGGCACGCTGCAGAACAGGTCAGCATTGCTTTTCGGCATCCGCATTTGCCAATTGCACAATCCTTGGTGCAGCGGCAAAATATCATTTTCAGAAGGACCTCCGGTGCTGGAGGATCTTCTGTTGTAATTTTTAAGTTTTCACCAACTCGAACAGCATCGTAGCACGTTATTGTAGCATCTCCGACGACTAACCTAATTATCCATCACAATAATAATGATTATAAAATGAATTTCACTAATCATCTGTTCGAGAACAACTTACCTGCTTTCTTGCGTGCAAAAATTAATAAGGAATTTCCCATGAAGAAAAAACCCATCTTAACATTTTGGTAAGAAAAAACAGCTTTTTCTGAAAATGACGACATTTTACAAAAAAACTTAAAATAGCTGTAAATATTTACTCGTTAGAGATTTATTTAAACATGTGTATATATTCTAAAAGGTAATTAAATTATTTACAACTTCTCTTGAATAAATTTTTTTCTTGGATGAATATTTTAGACGATATGAAGGAATGTTTGATGAAAAATGTGAGGAAAAATGATTTTTTTTAGAAAATATTGACATTTGTGGAGCGTATAACTCAAAAACGGCTGGGATTTTCAAAATTATGTATAGAATAAAAGTTGTAGATAATCTTATGAGCTTTTACTTATTCTAAAAAAGTTTTCCTCTGCGACGCACCGTTTTTGAGATATAAACGGAAACCCGAAAATCGGGACCTTCCCCCCCCCCCCTCCCCCCCTAGCTCACCACCTAGACATCAGGACTTTTAGTATGTTCACACCCTAAGCATCCTAAACAAGTCCTGAAAGAATCGCTTAGGTCCCTGCTCACGCACTCTACACCTCCTTTTGGACCATTCGTTTACTGGACTAATAAGTTTCATAATTTTTTTTTATCATAAATTTGTCTTATACATGGCGGCAATTTTTACGTGACCAGGTAATATTGGTGCCTACCCAGCAAGACTATTGACGAGCAAAACAATAGTTTGGCAATCAGTAAAAGGCAATTTATCGAGCTCGTTTATCCGCACCTTTAGAAACTTACTTGATTACTCGAACAATTTCTTTGGTTAGTCGCGCTGCGAACGGAAAAATTGTGCTATCAATAGATTTGAATGAGAAAGGTTGAAGAGAATCAGGCAGGACGGAGATGGGAAGAGGTGGGTTGAAATTTACCTGGCTATTCATACATTTCCGCCAAAACATGTCTAAAGCCATTTAATTAATATTTCGGTTCTGAATGGTGGTTTTTGGTAGAATCTGCAAATTGTAAATATGTATTAAATTGGACATAATTAAAGTATGTAATAGGCACGGACATATGAATATATCTGGACCTGCCCTAAGTGATAAAAACGTATTATTTCCCCCTCCACATGGCGCCGGCTGTAGCTCCTCCTTGGAACCGGCTCGCTCCATGGGGAGGGGATATAGCCTCGCTTGAATCTAAAATGTGTGACGTCATCATTCTTGCCGTGAACAGCGAGAAGCTGACACCCATACATTTAACAAAATAACGGCAGCTTGTGCTATACAATATATCTACGTATCAATGTACACATAGCGAATGTGGGCGGTACTCCAACGTGCTCGTCGCTGGTTACAGGGGTAAGTAAATTATGAAACATTTGTAAAAGTGTTTTAACTAAACACGGAAACAAAATATTGATATGTGTATTGGCATGAGTCTTTTTGGGGCGAGCATTTGGCCTTAGCAAATATGTTTTGAACGTGGCAAGCAATTCGCGCTCCCATGTAAAAAGGTCTATTCATTCAAAGCAGATTTTGCTTTTAAGAACTAAATGGTGATATTGTAATGCGAGATGCCTATATACTGTCAGATTGATTGTTCAACGAATGACAGTCATCTTTCCCCTCTTCGCTCTCCATAGTTTGGTTTTACCCCTCATCTGTAACTGCTTGTATATTCATTTGGATGTCTATGGTAATAGGCCATTTGAATCACATTTTTTAAAAACAAAATTCCGGTTTAGGCAAATATTCTAAGACATTCAGTATTTTTATTTTTTTAAACGTATTTTTGAAACACTGGGGATTTTTCGAAAATTTCAATCCGTATAATCAGACCATTTTTTATAAACCGGAAAGACGGGACATAATTTTATAGGTGCCAAAAAAAATCATTTTTAAAAAAAAAGAACGTTTTCCACACGAATGGCACAGGAAAATAACGAGGCATACCAAAAATATTACATCTCATAAATATTTTTTTCCTTGTCCCATCTTATTGATCATAAATCATTATAATGTACAACGTTTTTTTTTTTTTTTTTTTTTTTTTTTTTTTTTTTTTTTTTTTTTTTTTTTTTTATTCCAGTTAAAAGAAAATTACATTTTCACTCATTTAACTAGAAATAATTATACACATTAAGATAAAATAAATATTTCAATACAGCACTATTCTATTTCATTATTTTGTTTATCAAGAATAAATTTAAATAATTGTTTTTTAAATTTACCCAGCTTCTTTTCGTTTTTCATGTCATTTGGGAGGATTAATAAATCCAATGTAATATACTTGTACTTACTCGTAAATTATAATAATAATAAGAATATTATAAAATTTGATTTTGATAAAATCAGCGCCAACCCCATTATACCTCTAAAACCAGTGGCGGCTCGTGACTTTTTGGTGTGCTAGAGTGCTGATATTAAAAAAATGGCATTATTGATGTTGTTGTAGCCGAAAAAAATTTTTTTTTTTTTTAAATCAGTTTTTTGTATGAAAAATTTCAGGTTAGTTTCAGTTGGGTGGCGCGCCGCACCGATTTCCTGAAAAATCTTCATACAAAACACCGATTTTTGAAAAAAAAAAATATATATATTTTCGCATACGACAACATCCATGATGCCATTTTTTTTAATATTAGCACCCTATCACAACCAAAAGTCACGAGCCGCCACTGTCTAAAACACGTACCGACATCTAAAATGTACGGGGTTCTCTTCACAACATCTGTCAAAAATTCAAACCAAATGATAAGTTCGCAGATAACAAACAATAAATCTAGTGAACGAATTAAAAAATTCGCCTGAAATCAAAGTGATGCCATATAAAAAAAATAAATCAGTGTGGAATTTTACAAAATTAATAGGAACATTTTCGGAGACGGGACATTTTCATGTAGTGACGTCACGAGCCCAAATAATGGATTAAAATAAAATAAAAAACTGTACATTACTAAAAAATTTTACTAACATTTTCGTAATCTTAGTAAAAAGATCTATCCACACGATTTTTTCCAAGTCGTTATGAAATCCATGCAAGTGGCCTATTGGTAAAAGAAATATTTAATTGAGTTTCAATGCATTTCGTTCTCGCAATGCTTACGTGCAAGGTGAATAGCCCTTGGCGCGATTTCGATTCGCGAACTCAAACGGCGTTGTACAGATATAATTATCCAATTATTATTATAATTAATAGATACTAACTTTATTGAAATTATGGGAAGAAACAACAAATAACACTTATTACGAGAACTAGGTGCTACAAACATATGTTCTGTATTCGTAATTGTTTTCATAACATGTCATATTCAATCAACCAATTCAACAATTCACAATTCATCTCGTAATTAAGCAAGCATTTATTACACCGTCTCGGAACGGAATACACTACCTACTTCCTGCTGAAGTGCATTCATTGTTTAAAGACTGGCTCGCATTTACCAGGGGTGCGATTTTGTTGCACTCATTTTGTTGCACTATTTTTGTTGCACTCATTTTGTTACACCATTTTTGTAAACGCCGCGTGTTTTTTTACACGAAGACTATAATTTTATTATTCACATTGTAACAGTGAAAAAAACATTGTTGAAAACCGTTAAGACTCTGCAACCGGGCCCGAAAAGAAGAAGATGGAGAGACACGAAATTACGAATGTTAGAGGAGAGCGCTAACATTTACAGCGACAAAACGATGCGAAAATTGCGAAAATGTTAAATAAAACACGAGTTTAAAATAGAGCAAAAATCTCGCGGGCATTATCTTGAACAGCATTTAAAGAAACACTGTGAATTTTTTCACACATATAAGTAACTTGTAAAATAACTAAAACAAATGTGTTAATAATTAGTTTTGGAGCATACTTTGCGATTTTTTTCTATCGAGGGAATTTTATATAATTTGCGTTTCGGCGCGGGCAAAGTCTAGATATTATTATCTTTAAGAATAACATATATTTTTTTAAGAGCTTTAAAACTTACCGTGTGTAAGGGAAATATGTAATAAATCGGTACAAATACGGAGTGCGTGCCCTTAAGATCGATGCTTATTGTATTAATATAAGTTATTTCAAACCAACTTCGGAAATGACTAGATTATATAATAAATACTGCGATCGTGAAGACTTCAATATATTTTCAAATTCAATCATTACCTTGAGAAGGAACTTATACTTGCATATACCTGACAATCTCCTTATTTAGAGCCACTTTTAAAATAATTTTATCGTTCACCTAGTTATGAATTGATTCTATAAAATGTAATAATAATAATAATACATACATGTTATGTATATGTGTGTGCAATGTGCATGTATGTGTACTGTGTGCATATACAGTGTACGAGCGTATGCATCTACGTATGTATGTGCATATGTAATAATAAATTGATTACGGTCCTCCCTGTTTTACGTACTTGCACGATAATTTAATTTATTATTAGGTACTTATTGCAACTTATCGTTACACAAATAATGTTGCGATGAGTGTGCTTACCTATAATCAGAACAGAATAAATACGTGTTTTTTTCGTTATTTGTTTTTTGGGTGTTATGCCGTGTGGGCATAAGATCCACCATCAGGGCAGATGTGACACTTCTGCCCTGATGTGGATACTGTAATGCTATCCGAAATATTGGCTAAAGAAGGAGGTGGCGCAACACGGCATAACACCCCAAAAACAAATAACGAAAATACTTTTTGCCGTGAAAATCTAAAAACCAATGTGTGATGTATTCTGTTGGCGAGCCAATAAATAAATAAAACGATTAAAACCTATAATACCAGAAAATGTAGTAGAAGGGAAACGATAACAGTGAAACACCCGTTCACAGATGACGTCGGTTTCTTGGAATCGGGTCATTTCTCTATCTGGTGATGGTACAAAACGACTTTTTTGTTATTTTTTTTTGTTTAGCAACTATACATTTATTATTTTTTTACATTTTTATATGAAACATGTTAGGTGTTATATAAAATAGAAAATATATTCGTAGTCCTCCTCACTAGGAGATCCTGTGCCGAGGGGGAGTATGCTTTGGATAAGTTTTCAATGACATCTATGGTTTAACTTCATTGTTTGGATAAGGTTTTCCAGAAACTTCTATGACGATGTTTTAAGTATACTAGTAAGTTCATTTTCCGATAGTTCCTTCAGCCAACATTTAATGTCCTTAATGTAGCTATTTTTTTTGTTTTAATTTGTTTGATACTAAGTGCGAGTTTGTTATATAACTTTAATGCTAAAAATTCAGAACTTCATTGTCCAAATGAAGAGTTACACTTTGGTATATTAAGTATGTCTGTTTGTTTGGCTCTGGTTTTATGAGCATGTGAGGTGTCTGCCTCTGAATCATTTTTGTGGTGATGTACTGGAATGTTTTTGGCATAGATTTTCTGTATGCTTGGAACATCAAACTGTTTAAAAATGTCTATTGTTGACATCCTTATGGGGACCTTTAGTATGGTCTTTATGATGCAATTCTGAGTAAAGTTATCTTAAGTGATTAGATGCTTCTGATCCCCATCCTATTACTCCATATTCCAATCGAGAGTGGCATAAAGCATAATACACTCTCTTTAAATCCCTCATTGACAAGATGTTTCTTAATTTTCTGAAGAAGTAGATGAGTTTTGTTAGCTTTTTTGAGGTAAGATCAATGTGTGAATTCCACTGTAGTTTTTCATCAATTTCAATCCCAAGATGTTTAATACTTTTTGTTTGGGTTATTGGAAAGTGGAATGTTTTTCATCAATTTCAATCCCAAGATGTTTAATACTTTTTGTTTGGGTTATTGGAAAGTGGAATGTTTTTATCAATTTCAATCCCAAGATGTTTAATACTTTTTGTTTGGGTTATTGGAAAGTGAAATGTTTTTCATCAATTTCAATCCCAAGATGTTTAATACTTTTTGTTTGGGTTATTGGAAAGTGGAATGTTTTTCATCAATTTTAATCCCAAGATGTTTAATACTTTTTGTTTGGGTTATTGGAAAGTGGAATGTTTTTCATCAATTTCAATCCCAAGATGTTTAATACTTTTTGTTTGGGTTATTGGAAAGTGGAATGTTTTTCATCAATTTCAATCCCAAGATGTTTAATACTTTTTGTTTGGGTTATTGGAAAGTGAAATGTTTTTCATCAATTTCAATCCCAAGATGTTTAATACTTTTTGTTTGGGTTATTGGAAAGTGGAATGTTTTTCATCAATTTTAATCCCAAGATGTTTAATACTTTTTGTTTGGGTTATTGGAAAGTGGAATGTTTTTCATCAATTTCAATCCCAAGATGTTTAATACTTTTTGTTTGGGTTATTGGAAAGTGGAATGTTTTTCATCAATTTTAATCCCAAGATGTTTAATACTTTTTGTTTGGGTTATTGGAAAGTGAAATGTTTTTCATCAATTTCAATCCCAAGATGTTTAATACTTTTTGTTTGGGTTATTGGAAAGTGAAATGTTTTTCATCAATTTCAATCCCAAGATGTTTAATACTTTTTGTTTGGGTTATTGGAAAGTGGAATGTTTTTCATCAATTTTAATCCCAAGATGTTTAATACTTTTTGTTTGGGTTATTGGAAAGTGGAATGTTTTTCATCAATTTTAATCCCAAGATGTTTAATACTTTTTGTTTGGGTTATTGGAAAGTGGAATGTTTTTCATCAATTTCAATCCCAAGATGTTTAATACTTTTTGTTTGGGTTATTGGAAAGTATCTTGAAAGTGGAACTTACGGCACCTGTATTTTTCTTTCAGTCAATCCGGATCTCTCCATTATCAAATACGTTCCAATGGCCGCTTTCTTTACTCTCCTCAAATTGGGAAGAGGGAATGGGTACCGCCGCCCCGGGAACCTTTATTGGATAACCAACACCTCTGCCATAGGTCACCCCAAGTGATTTGCTACGTTTGGTGATTCAGCAGGAGTGCCCGGGTTCATGGGGTGAGGTGTGTCTAGGTCTTGGAGGCGGATGACCAGGACACACTGAACCCCAGATTCCTACCCACCCTTAAACCCTTTTACTTCCCAGAACTCTTCTCTCCTTCCTTTCCTTAAAAAACCCTCTACACAGCATCCCCAAAGATGACATAGGCCCTGAGGGAAATTATTTTCCTCAGGGCCTCCTGTGTGGAGCTAATGTAAAAAAAAAGGTTGCCCACAGGACAGGAGCGCTTTTAGGAGGTGTCACATAAGAAAATGTATTAAAAAGGGGGTAAGTTTTCAGCGCGCATTACCGGCACATTATTAAGGCTAAGATCACTTAAAATCGACTTCAGTGAGTATATCGATGAGAGCCTCCTTGAGCTTAGTTTCGCCTTCGCCAAGTTTCGTGCGAATTCCGGCTAAAGCGTTCATCAACGTCCAGCTTAATAAAGTAGGTATATTTATTCGTATTTTTTCGGCGTTAACTTATAAACTTATTACAATTTCTTGACCTTTAGTTTTTGAAAAGTTTTATTTTACAACTTCCCGGGATTTACACAATTTTTTTTATAAATCAGATTTATCCAGTAATTATCATCTAATTTTGAACGTCAAGTGCATAAAATTTCTCCAAGAATTATAAAAATTCTGGTTTAAGAGATGGGTAAAGATGGTGGGGTGTTTTATTTAAAATATCGTTTAGAGAACTGCTGATACTGTACAAATCGCAGTGCGCTCCATTGTTGAATTTGGCGGCCACCTCAGGTCTGGAGCCCCTAATTTTTTTAAAAAACCCTTGACTCTAAGCAAAAACGGGCGATCCGATTTGATAGATTTCCCTATCTTAACAAGCGGATTACAATCTTTAGAGCACAGCCATCAGGTAGGTATGCTGTCCTTGTTCAATCGGTATTACAATGGAAAATGCTTCGAGGAACTAGCGTCATTGATCCCTTCGGCACCGGTGCATATTCGGGAATCTTTGTGCAAAATTGTGAGTTCAGCAGCTCGGCTGTGGAATGATTTTGCCGGCCTCTGTGTTTCCTCCCCCCTACATCACGGGTCTCTTCAAATCCCATGTTCACTCCTTCCTCTCAACAGAAACACCCTCCACACAGCATCTCCAACGATGACAAAGGCTCTGAGGGAAATTATTTTCTTGAGGGTCTCTTTTATTTTTTATTTATTTATTTATATGATTACCGCACAAGAGTCCCAACTGCTCCCGTCTGAAGCCAGTGAGACTATGGCATCCTGGGGTATGTTATGAGGCTGAATGTGGTGGGGATGGGAAGGGGATAGGGAAGAGGAAGGTGGGAAAGTACCTGGCTATTCAGATCTGCTCACCAAACACGACTAAAGTCATGGTCTTACACCAGGGCGATACTGAGAGTATCTTCCACTCTGGAATGTGCCGAAAATATACTATATATTATTTTTAATGAATAAATTGTGAAATAACACAAATTATTTAAATAAAAATTATTTGCCACGCAGGGATTCGGTCCCGCGACCTTCGGTGTGCGAGTCAAGAGCCTTACCGCTGGACTACGCCAGCCGTCAAAAAGTATGGAGTTAATGTAAAAAATCCTTCCTCTTGTCTTGGTCAATGGTGCAAAATTTCATCAATCTCGTAATAAAACAATCGATCGGTCCCGCGAGTTTTTTTTCTCGAAAAAGGCCTGTATGAGTTAATCTTTTTAAACGCATTTTCAAAGAACCTTGCCATCGGTTATTTTATTTAATTTGCTTGAATGGATTTTATTTTCGGGTTTTTTCCTACATCTGGGAATTATTTTCGCAGTCGCAGCCCTACGAAGAGTTGGTTATGAGGAGCACCCTTCACGAGAAGATTTAATTGAAAACTACGACGACAAAGCAGTGTGACGGTAGTATAGGTCGAGTCTAGTACTTTGGATATTATTGTTCTTTGGATAGCATAATTAAATAGGACGAAGTACGGTGATGAAAATATTTGAGAATATCGTATCTTTCTTGCGTAACTATATAATTCCAAAATCAGTATATGTCGATCGTCCAGATGATTAGTCAGACATCTCAGAAAAATCAAAATTAGATTACTCGTAAACACCACCGAAACAATTATAATGCAGAAAAATAAATATAATATAATAAAATAAAATGTTGATGTTTTCCTGGTCACTATTAGATTAATGCAAAACACAGACACGATTCGAGTCCTAGATGTGACCGTATCTTTTTCTGATTTTTTCTGTTATATGGTAGGGTCACACTGCGGTCAACTTCCAACTTCAAACCTTTGAACGATTGTGTAGAGTGTAGAGGGATAGTTCGTGCATTAGAAGTTCGAATTGGAAGGTTGGAATTCGAGTTGGCCCTGGATCGCCTCCGAGGCGATCGGCGATGGCTGGTTCGTGCGAGTTGGGCCAACACATCAGTTTACCCTATATTATTACGGAGAGTTGCATAAAAACTGTGTGAAAGTATAATTTTTTTAGCTTTACGAATCGAAATCAATATTATGGAAACCGCAGCACCGCCTGCACAATTATAGGCAACTGATTGGATACGGCGCCGAATCAGCTGTTCGGCGTCCGCCATTTTGGAGTTCGGAATTCGGAGTTGGAGGGTTGGCCGTAGCCATCACACGATCGGCCAACCTTCCAACTCCAAACTAAGTTCGGTGTTGGAAGGTTGGCTTTGGTGTAGCATCAGACTTTGATAGTTTCGTCGATTTTTGTGTAAAAAATGTTAAATAATATTGATATTTTGACAAAAGTAACTTATCACAGCCGGGGTTTAATCTCGTAATGTTCATAAAATTGCAATTATCGAATAATGTATATAGTATGATAATAATCAGATTCATAAGGAACTCTTCTCACAATATATGTCCGTAGAAAAATTTGTTAATTTTAAGTAAAACACTACTAAAATATCAAGTTAATCCAATACACGGTGTCGATTTTGTGGTATAACTTTTATTTAACTTGAGCTTTCGTTTTCGAGTAAATCTTGTACAAAGTAAGAGTATTTTAATTAAAATTTTAATGGATATAAGTAAACATATTAGCTGTTTAAAATAAGTCAGATACGCCTCATACGTCATACATATGTCTGGTAATCTTATATTATCGTAAAACAAACAAGCTTATGGGTCCGAGTGAATAATGTCTTTAAAAATGCATCGATGACTCCGTAGACCTGGCTCCAAAAAGATTTTAGTTGCTAGAAAAAGGAAAAACATTAAAAAAATAACAATCCATATGCTCGGATTGAAAAAATCTATATGATGCAGATTCACCAGTCTCCCGCTTGTACTGCGAGTTTCCGAACACCGTGTTTGAACTCATCATTTGTTCATTGGTTAGTTATTTAAAAAAAAAATCAATGCTAAACTTTTTTAAGGTGCCATAGTGTAGTTCCGGTAGCTTCCGTTGGGCGTAGCTGGGAAGATTGAGCGGTAATCACTCTTTTTTAATAATATAGCTCTCATTTATACTTTCGTCATAAGCAAAAAGTCATTTGTGTGACAGAAGTGACGAATTGAACTTAAAATGATGAAATGGTTCGTTATAAATTTCTGAACCTATAAAACTAATGAAGCAAAATAGCGGTATAACAATTATAACCGTTTTATAATTGGTCTTAGAGTTTTTTTTCACAAAAACGGCGGTAATACTAAGCAACAACACAGTATAACGAGTTTCATAAGCAAAAGCACATACAGGTGAATCTTAATAACTATTTTTTTGCTTATGATACTCGATAAAAGTACATACTGTGTTTTCGACAAACAATTTTTGCGAGGTAATTCGAAATTTCCTTCTTAGGTAGATAATAATTTGATAATAAATCTATATATATGTATAAACATTTAGGTTCCAAACGTTTGTGTCCGCAAATCTCAGAAAGTAATCGATGAATTGACTCAAAATGTTTACAGTAGAGAAGAGTGTTTGTATATATAATGGTAAAATCTGGCGTTATGAAATGTGTATAAAAAATGTACTAAATCAAACTCGGTGCGATGAGTGGTTTTAAAATGTGTGTATTTCATATATTTCAGCGGCAGGGGGGAAGGCAGGATAGTGAGGGTAACGAAGGAGGTGGGGTTTGCGGGAAGTATTACGAGGGAGGATGGTGGCGGGGAAGGTGGAAGGTGGAAGGTGGAAGGTGGAAGGTGGAAGGTGGAAGGTGGAAGGTGGAAGGTGGAAGGTGGAAGGTGGAAGGTGGAAGGTGGAAGGTGGAAGGTGGAAGGTGGAAGGTGGAAGGTGGAAGGTGGAAGGTGGAAGGTGGAAGGTGGAAGGTGGAAGGTGGAAGGTGGAAGGTGGAAGGTGGAAGGTGGAAGGTGGAAGGTGGAAGGTGGAAGGTGGAAGGTGGAAGGTGGAAGGTGGAAGGTGGAAGGTGGAAGGTGGAAGGTGGAAGGTGGAAGGTGGAAGGTGGAAGGTGGAAGGTGGAAGGTGGAAGGTGGAAGGTGGAAGGTGGAAGGTGGAAGGTGGAAGGTGGAAGGTGGAAGGTGGAAGGTGGAAGGTGGAAGGTGGAAGGTGGAAGGTGGAAGGTGGAAGGTGGAAGGTGGAAGGTGGAAGGTGGAAGGTGGAAGGTGGAAGGTGGAAGGTGGAAGGTGGAAGGTGGAAGGTGGAAGGTGGAAGGTGGAAGGTGGAAGGTGGAAGGTGGAAGGTGGAAGGTGGAAGGTGGAAGGTGGAAGGTGGAAGGTGGAAGGTGGAAGGTGGAAGGTGGAAGGTGGAAGGTGGAAGGTGGAAGGTGGAAGGTGGAAGGTGGAAGGTGGAAGGTGGAAGGTGGAAGGTGGAAGGTGGAAGGTGGAAGGTGGAAGGTGGAAGGTGGAAGGTGGAAGGTGGAAGGTGGAAGGTGGAAGGTGGAAGGTGGAAGGTGGAAGGTGGAAGGTGGAAGGTGGAAGGTGGAAGGTGGAAGGTGGAAGGTGGAAGGTGGAAGGTGGAAGGTGGAAGGTGGAAGGTGGAAGGTGGAAGGTGGAAGGTGGAAGGTGGAAGGTGGAAGGTGGAAGGTGGAAGGTGGAAGGTGGAAGGTGGAAGGTGGAAGGTGGAAGGTGGAAGGTGGAAGGTGGAAGGTGGAAGGTGGAAGGTGGAAGGTGGAAGGTGGAAGGTGGAAGGTGGAAGGTGGAAGGTGGAAGGTGGAAGGTGGAAGGTGGAAGGTGGAAGGTGGAAGGTGGAAGGTGGAAGGTGGAAGGTGGAAGGTGGAAGGTGGAAGGTGGAAGGTGGAAGGTGGAAGGTGGAAGGTGGAAGGTGGAAGGTGGAAGGTGGAAGGTGGAAGGTGGAAGGTGGAAGGTGGAAGGTGGAAGGTGGAAGGTGGAAGGTGGAAGGTGGAAGGTGGAAGGTGGAAGGTGGAAGGTGGAAGGTGGAAGGTGGAAGGGAAATGCAGGAAGGGACGGAGACGCGGGAGGGGAACGGAGAGCATGGAAATGGACGTGCAGGAAGAAACAATTTATTTTTTGAATAGCATTACAACGCATACAGGGTACCAGTTAGTAGATAAATAATAGTAAGTACAAACCAAAGAAATGTATTAGGTTTTATATTGTTTGTACGTTACAAAAAATTACATTTTTAAATAGAAATCATAATCCGAAATATTTATTTATACGAGTATAAGTCAATTTGTTTTTACATCGGGTTGGTGAACATGAATGGATCTCAGAATAAAGCTTTTTCAAATTTGTTGGTTTTTGCTTATGGCGGCAGAGTGCTTCCTAATTACAATGCACATATCACGTACTTCTTTCGCCACTGCATCAGACGATATTGCAGTCCCGGGTGATTGTGGGTGCGGGTAGTGGGTGGTAGGTGGTAGCGGGAGGAGGGTCGTGGAAAGCAGGCAGCTCCAATATGCCATTGTTTTAATTCTCCCATAAATCTACCCCACTCATGAAAGATGAAATATAAGTCAGGGATTAAGCCGATGATATTAAAAACCACGAAGAGGGATTTTTCAATTCCGGCAGATCATTATTTGACAAGACACATTTATATTTTTTTAGAGAACAAATAATTTATTTATTTCGGATTAACACACTATTCCCGTCTGATTACTCTGTCCATGTGATAAGGATTACATTTTTGGTTTTGGGTTGATGATCTATCATAGATTACGAACGAATATCAAGATCAGTTCCTGCAGAGTGAAGATTCGATGATGATTCCATGGAATGATGTAATTTATTTTGTAATAAAAATTATTATACATTATTAACTGGTTCTTTGAAAAAATAAATTTAAATAAAAAAATGTATATTTTAAAAAAACTTCCAGTGGTGGTATTAACCCGTCAAGTTATATTTGTTCGGTTTCCGGAACACACAGGTCTCATGGAAAGCGTTGTGTCTTCCTTACTAGCATAATGAAAAATATGAAATAAATGGTGTTAGAAATAGAAAAGTTAACTACAAAAAAAGTAAAATATATACCTTTATGAAACCAAAGTTCCTAGTGAGACAGGCATAGAAAAACCCGATATATACATTAAGTGTTGTGTAGTAATTTGCAATAAATTTATGTAATTTTGGGAATTTATTAATGAACTAGCTGGTTCCCGGCATGCGTTGCCATGCCATTTAATAAAGAAATTGTATCTCCCTGCGTGTCTTTTCCCATTCTTCCCGCTCCCCTTCCGCCTCCCCTTCTTCTCCCGCGTCCCCTTCCTTTGCGTTCCTACTCCGCCTCCTCCACCTTCCCTCTCCCCACTCCACTCCCCCCCTTCCCCCGTCCCACGAACGCCCCTCCCGCATTCCATACTTTCAGTCCCGGTATATTCAAATTTCAAAAATTGTTTTCCCAATTCTTCGAAACTCCCACCATTGTCAACCCTTCCCCCTCCTTCAATTTCTTCTCTCCATATGTAATCTATAATTAATTTTTTAACTTTAGTATACTTTTATTCCTGAAGAAGTGAACATGGTTCACGAAACATGTTGATAGTATAAAATATAAAAAAAAAATAAAGTGATGTAAACTAAGTTATTTTCTTTTAATAAATAAATAATGACATCACAAAGTAACAACCTTTTAGAAGAAGTTTTCTTCGAAAAATTAGTATGTATTGTGTAAATGTCCAACCAATTAGTATTATCTTCTTCTTCATTAATATAGTACATGATAGGAATAATCTTCAAAAGTTGTAAAAAGAGAATAGTTCTAATAATCTAACCCTCCACACAGCATCCCAGATGACATAGGCCCTGAGGGAAATTATTTTCCTCAGGGCCTCCTGTGTGGAGTTAATGTAAAAAATAAATAAAAATAAAAATTGAATTAGCAAAATGTCTACAGTACCTATCAAAATATTCTCGAAACCCCAGTGAATGGAAAAACGGCCGCGTCGGAAGTTTTTGTGGGACGTATTTTATACAAACACGCATGCCTGATTCCATATTAAAAATACCACACTATCGGATACAAGTAAAAGTAAAAGCAAGCATTCAATCACCATATTAATCAAAAATACGCAATCCGACCATAAACTGAGTTTTTTCGTTACAGCCTCAAGAGCTTAGAGCAGCGATGATAAACCTTTTTAGCCGGAGTGCCAATTTATCGTGGTTCAATTTGCTTGCGGGCCGCAGGGGTAGAGCACCTATGGCTTAACGTTGTTAAATTTGCAGTCCGTAGTGTCGTAACCTATTTCTATTTTCTAAAACAATAAACAATTCGCACTCGGGGGATAACAATGGTACAACTCAAAAAACCTCTTTGTTCAGGAGAGCTGTTTGAATGTTTTGTTAGATTGTATGAAATCGGTTTATTAACCGATAAAAAAACATTTTTTTACAAAACTTAAAAAGCAATATTTTAATATTTAATAGAATTAATATTATAATAGTGGTTCAATAATCATTTTTGCTCGAATTCGAGTAAAATATTATAGTATAACAACGACATATTCGGCCACAACATTTTTAAAAATTGTGGTGTTTTTATCCAAGATAGAAACTAATTATAGAACAGCGAGATGTTAGCATAAAACTTAATAAATACTGTACATTTTTGTCATTCCGAAATATTAAGTACAAAATAAAAAACAGCTTCTTGCAGTTTTGACTGTCTTTTTTTCTGACGAAGTTCAACAAAATTTAGTCAATAAAACTGTAAGTATTTTATAAAACTAAAAAGCTTTAAAATGCTTCAAACATAGATCTCATCAAGAAAAGCGCTGTCGGACCACGAAATTTTGTCTGCAGAGTATGTAAGAAAAAATCTTATTATTTTGAATGGCTGATTCAAAACTGAAGTTTTCCGCTTAACCCTTTTGCAAAATCAATAGAAACCGTTGAATATTCTTTACTGCAAACTTTTTATGTTTTATTTAGCCAAGTGGACCACACGAAATAGGCTCAACATCAAGCCCAAGGGCCGCTGATTACTCACCACTGGCTTAGAGTGACCACATCTAAGAATGATTAATAAATCAACTAATTTCACATCAAAACTAACAAAAAAAAACTAATCACCTTTAAATTAGCGTAATTTCCATGATTACTGTCACGCTTTTGATTGAGTGTGCTTATATGACGTTTGAGAATCGTAAAATCACTTCCATCGGATGTTGAAGAGTGAAATTAAGTTATTGACATCATAATAGTTATACCCCTAAATGCAAATGCGGTAATCGTTGTCAGCAACGATAATAGTTATACCCCTAAATGCGAATGCGGTAATCGTTGTCAGCAACGATAATAGTTATATCCCTAAATGCGAATGCGGTAATCGTTGTCAGCAACGATAATAGTTATACCCCTAAATGCGAATGCGGTAATCGTTGTCAGCAACGATAATAATTACTGAATACAGCCTCAATGATAATAAATCATTTCGAGTTCAATTTTTCCCTATTGTGAGTTCCAAAAATATTTGTAATTTTAAATTAATTAACTTGTTGAAGGTTTACACATCATTTTGGTATATTTGTAGTTAATGAACAAGTATTTTTAAAATACTCAAAGAATATAAACAAGAAAATTACAAAGGGTAACAATTATTATAAGCAATAATTATCAGCCTGAAACACTCATCTACATTGAAAAATCTTCCGAGAAAAGATACTTGCCACCAACGGGACTTAAACCCGTGTCCTTCTGATTGCCGGTCAGGTGCTCTGACCACTGAGCTATGGCGGCTTATCTAATACCCGCCAAATAAGCCCGTTAGTTTATCAATTAAAAAAATAATAATTAATATTTTGACAAGTTTAAGTATTTCCCCAATAAATGTAGAGATAATTTGTCTACACTAACAATGTTTCTCTCACAAAAATAAAGTTGGTGGTTTTCAGGTGGAAAAAAAATGTAATAAACAGTAATTGTTGAATGAAACACTAGTATATATTGAATTATTTGACGGGTATTAGATAAGCCGCCATAGCTCGGTGGTCGGAGCACCTGACCGGCAATCAGAAGGACACGGGTTCAAGTTCCGTTGGCGTCATGTATCTTTTCTCGGAAGATTTTTCAATGTAAATGAGTGTTTCAGGCTGATAATTATTGCTTATAATAATTGTTACCCTTTGTGCTATGCATAAAAAATCTTGTCTTAAACGTTAGTTTATCAATTAAAAAATAATAAGAAAATTACACTTTTTAAAGTGAATTTTCCAATTGTTACCGAGTCTTGAACATAAATCCACCATAAATAAAAATAGGTAATTTTGTTTTATGTAACAATTTTCGAAAAGGATATAAATGTTTTAAAATTCATGTATTTGAATTTCGATTTTGTTTTCTCGATTGAATTAATAAATGAATGAAATTAAATCTTTGTAGTGGAATTTAATCCTCTTCCCCGCATCAGGGCGAGCTGAAACTCGGCAGACAAACTCGTGACACCCGTGACAATGTATGACTATTTTGGTGGCAAGGTCGTACACGCATGTCTCTGAAATTGGATGACATTATATTTAAAAATTAGCAGTTAATATACGAAATAAATCTCGGTCCTATCCAATTGATATATGGATTAGGTGTTAGCGCCGTTAGCGGTTTCAATTAATTTATTCAATCCCTGAGAGGAAGATTCAATATTCAGTCAAAACGAAAAACAAAAACAAAACAAAAAATTTGATTTTAAAAGTTCACAACTGTCAAGAGCCTGTCCCTAGGGAGGATGGTTTAATCCTCAGCTAAACCTAAACAAAAAATCTGTACCTGAGAAGCATACGGATGCAAGTCCAAAATTTGAAAAAATGAGTTTTTGATGCCGACTTGAAGTAAATTATCATGTTTATCAATGGCAGAATGAAACAAGTCCTATCATGAAGAAAAATAGGATTTTCAAAAATGTATACGGATGCAACTACCTTTGATGCAACAACTATCTTAGAAGCAGAAAGATGTACCTACATAGTCTTGCATCTTTCTGATTTATTCCCATTTTGAGCATTATGACTCAAATCCATTTGCATCCTTCTGCCTCTAACATTACTACGCTTTCCATGGAAGAAAACAATTTTCAAACATTGATCCTTTCATAATACACCACGTGCCGTAACAAAATATTCCATTTCATTTTGAAGCAGAAGGACTCAATTCTGTGTTTATTTGTAGCGTTTTTTTAAACAATATTTTTAAAGGCTTTACAAGTAAAATGTTTGCTTTTATTTGCTCGTTTTTAAAACAAAACTAATTGATTTAATAATATTTTTTGTTATCTGTCAGCATGGATATCCGAAGAAGTTATGAGACCATAGTTTTTGGCTCTCCTGAACATTTATCTTTTTGGACTTGCATCCGTATGCTTCCCGGGTACAGAAATAATAAATGAAATATGTGTGTTCTTCTCGAGTTGGTTCCTCATTGTTGAGGATCGTGCATCGTGCTCCAATTTCCATGGTGGACAAGGTTTCTCTACTTCTCGCGGTCCACGCCAGTGGACGCCAGTGATAGTTACTCCCTTGGATGTCATAGTCTCACTGGCTACATATGAGGACAGATGGGACTCTTGTGAGGTATTCAGATAAAAAATACTCCAGCGCATTGGTGACCTTCCTCTGCTTTTCTGCCTTCCACTTTGCCAGAGACTATGAGTTTCTCGGAGTTCTCAGTTTGGCGAGCAACGTGTCCAAAATATCTTAAGATACATTGTTGGCACATAGTTGAAAGCCTATTGTGGATGAATAGCTCTTCTAATAATAATTTTGTTTCACTTAATATACTAATCGTGTTACTAAACTTATTACTTACTAGCTGAACCCGACCACGCTTCACTGTGGCTTTGTCTAATTTTAACCCGTCTGCTTGTTTAGGAATAAATACATCCCAAAACACGTAATCGCGTTATACTTTCATTAGACCAAAAACGTCCCGAGCGACCTTACGTTTTAAAAGCTATATATCTCTCTTCCTCTCACGCAAACATATGATTTTTTCTTTTAACCAGAAAGAGAACGAAATAATGCTTCTTATTGTCTTTGAAATATGAAAGCTATCTTGCATAGATATTTTACAATCTCGATCCAAAGTGACGGTTTCAGAATTTACGCGCGAAACTGAGGCTTCCGGATTGTGAGGTGCGAATATATTGAACCAAGCAGACGGATTAATTATTAGAAGAGTTAACAAAAATTGTCTAGCAACTATGCATTTTCCAAGAAGACACATTGCTTAATTGAATATCTGGTGTGACTATGCTGTAGTGTAGAATGTAAGGGAAAAAATTATTATTTATTCAGACCTTAAAGGCTTTTACAATATCACGTTATTATAGATCTAGTTATTCAGGAGTATAATTATAAGCAAGTCGTATATAACAGAATAAACTGAAAAAGTTGTACAAAGGAGTTTAGCATAATAAAGGTAAAACCGAAGTGCTTAAGGTACAATGAAAGTAGTTATAAAGGAATGTGTATTTACTACGTTGATTTTATTATTAACGTAAACATGAACATAGTTTGTTCTAAAGCAGGTTTAAAAGGAATATATAAATAGTACCCATTGAAAATTAAAAATATATGAGTTGCGTTTGTATAAAAAGTTATACAAATGAGTTCGATAAATTTATAATATGTTAATTTAATGGTTCAGAAGAGAGAGAGAGAGAGAGAGAGAGAGAGAGAGAGAGATATTAAAAAAAGGAAGTAGGAACTTAGGTAATCTATACATTATGTAAGTATTAAAGTTTGTTATTATTGTTTCGATCTTGAAGAGACCATCGAATATAATTTAATCAATAATATATTATAATAGCAAGGATACAAAATATAAGTAGGAATATAAGTCATTAATGTGAGTTAGTTATTTTAATTATATAAATAAATACGAAAAAATTAATTACGTAAAGCTAGTGGATGAACTACATTTTTTGTTTGTCCATTTTCAGCATAAACGTACAGATCAGAGGGTTTACCAACCCTGGAGCACGCCACATATAATTGCCCATGAGAAAAGCAGTCGTTTTCTAAATTCAAACCACACACTTGCAAAGATTGTCCTTGCGCTTTATTGATAGTCATAGCGAAGGCAAGGCGTATTGAAAATTGAAGTCTTTTGAACTCGAACGCCATATCTGTCGGAATAAGAGGTATTCGTGGAAGTAGTACGTCTTCACCTTTATGAGGCCCAATTAAAAATTTTGCTTCGATTAGATTATTGATTAATTTTTTAACTAATAATCTTGTACCATTACATAACTTAGGCGGATTGATTTTTTTATTTTTTTATTTATTGAATTAGTTTATACTACATGAATATAAACTAATAAGCACAATGTAACATTTCATTTGATAAATTTAAATATTTTTACAAGTAAGCATAACATTTCTTTTTAAATACATTCATTCTTTCTTCATTCTTCATACTTTCAGGCATTTCATCATACATCTTTAGTCCTCTGTACAGTACTGTAACTGTGGCAGTTCTGTGATTTTGATTTCTTCATTTTTGGCAATCGAACTCTGTTTATATTTCTTGTTTCGTAATTATGAATGTCTCTATTAAAACAATTTCATCCTTAAAGTATTTTGGAATTTGGTTTTTCATAATTTTATGCACAAAAATTAACACATTAAATAGTAATCTCTTTTTTATTGGAATCCAATTTAGCTCCTCTCTCATTAGATTAATTCTTGCTTATTTGCCTTTCCCCAGTATACATCTCATAGCTTTGTTTTGTATAACTTCTAGTTTGTTCAAATTTCCTTCATTGGCCAAATATAACATCGTAGAGCAGTAGTCCAAATGTGGAGCAACGATAGTTTTATAAATAAGCTCCGTAGTGTTTCTATTTAATTTACGTCTTAGTCTTCTAAGAAAATTTACCTTTTTTGATACCTTTTTTAGCACATATTCAAAGTTTGTTGTGAAAGTCATTTTTGAGTCGAATAAAACACCCAGGTATTTGATTTCATTTACTTTTCCAATTTTTTCACCATTAATTGTCAAATTTAACCCTGTGTTACGTGTTTTATTGCCTATTTCCATATATTTTGTTTTGTTTACGTTCAGTTGCAACTTGTTTAATTTCAGCCATTTTGCTATATTTTGTAGGTCTTCGTTTATTTTGTTAATTGCTTCTATGTAATCTTCACACGAAATATAGATTAAAGTATCGTCTGCAAATAAATATCATGATGTTTCGAAGTAATATAATTGGCGCTCCAATTTTCAAATTCAATATATGTGATGGTAACCCGGGAGCGTATTTACAAAACCTATACCGATTCAGTCGCGGTAACGACAATTTACATTTTAAATATACCTCTATATTGGTTATTTTTTATCACATTGCGAAAAAAAAATGTTCTAAAATCTAGATAAAATAATCTTTCTGATGTGTATTTTAGAAATTAATAATTTTATTTCTAAATATTTAAATTTGAATATTATTCCCATATATTGTAAATACACCTCTATATTGATAATTTTCATCACTTTGCAAAAACAAAAAAATGTTCTAAAATCTAGATAAAATAATCTTTCCAATGTGTATATTAGAAATTAATAGTTTTATTTTTAAATATTTAAATTTTGATATTGAAAATTTAAAGCGACTCAAACGCGTTAGGGATTGTAAATACGCAACCCGGGAATATCGATGAATTGAGAAATTCCGTTGGAAAATTCACAACTTCACTTTGGTTTACCACCGACTCAATTGATTTGTATGTAATTTTTTTTAGAATAATGTTGTTAATATCGTGTACGTCGACATTTTAGCTGCTAGAATAGCTCTTTCGCTCAACCAGGCATGATTCTGGTAATTTATTTCTATACTTTGGAATACCTTGTCTACTAATTCTTCTTTTGAATTTACGATGTTACAGAAATTAGATGGGAAGCTGATTTTTCCTGTTTCTGGATTTGCAGGTACAGTGCCGTTACCGATTTTGAGTAGTAGAAAATACAGCAGCTGTTTGATAATTCTGAAGTTGGACTCTCATGTTCGTGGTTAACTTTACAGTGCTCCATAAAGTTGAATATTTCAAACTTGGTTTTTTTTTACAGTGCTCCAAAAAGTTGAATATTTCAAGCAGGCATGCAATTCGTCAGTTGGTGTTGAGCGAGGTATGACTGGAAGCGTTTGCCGGAAGTCACCAGATAGTAACACATGATATTTACATGAGGTATTGTATTGAATATCTGGTTCGTATGAAAAAGCAATTCGATGGTACGAAGCATGGTTATTCAAAAGTTGTACTTGCATTCGTCTTCGGCGTTGATCTATTTCTTATTGACGTTGTTGAGATGAATGTGCTGCTCGTCTTCTTCGCGCTTTAAGTAAGCGCGAAGAAGACGAGTAAGCTTTTAAGTCTTTCTTCCCGACGATTCGTCAGTTCTTCTGCTCGCCTCTGAATAATTCTAACTCGAACATTTTCATTATCGTCTAAACGTTCTTGATCAGTGCGGTTCGATCTTCTCTGACGATCTGCGTTTGCGTGTCGAGTACGATAGCCTATGTTTGAACGTGAGCGAGGCATCCCACGAATGGTGATCAACTTTGAAAAAACTTACACATCAATCAACTGGTCACAGTTACACTTTTTGACCCTTTGAAAATTTGTCGTATATAATTCGATCTGATTTTTTGTAGGTTTTGCAAATTTACGAACTGACATTCAGTACAATTATGAGTAAATTTAAAACGCACAGAGAAAACAAATGAGTGAAAATAGAAATATAATTTGTTACATATAATTCTACTTTTAAATCCGATTAAATTCTTTTAATTCCTAATTGTAGGATCATAAATTTTTGTAACTTTTAATAAAATTAATAAAATGGCAACACTGTCTAGAACTGTCATTCCGTTGTTCACTATGACAAATGATGAGTCAATTTAAAACGCATAAAATTATCCTTTTCCTTTGGAACTTCCAAATAAAAAGTATGTAGAAACGCTCTTCTGCTAAAATGCAATGTTCTGTAAAAATTTTGAGTCCATCCATCGATTACTTTCCGAGATTAGCGAACGCAAACATACGGAACCTAAATTTTTATATATAAAAGATGCTTGTTACAAAATACTTAATGTTAAAACCTGCAACATTAATTTTTCATTCAACGTTATTTAGCCAATATTTCTGAGCAACGATTTTTCATAAGCACTAAATTCAATTGACGACCTCAGTAGTCGAGGGATAAGACTCTCTACTAGTAATTTAAATTTTATTTGATTAATTTATTTTGTGTATTTGAAATGGCTTTAGCCGTGTTTGATGATCAGATCTGAATAGCTTAGAATTACCCACCTTCTTCTACCCCGTCTCCTTCTCCTACTTACTTTTTATTTACTTTATATCCACACAATGCAATTTGGGAGGCGGGAATGGGTACCGCCGCCCCGGAAACCTTTATTGGATAACCAACACCTCTGCCGAGGGTCACCCCAGTGGTTCGCTACGTTTGGTGATTTAGCAGGGGTGCCCGGGTTCATGGGATGAGGTTTGTCTAGGTCTTGGAGGCGGATGACCAGGACATACTGAACCCCAGATTCCTACCCACCCTTTAAACCCTTTTCCTTCCCAGAACTCTCCTCTCCTTCCTTTCCTTAAAAAAATCCTCCACACGGCATTCCCAAAGATGACATAGGCCCTGAGGGAAATTATTTTCCTCAGGGCGACCGATGTGGAGCTCATGTAAAAATAAAAAGAATCACTCTATCTATTGGTGAAAACCGCATGAAAATCCGTTTAGTAGTTTTTGAGTTTATCGCGAACAGACAGATGCTTTTAGGGAAAGGAAGGACAAGAAGTTCTGGGAAGGAAAAGGTATGAGGGGTGGATAGGAATCTGGGGGTCAGTGTGTCCAGAAGTGACGGACGAATGAATTCATTCACTGCAGTCCAAATCCTGCTGAGAGTCCTGCTGGAGAAGTCAAAAGATCTCCCTCGACCAGTCTCTCCCGAACAGCCACGCGGTTGGTGGGCAGACGCATCCGCCGCCAAGTTCCGGACAAACCTGACCCCGGGCACCCCTGCTAAGCCACCAGTAGCCAACCATTTGGAGTTGATATTTTGCTACCTTCAGACTGACAACATACCCCAAGTAATTGGGGAAGCCATAGTCTCACTGGTCCAGACAGGAGCAGTAGGAACCCTTGTACCTACGGTATTCAAGTTTAACAAAAAAATATGTATATCTTTTAACTCTCTTTAACAATTTGATGAAAATGTGATGTTTTCGGGTCATTGGCCATATTTATTTTTTCTTTGAAAATTTACGAGATCACTAGTTCATTCGTTTAATTTATTTCCCAGATCTGCGTCATCCCGTAGTTAGTTGTTTATCGATAAAATCCGCCTCAAAATCCTTTAATGTATTTTTTAAATCCCACCCTTGCCCTTATCCCACATAAATCCAAAATTATTCTATTCCCGTGTTTTATGGTCTGTAATAAATGTTTTGCTGCCCTTAATAAAAGTATCGTCCGGAATACATATTTTATATCCCTTTACGAATGATTATCGTTAATGGATTTAGGCGATTTTATTCCATTTACATTTCAAAGACCCTATAAATAAATATTAATTTGAGAGTGGGGTCAAACATTCGGTGTTATATTTATTACAATATAAATGCCGTGATCAATTCAATTGAGCCTTTGCTGGTTTTATTAAACTCCTGAATACGCCATTAGGTTTTAGTGTGCTGCTCAAGGGAACACTTGGTTTTATTTTTGTTTCATGGCATCATAATAAAGGTTTTCATAGGAAAATGCAAGCTATTTTTTAACTATATGGGTTCAATACCTGTTCAGGATCTCAACTTCCGCTCTCCTGACAGAGCAATCCGGTGTGGTAACACCAGATTCCAAAAGGAAGTGTGGCTGGAGTAACTCTTCAATAATAACTCCAGCTCTTGAATATATATTTACATATTCAAATAATAAAAGACCCGTAGGGTAGCTCATGTACTGTGAGCCCAATAATGCTATCTCTCTCCGCGGTTTTATAACCCACATGAAGTGAAAACCTGACAGCAGACGTTTTGCCAAAAACGACCCGCCCAAGACAGATGGTAACAAGAGAAGAAGGAATTAAAAAATCCGTGGCAATACGAAATCGCCCTGGCAATCGCCAACACAAAAAAATGTTGCCACAACCATTAGGGTGACAATCACAAATATTAATATTTCAGTACCTGAAATCTTAACTTTATTTTTGTTTCATGGCATCATAATAAAGGTTTTCATAGGAAAATGCAAGCTATTTTTTAACTATATGGGTTCAATACCTTTTTTTTAGTTCACCGCACGAAATGACTAAACAGTCCGGAACCTGTGGAACTGGGGTATCCCTTATATCTGAAGGTTAGAGGAAGGTTTGGAGAGCATTTATCTCTTTGGATCTGTTTATCAAGCATAAATAAAAGCCATATAGAGCAGAGTTTCTATCCTGAATGGTTATGATACGTCAGAGCGATACAGAGAGTTTCTACTTCTGGAACTTGACGCAAATGTACTAGTACATCTTTTTATTTAATTTTTGTTAAATTTGCGTTATTTTAGTGCGAAATTTGTGTTTATCATTTTTGGTAGAATTTTTGGAAAAACCGGCGGTATTTTGCAACAAAAGTGACAGAATGTTCATTTTCGATTTTTTGCAGCAAAAAAAGTGGATGATGGTACGCGGCGTTTCTGACATGAAGTTAGCTGCATTCCATGTTAAGCTTGTCGTGACTTTAGACAAATAAATATTTAAATTGTACCCACCCAATATTATTTTCTTATTAAAAAAAAAAACACGAATTGTATTTGCCAGAATATTTGCCAGAAAATCGCAAATTTCACGTTGTTCTCGTGAAAATTTCGAAATTCGCCAAAAAATTAAGAATATGTTATAATATGTGAAATAGCGGACAAAAATGAATTATCATTTATTTACGCTCGCCGGGATTCGATCCAGCAACCTACGGATTTGTTATTATTTATTTATTTGTTGTACACTTCTGTCCTTCGGAATGAAAAATTGTTTCAAAAATCATTTAGGGCAACTCATCAGAATTTGTGTTTATTAAAATATTATTATTTTAGCGTATGGCTTAGCAAGGTCCTGCTTTAACTCGACCGTGTTGAATTTCGTTTGTCCATATATTTTTTTTATATTATGTTCTGTTTCCATTTCCAGATGACGGCCGTGCAGGATACTTCCTTTTAAACCAGCTTGAGTTCTCATGAGCGTGGTTTTACCTTTCTACCTTTGCGAAGAAAGTTTGAAAAAGGAACTGTCATTGAGATAGTGACGGGCAAGGTCACATTTTCTACAAATCTTGATTGGCGTGGACAAATTGTATAATTCCTTATTTGAAATTTAAATAAATTTTACTACCTACTTAAAAATCTGGTGATTTAGGTTTTGATGTACCTATTAAAAAATAGAAAATTCGAATCATTTGGATGCTAGGACGCATTTTTAAAATCTTTTTGGAGGCAAGATAAACCATTAACAGGTAACATAACTACCAGTTTTAGTTTTTTTTAAGTTTCTCTACAAAGTATATCATTTTAAGCACATTATAAACTTAATAGGTACCTTCCTCCACATCGATCTATTTTGTGAACTATAAAATTAACTACGTGGCATTGTAAGTATTTATTTCTAAGTCCATAGGGAGGACATCAAAACCTTCCAAGGAGATTAACATCAATTTGTATCACTTTTCCAACCTACGTTAATCAATCTGGAAAATTTCATGTGGTCCAAACATTTATTGCCTTAATAAATAAATAGAATAATTCATTTTTTGTTATTTATTTTTGGGGTGTTATGCCGTGTCGCGCTACCTCTTCCTTTAGCCAACGTTTCCGACACTGTAACGCCGTCCGAAACGTTGGCTAGACGAGGAGGTAGCGCAACACGGCATAACACCCCAAAAATACTTTTGGCCGTGAAAATCTAAAATCATACCAGTCAGTGATGATCAACTTTTTTAGCCCGAGGACCAATTCATCCATTTTATGTCGGTGGTGTTGCAAACTTTCTTTTATTTTCTTAATCGTTAATTTTGAATGAAAAAATTATAGAAAACAAAAAGTAAAGCGTAGCAGAGGTAAATTTTGTTTCTTTGTTGCCAAACCAATAAATGCCGGCTATTTTACCATTCTGAAATATTCAACTTTTGTTTTTTATCCTTCGGAAAGACAAACGAAATTTGGTAAATATTCCACTAAACACCACACTTTTATTACAGACTTTGGGAATTACGCTACATTTCCCTAATTACTATTAGAAACACTATTTTTTATCGATGGATGGTAAAAGATAAAATAAAAATCCATATTAATTCAATCTCTGTTCAAAATTTCCCGTATAAAACGATCCCTTCGCCACCATTTTATTTATTTTTGTATGCATTGACATGTACATGAATTTTGTTTAAACTAAATACTTACGCCCAAACTAATAATATTATTTTGCGTGTAAGTAGTAGATTTTTGTAGTAATTGTTAAAACGAAGTGTAATTTCCATAAGCTGTGCCTAAAGGGGGGGTTTTTAGTGGAAAAGCTATCAAAAATTTAGCCAAGAAAACTTTTGGTATTTTTTTTTTACATGAGCTCCACACAGGAGGCCCTGAGGAGAATAATTTCTCTCAGGGCCTACGTCATCTTTGGGGATGCTGTGTGGAGGGTTTTTGAAGGTAAGGTAGGAGAGGAGAGTTTTGAGAAGGAAAAGGGTTTAATGGGTGGGTAGGAATCTGGGGTTCAGTGTGTCCTGGTCATCAGCCTCCAAGACCTAGACAAACCTCACCCCATGAACCCGGGCACCCCTGCTAAATCACCAAACGTAGCAAACCACTTGGGTGACCTATAGCAGAGGTGTTGGTTATCCAATAAAGGTTCCCTGGGCGGCGGTACCCATTCCCGCCTCCCAAATTGAGGAAATTACATAAAACGGAAACCTTCATACGCTTCAAACACAGGATCTGTTCGCGCATTTTTATATGGGATTGATTGGGTATTGCATTCACAGATTTGGTGGGTAGATATGTCAAAATCCCACCTACCTAATCTTTCCTTCCCAAATGTCACCATAAAAATTGTTGCAAGAAAGTACTCAAATTTGGAGAGGTGACAGTGTGCAGCGAGGCTCAGTACAAAATAACATCGTAGTGGAGTGGCTAAAGGAGGAGGTAGCGCCACATGGCATAACACCCCAAAAACAAATAACAAAAATACTTTTGACCGTGAAAACCTAAAATCATATCCAATTCTTAGATTGATTATTTCCAATAAAAAGAGTAGTTGCCCATAATATGGAAAAAAAGAGTTGAAGATAATATTGTTAATTCTAAAATTTGAAATATGAGGTTGACAAATATAACGGTTTGACAATAGCGAAATTGGTTAACGCGCATGTCCCGGTGAGACGAGAGGTCTGGGTTCGAGTCTCTGTTACGACCATTGTCTTTTTCCATTTTTCTGTGTCTTGTTCTCCTTCATTTTTTCGTTTAGATTATTATAATGTTATGATTATTATTATGTTATCTTCTTCTTCAAAGTATAGAAGCCGTTGATTATTCTTTACTGCAAATTTGTTGATATATATAATTTAACCAAGTGAGCAGTAGTTACGAAAAGGATCGTGCGAAACATGTAAAGGACTCGCGGGCCGCGAGTTGTTCATCACTGGTCTAAGGCTTTAGTCCTCTGCTCTGTAGCCAGCATCTCGTACTTATCCGAGGGGATGACGAACCGGTGTAATTTATCAAACAGATTTTCCATCTTATACGTTGCGCGTATTGTGGAGATAACACAAATAAACGTGAATTTTGAAGCAGATAAAGTCAAAACTTTTATAAGGAAGAGAAATAACGCAATGATATGAAATTTACTAGATGTGCCTTTTAATCGTTTTACAATTTTTTTTTTATTGTTTTTATTTCTTGCTAGGGCGATTCCAATGAGTTAAGAACTCGTTTTAGGACAGGAGGAACGTACAATTCATGGGTGAGAGAAAATAGTTACAATTTTCCATGGGAATTTAGATATTAAAAATATAAGTTTCACGTACAATATAGACGAAAAATAAAAGATAGTTTAAGTAGAACAAACAACAATAGAAAACAAGTAAAGAAAAAAGGAACAAAGTTATACAAATATGGATGATTACAACTAAATGGAAAAGAAAAGAAGAGGAAAAGAAACAAGACAACATGACAAGAAGACAAGAACGCACTTAAAAAATATTCTTTTAACGCATTACACTGAATTTTTTTTTATTTTGCTGGATACCCTTGTACATTCTCGTATGGGGTCGTCTATTAATCACGTGATGTTTTTTAGCAATTTTTTAATCCCCCCCCCCCCCCTTGGTGATATGTGGTGAGGTTTCAGACTAAACCCCCCCCCCCAAAGTCACGTGAATTTTTTTGTACAAAGTATTTTGAAATTTTCAGAATATTATCACGAAAAATAAATACACGTGATATCTCATTATACCCCCCCCCCCCCCCCCCCTCGTGAGATTTCGTGATTTTTGCCGAACCCCCCCCCCCCCCTCAGGGAGCCTCACGTGATTAATGGACGGCCCCTATCTGGGAGCGAATTATATAGTGTATAGTATAGGCAATATAGTTCAGAGATTTTATCCCATATTTTGTAATGTGTGTTTGAGGTACGCGAATTTTATTGCTATTTCGAGTATTGTGAATGTGGATGTCTTGATTGTAAGTGGCTAGATGTTAGCGTGAGTTGATTGTTGAGTAATTTGTAGGATGTGCTTGTGATTGCATGTTTAGGAAGGACTGTGATTGGAAGAATACCGGCAACTGAATAGATTTCTCTGACATGTGTGTCCCATATTATTTAGGTAAGATTTATAATTCAACACTCTACAGTCCAACACAGTTAACTTAAAAAGATATTGGAGATATCAGTATAAAAGGCTTCTAGATTGACAAATTCGTCGAGTTTCTATCCAATTCCTCGAATAAGTCCTCCATCATTACACAAGCAATATCTTCCACTTGACGGTAGTAGGTGTTTTATAACATTATCACGTTATTCATAACCCGGTCCATTTTTTCATTCTTTTACAGAATATAATTTTTTTAAATTGCTGCTCAGTATTTTTTTAAACAACTTCAAAAAGGAGGAGATTCTCAAGTCTACGGTATTTTTAAAAAAATATTTTTTTTTACCTCAGAACTTTCGACTGGGTGAACCGATATTGATGATTCTTTTTTATTTGAAAGCTGGTACTTTCCGTGTGCTCCCATTTCAATTTGTTCCAGTTCTGACAATGGCATTCATGAGAAAACCATATATGTCTTAAATTTGCTTTAAGTATGTGCACGACAAATGGACGAATAACTCAATATCGCGCCAACCAATTTCGATGATTCTTTTTTTACTGGAAAGGATGTACTTCAAGGGTAGTTTGATGAGTTTGATTAGGTTCTGATTATGGGATCCATGACAAAGTAACGGAAATCTTCAATGCTTATCTTTTATATGAATCTTTTATAGGATAACCGGATCTTCGGAACAGTTAGGTATGTAACTACATATATAGTTATAGGTGAGAAGTGCTTGTGTCGCACGCGCGTCTTGACGAGGTGAGAGGCGAGAGGCGAGAGCAGGGCCGCGGCGGGAAGGGAGCTATCAAGTGAACACCCCGGGCCGGGTACCTTGTCAACAAAACAAAAAAACGACTTAAAAAAATGCACTAAAAAGTAAAAAAATAATTTCGTATTCTTCTACATTTTAACAATCAACTTACTTTTTCTACTCATCAATATGTACGTACGATTTCGGGATAACCAACACCTCTGCATAGGTCACCCCAAGTGGTTACGTTTGGTGACTTAGCAGTGGTTCTCGGGTTTATGAGGAGAGGCTTGTTTAGGTTTTGGCGACGGATGCGTCTGCTCGCTTGCTGCGTGACGGGCCGGATTAAGAGAGAGACTGGCTGAGAGAGGCCTTTTGGCCTTTCCAGCCGGACTTTCTCGACCCATCGCCTTGCACTGCAGTTGGAGGGATGGATTCATACGTCCGTCACTCCTGGACACACTAACCCCCAGATTCCTACCCACCCCTCATACCCTTTTCCTTCCCAGACTTCATCTCCTTCCTTTCCTGCAAAGACCCTCCACACAGCATCCCCAAAGATGACATAGACCCTGAGGGCATTTTTTCCTCAGGGCCTCCTAGAACTAAAGTAAAAATAAAAATGAAGAATAAAAATGAATATTTTAATTATCATATTGGTTTCTGATGATATTTTTCAACCGCTAGCAGGTATGGAAAAATATTTGTTTATTTTAATATTTATCATCTAAAGCCATGAGAGCGTAGTATACCCGCTCAAAAAGAAGAAGATGAAGAAATATGTAAATACGAATGTTAGAGAGAGCGCGCTAATGTTAAAATCGATAATATTTAAGCGAAAATTGTGAAAATGTTTACATAAAGCACGACTCATTTAAAATAGATCAAACATCTTACGGGTGTTTTCTGAAACAGCACTTAAAGAAACACGGTGATTTTTTTTCATACACATAATATTGTATTACTGAAAAAACGTGTTTACAATAATTTTCGGAGCATATTTTTATGCGATTTTTTTCCATCGAGGGAATTTCATATAATTTGCGCGAATGTGTAGATATTATCTTCAAGAATGTTAATTTTTTTAAGAGCTTTAAAACTTAAACAGCCTTACAAAAAAATCTTTTCACGGCCGATAACCTGTGATGCTACAACAACATGAATGAACCCCGCATACACTAAAACACGAACTACTACTAATAAGCTTTTTTCCGCGGTCACGCTTTAAAATGCCTTTTACATCTGGCAGCAATATAATTTCTTATAGAGTACTTATAAAATTGAATGTTTTCATTCATAACCGCTAGGTGGCGATGGTTAGTACGCCTGCGCATTTGTCGTTCGCGCTGAAAACACATTAGCCGCGAAAAAAAATGGCTCCGTGGATTTGTGTTGTAATATATTACGTATATGTGATTATAATTTCTATTAATATGACTAACTTGCTCTTATATTCATATAATTGATATACATATTTACCGTTTCTATTAATATGACTAACTTGCTCTTATATTCATATAATTGATATATTTACCCTGTTTCTGTGGTTTTTCACAAGTTTTAGTCAAGTTATAAGAACAATAACCGTACTTTGAAAGTTGAATTGTCAGAAAATTACTTTATTTTATGAGAATTTCTTAAAAGTGATATTTTTTTAATAATATTAATATCTAACACACGTGCTGGTAAATGTATCAAAGAAATTAACGTCCTAGAGGTGAAGCAAGAAGTCCGTTGTAAAAGTCGGTTTTATTTTTAGTTTATTTTTATGGCATTAAAAAAATTTCAATTTTTTTATATACATTTGAAATATACAAGGAAAAAGTGAGGTGACAGTTTCCTTCCAAATTCATTATATAAAAGGTCTGTATTTTTTTAATTTGGATTTTATAAATATCTCGACATTTCTTGCCAAAAATGTTTTGGTAAGAAATTTTTTTCTTTTTATCGAAGGAAGCAAACACTTTGTGGTGTGACATTATATATTAAATGAAAGAACACACTTTGTAAAACACCACTTTTTATTATAATTGATATTTAAAAGCCAACCAGGTTTCGCTCGATCTCGAGCTTCATCAGGGCTATTATAACAACTAAAGTTAATTATCTACAGACATACATATATAAAAGACATTAACAGGATGAGTGAAAGAGCTAGCAATATTATAGGCAACACCCTATTGGTGCCAGAAAGTGAAGCAAATTGACAAGAGGGAGACAACAATAATTACAGGATGAGTAAGTAAAGGGGGGGAGGGAGAGGGAAGGAGTTGTTTAAGAAGAGTTTAGCGGATAAATTAAAAATGGGACTATCAGATAAATTGATTTGGTTATTAATAATATTTGATTTATTATTAACGGCTTTTTTTATTTCGAGGGCTTCTAGATTGCTTAACCTAATTCCGATTCCATTTTTATGTAATATTTTAGTCCCGGAGGTTTTATCGAATGAGTGGTTAGTTTCTAGTAGATGGTTTGCAAATTCTGAAAAAGCATTACTATTTAAACATCTTTTTTTTCCGCATATTTGAATCTTAAAATATGGCTTTTTTTAACTAGAGTGTATTTAAAACACGCAAATCTAAAAGGTAATTTTATCTAGTTTTTATAAATGGTATTTGTTTTTACGACTCCTTCAAAAATAAGAAATATACAAAACATTCAAAAGACTTCATTATCAAAACAGTCATACGTGTGAGATAAACAACCCTCTCAGGATGTGTAAACAATGTACATTTCTTTCCATGAACAATTTTTTAATTAGTAATGTTTTCACATACACACTCGAATAAAATTTTCACGGGGTTTTTTTATTAAGGATGAAAAAAAATCTAAAAACGTACCAGGCTAACACGTAATAAATTGGTTGAAATAAGGTATGCCGCGGCTTAAAACGTAGTTAATTTTTTTTATTTGTAATTTTCTTTACAGGGCCCTAAAGATGTTATAATGGAGAGAAAATCAACAACAGTTAACGAAAAATGAAGAAAAAAAGCGAAGTGAAACTCACTAATAATTAAGAAACTTGAATAAAATGCTATCATTGGTTAATTATTATATGTATTTACTAGGCCTTGTAAAAACATTGTGTTGGTTTTCCAAGTAAAATAAAACAATATTATTTATAAATCAATTAACTAACTTACAATTTAGTAATTTAGCGCGCATCGAAGAGTTTTAAGTTACACTTTACTTCAATTGAGCGAAAAGTTACTTAGCGATCCGATTTTCATTATTAATGGGCTGATATAGAAGAAGATACGGAGTCGATTTGATACCGCGTAACTCCGTCCTGGGCTTCCTATTTCAGTGTCTGAGAGATAAGGTCTTAACTTCCATAAAGAGCGGAACGAAAAGTCCCGCTCTGGGCGTTATTTTTGTAAATCACCCACATATTTTTCACTGATCAATCTATGTGTGTCATGTGATACAGGATGTACAGTCAGCCACGTTTTTTTTTACATTAGCTCTGCACAGGAGGCCCTGTGCAGAGCTAATGTAAAAATTCCTATGCCATCTTTGGGAATGCTGTGTGGAGGGCCTTTTTAGGAAAGGAAGGAGAGGAAGTCCTGGGAAGGAAACGGGTATTGGGGGTCAGTGTGTCCAGGAACGACGGACCTATGAATCCATCCTTCCGGTAGTGCAAGGCGATGTTTCGAGAGGGTACGTTTGGAGAAGTCAAAGGGACTCAGTTGGTGGGCAGACGCATCCACCGCCAAGACCCAGACAAACCTCACCCAACGAACCCGGGCCCCCTGCTAAGTCACTAAACGTAGCGAATCACTTGGGGTGACATAATAGGTAGAAGTGTTGGTTATCCAATAAATGGTTCCCGGTGCGGCGGTACCCATACCCGTCTCCTAAATTGTGTACACACGTAAACTTGAATTCGCATTTTCAGGAGCCGAGAAAAAATTGAAGCGGTTCTTTGTGATTTTGCTGCCTTACAACATTTGACTTGGTTGAGGGATAAGGCTCTTGGCTCGCAATCCAAAGGTCGCGGGATCGAATCGGGTGCGAAAATAAATTTTATTTGATTAATTTGTGTTATTTCACAGTTAATTCATTTAAAATAATATGTAGCATATTTGCGGCACGTTCCAGAGTGGGAGATACTTTCGGTATCGCCCTGGTGTAAGACCACCATTCAGAATTGAAATGTGGCTTAAAATGACTTTAGCCGTATTTGGTAAACAAATCTGAATAACGAGGTACTTCCAAATCTTCCTCTTCCCCGTCTCCTTCCTCTCCCTACCGTCTTCCGCCAGCTTCACAACACACCAAAATTGTGGATGCCATGTTCTCACTGGCTCCAGACGGGAGCAATTGGTACTCTTGTGAAGTATTCACAAAAAAAATTAATAACATTGGTTTTTACAGAGGTGCTGCATATATTTTTAGCAGATTTTTTAAACATTTTTTGCGTTTTTCAACTCCTGATTCTTGAACCTTGCTTCCTTATAATGCCTTTCAGTTTTCCAATGTCTACTTTCCAAGCGATGTATTTATTCTACCAATTGCAACTTTCGTTTTTTGCGTATTCTTTTTTTTAACATCAAATCTAAGACAGTCACAAAAACCGTTATCACGTTCCCACAAACATTTAAACTACCGTATTTTTCTAAAATATTTATTTACAAGATTTTTTATCTTTATTTAGTAGAAAACGTAGATTATTCTCGGTTTTGACAAACAATCCTTTTATAATAAAATAATTCGACTGTGATTGTAGATTATAACCACACGCTCATAACCATTCGAGCGACAGACCAATTTCAAACTTTTTCCTCGGACTGCTCGTGATTTATTGGTGATCATTAAAAAAATCATACCTTTACTTTATAATTCAAATTAAGTACAAATGAATCTTGGGAAAATTTGCCTAAAACTGGCAGCAAAGCAATCGAAGGAATTTTAAATAGTGCCATATTATGGCAATAAGCGCTCCAGTGGTTAACAATTTATTGATTATTAGAAATGCTTCTATATTTAATCTCAGGCGCCATGAATGTGTGCACGAATTATGTCACAAACAATTAATTTTGAAAAAAAAAACATAAAAATATGTTATTTACATCATTCCCTGAAATTAAATAAAATCCGTATTACGGGCATGAATTGGTTTTGTGTGAAACACTTTAAGCGCAAAATTGTGTTCATTATACTCTTAACACAAATAGGGTTCTTTCAGAAAGGTGTAAAAAAATACCTAACGTTAGATTGAAGTGGGAAAACCACGGAAAAGTCGTGGAAAAACGACAATTAACAACAATCCTGCAATTTTTCAAGAAGGGATTTGCGCTCGAGCTGGTAACGGGTGTTGCTTTTATCTGCTAAGGGTTGTAGTTTTTTTCTAGACTTTCCACCCCCCCTCCCCCTCCTCCTCCCCGCCCCCTTCAGTAAACGGCCAAGTAAGGGGGGGGGGATTATTCCAGAGCTAAGCTAGGGTTGTTAAAAGAAGATAATTATAACGTTTTATGGACAAACCTTAAATTAATATTGTTTTTTGAAGACGTACTTAAATCGTGAGCTTTTGCGAATTTTAATTCGGCGAGAGACACTATTTTTTTGAAACGATTTGTGTATTATGTGTATAAGGGTGTCCCGGTGTGGGTTTTTTTAAAAATCATATGCAATAGTTTCATTCCGAGATTGATAAAAAAAAACAGAAGAATGGTCACTGCCTACGTGAGATTTCTAAAAATCACTGCCACTCCCCTTTCCCCACCCAAAGGCAATTTAATATCACAGAATAAGGGAAAATTACTGCCTACATCTGATTTTGAAGACTTTTTATAATTTGTTGCTAAAACCGCTGACTTGTTAGTGTGTTTCATAAAAATCTTTTGATTCTTCCTAATTTTCTAATAGAGTCTTTATTTGCACATAAAAGGGGATATTTTTGTTGTAAATAAGATGGGAAATAAATGCTTTGTTTTTTTTCGAATCACCTAAATGATATTTCAAATCCTCATCAGCGGGGATAACATGTCCACAATATACAACACAGCATTTTTTTGTCAAAAAAGAAATTTTGGGTTGTTTAATAATAAATAAATTGTTGCCTTAAAAGGTTTATGTAATCAAATCCTTTTTAATTTAAAAAAAAACAGCAAATGATTTTGGAAAATTGGTCCGGCGCTGGCCGGCTGTTGGGGCTGTAGGATGTAGCGAGTTAATGCCGGTAGTAAATGAGCATTTGATCGCCAGATATGGGCATCTCGTCAAAATAAAAAGAGCCAGAAGTAATGTTGGCTTTCATCCCTTCCCGCCCTCCCTCCCTTTCGGCCCGGGCCCTTCACGAAGAGCTGGAGCGTTTAATAGGTCGTTTTGTACTTGCGCCCTTTTTCGGCAAGTCAAAAGGCTTCAATGTTGGATAAGGGTCGGAAAGGCGAAATGAGTTGTTCGTATTTTTTGATTATACAGCTTTTAATAATGACAGAATAGCCATTTTACGGAAACCGTATTTTGATCTTAATAGCTTTTGGAATTGATTCAGGATAATCTAGACAAGCCCTTTGCTCGGATGAAATTTAAATATTTTGTAAATATTTGTATACCGTCAGATTACTAGCTCATCTAAATGCGATGAAATATTTGTGAATATATTTTGATGTCAGCAATAGATTGTTAGCCTACATAATATCATCTTCTTCTTCCTCGCACTATCTAAACTCATTGCCTAGGGAGGCTGTTGGGGTCGGCTCTTCTCGTTCTCAGGCAATAACTTCTTCGGTTCTGGGTGTCGCTTTCATCTAGGCCGTTTCTCTGTTGTATTTTGGAGCATTGAGTCATCCAGGAGATCTTTGGTCTTCCTCTGGATGACTGTCGATGAAGCACCATAGACATCGTCTGCTTCACTGTGTGGTCTGGTGGTCTCCATTTAATGTGCCCATACCATCTTAAATGTCGTTCCTCCAGCTTACTTTACATGTACTTCTTATTTTTTTTACTTTTATTTATTTATGAATTTTTGTTTTTGTAATTTTTACATTTAAGTTTACAAAATTTCTAATTAATTATAATATTTCATATTGTAAACTAAATTTTATGTAGCTCCTACAATACATCTTGAACTTTCCAATTGGTGTGGACTTTAAGCTCTTAAAAAAATATATGTTATTTTTGAAGATGATATCTAGGCTTTGCCCGCACCGAAACGCAAATTATATAAAATTCCCTCGATAGAAAAAAATCGCAAAGTGTGCTCCAAAAATTATTATTAACACGTTTGTTTCAGTTATTTTACAAGTTATATGTATGAAAAGATTCACAGTGTTTCTTTAAATGCTGTTTAAGATAATGCCCGCGAGATTTTTGCTCTATTTTAAACGAGTCGTGTTTTATTAAACATTTTCGCAATTTTCGCATCGATTTTGTCGCTGTAAATGTTAGCGCTCTCCTCTAACATTCGTAATTTCGTATCTCTCCATCTTCTTCTTTTCGGGCCCGGTTGCAGAGCCTTAATGTTTCTGGTAGCGTGTTATATAACTTCATTCCTTTGTACAGTAAACTGTTCTGCGTATTCCCCTTGTCTTTGCCTGATTTCCTTGCACATCCTTGTGTTATATCTGCGAATGTCCTTGATGAATATAATTTGGTAAAATGTTGTTTATTATTTTATGTATAAATATCATCGTATTCAAGGTCAACATCTGTTTCACGGTTAGGCAATTCAGTTCCTTTAACATTTTGTTTTCTTTTGAATATCTATTTCGCTGAAGTATTATTCTAATTGCCCTGTTTTGGAGAATTTGAAACTTATTTTGTTCTCGTTAGTTACATAGGAATAGGATAGTTGAGCAATAGTTAAAATGTGGAGCAATAATTGATTTTTAGATGGTGATTGCAGTTTTACTAGATAGTTTTTCCCGAATACTTCCCAAAAAAGGTATTTTTTTCCCAATTTTCTATCGTGTATGTTCTGCATGCTTGTTGAATGTTACTATGGTACTGACATAACGTACAACCAAAATTTACGGTAACATGGTTTATCATAATAATAAAATTGCTTAATTTCTTCAGGTCTTCATTTACTATCTTTTCATCCTTTAAATCTTATGATTGGGATCATTTTTAATCCGCTTATTCCTTCTGAGTTCCTGCAAAGTAATTGCTAAATTTCCTACTTTAAACTAAGTTGAAATGAAGTTTCACCGCATTAAAAAAACTTTGACTTCCTTCTAAAGGATAATCTCAACTTAAAGGACTCAACACACCACTTGATTCCTGTCAAATGCAATCTAAAGAGTAATCTCTTAATCCCACCAATTAAACCGTCTTGTCACTTTGCCTTCTGATCTCGCAGCTAAGCCTTAAGCCAAGTTTTTTGCTGGAAATCCGTCGTTCTTAATGGAAAAACTATTGCAGATATGCAGACAAATTAATTATGGCCAAGAGGTCTTGTCAGATTGTACAACTGCACGAAGCAAAGGCGTAAAGAAAAAAAATCCAGGGAGAGAACAGTTCAACAAAATGAGATCAGCCATATCTACACACCGCGCTCAGAGCGATCGACAACAACATGAAAAATTGCAGTCAAATTTGCAAATTAAATCATATATGCAACCTTAACAATATTTCGGCCTCTGCAATAATGTTCAACTATTGCTTGATACTGGCTCGCACAGGTCATGTGTCGCACGCTTCGTTGTGTCGGGACGAAGCTACTGCAGTTTTAATGGCCGCCCTCTAAGTGGGTTCCTGCCTACGTGAATTATGATGCGTGAGTTCTGCATTTTGCCGGAGGCCTCCAAGGCATGCTTCCTTTTAAAAGTATTCGAGTTCTAGGAGCAGGTCCCGGGTCCGAGTTTTTGAGTGCGCACTGGGTACTGGGTGCTGTTGCGGCTACCAAGACGCACAGGTTGGGACGGAGCCGGACCTCAGAACTGGTGGGGAAGAACCTAGCTATTCAGATCTGATCACCAGGTCGACACCGAGAGTATCTTCCATTCTGGGACGTGCCACAAATATACTGGATTTTATTTTAAATTAATGAATTGTGAAATAATGCAAAATCAAATAAAATTTACTTGCGAACGCAGGGATTTCATTCCGCGACCTCCTGATTGTTAGTCAAGTTCCTTATCCCATGACCACGGAAGCCGTCTCTGTTCTGTTTTAACCCTATCTGGCTTAATGTTTGTGTCCTAGGAATACTATCAACAGATTCAGGATTAGAGAGAAAAAATGTAGAATGACACAAAATCCGCAGATAGAACCCGCACAAGAACTAGAACCCGGACAAGAACCCCCATGATTCATGAATGGCGTGGACCGCGGACACGGGGACGTCAATGGAGGCATTCGGGTTCCGGCTCCGGGTCCGGCTCCGAGTACCGGGTTTGGGTCCGATTACTGAACCGGATTCTCTGAGAATAGTCGATTTGAAAAAGGAGTAGAATCCGCTTCCCGCGAAGAACCCGAGTTTAAGAGTCCACTCCAGCGAAATTTACCATCGCCAAAATGAATCTCTAACGCTAACGCGTCGGTGGGAAATCTATCCTTGTTCTAAGGTTATTTCAATGGAAGATGCTCCGAGGAACTAGCGTTATTGATCCCTTCGGCACCGGTACCCAGTGTGACACGCCAAACGCTCCCCCAGCATATGTACACGGTTGAATTTTGTCACATGAGAACGGGTCGCTTCTTCGACTTACCATCTCGTTACCGATTCGTTCTTTAGTTCAACAGCTCGGATCTGGAACGATTTGCCGGCCTCTGTGTTTCCTTCTTTCTACAACATGGGTCTCTTCAAGACCAATTTTTATTCCTTGCTCTCCTCAAAAAGACCCTCCGCATAGCTGTATACAGTACTTCATATTAATATGTATTTTTAGCTCAGATGACATAGGCCCCGATGGAAATAATTTTCCTCAGGGCCTCCTGTGTGCAGTTAATGTTTAAAAAAATCTGTAAATCAACCCGTCCTTAGTAGTTCTAAGGACATGCATAAATAAATAACACCATTTTTTGTGCATTTGTATAAAACGACATAAATTTATTCATCAATACAAATAATTTCACCGAGAAAGACATTTTACGACGAAGGTTCATTGGAAAATGAAGCAGAACGTTCTCTTTTCGATAAATGCCACTGATTTATGAACACCGTGTACAATTACATACAGTGTGAAAACATACTCTGAACATGAAGTTACATCCAGTTAGTTATTATTACATCTAGTTCACAGTATATTTAACAATTGAACCATATAATATTTGTGTTGTCATTTACAGCCATTTAATTATTGCAGTGCGCTCCTTCTGTTTACATTTTTTTCGCCAAACTTCAAATAAGAATATGGTATTGATAGCTTAGAGAAAAAAATAGAAATTATTCAGTCATTATCCTTTAGAAATAAATCAACAAGGTTGAACTCTTGACATTTTTTTAATTGTACGACACTTCAAAAAAAAAAGAACGGCATTATTTCTGGGCGTCTATTGCATTTTCCCCTTCACCCAGATGCAGCGCTGCACTCGTATTTCAATGGGTGTCACCTCCGCTACCAATTCCACTCGATAATGATTTTTCCTCCATGCAGAGAAGCATAAAATAATGTGAAACCGCATATTGTACTTGCACAAGCAACTAAATAACTGTAGAGGATGGGCCACAAGTATGACGAAGCACTCCCTTCTTACGGCAAAATGATGGATCTTTAAAGATCTTTAAATTCATCACTCGATTCGAAACGTTGAATAAGATGGCATTAGCTAGTTCTGATTAGCCAGATATTTATCAACCTTTTTAAAAGTATTGAGGAAAAGCTCATAATCCTTATATATTTCTTTAAAAATCCAAGAAATGTGATAAATAAGAAGGATATGAAAAAGTCTACTACTCGTCACGTCATTCTCGTATTAAATATGGAATTATAGGATGGGGATCTGCCACACATAAGTACACGCACAACCTGAATACAATGTCCTAACATTACTTTCTAGATTTTTGTATTTATGTATGTATAGCCAGCGAGACCATGGCATCCCCTATAGGATATGTTGTGAGGCTGAAAGTAGTGGGGAGGGAGGAGATGGGGGAAAAGAAAGGTTGGGAAGTACCTGGCTATTCAAATCTGGTCAGCAAACACGGCTAAAGCCATTTTAAGCAACGCTTCAATTCTAAATCATGGTCATACACCAGGGCGATACTGAGAGTATCTTCCACTCTGAAATGTGCCGCAAATATAATACTTTTTTTATTAATTGTTAAATACCACATATTAATCAAATAAAATTTATTTGCGCACGCCGGGTTCGAAACCGCGACCTTCAGATTATGAGTCGAGAGTCTTACATGGGGACCACGGAGGCCGTCAAATATACTTCACCATTTATAAATCTGAGTACTTTAATTTGAAACAAGATAACAGTTGAAAAAACCGACTCCAAACTTCGAAAAAAGGGTAGCGAATACGAAACGCATTCCGTTTTTAGGGAATTTGCAAAGAAAACTAACAATACATTTTTATCTTGCTTAAACAATAATAAAAAATATACTAATAATTTGCAGATACTAAAAAATAAATTCTATAATGATTTCATTGTTTGTGCAAAATTAATGATGTTTTTTCGGATGTACATATAATTTTCACGTGCGAAATACATTTACGAGGAAAATTATATGTTCTTAAAACCATAACTTCCATGGAATTCGTGTTTAATTCATACGGTAACGATTAATTAAAAACAATTTGTCAGAAATTACCTAACTTTTTTAAGACGGTAACTTTATGAGGAGTCAGCAAGTTTTTATTAGTTAGAATTCGAAACGGAGTTTTTACAGCCTATTCAATGCGTAACAAAAAAACATTCGACGGTTGGGTAGTGTTTTTTTTTTTAATTAATAAAACTAATATATTTTTCATTTAGATGTTGTTTTTGTCACTATTTGCTGACGGCTTGTTTCTGCCATCAAATTTATGTGTATATATGTATATGTATGTATGAATATGTGTATATATATATATATATATATATATATATATGAATATACATGTATGTGTGGGTATGCATAAATACATGTTTATGTAAGTATATGTATGTATGTATGTGTGTATGTATGTTTGCAAGTATGTATGTATGTGTATTTATGTACATACACAACGGCAACCTTACTTATTTGCGTTTATTTTCCAGGCAACTTTGGCAATTTGTGAGTTATTGGAAACATTTCTACCAATTTTCTAATTTTTTTAATAATGTTACTTAAATATGTTTACACTTACTAGACTTCATTTCAAAATAACTATCCTCCGTTGGTCACCATGGTACAGGCAGCTGCCTAGTATGGTGACCTAATGTATCTTCTCAAGTAAATATATTAATCATGTAACATGTACTTATAAATAAATAAATATATATTTTTTAATCTTTTTCTTAACTGGGTCACACATCGTCTATAACTCTTGCAATATTGTAAATCAATATTCCTCGCATAGAAAAAACTTTTCCAACATTTATTGGGCTGTAAATTTAAACTCTAATTGAATCTTTCCATACGCTGCTGCATGTGAAAACTAACGTTGGACCATTCCAGCATGAAACACCGTTGCTCCAATAAATATTTTCAATACTAAATTTCATAAAATATCACACCATTATACCTTATCCAGTAATATAAAATGCTTTATGTCGTCACCTGAATTATTAAATTTATTAATTCAGGTGAAGACATAAAGACCATTTATTTACAAGTATTCTTTATGCGTACGAACATATAATTTTTTTTTTAAATGTGTGCAGTTGTTCAGTTCGCAAGCGGTAGAAGTTTTTTTTATTTTATTATTTTATTGTTTTTATTTCTTGCTATAGCAATCCCGATGAGTTACAGAACTCATTTTAGGACAGGAGGAACATACAAATCATGGGTGGGAGGTAATAGTTAAAATTTTACATAGGAATTTGGATATTAAAATATAAGATTCACATACAATGTAGAAGAAAAATAAAAGACAGGTTGAGTAGAATAAACAGCAATGGAAAACAATTAAAGAAAAGGGAACAAGGTTATACAGATATGGATGATTACAACTTAATGGAAAAGAAAAGAAGAGAAAAGAGACAAGACAATTGAAACATGACAAGAAAATTACAAAGTTTCATCCTTATACATACTTAAAAAATATTCTTTTAAAGCATTACTCTGATTTTTTTTATTTTGCTGAATTCCCTTGTACATATCTGGTAGCGAATTATATAGTGTATAGGCAACATAGTTCAGAGATTTTATCCCATATTTTGTAGTGTGTGTTTGAGGTATGCGGATTTTATTGCTATTTCAAGTATTGTGAGTGTGGATGTCTTGATTGTAAAGTGGCTTGATGTTAGTGTGAGTTGATTGTTGGGTAATTTGTAGGATGGTGCTTGTGATTTCATGTTTAGGAAGGACTGTGATTGGAAGAATACCGGAAACTGAATAGATGTCTCTGACATGGGTGTCCCATGGAAGTCCAAAAACATTTCTGAGAGCTCGGTTTTGAACCACCTGCAGATCAGCTATCAATTTCTTTGAGGCAAATCCCCAGATACAGCAGAGATAAGAAAGGTGTGAATGTACCATGGCGTAGTACACTGATATTAATAAAGGTACGGGTAGTAATCCTTGGAGTCTATAAAGTACACCAGTTATGGGTGTAATTTTCTCCTTTACATGATTTATGTGGAGATCCCACGAAAGTTGGGAATCTACGATCAGGCCCAGATATTTTGTGTTCATTTTCTTTTCGAGGCAGTTATCACCAACTTTGATATTGAGGCTGATATTTTTCTTGTTGCCAAAAAGTATATAATGAATTTTTTTTACGTTAAGAGTTAGTTTGTTTAATCTTAACCAGCTTGTGAGTTTAGAAATATCAGCATTCATTTCCGTTTCAAGCTCCGCTAGGTTCAGTTTGTTGTAAAAAATTACTGTATCGTCCGCATAGAGTTGCAGAGTTCCTTTAATACCCCACTTTGTTATGTCATTCACATAGATAATAAATAGCAACGGTCCAAGAATTGATCCCTGTGGCACTCCACATGTTATTTTAACCAACTCAATCGTTTCTCCTCCCAGTTGTACTGCCGAGAAGCGATTTGATAGGTAAGATCGGAGAAGTTCCAGAGGAGTACCAACAATACCCAAATGTTTCAGTTTTTCGATCAATACGTTATGATCCACCGTGTCAAACGCCTTCTTTAGATCAATAAATATTGCCGCCGTAAAATCCCCATGATCAATATGTTTCTGTATATTTGATATAAAATCAAAAGCTGCACATTTAGTGTTAGATCGTCGTCTGAAACCGTATTGTTTTGACGTGAGAATTTTGTTGTGTTCGAGATATTTCAATAGTCTTTCTTTAATGATACATTCAAATATTTTAGAGATAGCTGGAAGTATAGAGATTGGACGATAATTTTGGACATTTTTTTTGCATTCGTCTTTATGAATAGGAATTATTTTTGCAATTTTTAGTTTGTCTGGAAAGATACCTTTCGATAGAGAGAGATTTATTAAGAATACAAGGTCATCTGCCAGTTCCTCCTTGCAATTTTTGAGAAGGAGAGAGGTTATCCCATCAGAACCAGCTGCCGCTTTGGACTTAAGGTTAGATATGACACGTAGGATTTCATTTTTATTTGTCCTGATCATGTTAAAAGATTGTTTTGCTTGAGGTTCCGTGTAGATCGTGTTCACATCAGTTTTTGAAGTTTTTATTACTGATGCTAGACTTTCCCCAACTGCGAGAAAAATTGCGTTAAATGCAGTTGCAATCTCCTTTGGTCCAGTTCTTCAGAAAACTAACAAGAGAGTAGACAAGAGTGAGGAGGCTACGAAGCACCGCACAAGGAGGAAACCGATTATTCTATCTTATTCTTTCGCAGGCTAAATCCTATAGATATTTGTCTTCTTCTAGTGTCGTTTTATCGTTTCATTGCTAAAGAAGTGTTCACTTCAAAAATACCACAATAAAAGCGACGTGGACGGGTTTTTGATCCAAAAGTATTTTTTTTACGAACGCAAATTTTATAATGTTATTATTATTAACTTAACCGACACCTCTGCCATACGTCACCCCAAGTGGTTCGCTACGTTTGGTGACTTAGCAGGAGTGCCCGGATTAATGGGGAGAGCTTTGTCTAGGTTTTGGTGACGGGTGCGTCTGCCCACCTATTTCATGGCGGGCGAGATCGTAAGGGACCAGTTGAGGGAAGCCTTTTGACCTCTCTCAGTTTCCTACCCACCCTTCTTACCTTTTCCTTACCAGACCTGTCGTACCTTCCTTTACTTAAAAGTTCAAATTCCTCATCACAGCATCCCCTAAGATGATATAGGCCCTGAGAGAAATTATTTTCCTTACCACTGGCTAGCAGAAGTACCCAGTGAGGCTCACATTAGCGAATAATATTATATAAAAAAATATTCAATAAAATAAATAAATAAAAGAGGAACGTCTTCGGCGGGTGGCGATTGGTATTGATTTTATACAAATCTACGGTTTTGTTCCGAGATTAATGAAATTTTGCCCACTTAGTTTTCAAAACAAGAGGAAGTTTACAGTATATATCTGATTAAAAAAAACTTTGTGAAAGACTGGAGAACTTCAGCAAGAAGAGAAAAAAAATCTCGTAAATAAATCAAAAAATGTAAATCGATAGAGCTGTACGTATAAATAAAATAAAAAGAGCTTCATTTTTGTGTGTTTTTGCGATTCATAAACTTTGATCTTCGGTTGAATCCCAGAATTCTACCTAAAACAAAAAAAGGGACCCAATATGTAGATACAATAATATTTTTGTATATACATTTATTTAGTACTTAGAGTAGTTCTCACAATAAAATTTAAGGAATTCAAAACCAACAGTTTTTTAAAAGCAAAATAAGAATCAAAAGATTTTTTTTTACTAATTATGGTGAAGATATGATATTATTAGGTACATGTTGTTTTTGAACCATTGACATCACATTTCACTCTAATTCGGGATTGGGTACCATGGAAACATTTGATCATTGGTTGTTTTAATTAGCGCGTCGAGCGCTTACATGTATTTATTATGAAATTACCTCTGCAATTACCATATTAACTTTAGAGCATATAAAATTTCATAGGATTTGGTTTAAATCAATTTGCAATATTAATATTTCAATTTTAGAAAATTATCATTATGCGGTGTGAGCCTAAAATGTTACGAAATAAGTAGAGACCGATCGAAGGTTAGGTTTCGGTTTTGGCAAGTTTCGGCATCAGTTTCGGTTTCGGCAGAAAATCTGCCGAACCTTCGGCCGCACCGAAACCCTCCGTTCGTGAATTTGACTTCGGGTGAGTTCGTGGCTCGTGAATCCCCGCCATCATCAGCTGAGTTCGCCGGCCAGTCCGGCGTGATTGTGTTGTGAGTTTATGTGTTGACTATAAATTGTGTGTTGTTAATTATTTTTTTTATTTTATTTAACACGTGTGATAAGAATGTTGTGATTGTAAATTAAATTATTCAATTAATAAGGTCCTTCCTTCGTTCCGAGAAGTAGTTGACATGTTTTGTTTTTTTTTTTTGTTTTGTAGCAGTTATATAAAAAAAAAACAACAATAAAAAAATTTCACATACTTCAATGTAAACGCAATTAAAATACTCAATTAATAAGGTCCTTCCCTTATAATGTTAGTGTTGATTATTGACAAATTTTAGTTCCAAGAAGTCGTTAACATGTTTTGTTAATTTTTATAATTTTTGTTTATTTTATAGCAGCAATATGAAAAGATGATTTTTTTCACGTAAGTACCAAAATTATTGTTTTTTTTTTTCATATGACACATGTTAACGATCTAGATCTATTTAAGTATAAAAAATAATCCAAATTTAAGTAAACAATAGATTTTTAACATATATAAAAAAGTTACGGTTTCGGTTTCGGCCGAAACTGAGACAGGTACCGAAGATTCGGTTTCAGTTTCGGTTTTGGTAGAAAGTCTTGGACTATGTCGGACACTAGAAATAAGGGTCCAAAAAAAAAAACATTTTTCTTTTTTTTTCTTTTTTTGTTACAAAATGAACATTTTCTTAAATTTTTTTTTTTTTTGCATTCTCACCAGCATTTGGTTCCTTAGAACGGGCAATCTGCCTAGCTAGGAACTAATATCGACCCACAAGACATAATAACACTTGTACACATTTTATAGTTATTTTTCAATGTTATTATTATGTTATTTTTGCCATACAAATGTATCAAATGTAATGTTATAAATCAAAAATAAATAAAATAAACAGGTTCACTTTAAAATTATTAAAAAAATCGTAAATTATGTTATTATATATAATCACTTATTGTAATAAACAATTTAAATAATATGTTTTGAGCATATTTCTAAGGGTCCCAAGATCGCGATGGAAATGACATTGCAACTGTATGATCAATTTGTGTAAATATCATAAAACCGGAGTCCATCATCGCCATTTTTTGCTGCATCAACCGTACAGTTTTTCTACTAGGCATTTTTTTATGTTAGGCCCTGAGGAAAACAATTTCCCTCGGGGTCTGTGTCATCTGTGGGGATGCTTTGCCGGGGGACTTTTTAGGGAAAGGGAGGAGAGAGGTATGAGTTGCGAGTAGGAATCTAAGGGTCAGTGTGCCGGGCGTGACAGTGCACGTGCGTGCGTGACAGTGCACGTGCAGTGGACGCGGTGCAAAGCGATGAGAAAGAGTCCGGTTGGAGAGGTCAAAAGAACTCCCTCAACCAGTCCCTCCCGATGCGGTTAACCACGCAGTAGGCGTGCAAACGCATTCGCCGCCAAGACATAGACAAACCTCACCCCATAAACAAGGGGCACCCTTGCTAAGTCACCAAACGTAGCGAACCACTTGGGGTGACCTGTGGTAGGGGTGTTGGTTATCAAATAAATGGTTGCCGGGCCGGCGCCCCCCAAATTGAGATAGATATCAGCGAACATAAAGAGAAAAGATATAGTCGTGAATATAAATTAATTTGCTTAAATAAAGATGTTTGGGAGACGGGTATGGGTACCGCCACCCCAGGAACCATTTATTGGATAATTAACACCACTGCCACAGGTCACCCCGAGTGGTTTGCTACATTTGGTGACTTGGCAGGGGTGCCTGGGTTAATGGGATGAGGTTTGTATAAGTCTTAGCGACGGATGATCTGTACCCACTGTATCCCAGATTCCTACCCACCCCTCACACCTTTTTCCTCCCCAGAAATTCCTCTCATTATTTTACACACAGCATCTCCAAAGATGACATGGACCCTGAAAGAAATTATTTTCCCCAGGGCCTCCTGTGTGGAACCTAATGTAAAAAAACAATGTGTGCAACTCAAACGCGGTAGAATTGAAACTAGAAAGTCTGTTTGTTTAAAGAATGGATATTTATTTTACGAAAATAAAAATGTTTTTTTTTTTGGATTTGGTAAGTTTCGAACCTCCGTTCGCTTGATGTCTCTCTGGGCGCTAAGAGTCAGGCGCTTTATACCGCGGCGCTATTGGAGGCCCGTGCGTAGTCGTGAATTTATCGCATTATATTAGAACCGAGGACCTTCAAATAATAAATTGTAGTGACGCATTTCCGTTTCATCCGAATTTCAAATCACTAACGGGGCTAAAGAAGTTTCACCTAAAAAATGCAATAATTATTTTATATTTTTATCGTAATATAAACTCATCGCCATTTACTCCGTCTATGGTTGAAGAAATGTTCACAGAAACCTCAAAATAAAACAATCCTTAGATGATTCCCAGAGCAAATATTTCGCTGCGCTAGTTCTGAAAGGAGTTTGCGCTGTACACTTGGCCCCCGCAATGCTCCTAGTTCGTAGTGATGTAAAGTCAAACTTAACTTTTGAATATAATTTGCTCCTCCTCTTTCACTTCTCCCCGTCCATGTAAATACGGTGTACCTTAGAAGACGCAAACAGAATGTACGTCTGAGATGTTCGAAGGTAATTTCAACCGCCAAAATGGCGGCATCTTAACGAATGCTACATTTTACGTTATATGTTTAGTAGTTTAGTAGTTATATGTTTAGTATGATTTTAATGCAGTTTGGTGACATTCCGGTCACAAACCAGAGCCTATTCTTCAAACCCTGCTACTCTTGCCGAGCATTCACCAAGATTTTGTATTCATAATAAATAATTCTTTTTTTTTCGATGAGAGGACGCTTACAAAAATGGCATCGTTTGGAAAAATAGAGAACTCCAGTCCAATTTTTTTAATGAATAAAATGACTTTCCAACTTAAATACTGCATTTTTATTTTTATTTTTAGAGTTAGTTTTAATAGTTAAAATAATTGTCAAAGTTTTAATTTTTCAAGGCCCCCCGAAAACCACCGTATGTATGGTGAATCGTGTGACGTCATCACTCCTAAAAAATTACTGTAGGATCGGGAAATCAGCTGATCAACTACCGCCATTTTGAATTCCGTTGTTCGAAGTATTCTCCCTAGAAGTAGCATTACTATTTTTTTGTGCAGTAGTTTTTGAATATTTTCAATAATAGATAAACTAATAAGAGATACCTTTATTTTTTAAGCATTATTTAGGTCTAAATAATATTTCAATAAACACAACAACTAAATCTCTATAAACAGTGAGACTCTTGACTCACATTCCGGAGGTCGCGGGTTCGAACCCGGCATGCGCAAATAAATTTTATTTGATTAATTTGTGTTATTTCACAATTAATTAATTTAAAATAATATATAGTATATTTGCGGCATGTTCCAGAGTGGAAGATACTATCAGTATCGCCCTGGTGTAAGACCACCATTCAGAATTGAAACGTTGCTTGAAAATGGCTTTAGCCGTGTTTAGTGACCAGATCTGAATAGCCAGGTACTTCCCAACCTTCCTCTTCCCCACCTCCTTCCCCTCCCCGCTACCTTCAGCCTCACAACATACCCCAATTGGGGATGCCATAGTCTCACTGGCTCCAGACGGGAGCAGTTGAGATTCTTGTGCGGTATTCACTGTAAAAAAAAAAAAAAAAAAATGAACGAATAAATTAATACGATGGCTTGTGTCATATCATACATTCCCATACAATGACTTTACGGTGATGTCACCATTAAACATTTCAATAATGCCAACTTGACGGCGGCGTGTTTTTACGATCCGATTAAAAATGGACTTTTTAATAAGTTTTTTTAAAAACTCTGCGATAATATTATTAAATAAAACTTATATATTCAGAATCAGCGTTTATTGGTCTATATGGACATATTTTTTTAAAGCCATAATATTTTTCACTGGAGTTCCTTATTGTCCATATAACATCGGTTTATAAGCCCGTAATTTGTAATAGTGATTTTTGGCACACGATGTTTGCGTTATGCTAATATTCTGGTGATAATTGTATAAAAAAAGTAAGTATCAAGATGGCTGCACTTAGAATCTAATTCAGATCATAGGTTCTCAACGTAGGCGATAGCCCCCTGTGGGAGTTTGAGAATTTCAGGGGGCGGTAGAAGACTCGTTTTACATTTTTTTTTCATTAGCTACACACGGGAGGCCCTGAGGAAAATAATTTCCCTCATGGTCTACGTCATCTTAGAGAATGCTGTAGGTGTAAGGTGGGAGGGAATGTTTTGAAAAGGAAATAGATATAAGGGGTGGGTGGGAAACTTAGGGTAGTGTGTTCAAGAGTGACGGACGTATGAATCCATCCCTTCAACTGCAGTGCAAGGCGACGCGACAGGTAGAGGCATTCTGGCTGGAGAAATCAAAAGACCTCCCTCGACCAATCTCTCTCGATCCGGCCCGCCACGCAGCAGGTGGGCAGATGCATCGGCCGCCAAGATCAGGACAAATCTCAACCCATGAACCCGGATGCCCCTGCTAAGTCAACAATCGTAGCGAACCACTTGTGGTGACCTGCGGCAAGAGGTGTTGGTTTTCCGATAGTTGGTTCCCGGGGTACCGCCACCCATACTCGCCCCCCAAAATGATTTATTTCATCTTACTAAGAGCATGTATGTCTAATGATATAATTGACGATTTTTTTATAATTTTAGAGTGAACACTATAAAACTTTTTCATTCGCAACCTTTTTTATGGACTCTTATTTCGTAACATTTTTGGCTAGCACTGTAAATAGGTAATTTTCGAAAATTGGCGGCCACGAAAAAACCAAACTCATTTAGCAGTCATCTATATATTACCTAACTCATTTTTTAACGTCTTTTGTGACTCGACTTTCATTCCTGTAGCTGCATCCCCTTTTCACCCATTACCTGTTACACCTTTCTTCTCAAGATTTCGCTGAAGATGCAGTCTGTAGTTTGTTGTGATTTTTTACGGGTGAAGTGGCCGGTTTACCGTCTTTTCGCTAACAATAACCCCCTAGACTGATTTCTAGTTTCGCAACCGGTGCAGCCACTCGCGCCATAAAGTATGTATTTACAGCAATTTATCGGTTGAGCACTTTTTGTGTCTACAGTAGTCCAAGTATTTGTGTCTATGGGAGTCTATGGATATTTTGTGTCTATGGGAGTCTAGATATTTTTTTATATAGGAATCTAGATATTACGAATCTAAAGCAGTCCACAGGTATTTTGTATGCATAGAAATCTACAGGTATTTTGTGTCTATAGATATTTTGGGTCTGTTGGAGTCTATAGGTATTTTGTGTCTAGGTGTATAAATCTATAGGTACTTTCGACGTGAGTCCGTGGTATTTTGTGTCTAAAGCAGTCTATAGGTTGGTATTTTATGATTAAGGGGTTCAGGGGTATTACGTGTCCACAGGAGTATGTTTTGTTTTTTGTGTCTATGGTATTTTGTGTCTAAGGGAGTCTGTAGTTATTTTGCGTTTATATGAGTCTACAGGGATTTTGACTTTATAGAAGACGAAAATCTTCCAAGCTTAAAAAAAACATAAATTAATACATCTAAATGGCATTTGTCGGGAACATCTCCTATCCTTATCCTATATTCCTGTTCCTCTCCCCTTTACCTAAAATTAGTTTTAAGACAAAATATAACTCCTTGCTCTAAGCAACATTCGAATACGATTTTTTTTACTGCACTAATTAGCTTCATGTGTGTATTCTATTTTTGTTTTATACAAGCTGCTTTTATCTTACAAACAAATATAAATAATTAGATAAAAACACATAAAATAAATATATTAGATTGGGATCAAGACTCAGACTCCAGACCTTTTCTAATTTATTGAGCTATCGAAACCAATTTACTTACTAACAATATTATCTATCAATGTGACAGTTTTTAATTTTCCGTGATTGTCATCCATGTTTTTCTCCTCGTTCGTCATTTTCTTAACAAATTTTAAAACTTACATTAATATAGGGACCCATGTTGCCATAAAACCGTACGCGAATACGTAAACGTGGGTACTTCGTAAAACAACGATAATATTTTTAATTTAGGCTTTAGTTGACATGTGTACCGTCCATAATAAGTTGCAGAATTCGTTCCACAGTCGACATTACAAATTCAGGCACGTCTATTTATTTTTTCATAAAATAAAAAGTACCCTCAAGAGTAGCATGGTGAGTTGCCCGTACACCGTGCGCCCCGTTCCCTGTTCCCTGTTCGTTGTACGCCCGGGCGTGATCGGAATGGAACATCGTTTAAACCCGGACATTTATGCACTTACTAGCTGCCTTTCCACTTTTTATGTTATTTTCATTAGAATCAAGTCTCCCGAGATTAATGTTTTGCTTTAATTCCGCATTTTTACTCCGGCGAATTTTAAAAATGCAGTCCTTTTTAACAATTATTCTCTGTCCGAAATTACAATTGTAACTTAATCGATGTAGGTACCTACTTGCAATTACTTCACACTTTCAACACCATTTCGACGGTCCCGAATAACAATGTTGGAAGTGCGATTTTGTAGTTTTGCAATAAACTTATTTCAAGTTCCGTTCCTGCCGTTTTACTGTTAAGGAGATCAAGAATATAGAGTTTTTTTGATATTTTTTGCATTGCATTTCATTTTATTTCATTAAAAATACAGAAATTACAGACTTTAAAATCATCAAAAGGAAATTAAAATAAGTCAATAAAACGATTTTCAATATTTAGCAGATTCTACATAGTTCTTATTTCATCTAAATCATGTATTTTAATCAATTTTTAAACTATAATTAAAAACAAATAACTTCGTTTACAGCATTATAATTAACAATATCAACATGTTTCTATAACAATGTTATCTAATAAAAATGTTATCTAATTAACTCAAGATCCATATTACTTAATTTACACAAAAACAACAAAACACCATACAAAGCTACACAAACAATACACAATACCCGAGCCAAAAACAACGAACTTCTCCAAACTCCTTTTTTCAAAACCACCTTCGGGCAAAGACACTCTAAATACATAGCTTGCAAACTATACAATACACTACCAACTACGATCAGACAAAGTGACTCCTTTACAAAATTCAAACAAGATATTAAAAAATGGATTATAAGTATTGGACGCCACACTATCACAAATATCTGTAAAATAAATCACACATAGACAGAAATAACCATTCACATACAACCTAACCCATATAAAATAAATGAAAATAATGGAATCCTGTCAAATTTAACCTATAAATAGATTAGGCAGAATTTATTTCATTACTCCGTCTCCAACATTTATAAAATAACTCTCTTTAAAAGATTTACCACCCTTCCAATCACCCTTCTGTTTTAATTCTATTCATAATATGTATTTTACCTTCAATATCCTTGTAACTACCAAGGGCGGCTGGTTGAACAGTGTGTTTGTGTGCAGCACTGGTAAATTATATCGTCTAAAATTAGTTTATAATATCTTACCGAAAAATATAAAATCTATGAATTTCATTAAAAATATCACCTACCAATATAATGCATAATATAATATGAATCAGGGAGAGCAAATTCTCAAAGTTCCGCGCGAATTTACCCTGTCCGGTGTGCAGGCCCATTGCAAGCGGAACGAATTATGTTTTTGTATCGAATATCCCAAACATCGCCAGCGCGCAACACCGGCCATATGTATGAAAAATTAAGATATTTTGGTGTGCCACCCAGCGGCCTTTATCATACAAACTTAAATTCTGATTTAAGACCAAAATACTTAACCAAACTGAATAATTCTTTTTTTAATCAAAAGGTACAGCAAATACCTAAATTTTACATATATTTGCTTTTTTATTGATTGGTGTTTTAAATTATAAAACGCAGATCAATAAGGAATACAATTTTTTCATAGGTAACTTTTACAATTTTGCCCTCCTGTTGTTTATACATTGTTTATTAATACTGTTTGTATCCTGTTTAAAATGAAATATAAAACTAACTAACCAACCATCACGCCGTTTCCCCACAGGGGTAGGCAGAGAGGACGGACCGCCAAATAACTCGGTCTTGGCACACACTCTTTGCCTCACTCACATTCATACATCGTCTCATATATTCTCTTCTATTATTCCGACTTTCGACATGGCCCGACTCAAGTATCTGATTCACTTGCTCGTGCCATGTCTTCCTCGGGCGTCTCCGACTTCTTCTACCATTCACATTTGCGTCGTATATTCTTCTTACACTACATTGTAAACATTGTAAAAATAAGAGTTTTTTGGGTTAAATTTTAAAATTTACTCACGAAAAAATAGTATTGTGTTTTTATTTTCTTAGTACCGAAAAATAAAAATTTTAATTAAAAAGCGATATGTAGAAGTTTTCGCACTTCGAAAACAGCTTAAAATAGATCTTCTCTCCAAATAAGATTAGTGGGATCATTTTTACCTAATGTTGCTTAGTAATCGTTATCTCATAGTTATCTCACAGTGAACCACCACGTTTTCAGGGCAGCGGCCGCCACTGGTAACTACTATATTCATTTATATACCTGTACGCCTGTCTCGACACAGGTATACCCTAGTGAGACAGGCATACAAATAAAACCATTGTAAATATATTTTATTATAGATAAATAAATAAAAAAAATAAAAAAAAACATCTTGTCCTGATGAAGACATCATTGTTATTGAAACATGTTGATGTTGTTAATTATATAGTTGTGTAAACGAAGTGATTTTTTTTTTCATTATATTAATAATGATGCCACAAATTATTTTTGATACAAAGTATTTTTGTTAAGTTTGAAGAAGTAAATTTTCAAATTGACTATTTCGGATTATCGTAAACGGAGGTATTATCGTGATTTATTTTTTGGGTATTTTGCCTTGTTGCGTTTCCTCCTTCTTTAGCCATTTTTCCACTCTTAGGACAGATGCATTTGAAATCCACAAAATACGATTTTAAACCATTTAATAGAAATAGAAACACAGGTACGAAGAGATTGGATTCCGATGAAAATATTATATATATTACCAGTTATTTCAATAACGCCAATAATATTAAATCAAGGCCTATGATTACAAAATTGTTATTAAATTACATATATTTACAAAAATAGCATATAAAGACAATAGTGGAAGAATTTTTAGTATGCTAAATTCGAATCAAACAAAGATAATAAATAAATTATAGGATGCACAAAAGATGTATCATGTAGAAAAGATAACTTAAGGCAAGAAGTATTCACCGTTGTTGTTTAAAAAAAAATAACATTAACTGTACCTACCCAATCAAAATCCTATAAGTAATTGAAGCAAGGTGTTGAAAACATTTATTTTATTATATATTATAATAAAACGAATATAAAATTTTATTTAATGCAGATAGATATTGCATATATACTGGGCAGATGTATCTATTATTAAATTATAAAAATTAAATTGTCACCTACATTGGGGTCGAAAATAACTTTTGTATTTTTTTCTATTTATTTACGTAAATCATGGATATTTAAAAAACTTTGCTCTTTGAAATTTTTTGACATTTAATCACATTGAATTATAAATAGAGCTAAAAATATTAAATCTGGCTGGAAATAAACTGTGTTTTTTTTTAACAATTCCCTCTAGGATACTTTTTTATTATAACAACTGTATATGTTTTTAGAAATGTAATATATCATATCAGTCTATGATTTAGTACCTTCATTTCTTTAGTTGTCTATGGGCTCTTCGGGTCACATGGTTTCGTTGCCGAGTTATGCCGAAGGTGACCGAAGGTAAATGTGCGGAGTCGTTATAGTTCAGGAGCTCCGCAGATCAAACCTACTTTCAGTCAGGAAGGACGTTTTTCCTCCAAGTATTATTATAAATTACGATACGTTCATTAACTGTAATTTAAGAAACTAGTCTTTCAATCTGCGTCATATAGTACTGGAGAATACAGGTCCCAGTAGGGAATGCAATCCCGGTATACCGGGATCCCGAAATACCGGGATCCCGCAGACATGTTGCGGGACTAATCTCGGTCGAAAATTTTGCGGGATCCCGCTGGACTGGCGGGATTACAGAGAAGCGTAGTATGAAGAGTTCGAGATCAACAGCCCAATAACTTAGATCTGGCAATATGAGCAACCTTGAGGTTTTGATAAAGAAGGAAATGAATTACTTCGAGTCCGATGGATTAAAAGGCACATACCTTCAATTCACTTACAATGCGCTAATGATTATTGTGCCAACCAGCGTGGAAGCTGAACGAGCTGTTTCAGTAGCTGGCTACCTTGTGTCCAATATCAGAAGCCGTTTATCAGACGACACAATTAATAACTTTTTACGAAGCTTTTTCCAAAATAATTTTTAAACTTATGACGCTTATTTTACAAGAATATTGTTTATCGTGTGAACGTTATTATTTAAATTTAAGTTGTTATGTAAATTTATGTCTTATCTTATTCTTTGCCAATTTATGTCTTAAACTTTACCTATGTCTAACTAAAGGTATATTAATAAACCATTTAAAATGTCCCAAAGAACTTGTTTGATTAGGTATAAATTTAAAACTGTAAAAACAAGGTTGGTAGATCGAGGTATTAGGTCTTCATTATACGATTAATTAGATATCTAAGTCAACTCTGCTGGATCCCGCAAATACCTGGATCCAGCGGGACTAAGATTGTTCAGTCCCGCAAATACCTGGATTGACATGGTCTTGCGGGATTGCATTCCCTAGGTCCCAGTAATTACAAATTACCAATGACTCTGGAGAGAACATAAGACACATTACAATAAATAATATTGGTTTTGCTCGACCCCTAACAAAATGATGACACGATCATATTAAATATTTCAGTGAGTATTGTTAGGAGGGTTGAAATACCAGGAGAATCCAAAATGCTTGCATGGCCAAAAGTAATTCTTTAAGATGACATCGTCACGCCCAAAGCACAAATAAATCATCAGCGATCGCGTGATATTATAAGTATGAATTCGAATTTTTTTTATGTTTTTCATCATAAACAAGGCATTTTTTATGTATGAACGTTTTGAAAGATCGTTAGACACGGATACTAAGTTGGGGTGTTGAAAACTTCATCACGATTGATAAATTTTAATGTTTTGAGTTTTTAATTGTCCGATTTTTTTCACGATTTAAACCCTTTTTAGCTTTTGATCGGCGATCAAGCATAGCAGTTGTATTGTGATGCATATCATCTGATCACAAGCTACAAGGGTTCGATCAAAGGCTGATACGGCCCGAGATTCGGCGTTTAACGGGGACCCTTCTGTAGGGAACTTTCTGAAGGCGGAATATAAGGAAGCGTAAAAACTTACTTAAGAGGGTATAACCAGAGAAAAATAGAAATGTGTCATTTTTAAATCAGATTTTAGACGTATTGACTCTTTTCCACGAAAAAATAATTTGATTTCGAAAGAGAATAATTTGAGTTATTTTATCTAGTAAACGCATGTTTTAAATTTTGAGAAAAAATAATTATTTATAGTATAATAAGGTTATAATCATTTTGGTCGTTGGCAGATTTGTTAAATTTTCAAAAAAGATTTTGTATTATACAGCACCCATTTCAAATCATATAATCATGCAGTAAAATAAATCAATGCATTATCCGGGAAACGCATGTTTCAGAATTTTAATTTTAATTTAAATAAAATCATTTAAAAATATATACATGCATGTGTTTCTTGACGGAAATTGGTCCGTTCGTGTATTTTTTTGCCCACCTTCAAACTAATATATTTCAGATTTTTTTTACATTCTTATTTTGCTTAGTCATCTGTGTTTCCTCCTTCCTGCAACATGGGTCTCTTCAAGACCATTGTTCATTCCTTCCTCTCCTCAAAAAAACCCTTCACACAGCATCCCAGATGACATAGGCCCTGAGGGAAATTATTTTCCTCAAGGCCTCCTGTGTGGAGCTAATGTAAAAAAAAAGATATTATTGAAAAACGATAAATACTTATGATCAAAAAATAATTACAAAAAGTGCATAATTTTAATAGTTTTATCATTATGCCTTTCAGCATTTTTGGATGTTGATGTAAATTAAATCAAATTTGGAATGAAATAAAATCGATATTGTGTTATAATTTTAAAACGCTGGTACGGAGAATAATTAATCTTTCTCATTGGAACCGCCCTGTATGATCTTAAAAACAACTTTCGACGAAATGGGGATTTTCGGCCGCTGGCTGGTTAAACGCCCTTAAGGGCAGGTCCAGTGTCTTTGTCCACTTTAAACTTTCCACTGTGCACAGATTGTATTTTACATAACTAAAAACCTTTTTCTAACTCGTATTTAATTATCATTCGCACTCAAAAACACAAAGAGACAATAAATCATGGAAACACTGCTTGCGTGTTGAAGATTGTCAACGAACTGACTTGTGATTTAACTAAGTAGGTAGACGGACTAAGTAAGTGTGGGTAGAATTCAGGGAAAATGGGAGGAATAATCTGGAATAAACAAACAAAAAATAAAAATAATAAAAATAAATTATTCCCAACACCTTCAAATGTCTAAAATTACTACATTGGCGCTGGTTTTTTATTTGATATTCATCAAATGTAATTTAAATAAATATATAAATGAATCACTGTTTCCCTTGGTCACGCCATAACTTCAGAACGACTTTACCTATTCAGTTTTCTAATACTTTGTAGGTAGTTCTTACGGAAAGAAAAATTAAGAAAATTGGATAATTTCAGAAAACTTAAGGACTATTTTAACTTCGAACATTCGACTCGTTTGACGTTTCGCACGTTGTTGGAGGGGAGTTGGAGGGGGATTGGCGGGACGGTGGAAGGGGAACGTGGGAGGGGAAGGGGACGCGGGAGGGGAACGGGAACGCACGGGAAAGGACATGCAGGGAGAAACAATTTATTTCTTTGCATATGGCATTGCAACGCATGCCGAGAACCAGCTAGTTATGTATAAATCACCCTTACCCTAGCCACAAGCTGTAGTACGCAAGCTTTTGAAATTTCGATTTAAAATAAAATTACCTTGAGCTGTAATTCGTTGCATTCTGTTACTTGAACAATTGAAAACATAATTATTATTCAATACTACCGGTCAGTGACTGAGTTGGCATCGCGTCGGGCCCAGGCGTCGAGTGTTCGATTCCTCGGCTGACTAAGTTCTCCATCACAACACAAGCAACATTTTCCGCGTACTGTAATGGTAGTAGGAGATTTTTAAATATTATCAGGTTATTTGTAACCCGTAAAATGTGTGTCTTTCATTTAATTTTTTTTTTTTGAATATATATTTTTTTTTCAATACGATTTTCAACTGCAACCAGGTCTGAGTATTTTGTTATGAATGTTTTTGGAGCCCAAAATATACCGAATGTACTATTGATTAGTCAGACATCTCCAAATATTAAGATTTGCAGTAATGAAAAAGCAATATTCGAATCCTCACAAATCAAATATTATTTACAAATGTGTGTTTTATATATTAAATATGCTTTAAAATTGTTAATAACAAGTTTGACTCCCCTGAACTCCTTAGGCTGATTAACTTTCATGTGCCTGGTAGAATGGTTAGTGAAAAGGTACCTTAAGAGGAATATAAACGCTAGAAATATGTCGAATCTCATGCCTGCAAAATTTTAAAATCGAGCGTCTTTTTGCACGAGGCTAGTAAGCGAAAAAGTGGTTTTTATTTATTTTGTGCATAATTTTATAAGAACGAAAAAAAGTTAGAACATAGATAAAGTCAAAAATAGTCTTAGCCGTAAAGGCGTATTTTTAAAAAATTGTTACTTACATTACTTCATAGTTAAGTCATGAGAAAACATTATTTTTAGTGGTTTACGCTTATATTTTTTGTTACGTAAATAATAATTTTATTGTAATTCCAATACATAGATAAAGTAGTTAAAGCTTCAATTTATCCGTAGCATATTTTTTTATGTTCATACTGTAAGCCGATTCGTCGTAAAGATTAATCTAAATAGTATCTAAATAGGATTTCACGTATATATTCATCTTAAGGAACGTGCCCATACTACGTGACCAACATTATGCAATTTTTAACCCCCCTCCCCCCCCCTAAAACCTAAGCCCCCCGCCGCTCATTTGTACCAAGCGTGGTATTTTGATGACCCCCCCCCCCCCTGAACGGGTCACGTAGTATTGGTACATTCCCTTACCATTGTAACAATTCAGGTGCCAATGCCGAAATAAGCTCAGTAATGAACCGACTGCACAGTCCAGGGAATAAATATTACATGAACACCAACGGTATTGAATGTCTATCATCCAATAAAAACATTGTTATTAAATCTGTATGTCTTTCTGATGTTTATAAATTTTCAATATGTATCGAAACTTATATGAATGGGCATCCTATATCTTACTCTGTTTTTGTTTTTAAGTTAAAATTTTTATACTTGGTAATTATTTTAATTGTTATATTTCTTAATTCTTTGATTAAATAAAATGTATTATTAATTTTATCATATGTAAAAGCCCTAATTGGGCGTGTACAAATAAACAAATAACATTTGTGGGCAAAACAGTCCGGTACATTAATTAGTACTTACAATATTTTAAAAAATTCTACTAGTGACCCAAAAAACATAAACATTTTGCTTAATTAACTGTTTCTCGGCATTATAATTGATTTGGTTGTGTTTGTATAATGCATGGACATTCATCTAAAAGAAGTTTTAATACATACATAATTTATTAATTTCCTTACAGCATCTTCCGCGAATAGAACCGACATAGTACGTTTTTACATAATAACCACATCACAGTTTTTTTCTTCTCTTTTGACATTCCTTGTAATGAATTCCAATAGAATATTAATATTATAGACCAGTCCCGTTCCACGAATCTATTAATATGCTAAAGTCATCTTGCTAGAAGAGTTTTACCGTAAGGAGGGCTTGAAGGAAAATTCAATTTTTAATTCTGCTCGTTGAACTCTGCTTCGAGTTGATGACAGAATTTTCTAGAACATTATAAGGATAACGCAATAGTAAACTGCTATTTATGGAGTATAATTGAAGATTTTATTTGTGATAACGGAAATTACTTATGTACTATTCAGAATCAGACTAAATAGGCGACTATTAGACACTAGACAGGAGGCTCTGAGGAAAATAATTTCCCTCGGAATCTATGTCATCTTTGAAGATGGTGTGTGGAGGGTCTTTTGAGGATAAGATGGTCTCCCTCAACAAGTCTCTCCATATCCAACCTGCTACACAGCTGGTGGACTAAGACTCGGACAAACCTCACCCTTTGATCCCGGGAACCCCTGCTAAGACACCAAACGTAGAAAACCACTAATGTTACCTGTGGCAGAGGTGTTGGTTATCCAATAAATAGTTCGCGGGGTGGGAGTGCCCACTCCCGCCAATTAAATTGAAGATAGTTTACACTTAATACTTTTATTTAAAAGCCTAATTTTTAACTTTTTAATGTAGCTATAACTTTGTGGTTATCCATTATTATAGATAAATGAAACAATGTTACTTTGTTTGAACCATTTGTAACCCACCCACTCTTCATTAATACCTAGCAACGGCTCCACCTCTACCACAATCCTTAGTAATAATACATTGTTCCCATCCACTATTTTTTAACTGTCAAATCAGTATACGTTTGCCCTGAAGGAGGAATGGTCGTTCCGAAACCGGTCGGTTTTACTCAAATATACAAGTGGTTCAAACAAAGTAACATTGTTTCATTTAGCCTGATTTTAACTTTATATCTTTTTTTTATTGTTATTCCGATGAAAAAATATTTTTTTTTTTTTTTTTGCTTATTGACTGAACACCCATTGGTCGAACACAACTCTTTTTTCGTTCTCAGATAACGTAATAAGTTAATAAGTATATTAACTAAACCAATAACTATTGATAAAGCAAAGGAATTAAACAATCAACTAATTTTCACAAGATTTCACACCCTCATAGTCAAAAGATTTTTTTAAACTATTATGCTTGCATAAATTCCTGTAGCTACGCAAAATATCTTAGCACTGATCTGTAAAATAAAAAAATGTCATTATTTAAATCCATTTTGGTTCTAATTAATTATAATATTAAATGATATCTTGCGCAAATTAGTGAAACCGAAATTAGAGATTCGTCCTTTGATATTATTCCTTTACAGACACTTTACTTGAAGTTCGTCGTTCTGCTGCGTAATCAGCAATCCAAAATAAAACCGTGCTTGAACTGTTATTACCAGTGACATAAAATTACCAGGCATGGTGATTTTTTTTTGTTTACTCCACACAGGAGGTCCTAAGGAAAATAATTCTCCTCAGAAACTACGCCATCCTTACGCATGCTGTATGGAAGGTCTTTTTAGGAAAGGGAGGAGTGGAAGTTCTGTGAAGGTACGTTGGGCAGACGCAACTGCCGCCAAGACTCAGACAAACCTCACCCCATAAACCCGGGCACTCCTACTGAATTTTGTTAGCATTAAGAGGGTGTTACCAGAGAAAACCAGAAATATGTCATTTTTAAATCAGATTTTAGACGTATTAACTCTTTTCCACAAAAAATTATAAATGACCATTTTAATTATAATTTAAATAAAAGATTGTTCTTTTATCTAGCATTATCAGGTTTTAAATTTTAAGAAAAAATGTTTATTTTTAGTATAATAAGGTTATATATACCATAGGTCATCGGCAGATTTGTTAAATTTTCAAAAAGGATTTTGTATTTTACCACACCCATTTCAAATCATATAATCATGCAGTAAAATAAATCAATACATTATCTGGATATTGCATGTTTTAAAATTTCAATTTTAGTTCAAATAAAATCATTAAAAAATATGTACGTACAATAAAATATGTTCTTGACGAAAATTGGTCCGTTCGTGTATTTATTTGCGCACTTACAAACAAATATATTTCAGATTTTTTTAACATTTTTATTTTACTTAGACATTATTGAAAAATGATAAATACTTATAATCAATAAATAATTACAAAACGTACATTATTTTCATAGTTTTATCATCACGCCTTTCAGCATTTTTGGAAGTAGGTATAAATTAAAACAAATTTGGAATGAAATAAAATCGATATTGAGTCATAATTTTAAAAAGCTGTTACGGAGAATAATTAATCTTTCTCATTGTAACCGCCCTGTACGATCGTAAGAATAACTTTCGACGAAATGTGGATTTTCGGCCGCTGGCTGGTTAAACGGGAAGCCCTGAGAAAAATAATTTTCCTCAGGGCCTAGGTCATCTTTGAAGATGCCGTGTGGAGGGTATTTTTGAAAAGAAGGCGTAAAGTAAAGTATCTATTACTAAAGGATCTTATAATGGTGAAACTATTACATTTTTCAATTCATTTGTTGCGCAGCTATTTTCGGAAATAAAGTCACACAAATTCATCATTCAATTATTTTACAAGCGAGTACCCCTCCCAAGAGTGTCCTTTCCCATGCGCCCCCCATTCCCCTCCCGCGCCCCTTCCCCTCTCGTGTTTCCCTTTCACCTTCCCCCCTCCCTCATTCCCCCTGCCGCGAACTCCCCTCTTTCGTTCCCCTTCCCCCTCCCGAATTTCCCCTCCCCTTCCCATATTAAACTATAAACATAAAATGCAAACATTTTTCAAACAACTCGCGCGCCATTTATTATAAATGTTTTATATAAATTTCATAACAGGTGTGAGCAAAACAACTGACCAAATTTTCATCGCAATCGGATGAATGATATAGGAAATATTTTCATAACGCTGGAGCTCACTATTATATGTGGAAACCTTTGCGGGCTTACGCAAATCATCAAAGTTTCTTCGCAAACAAAAGAATGGTTTGGGAACCGCATAAGGGACAAACAAAGCAACATTCGTTTTTAACATATTAAGATTGTGCATTGTGAGAATTCTATGATTTTTTGGCAATTCTCTGTTATTTATTTATTTATTTTATTTGATATAATATTTAACATTTTTAATACAATTCAGCAATGTCAGCCTCACTGGGTAGCTCACCTGTGCTGAGGCCTCCATTTTATAAAACAAAAATTTATACATAATACATTAAAAATTATATAAAAATGCTTATAAAAAAGTAATCTAAAATTAAACCAAAAATAAAAATTTATAATTAAGGTAAAATGAATTATTTTATGATGTGTTTTGTTTTGGTTTTGTGTTTTACGTGTATGTGTTTTATTCTTATTATGTTATGAGATTTTGGTAATATTTTATTTTTTGTTCTTTAATTTCATTTTTTTTTAATTTTGATTATGAATTTATTTTTGTTTTCTTATATTTTATTTTCAAGGGTAAGGCTGTTGAATGCTTTTAGAGCATGATATTTATTGTGCCTTTGTCCAAAGCTTATATTCACTGTCGGAGTTTTTGTGTTATTTTTGTACGATTGTCTTACGGGTCTGTTAGTGATATTTTGAGATTGTTGAAATTTGTTTTTTTGGTCGAAAATGTAGTTTAGTAGAGTTTTAACGTATAATTGGCGTATATCTAGTACGTCACAACTATTGAATATTTGGTCTGTTTCAGTTAGTCTATGTTTTTTAAGTATTACCTTTAAGATTGTTTTCTGCGCGATTTCTAGCTGAGTTTGTTGCTCCTCCCCATACAATTATTCCATATTCTTTTATTTATTGACAAAGTGCAAAATATATTGTTTTCATTTGTTTTATTTTATATGTGTTCCTTATGTTTTATATTTATCACCCTAAAATGCATTCATAACATTAAAATGCATACCTGCCCTACTTAATGTGGTAAAAATCATGGAATTCTAGATCAAATTATACTAAATATCCAAAAAAGAACTCTTAATGCTTCGAAAGTTCCACTTTTAACATTGAGCCTTAACACAGCATAATATTTTCTTAGATCTACATCTATTCGGCCATATAGCCTCACCGTACGCTCCTTCGGGGACTCGGAATTATTGTTAGTAAAATATTTATACAGCGGATTTCTACTCAAGACGCCCACAGATGTAAAGATATACCAACCCTGGTCGTACAGTCGGATATCCTCTTTGCATACTTACATGAAGAAATAATCTTTAGGGCATAGGTTTTCAACGTGGGCATTAACGCCCCCTCGGGAGTGTTTCAGGCTTCAGAGGGCGGTAGAAGACCAAGAGAAAATTGAGGGACGTTTCAGACTTTCAGGGGGTGGTAGGAGATCCAGAGAAACCTATACCACCCCATGCCATCCCATGGCTATCCATAAAGTCCGTCACACCACGTGACTGCCACAAAAATATTTTGACTATCCCATTACGCCCCCTCCGTTGTAGCAAATGTAACCCCGGTATCTCGTTACGTCATCGTCGTCGTCGTCGTCGTCGTATAATCGTGACGACAATTGCTGTTTCGGATTCACGTGTAGGGGGCGCTGGAAATAAAAATATTCTGAAAGTGGGCGGTGGGCAAAAAAAGGTTGAAAATCTATGGTTTAAGGGATCAATTGGCAGACGGATCAACTGTCCGGCGGGCCAATTGTCGTCGGATCAATTGCCAGGCCACCAAATTTAGCGATAAGCACCAGATTTTATTTTCCAGACGATGAATTAATAACTTTCGGAGGGATTCATTTAGAAACTTCTGAAATTTTAGTACTACCTTTATCAGAGTTAATTAAAATGGATCCCGCGGAAAGATCATTATTACCAGGACTGATAGGTCCGTTCAATACGCCGGGCCGCGCGCCGTATATTTGTGTACACTTATGTCGATTGTGACTGTATTTTTGTGTATTGTTTCGCTCTAAATATTATTTTTTCATCTACACCATCTTTACACTTGACAGCCAAGAAGAACTTCCTTGAAGGTTAAAGGTATAACACATTTTATTAATAAATTAAATATTGTACCCTCTCTGCATATTTCGCACATCAAGGCCGGCCACCCCTTGGATTAAACCGCACCGGAATCGGTTAAAACAGTGAAATTTCAAAGTAAACCGCCCGCGTTCATTGCCGAAAGTAATCTTATTAAAATAATGAACTATATCTATTTGTCACCGCGGTTATAACAATTAAGAAGTTATCTTTGCTCTTCCCTCCAGCCTCCAGCTGGCTGCTAATTGAATCATTCTCGCGGCTGCGGGTTGGGAATTGTTTTAACGTTCTGCGGGACACGTCGAACCGGACTGAACCGGTTCCCTCACTCCAAATATAATTATACAGAAGGTTGAATTATTTGAACTCGGAAACTTGTGAAATAGACAGTTTGCACTAACTTGTGAGGAACATATTGCTGGGAGGTATGTGGGGCAAGTTTGGGATAAGACGTCTTCCCTGTTGTTTTCTTAGGTCTTGGAGAAAAATATTTTTTTTTTTTTATGTGAATACCGCACTATAGGCCTAACTTCTCTCAATCGCTTGGAGCCCGTGAGAATGTTGCATACTCATTAATCAAGATATGTTGTGAGCAGAGGCGGCTCTGGAAGTGGAAGGTCATTTAAAAAATGATATTATAATACAATATCAAATTAAATACAATAATATTCATTTGTAACTACCTCACGAGTTTGAGAATCAAACATTTAATAAAGTAAATTATTTCAAAATCAACCTACGTTTATCAAACCATCTATTTCTACTATCGTGGTACGAGAACACAACAGAATGGAGTTGGCAGGAAAACACTTCTTTTTCTTCTTCTTCAGCATAATTTATTGAATGCAATAAATACAATTATTACACGAGGGTCTATCTACCCTTACTCGGGTGGTCCACGACCACACCACACTGACAAATATCGAAGTCTCTACTTCGATCTCTCTATTGTCAGTTTTCCAATACTGAACCGTAGGTATAACTCGTACCTCCCAGCTTCAGTATAATTACACAAGTGAAGGCACACAGCGTGTACCTTCTAGCTTTACTCTACTAGCAAAACTAACGCAAAGGGCCCTTCCCTCTGCGCAACTGAAGATACACCTCGTGTATCTTCCAGTTCAACCGCAATAACAAGACTGACTTCTCTTGGTCCAAGATCACACCACACTGACAAATATCGAAGTCTCTACTTCGATCTCTCTATTGTCTGTTTTCCAATACTGAACCGTAGGTATAACTCGTACCTCCCAGCTTCATTATAATTACACAAGTAAAGGCACACAGCGTGTACCTTCTAGCTTTACTCTACTAGCAAAACTATTCGCAAAGGGCCTATCTTCCCTCTGCGCAACTGAAGATACACCTCGTGTATCTTCCAGTTCAACCGCAATAACAAGACTGACCTCTCTGTTCCAAAATCACAATATTTAAAGAAATACATACAAAGGTGCGACAGCATATTTGTGCTGTTCCCCCATCTGGATTTTAAAATCCCGTAATAAAACAATTGCCCTAAGGTCGGCCAAAAAGGGACATCAATAAAACTAAGTACATCATAAAACACTTAAATGATTAATGGTTGATTCAAATTAAAATGTTCCCATATCTCGCATTCTTAAATTTAACCCCCAATAAAACAATAAAATTACTTTTAAAAGTTTGCCAAAACGGGCACACCAATAGGTACAAACTAACTTAATGTTAAGCTACTTAAACCTAAGAGAGATTAACAAATATTTGAATTTTATGATTATAGGGCGGTTCCTATTATTAGGTAAAAATGCCGCCAGCAAACCCTTTCCATTTTAAATATTTATGGGTTCTATTTGAACTGTTAAGGTATACAAACCTACTTAAAAATAAACAATTTAAGAAATTAACCTTTTGTTTCTTATCGGTAAAGGAATGTCCCCATATAATATCAGGCAGAATACATTTATTTCTATGGGTTGGGAGCTTACTTGAAAAACCCAAGGGAGAATTTTATTTGCAAAGGTGAAAATACGTGTAACTAAAATGACTAAAATAACACGAATAATACGACTAATTATTTTACTTAAAGCGAAATGGATAAATCGCATTCTGGAACAAACACCATCTCTTTCAGACGCATAATATTCATCATGCTTTCTCTCGCTCATGGCCATGAACCAAACTGTCTTCAGAATCCGAAAACATTTCTTCTAGGCGGTATAGTGCTATCTCTTTTATTGTATGGCGCGTAAAGAGACAAAAGACATGATATTGGGACATTTGAAAAATTCACCGAGCCAATCATAGTGCGTGCGAAAAGAAGCTTCCATTTAAGACGTTAGATGTCACTGCTTGCCGCTGCCGGCTATCTCGCGGTGCATTTCAAATACATTACAATAATATCAGTTGTATCGATTAGCGTAATATTTCACAATGTTTTACTGTCATCTTATAATTTTGGGAGATTTTTGACCAATTGTCCTGAATGAACGACAGTCACTGGTTGTGAGGCAGAAGGTAGTTGGGAAGTGAAGGAAATGTGAAAGATGAAGGTGTACAAGTTCGTGGCTTTTCAGATCACTAATCACCAAACACCTCTAAAGCCATTTCAAGCAACGTTTCAATTCTGTATGGTAGTAAAAAACCAGGACGATACTAAGAGCTTATTTCACTCGTATATACCGTATATTATTTTAAATGATTAAAAGATGAAACAATAAAATTTACAATCAAATAAAATTTACTTACGCTTGCCGGGATTTGAAACCGGGATATTCGGAATGCTAGTCGAGAGCCCTGAATACGGAGGCCGTCATATTTGTTTAATATTATGAAACATCCTTAATGTTAATCAAATCATATTAATACGTAATTTCACAACCGGGATTCGAACTTGGAATTGAAGTTGAAATGATATAACCTTTTCAATATAATATTCCTCCCTCTTCTTCAACACTGTCACCGAGATATTGAACAAAATTATTTTTTGAATTTTTATTTTTTTTCTACAGAATATGGTTTAAAAAGGAAACAAGTCGTTTGTTCTTCCAAAATTTATATACCAATCACACCAGTCATTTGCTTATCATTAGAACTCAAAATATATTTATTGTGTTTGTAACTGTAGTAGAAGATACTGAGTGCGATTCTAGATGGCAGACGTCCAGTGGGCCGACCCAGACACACTTGGGCGAGGCAACTGTGTGAGGAGAGGATGGGTCTACCATGGACAGAGGCCGAACAATCAGCACAAGACGGGACGTATGGAGGAGCCTTGTCGGTGCAATGGGTCCCCGACTCGAATAGGACAAGGTGAAGAAGATGGTGTTGATGATGATGTAACTGTCATCATGTTTTCAAAATTTCAATTAAAAAAATTAAAATGTGATTAACTTAATTTTACTTACTTGAACCTGTTTCTGCTTCAAATGGTTTTTCAAACATTCTGATTTTTATGAATAAAAGCTTTAAATCGGATATAGTACTTATATATCAACAAGCGTAAATAATACACACAAGGAAATAAAAAGTCTGAAGTAGAAATTAGATTAATAATTGTGATTAATCACAAAATTATAATTCCACGTAGTACAGGAAAAATTATCATTCCAGGAAATTAATAATGGACTGGAGTTCAACGGATGGAGTAATGTTTTGGTTCGACATATTGATTTATATATTAAATTAGCAGGTGCCTGGCATGCGTTGCTATGCCGTTCAATAAAAATATTGTTTCTCCCTGCGTGTCCTTTCCCATTCGTCCCGTTCCCACTCCGCCTCCTCCACCTTCCCTCTCCCCACTCCACTCCTCTTCCCCCGTCCTGCCAACTACCCTCCCGAATTCCCTTCCCCCTCCCAGGTTCCCCTCCCCCTCCCTGGTTCCCGTCCCTTTCCTCCCGCGGAACCCATACCCGAGTTCCTCTCCCCCCTCCCGCATTCCATACATTCAGTTCCGGTACATTCAGTTTTCAAACAGCTCACGTGCCACCTATTGCAATTTTTGGATACAAATTTTATAATGCCAGAGCTGACCAGCAGTTATATGCAAACCTTGTCCTGACAATAACAAACACAATAAAAAAAGAATTATCCAATTTGGTGCAGTCGTTCGGAAGTTATGCGCGTACATACATTTCGGTGATTCATTTTTATTTATAGAGAAGAAGAGAAGAAGAAGAGAAGATGTCATTCAACAAAACAAATTTAATTTATTATATTGTTATTATTTATTTTATTTATTTGCGTGAATTCAGTTCACGCAAAAAACAAGTTATTTATTCCGTTGGATATTAAAATTATTTTCGAGTTTCGCTCTAAAATCCGCTTGGTTATAAAAACATATTTTGCTTCAGCCTTTGACTTTGCAACACTACTTTTTCGTATTACCTTCCAAACCCACTTCCTTCAGCGTCAAAACATTCCCCTAATTGCAGGTTCCATAGACACGCCGACCTCCGGTAGTTGTGAATTTTACGTCTTTAAAAAGTTGTGTATTTGTCGTTTTATCCAAGTGAACTATTTTTTGATTTTAGCAAATTCAGAATAAATTACATTTAACTATTTCGTTTATAAAATACTGAACTGGCATTTTTTGTTATGTTCCATTTAGCCTTAAAAATACAATACAATCAAAGTGTAAATTCATACGCGGTAGAAATGAAGCATAAAGAAAAATAAAGTTGACAAGAGACTACGGGAGACTACGAAGCACTTTTTTTATCAATGTGAAGGATGATTTTTTACCAAATTTTGTCATACATTTGGTCATCTTATTAGTATTTGCGTTTTCCTCTTCGGAGTACTTAGATGGCGCTTTCTTTTTTGTTTTCTTTACCTGTTCATTTTGGAATGGTTTGAAGATTGGATATTGATTTTTCAAAAATAAAAATATTTGTTTTTTTTTTGGATTTCGTAAGATTGGATCCTTTAGTCTGCTGAATATCTGCCCGCTATGGTTCGATAGGCACTTTATACCACTAGACACTAGACTAAAGAAGGCTTGCGTGAGATCGTGGATTTATTGCATTATGTCGGAACCGAGTACCCGTGAAATAAATAAATATTTGATTGCTATCTCATTCTCTCGCTGGATAAATCCTGCATATATATGTGTTTGTCTCTTTTTAGTCGCTCGCTTCCGTTTCTTCGAATTTCAAATCACAACGGTGCTAAATATTTTTACCTTAAAAAAAACTTTTCTGTAATATCTTACAAATTTCACATCACGCCACTAATGATGAACTTTATCAATATGAAAATATTAAAACAAAGTTTATGAAGCAATTCCCAGTATCTATAACAAGTACTTTCTCACTGACTTGCAACAGTATACCTACAACAAAGTTATGTAAGTACAGTTTGATTTCAACAATAATTGACTTAAGACAATAACGAACTTTTCAAAATAGCATAAAAATGTTAATACCATTAACGTCTACTTAATATCAAAATAATTTAACCGTTACCTCGCGTGTCTCAATTAAGGTCTCAAGAAAAGGTTATTACGAAATCATCCCGTACACCGACGAAACAATTTGCGAATTTCAACGGGAAAATGACGCCTCTTGAAGATTTATTAGCCCAGAGAAGAAAATATCCCGGCAGCCTCTCCGATGGCGTGAATTTTGATTGGAAATTTAGCTCCCATCTTAAACAAAAGGTCCCGGAATATAAAATGAGGAAACACGGCTAATAAAGTGTCAAAAACAATAGACGCCGACGCCGTAATGGAAATATGAGACGTCTACTGTTATAATAATGGAAATTTAACTACAGAGTATCGGGCTGCCGTTGCCGCCCGCGCCGCGACGATCGCAGATCCGTGGCGGGTGCAGCACCAACATGAAAAAATTCCGAACAAGTCAGATGAAGTTCTTTGCAAGCTGTGCTTTTACAAATTTTATAAGCTTCCGTAACCTTCAGTTGCTAAAATATTGCTTAGGTTTTTTCCCAAAATTTACAATATTTTAAATTTTATTTTATTTATTACTAGCTGGTAGCCGGCATTCGTTGCTATGCCATTTAATAAAGAAATTGTTTCCCCCTGCGTGTCCTTTCCCATTGGTTCCGTTCCCCTTCCACCTCCCCGTCCTCTCCCGCATCCTTTTTCCTCTCTCTATTCCACTCCCCCCTTCCCCCGTCCCGCGAACCGCCCTCCCGTGTTCCGCTCCCCCCTACGGGGTTCCCCTCCCATCCCTGGTTTCCCTCCCGCGAACCCCCTACCCTCCCGCATTAAATAAATTCAGTCCCGGTACATTCAGTTTTCAAACAGTTCGCGTGCCACCTATTGCAATTTTTTCTACAAATTTCATAATGCCAGAGCTCACCCGTAGTTTTATACAAACCTAGTCCTGACAATAATGAACAAAAAAAAAGAATGATCCAATTCGGTGCAGTCGTTCGGAAGTTATGCGCGTACGTACATGTCGGCGGTTCACTTTTATTTATATGGATTTACTAATTTATTTTATTAATTTACCACGCCATCTACTGACAACGCCATTACTCAACCTTTATAACCAACGCCATCTGTTAATTTGCATACATATCAAATACGCACCGCCCGCTTGCCAGCCCATTCCCCATATACATTATACATTTCAACCATTTTACACAAAACCTTGACAAATTATTATATACCTAAACCTTCCTCATGAATCACTCTATCTATTGGAGAAAACCGAATGAAAATCCGTTGCATAGTTTAAATGATCTAAGTGTACAGACAGCGGGAGCGACTTTGCTTTATACTATGTACATAAGATGTTGTTTGACAATTAATTCTCAAAAAAATAATATATGTATCGTAGTTTATTTGCGGCACGTTCCAGAGTGGAAGATACTTACCTATTCTCAGTATCGGCCTGGTGAAAGACCACCATTCAGCATTAAGGGCCCGCAACCGGGCTCAAAAAGAAGAAGATGGAGAGATATGAAATTACGAATGTTAGAGGAGAGCGCTAATATTTAGAGCGTCAAAATCGATGCGAAAATTGCGAAAATGTTTAATAAAACACGACTCGTTTAAAATAGATCAAAAATCTCGTGGGAGGCTTCTTAAGTATCATTTAAAGAAACGTTGTGAATTTTGTCACAAATATAATTGATAAGATAATAGAAACAGATTTGTTTTTAATAATTTTTGGAGCATACTTTGCGATTTTTTCTATCGAAGGAATTTCATATAATTTGCGTTTCGGCGTGGGCAGCATCTAGACATAATCTTTAAAAATAACATATATTTTTTTAAGAGCTTAAAAACTTCAAATTTTTAAGGGAGATATGTAAGAAATTGGTAGAAATGCGGGTAGCGGCGCCTTAACGCATAGCTTGAAATGGCTTTAGCCGTGTTTGGTTAACAGATCTGAATAGTCAAGTATTTCCTTAGTTTCTTCTTCCTTATCTCCTTCCCTCAACTACCTTAAACCTCAATCAACCAACATACCCCAATTGGGGATGCCATAGTCTTACTAGCTCCAGACAGGAGCAGCTGGGACTCTGGTGAGGTAATCACATAAAAAATATATGTAAAACTTTTGAAATGTTCCATTTTCAAAATGCAATTGAAAGGGTGTTTTTAATTACACAATTTCTCCAAAATCTCGTATGAACCGTTGTAATTATGAAATTAATCTAACTTCATCGTAAATATTAAGCTTTTTAGTTCTTTATGTTTCTTCTGTCTTTGAGCTGACACTGCTGAGGTATAGAAGAGGCGGCCGACAAGTGCCCTTCTCCGAGCCACCTAGCCTCCTAGCCTCCTAGTCCATTATTAACGTGAATGAGATGGAATGGAGGGGGGGAGGGGGGGGTTTAGGGGGTCCTCAGCCGGCATCCGCCGCCAGATTCCGTTAATGAAAGATGGTTTCGATGCATTATCACAGTCTAACTAATCGCCTGTCAAACTTTACATTCTGACTGTCAATTATTTTGTAATTTATATCTAATAAAAAAAACCGGAGCATTCCTGTGAAACATTAGGATGTACAATGAATTCTCGACAACGCAGTTCCAATTTTGAAACCGCAATTAAAAATTGTCTAACAATTATTATAAGCAATAATTATCAGCCTGAAACACTCATCCACATTGAAAAATCTTCCGAGAAAAGATACATGACGCCAACGGGACTTGAACCCGTGTCCTCTCGATTGCCGGTCGATTGCTCTGACCACTGAGCTATGGCGGCTTATCTCGTACCCGCCAAATGATTCAATATATGCTAGTGTTTCATTCAACAATTACTGCTTATTATATTTTTTCCACCTGAAAACAACCAACTTTATTTTTGCGAGAGAAACATTGTAAGTGTTTCTCTCGCAAAAATAAAGTTGGTTGTTTTCAGGTGGAAAAAATATAATAAGCAGTAATTGTTGAATGAAACACTAGCATATATTGAATCATTTGGCGGGTACGAGATAAGCCGCCATAGCTCAGTGGTCAGAGCAATCGACCGGCAATCGAGAGGACACGGGTTCAAGTCCCGTTGGCGTCATGTATCTTTTCTCGGAAGATTTTTCAATGTGGATGAGTGTTTCAGGCTGATAATTATTGCTTATAATAATTGTTACCCTTTGTGCTATGCATAAAAAATCTTGTCTTAAAAACTTTAGTTTTACAATTAAAAATAATAATTAAAAATTGTCTGTTAAAAATATTATATTACCAGTTGAGGTGCTACCCGACATCGCTCGGGATTACAGAGGGTATGGAAAAAAGTTTTGAGTGATAAATTTTATTGTATACACTCGTACCTGAAAACTGGGTGTAGTTTTAAGGTGGAAAAACATTATTAATCGGTCTTGAAATTCCGTGGACGTCCTCGACTTTTTCTACCATTCATTTCATCTCTTTCTTAATTCATCACTTATGCCACATTTTACCACAAGTATTTGGTTCACTTTTGATCGTGCCTTTGTTGCAAACATTGTTGCAAGCATTGTTTTGTCCTTTGTTGCAAACATTGTTGCAATAAAGGACAAAAATTAGACATGTTAGAGTCACTGGAAATTAATCGCCTAACGAAGAAAATAGATCGAAAATACGTCATGAATAAACAGTTGGAACATAATGCTCAATCACCATTAATATACCCATTATAATTCACTTAGAATAATTTTACTTCGGAGAGCAGTGGGGTAATTTAAGTTTGTAATTTAAAAATGTAATAACCAAAATACACGGAGAACCCTAATAATAATTAATACCATAGTGCATCAATATTTGTCAATTAAGCCCTAAGCAACAAGGAGGGAATAACCCAACATTACCAAAATAAAATATCAGTAATCACAAACCTTTTAAATTAATATAAATTCATGTATATTCATTTGAAGTAAAAATATCTATTTAATATGTAACATCATTCATAATTTTAATAATAAACTTTATAATTACCTGTATGTACCTAAAATTAACAAAATAACTTATAATACCTTAAAATTAACAAAATAGAAATATTCATTATATAGAGACAATGTTGTGTACCCCTGCCTAAGAGTGTATAAATACCGTAGCATAAGAATTTCAACTACCAGTCTGAAAATGTCCGTAATAGGATGAAACCGGTCCTGGTGAAATATAAATTAGTGGAAGAAAGTACAGTGTTTTAATTTCAAATTATAATACAATGGAATTCCACCACGAATTATCAGTGCAAAAACTAAACCTGTCTGTTGATACTGTTGAAAAACTAATTTATCTAGAATTAAATTCTACTTGCTATCTCCTTCCAGTCCAGAGATATTGTGTAAATCTACCTCCCTCCGGACGTCCTCGACTTTTTCTACCATCCATTATTGTGTACCAAATTGTTACTGTTATAAACTACAATAACTAGGTATGTCGATTTTAATTCGACTCCGAATCACAATATAGCGCAGAGATAATGCACAAATCTTCATCGGGCATCCCCGACTTTTCCTACCATTTACTACCGTATGGCACAGTGTTAAAAAGATAGGCAGACATTAAGAAGCACTGCTGTGCCATTGTAAGTCAGTTAAACGTACAACGTATCTTGAAATAATGCAAAGGAAACTGCTCCTGCGTGAAAACCGGTTTAAAGTGTTCTGCTTTGTGAAAGAGGTGTAGGGCTCGAACAATTTTTTTTTAATACCGACCGGTTTCGCTTAACCCGGCTGCTTGGTTTAATATATTCGCACCTGACAATCTGGAAGCCTCGGTTTCGCGCATTAATTCTGAAACCGTCACTTTGGATCGAGATTGTAAAATATCTATGCAAGATAGCTTTCATATTTCAAAGACAATAAGAAGCATTATTTCATTCTCTTTCTAGTTAAAAGAAAAATACATATGTTTGATTGAGAGGAAGAGAAATATATTGCTTTTTAAATGTAAGGTCACTCTGGGACATTTTTGGTCTTTTGAAAGTGTAACGCGATTTCGTGTTTTTGGATGTGTTTATTCCTAAACAAGCAGACGGGTTAACTTAAGCACCATCGGGGTATAAAATAAACTGTTTAAAATTTTAATATTTAATATTTACGGAAATTCCGGCTATATTAAAATTTGAAGACGGTACATTGAGGATATTGATGGAGACTTAGATGGTAGAAATTCACCTTTCGATGACGAGGTTTTCTGTGATATATAAACATGATTTCAATAATCATGTTTACATATCAAAGAAATCCTCGTCATACGGTTGATTTTACCGCCTTGATTTTATGCTATTCTTCATGCAAAAATAAACAATAAATTAATACCCACACTTCGACCATAAATTTTTCATAAACTCTCTCGCTCCCCTCGACCTCGAGAACCATCCCCACCCCCATTCATTAGGAACTAGTCGGATTTTTAAACTGCATTATAAATGAGAGTTATAACCAAAGTTTTGAGAGTTCACCAATTGATATGCATTGTGGGTATTTTAGGTACAATTTTTACTATCCTGATTCAAATTATTGGAATGACCGGACGTTGTGTTAGCATCACGTCTGTATACTACCTAGGTGTCGTGAGTTCAATTTCTCAGCTGGTTAAGTCCTACATCACGACACAAGCAATATATTTCGCTTACCGTGGTGGTATCAGGAGACTTTCAAATTATTGTCTGGTTTTTAGTACCTCGGAAATGCTTCTCTTTCTTTTTAAAAAACAAACTAACTTTTTGAAGGGTGTTAAGAAACATAATTTTTTTTTCTTTTATCTTAATACTTCACAAGAGTCCCAGTTGTCTGTCTGGAGCCAGTGAGACTATGGCATTCGCAATTGGTGGAAACTGGAAGGTGGGGAAGTACCTTCCTATTCATATCTAGTCACCAAAAGCCATTTCAAACAACGTTTCAACTATGAATGGTGGTTTTACACCAGGGCGATACTGCCAGTATTTTTCACTCTGGAACGTGCCGCAAATATACTATCTAATATTTTTAATTACTTTATTGTGAAATAACAAAAATTTATCAAATAAAATTTATTTGCACACGCCCGGATTCGATCCCACGACCTTCGGATTGCTAGTCAAGAACCTTACCCCTCGACCACGGAACACGTCTCTACTCACTTGAAGCACTAATTCCTGACATTATTTGGAGTAAAAAATGTTAATGAAATTTTGGTCTTCGGTGACATTTTACATGTTTTTTTCAACTAAGAACTCACAAAACGGCGGGTCTAGTTTGTTAGTTAGGGGAAGTGTGAGGGGTTGGTCGGTTACTCAGCTGAGTGACCAGTAATGCCACGTGGAAGAAAAAAGTTTTATTTTAAATATTTTTTTTTTTAAAACCTCGAAAAATTCACCGGAGACCAAAATTTCAGTTACATTTTTACTTCAAATAATGCCACAAACTACTGGTTAAAGAAATTCAAGTTCTCCTTTAACACCCTGTGTAATGTTAATGTTGAAGTTATGGTATTGTGGTGAAAAGTGCAATAAGAAGGTTTAAAGAGAGTTTATAGGAAAACAGGTTCTACATGTGAATCATTCTGCCATAACTTTAGTTCTTTTGCATAATGTTGTATTTTATCTCCCATTTGAATTTATTTTGATAGAAGATTAAAAATGTACGAGGACCAATATAATGAAATGTGTTTGCAATAATTTGCTGGTCAATGATTTGTGTAAAATACTTTGTTCGTCCTTTTTCTAGATCTATTCATCTTTTCCGAATTTATATTTGTTTTTAAATGCATGTTCACAGTATGATTAATTTAAGGATATAAAATATTTTGATTTTTTTAAATATTTTTTTAAATTTCTATTTCTATTTTATTGAATTTTTTATTTCTATTTTATTTAATAATGTGCTGTTAATTGGAAAGGCTTAATAAATGCATCAAGCACACCATTCCTGATAATGCCTACATAAGAATACGAATTTATTTATTGATCAAATAAACCTCGAACTCGAACTCGAACTGATATTCTCTAACCACATATCGCAGCTCTCTCAGTCCAGTAACAAACTTAGGTTGATCATCAGGACATACACGTAGTTTAATAACTAAGAAGCTATGCTAGCATTGTTTGGTGACATACTGAGAAGCAAGCTAGAGTATGCGAGCGATGTTTGGGCACCGTATATCGCCAGTAGTACATTGATATGGAGCAAATCCAGACGAAATTCCTCAGGCATGTCTATGTATATGCGGACGCATGGATCCTATCCAAGGTTCATTCTCCATATTGACCAACTTAAGGAAACTGATTCTGTGAGTCTGAAAACTAGGCGGAAAGCATGCCTTGCTAATATGTCTCTCAAAATTTGGAACAATTTTGTCGATTGCCCATTCCTCTTTAGTCCAGTAAACGAATGGTCCAAAAGGAGGTGTAGAGTGCGTGAGCAGGAACCTAAGCGATTCTTTCAGGACTTGTTTAGGGTGCTTAGGGTGTGAACATACTAAAAGTCCTGACGTCCAGGTGGTGAGCTAGGGGGGGGAGGGGGGGGGGGAGGTCCCGATTTTCGGTTTTCCGTTTATATCTCAAAAACGGTGCGTCGCAGAGGAAAACTTTTTTAGAATAAGTAAAAGCTCATAAAATTATCTACAACTTTTATTCTATACGTAATTTTGGAAATCCAAGCCGTTTTTGAGTTATACGCTCCACAAATGTCAATATTTTCGAAAAAAATCATTTTACCTCACATTTTTCATCAAACATTCCTTCATATCGTCTAAAATATTCATCCAAGAAAGAAATTTATTTGAACGAAGTTGTAAATAATTTAATTACCTTTTAGAATATATATATACATATGTAAATAAATCTCCAACCAGTAAATATTTACAGCAATTTTAAGTTTTTTCGTAAAATGTCGTCATTTTCAGAAAAAGCTGTTTTTTCTTACCAAATTATTAAGACGGGTTTTTTCTTCATGGGAAATTCCTTATTAATTTTTGCACGCAAGAAAGCAGGTAAGTTGTTCTCGAACAGATGATTAGTGGAATTTATTTTATAATCATTATTATTGTGATGGGTGATTAGGTTAGTCGTCGGAGATGCTATAATAACGTGCTACGATGCTGTTCGAGTTGGTGAAAAGGCAATGAATGCGATAGTGGGCTTGACATTCTCAGACATCAAGTTGTCCCGCAAAGATCGGGCATTCCCAATGTCTTCTGTCAGCTCGTCGATAAAATTCACGATGAAAGGATTTGATGAAATTCTTTGAGTATGAGTTGGCCCCATTTCCCTTGGCACTGTTCAATGAAAGTGGGATGCGAAAGACAACTAAATCTGTTCTGTGTAGCTTATTCGAGCCTACCAAAAAAACTGTTCTACTGTCTCAGATGAACATAGTTGTGGACGGAGGATTTCTACTATATAGAGTAATTTGACAAAAAGATGCCTCCGTTGCCGCAATTTGTGATCGTTATATCACTTATGTCAACCACCACTATCCTGGTATGACTCGCACTGTGGTATTTGATGGGTACGCAAATCCAGTCAATAGTACGAAATCACAAGAACAGATGCGACGATACAGACTGAGAAGGTCAGCCAACATCAATTTGACATGGAACAAATCAATACCCGTTAAACAGGAAGATTTTTTATCCAATCCTACCAACAAAAGTAACTTCATCTCCTTACTACAGACAGAGTTTCGGGAGAATGGGATACAGATTATTCAGGCCACCGATGATGCTGATGTCCTTATCGTGAAGACTGCTGTGGAACTATCCTTTCACAACTCAGTGACTATCTTTGGTGAGGATGTTCACCTCAGTGTCCTTTTGATTGCTTCCACTCCTCCCGCCTAAGATATTCTGCTGCTGAAACCCTGACGAGGGAAAACCAAAACAATGGCACTGTCCACCCAAGAGATGCAGCATCGTAGATTTGAATACATCATATTTTTACATTCATTTACCGGATGCGATACAACGTCTGCAACTTTCAGGAGAAGCAAGGTGGGCTTTTCAAAATTGTACTTGGAGTCAGAAATGATCAAGCAAGCGGCAATGATCTTTTACAACCCCTCCTCTACTCACGACGAGGTTGAAGAGGCTGGAAATAAATGCTTCCTAAAATGGTATGCGGCGCCAAAAAGACAGACCTCCCTTAACCAGTACCGCTTCCAGTCGTTCACAAAGTCCGTTGCAAATATGAAGTCTGACATCAGCTCCCTCCCTCCAACAGAGAGTGCAGCTAAACAGCATTCCTGGCGGACATACCACCAAGTTCAGCAGTGGCTCGGGATTGAGCTGCCCCCTGGAGAATGGGGGTGGAAACATGAAGGAGAAACCCTGGTGCCAATTACAACAGAAGATCCTCCAGCACCAGAGGTCCTTTTGAAAATGATATTTTGCCGCTGCACCAAGGATTGTGCAATTGGAAAATGTGGATGCCTAAAAGCAATGCTGACCTGTTCTGCAGCGTGCCTTCACTGCCAAGGGAGATGCCTCAATAGCGTGCCTGTTGCCGAGGGCGACGATGAAGACGACGTAGAGCCCTTTCAGCAAGAACCATCCACCACTGAGAATGACGATGCCATGGATGAACAACGCTTGTCAGGACCCTCACGTCCAAAGAGGATATGAAAACGTGAATCCATATAAAGTTGAGAGTGTAACATGATGTTATTGAGAACAGTGCCAAGGGAAATGGGGCCAACTCATACTCAAAAAATTTCATCAAATCCTCATCTGATCGTTTGCTTATATCCGCTGAAACAGCAATGTTGGGTCAACTGCAACCTTTTCATCGTGAATTTTTATCGACGAGCTGACAGAAGATATTGGGAATGCCCGATCTTTGCGGGACAACTTGATGTCTGAGAATGTCAAGCCCACTATCGCATTCATTGCCTTTTCACCAACTCGAACAGCATCGTAGCATGTTATTGTAGCATCTCCGACGACTAACCTAATCACCCATCACAATAATAATGATTATAAAATGAATTCCACTAATCATCTGTTCGAGAACAATTTACCTGCTTTCTTGCGTGCAAACATTAATAAGGAATTTCCCATGAAGAAAAAACCCGTCTTAATAATTTGGTAAGAAAAAACAGCTTTTTCTGAAAATGACGACATTTTACGAAAAAACTTAAAATTGCTGTAAATATTTACTGGTTGGAGATTTATTTACATATGTATATATATTCTAAAAGGTAATTAAATTATTTACAACTTCGTTCAAATAAATTTCTTTCTTGGATGAATATTTTAGACGATATGAAGGAATGTTTGATGAAAAATGTGAGGTAAAATGATTTTTTTCGAAAATATTGACATTTGTGGAGCGTATAACTCAAAAACGGCTTGGATTTCCAAAATTACGTATAGAATAAAAGTTGTAGATAATTTTATGAGCTTTTACTTATTCTAAAAAAGTTTTCCTCTGCGACGCACCGTTTTTGAGATATAAACGGAAACCCGAAAATCGGGACCTTCCCCTCCCCCTCTCCCCCCCCTAGCTCACCACCTAGACGTCAGGACTTTTAGTATGTTCACACCCTAAGCACCCTAAGCAAGTCCTGAAAGAATCGCTTAGGTTCCTGCTCACGCACTCTACAACTCCTTCCTTTACTGGACTACTTGGGATGCTATGATTTATATTTATTACAGCCGGAGTAAATACCATGTCCTATTCAGAGTACGGAACGACAAAACCGACATCCTGGCAAAGCATAGGCAGTTGTGCTGTTAAATGAACACACAAATCATTTGGATGTGAGTGTTCTCTAAATGCCTTAAAACTGTTATTGAAGAGTATGATGATATGGCGACAATTTTTGGGGTGAGAATTGTCTAGTTCTTGGCGGCGGATGCGTTAGCCCACCTACTGCAAGGCGGGCCGGAATGGGAGAGACTGGTTGAGGGAGAGCTTTCGACCTCTCCAGCCGGACTCTCTCGACCCATAATCTTATAGTGGAAGGGATGTATTCGTACGTTCGTCACTCCTGAACACATTGACCCCCAGATTCCTTCCCACCCCTCATTAGTTTACCTTCCCAGAACTAATTCTCCCTCCTTTCCTTTCTTTTAAGTAAAAGTTTAAAAAAAAAGTTTACCGTTTAGTGTATAATTTAAAATATCGCTTGTTAAATTCAACCGCGAAAATAATGTTCTAAAAATTGCAGACTTTTTCAACAGAGCCGTCCCTTTATTTTGACAAGAATCACAACGGGAAATATAAAATAAACATTTGTTGGGATTCTCCCGATCTTGCGGCGCTCGGTTATTTGGGGAGCGTATTCTTTTTTGAAATTGCAATAACATGTAGAGCGTATAAGGAAAACATTACAAAATAAACATTAATCTTTTTCTTCGCTTTATATTGCCATTTGCGGGCGGGAAACATAGTTTTCCACTCTTCCATATGCGTGAGAGCCACGGGTTATGGGACGGGAATATCCACTTGAATTCCGCGGAGACTAAGCAGAAAGCAAGGGAATAATGACAGGAATAGGGTAGAAGTAGAAGTAGTGGTCAGAATCGCAGGATTCAGAAGTCACGGATTCAAATCAGATTCAATCGTTATCGATTTAGATTTTTTTTTATAAAAAGTAAATACTTTGTAGTTAGGCATTGTATATAAAAATAGAACTAACACTTAGCATTTTACTACGAACATTTATGATGTTGTAAATCGACAGGTTTCGCTTCATCCAAACTTCATCAGGATATAATAATAACTAAATACTTACCCTTAACATAAGCAAAACTAAATGTATTACTTTTTCGATGAACGCAAGGAGCCAACCATCAAAATCACTAGAGCTAAAACCACACGAATGCCATAGATTCGGTTATGTTATTTAAAACAAGCTGGTTCCCGGCATGCGTTGCTATGCCATTTAATAAAGAAATTGTTTCTCCTTGCGTGTCCTTTCCCATTCCTCCCGTTCTCCTTTCGCCTCCTCTTCCCCCCTCGCGTTCCCCCTCCGCCCCCTCCACCTTCCCACTCCCCACTCCACTCTCCCCCTTCCCCCCTCCCACGAACTCCTTCCCGAGTTCCCACCCCCCCCCCCTCCCCCCTCCCACCTTCCATACATTTAGTCCCGGTACATTCAGTTTTCAAACAGCTCGCGTGCCACCTATTGCAATTTTTTTTATACAAATTTCATAATGTCAGAGCTCACCAGGAATTTTATACAAAACTTGTCCTGACAATAACGAACACAGATAAAAAAGAATTATCCAATTTGATGCAGTCGTTCGGAAGTTATGCGCGTACATACATTTCGGCGATTCATTTTTATTTATCTAGACTAGATTACACATAACCTAATTGATAGTCATCTTCTTCAACGCCTATCATTCCATGTTCCAAATCGCAACAACAGACAGTCACTTACTTTTAATCTCCCTCTTTGCAAGACCAACTCCAAACACAACTCATTTATCTTTAGATCCACATTTAGCTTAAATTATTACCACATTGACATTTTTAACGAGACTTTACATGACATGAAACGAAAACTCACTAAGCAACATGACTCAAACTAGAAAGTTTAATCCCTATGTATTCCCATCCTTTGCCTCTTAATCTTAATTCTATGTTCCTCTTCCCCCCTCCCCTTTCATATATTGTAAAAAAAAAATTTAATTTAAGAAAACACCCTTACAATGTCACACTTTATTATTCATTCACTATCATAAGTGGAAAGTTCATAATAGAGAACTCCAGTCCATTTTTTTTATTTTTTTTTTATGAATAAAGACCTTCAAACTTAAATAACTGCATTTTTATTTTTATTTCTATAGTTAGTTTTAATAGTTAAAATAATTGTCAAAGTTTTAATTTTTCTAGACCATCAGAAAAGCACCATATCTATGGTGGATTGTTAATATGATGATATGGTCTTCACCCACCGATAGTTTATTAACCTTCAAGTTGTCATATTGAATCAATGATGTTATGTCGAGGGAAATTTCCCTATATCTAGGGGAGAAAAATATATTTTAGGGATAAGGGAAATCAGGACAAAATCTAGGGAAATTTCGAACTCTGGCAAAATGTTTATTACATATGACAATATTACTGGTATTTTTATATATATATTATATACGTATACATATATATTTTTTGGAATTCCTATGAATCTTAATTATTGTTCATGTACTTACATGCAATGTTATTTTTAATACTGACAACTCAAAATGATATAATATGTATCTAAAAAGATAAATGGGACCTCTAAAAAAAAATTTATTTATATTTTAAGTTCTGTTTTTTCGGTGATTGTGGTTAATTTTTATTTTGCAAAGTGTTTTTTTTTTTTTATTTGGAATTCAGTTTCTAATTCAGTGGTGAGTGCATTCGTACTTTTAAATTATTACTTCACGTAGCAAAAAGTGTTTTATTTGGAAAAGCACAGTATTATTAGTATATTTACCAAGTTCCGATATCTTTCCAATTAATTAATCATATTAATTTACATATAACAGGATTAGTGTTACACAATCAGGTGGCTACGTAGGTAATTGCGTTAATGTGAAATTCTAGGGAAATTTCACTTCGAAATCTAGGGAAATAATTTTTTTGGGCAGAACATCCCTGTTTTAAATGATAAACAATATGGCGGAATAATGAATCATGAGGCTACTATGACAATTAGGTGTGAGAAATCGTTTTTTATTCAAGATTAACTGCTTTTAATATTGGAAAACATTGGTAAAATGTCCACATTTCACCGCTACTGTTATTGTATTTAATCAAAGTGCAATATAAAAACAATAAATCTCTCTCTTTCATTGTTAATACATGTGACATCGTGTTTTGTGTTAGGCGTTACTTTGTAGGTACATTGTTTTATGTATAACACATACAGAAACTGATATTTATACCTAATACTGATCATGACGATTGTGTGTATAAAAAGCCCTTGATACTAAAAAGAATTTGAAAATACGATCGATGTATCGTCAACCAAATGTCAAATATGACAATAGGCAAAATTTGTTGCAGATTTTCCGCAAATATAGCCCCTTTCGTAAATTGTTGAGGGCCTAAATTATGTTTCAATAAACACAATAACTATTATTTATCTAAATCTCTATAAACAGTATGAAAATAAACCAAAAACACGAAATATTGAATTGCGTATGTGCACTTGTCATTTCAAATGTCAATACAATACAATAAACGCGATCACCAGGTGACAGTGGGTGAGTGTGACGCGTGACGTCACCATTCACCATTTCAGTAATGCCAACTTAACGCTGTGTTTTCAGGAGAGGTTGAAAAATGGACTTTTTAATAATTTTTTAAAAACTCTGCGTTTAATATTATGAAATAAAAGTTATAGATTCAGAATCAGCGTTTATTGGTCTATATGAACATATTTTTTTAAAGTCATAATATTTTTCACTGGAGTTCCTTATTGGCATAATTAACAATCTTACTATTGTTTTAATGTGTAATTTCAGATTTGCTGTCAACTTTCCCTAAAATAAATAAAATTAAAATAAAATTGAAATAATATTCAATGTCACTGCCCAGCCATAGTAAAAACACAAATCATAAAATATCTCGGAGAAATAATATAATTGATGAAAGTCTTAGATGGAACCTACACATCGAAGGTATTATTGAAAAACTCATAAGCCTTATATATTTCTAAATCTCTAAATCTAAGAAATGTGGTAAATAAAAAGGATTTGAAAAAGGTTTACTATGCGTTAAGTCATTCTCGAATTGAATATGGAATTATAGAACGGGGATCTACTACACATAAATACACACACAACCTGAATACAATTCAAAAAAGTATCATAAAGACCCTACTGAAAGTACCTCTTAGAACGCCTTCGATTGAAATTTTCAATAGTTTTGACGTACCAAATGTGCAACGAATATAAATGCCAAAATATATTATTGAAGCTATTCAAAAAATAATGAATCCCCTACTAGACCGCGTATCCATTACACTTGTTAAGAAATTAAAGTTGATATTTAGTTGAGCAAGGGTTGAAATGTTTCTCCGCTTTTAACAAAGAGGTCAGGCATAGTTGTGGTTCGAGGATTTACACATAGATGTCAGGGTTGGCTATAGTCTTCCCTCCCAAATGGACCCTGTTGTAAATTTATAAATAGGATGAATTCATTATTTTCTACCTCTTTCTGCATTAGTTTGCCTTTAAAAGGAAACGTTAGATTATCAGTCCGTTGGGGGGATTTAATAATTTATTTGGATTGGAATTGTTGTACATTATTGCCAATAAATTAATTTTGTATCTACCTTGAATTTCTTGTTGAAGTTTTTGAAGACCTAAAAACTTACATTATTTGATTAATCGAATCAAAACCCTAACATTTGATCCTTCGTGCCGCATTAACGATTGAATCGCGAGTGATAAAAGAACCAGCATCTTCAACATTCATCAAGAGAGATCTTCAGAGAAAAGGGCAAGTGACCAATTCCCATTCCTATATACCTTATTTTCCCAGGCAGGAGAGCATGATTGATGGAGTACATAACCGTATTTCTTTGTTTGTTTTAAATTTATTTAAAAAAAACGGGCTGATTATTGCTGTGGTGTTAAATTGATTTCATACCCAACAGCAACATTGTCGATAAAAATTGTTACATCAATGTAAAAAGAAGTTTTAGAATACTGAGAAAGCATTTTAAATTTCATAAATGATTAATTACGAATGATTATTTGAAAATCCGTAAGTTAAAATTCGAATTTTACCGCGAGGCGGTTGTTTAAACGCAGCCGTAAGCCTAACGCATGCGCGGTAGGAACAAATAACAAATAATATTATTCTTAATTTTGACAGCTAACGGGCTGTGGCATTTTGCGAGATAAGATTCATTTCATGGTTAAAATTCATTGTTTATCGGTTAATAAGTAAAATTCTGTGATCAAGGGCAGTGCACGTGTAGTGATTAATTACAAGTGATTATAATTTAACTTTTGTGTTCTGTGAGTACCTTATTTTTGATATTTAAAAAATGGATCTCAAAACATTAGTGGCCCAGAGGGGAATCTGTAAAGCTAAATTAACTCGATTCAACGAATACATCCAAGGAAATAATTTGTCGCAATCTGAAATTGAAGTCAGGTTAAAGAAACTCGAACCAATTTTAGATTCTTTCGATATAATCCAAGATCAAATTGAAGCGCTTTCAGCGGACGAATTGGCTAAACCATTGGAAAGGCAAGCATTTGAAAATTCCTACTATAGTCTTGTTGCCAAGGCTAAAGATAAATTGTTAATTAAGGTTCCGAATGCAATTTCACACAATATTAGATTGCCTATTTTAGAGTTGCCTAAATTCGACGGCTCCTATGAAAAGTGGTTAAATTTTAGAGATACTTTTGTAGCTCTGGTTGAAAATAACCCATCCTTAGAAATTATTCAAAAGTTGTATTATCTGCGATCATGCCTGGAAGGTGACGCGGCTAAATTATTGATATCATTGCCAAATCACCAAGACAATTATTACACGGCCTGGGAAATGTTGACCAGCCGATACCAAAATACAAAATTTATTATACATAAGCACGTGGAAGCATTATTCAAATTGCCTGAAATAAAATTTGAAAATTCCACAGCATTAAGGAATCTTATTGATGAATCCGAATTACATTTAAAATCGTTGAATAATTTAAATATACCCACCGAAAATTGGGATATTATTTTAATATATTTATTGTCACATAAACTAAATAGCGAAACTCGAAATCATTGGGAAACATTTGCAACCAAAGATAACCTACCTACATATAAGGAGTTTATAAAATATTTATCAGATCGCGTCCAGATTTTAGAATTTGCCGGGATTACTGAAGCAAAGGTTAATCAAAATAAAACATTCCCTGTCAAGTACAGAAAGGAAGCTATGATTTCATTAACGCCGCAAATGATAAAATGTATTATTTGCAAAGGCGATCATAGGATTTATAATTGTAAAAAATTCTTAATATTAAATGCTAAGGATCGAATTATAAAGATACGTCATTTAGGTGCTTGCTTGAAATGTTTGTGCCTAGGTCATAAACTAAAGGAATGTAAAAGTAAATACAACTGTCGAATATGCGAAAATAATTCGCACAATACATTGTTACATTTAAAAAAGGAAATAGATAATTCATCTCATAATAAGTCTCCTCAGAATAATGATACACAATCAACATCAAATAATGAAGTTTTAGTTACCAATCATTCAGCGAAGGTATCTAATAATTTTATTTTGTTATCTACGGCCGTTATTAAAGTGTTGAATAATAATGGAAACTTAATTAAGGCAAGAGTATTATTGGATAGCGGAGCGCAGTCTAATTTTATCTCAGAGAAATTCGAAGCTAGGTTGCAATTAAAACCCAAAAGTGCAAACATACCGATTACCGGAATACAAAACAGAATATTGAATATTAAGAAAAGTGTAAATTTAAGGATTTTTTCAAGCTATTCACCTTATGAAAGAGACATAGAATGTCTCGTTTTGAAGGAAATAACGAGTAATCTGCCGCAAATTTCTTTTCAGAAAAAGGATGCTAGCGTACCTGATGGTCTACAGTTAGCGGATCCTACCTTCTACGAAACAGGCTCCATAGATATGCTACTCGGAGCGGAAATCTTTTGGGAAATTTTGAAACAAGATCAACTACGAAATGGAGACTCAGGACCTGTACTGCAGAGAACGGAATTCGGGTGGCTGGTGTCAGGACCTATCGTCACAACAAAAACAAAAAGGCCAGTAAAATCTTGTCACCTATCATTAAATATATTACATAAACAAATGGAAAACTTCTGGAAATTAGAAGAATTCCCGCCGGTGAAGCACCGGAGCCATGAGGAGCGAGCGTGCGAGGAAATGTTCAAGGACACGCATAAAAGAAATGACGAAGGTCGTTTTATGGTAAGCTTACCGCAGCGCCCCTGTGTTAAACAGTTAGGCGAAACACTGCCTATGGCAGAAAAGAGACTTTGCAATTTGCAAAGAAAATTTTCTTCAAATCCTGACCTGATGAAAAAATATAAAGAATTTATGCAGGAATACATAGACTTGGGTCATATGACCCGGTGCGAGGCACCTTCTAATGAAAAAAATTATTATTATTTACCACATCATGCAGTAATAAAAGAATCAAGCACTACCACGAAGACTCGAGTAGTATTTGACGGTTCTGCAAAATCATCCACTGGTATATCCTTAAACGATGCGCTCATGATAGGACCTGTTTTACAGAAAGATTTAGCTGCACAATTGATATGTTTCAGAAAGCACCAGTACGTGATAACAGCAGACATAGAGAAAATGTACAGACAGATATTGGTGCGACCCGAAGACAGGGATCTACAGCGTATAATATGGAAAAATTTCCCGGAGGAGGAAATTCAGCATTATCAACTTAACACCGTTACCTACGGTCTGGGGCCGTCTTCATTTTTGGCAACTAGATGCCTTGAGCAGTTGGGAAATGAAAATATGTCATCAAATCACAAGGTCAGTCAGATTATAAAGAATAATTTTTACATGGATGATTTGCTTACTGGTGATGAAACAGAAGAAAGCTGTTTATTAATTAAAGAGCAATTAATATCTATCATGGCATCCGCTGGAATGAACTTGAGAAAATGGCGATCAAATTTGCCCTCATTATGTTCAAAGCAAGAAAGCATGTCGGATATGATTATTAGTACAGATTCAAATGACAACAAAATATTAGGCTTGTCATGGAATAACCAACAGGATAATTTCTTATACACGGTGAAGTTAATAAAAAATCCAATTGTTAGCAAACGACAAATGCTATCAAGCATTGCGTCCATATTTGACCCTTTAGGATTAATAGGTCCTGTCACTGTTGTTGCTAAATTGTTGATGCAAAAATTGTGGCAGACGAAGGTTCAGTGGGATGAGCCTATTCCACATGACATGTTGAAGACATGGGAAGCTTTTATGAGTGAACTGCCTCAATTAAATAATTTAAGAATAGGTAGAAAGATTCAATGTCAAGATCATGTAAATTTACAGCTACATGGATTTTGTGATGCCTCAGAGAAGGCATATTCGGCCTGTGTCTACCTGATATCTACTGATAAATTGGGTAAGAGATACTCCAATTTGATAATGTCCAAGTCACGGGTAGCACCTTTGAAAAGCGTGTCTCTACCCAAATTAGAATTATGTGGAGCTGTATTATTGACAAGGTTAGTGAATTATATTAAAGAAGCCATATGTACACCGGATATACATACAACATACTGGTGCGATTCTCAAATAGTACTGTGCTGGGTCAGGGAGCAGCCTGCAAGATGGAACACTTTCGTTGCGAATCGGGTGGCGGAAATCCAGGAAACCAGTCAGCCGGAGCAATGGAAACATGTAAGGTCGGAAGACAATGCAGCAGATGTGCTCTCCAGAGGAACCGGTGTTTCACAATTGTTAATTTCCAGCATTTGGTGGCATGGTCCAGCTTGGCTGATACTGGATTCAGCGTGCTGGCCGAATGCCGACACATTTTGTATTGATCCACCAGAGATCAAGACAAGCTCGGTTCTGTTGTCTGCAGTGAAACAGGACTGGGACATTTTTAATAGATATTCTAGTTTTTCCAAATTACAAAGAGTAACGGCATACATTATTAGATTTCAGTTTAATTGTAAAAACCCTTTGCAGCGCCGCTATGGTAAATTAACAGTTAGTGAGTTGGAAAATTCAGTAAATAAATTAATATCTCGGGCGCAATCATACTGTTTCAGCGTCGAAATTCGAGCTTTAAATAATGGCAGTAATATACCTAGAAATAGTTTTTTAAAATCATTAGATCCTTTTATTGAAAGGGATCTAATTCGAGTGGGGGGAAGACTCTCCAAAGGTAAAAGAATAAAAATGACAAAAAACATTCCAAGTTATAAAACCACATTCGGAAGAAGAAACTACACTTATTTTCAACTAAACTCCATAATATTCTTCCCCAAGACATATTTTTTTTTTGCGGTAAGGTTTTATTTTTTTTAATAATAATAGGTTTACATGGTATTTACATGATAATTTTACATCTCAGATTTTTTTTACTACCATGCCATTAAAAGCACTTGCTTTTATATGGAAGGGGAGTGTATATAAATGCTATTAGTTATTAGTTATACATAAGTTAGTACTTAAATAATTCATTGTACATAAATATCTCGGTACTATGGTGACAAATGACAACAATGTATCCAGCAAAATCAAAAGAAGAATAGTAGCTGCAAATCGATACTACTTTGGGCTACAGAAGCATATGAAATCTCGCCACCTTACCAGAAGAACTAAAGTCCTGCTTTACAAGACCCTTATACGACCTGTTCTTATGTATGGTTCGGAATGCTGGACAATCAGTAAGGGTGATGAAGGAGCCCTAGAAAGTTTTGAAAGGAAGGTGCTGCGAAGGATTTACGGCCCAGTCTGTGATAATGGAGAATGGCGTATCAGATACAACCAGGAGCTATACGATCTTTACGAGGACCCTAATATCTCCAAGGAAATCAAAACTGGAAGACTCAGGTGGGCTGGACATATCCAGAGAATGAGCGAAGGAGATATTCCAAAGCGAATTATAGATGGTGCACCTGGGGGTCGGAGAAGAGTTGGAAGACCAAAGCTTCGATGGCTGGATGGAGTGGTGAAGGATGCAAGCACCATCGGCATCCGAAACTGGCGCAACGCAGCACAACACCGACAGTCATGGAGGCAGGCTCTGCTGGAGGCCAAGACCCGACCTGGGTTGTGTAATGTTTCACCTTTCTACCTCTTTTAAACTTGATATTAAATATATAAAACTCTCCTGGTCATCGGCAAGATAGTGTGATATTTCACCTTTTAATGCTGATTTATTTTATTAATTTTGGAATTCTTTCATCCCTTCAAGTTTTCTTGAACTTTTCTTTTGGCTCTGATCGATATTTAAATTTTCAAGGCTTTGCATGTGTGTAGTAGGGATGGAAAATTCCTTCCCTACGTCACACAAGCCTTCATGAAAATTGAACCCTTATTTTCTTTGATAACTACGGAAAGCTACTTAAAGCTCCCTTGTACTACATACCTTTAGAGATATATGTACTTAACTAATTAATACGTTATTTACGACCTTGAACGTAAATATTTTCGTATTCATGTTGTAATTAAACTCCATCAAACGTTGTGTAATTTTTTTATTTATGATAGAGGATTTTAATTACTTTCTTCTATGTGGTAACCTGTTGATTCTAACAGAGCGTTGAGTTTCAAACTGTATTGGTCTCTCCCTTGCAAATCTAACTTTAAATAATTTCTCTAAATGAGCTAACTTTCCTCCGTCGCTTATTATGTTTCCATACATCCTAACAAACTCGTAAATAAACTGTACTAATCGAAACTACGCATGTTTAATTGAACAGATAATTAAGTATGACTCAAATGGTTAATTGTTAGTAAATTTGATTATGATTGTTTTGTGTCTGCTTGGCATCCCTCCAATCCGATTCAGCTGCTATAAGGTACATATAAATATGGGTTTAGTAGGTTAATGTAATTAATAGATTGCATATTAGATGAACTCAGAATACCCTTTTTCTGCCGAAAATTTGGCTCCTATCCTCCTGCAAGTTAACAGGATGGTCAAGGATCAACTAGAACTTCGCACAGTCAGCCGACGCGATTTTCCAGAGGGTCTTAGTACCTTGTTCTGTCAATCTTCCATGTCGTCGTGCACGTCATTCAGGTCTTTCCCCAAGTCCCGAAACCCCCAAATTCCAACTCCTCCAAGGTCTACTATTTACTTAGGGCGAACCGGTTTCGTCCTATATGCAATCATATACTCACGGTGTTGTGTAGAGTTACGGGTCGTGAATCCTCACTCCACGTACAGAAAATGATGTGAGAGTAACTCTGTCGAGTCTAAAACGCTAGCTGTAAGCGGATCCACATCAATCAATGTACAGTACATAAAAAGATATATATGTAAACTTACGTTTGGGTAGGATTATAACTCGCAATATGAAACTAGCTAGTCTCATATTCCGGGCTCGGATCCCTCGCATAGAATTCTGCGAAATTCTAAGTTTGGTAACCGAATATATACATATTAAAAGTGGGTGATATTAATAGATACTAGTAGAATAAGAAATTATCTTCGGTTTGTTCTGGAGTGCCGAAAATTCCAAGCTTTTTGATTTGTTTGGTTTGACAATTTTATTTAAGAGATTGCCATCTCTATTATGTATTTGGTTAATGGTCCTTGGTTTTTTAAGGAGCGACCACTGCCTCCTATTGTTGAACTGTTTTCTAAATTTTCCCCCAAGGTTCAACTTTTGGTAAAATTTTTACTATCCCGTGATTTTTCAGTTGTCTCATGTAAATGATTGATACTTTTTATTAGGATATCCCGTGATTTTTCAACTGTTTCTTGTAAATGATTGATGTCTATGAGAGTAATTACTCCACAAAATTTTACTCGAATCTTCCTTGTAATTCTTCAATACTCTTCTATTTGACTATCCCGTGATTTGACAACTGTTTCATGTAAATGATTGATACCTACGAGAGTAATTGTTCTATAAATTTCTCCTCAAATATTCCATGTAATTCTTCAATACACTCCTAAACTAACCCGTGATTTTCCAAATGTTTGATGTACCTATTATTTGTCTAGTTTATAATAAATCTATTTATTTTCAAATTGTTCAATCCTAAAATAATCTCTTCATGTTCAAATTAAAGATTGTGTTTAACTTTTTTCTTTTTTTTTTATACTTGCGCAACGTTATGGTTTTGTTCCATTCTAAGGTTAATACATAAATACAATACTAATACCTGTCAATTATCTATTAAATACCCAAGGACATCTTCCTTTAAAGCACCTGACCCAGTGCCCCAATGACCGAGTTGTTTTATAAACAATTTCAATTATGTAAACATTCCCGCTGGCCTCGTGACCTAGATTCAAAACGTGTGATATTTGTTTACTTTTAAAACATTCCTGAACGCGAGCTTATATGGTCCTAATTTTTTTCTTTTGAATTTAATAGTGGTAATTTCTTTTCCGCAAATGTCTAATCTGTTCCCCGATAAATATAGTCATAATGCATATATATATACATATATATTTTGTCTCAATAAATAAATATACTGATATATACAATTATATTTTAGTTGAGATAAATTCTAATATCATAACTCATTTTTTGATCATTTTATATTAGCTGAAGTTATAATAAATAGTACATATACTAAAATAAATACAAAACTCTGACTTGGAAGTTTGTCAAACACATAACTATTTTAATAGCTACTGATAAATTCAGAGGTAAGTATTCGAAATCGATACCTTTATTTTTATTTAAGTGTGTTTCTTTTTGATTAAAACTTTCTTGGGATAAATACAATTATACATATAAATATACATACTTTATATATAATATTTTAATATAGGTACATATCACATATTAAGCAAGTAATATTTTTGTTATAATAATATAAATTTTATACCGACGATCAGCTGTCCTCTACCTCGTCCATGTCTCTGAAAAATATTTATACTTTATGTAAAACTTACCCCAAAAGGTCAACTCCGGTCGGGTGCTACACGACCAACCCTTTTGTTTATATATATTTTTCTAACTAGTATCTATTCCTATGTTATCAACTAAATTCAAATAAACTTTTTTTTTCCGACTCAATTTATTCTCGTTTAATCTAACTAAATTAAATGATGTTTATCGTTCTAACTGCACTTTATTTCAAACTCGTTGATTAAATAACTTTTTTAACGATAGTTACTTCGCGATTAATTCGGAAATGGTAAATCGTTACTTTTATTTAGCAATAAAATATTATTATGTATTATCATTCATTTTTATTTTTATTTAATTTTTTTTTTCTAATTTTTTGAATCTAATAATAGATTAACACTTTGTGGTAGGAATGTGCCGCCCAATAGAGAACTCCAGTCCAATTTTTTTATTTTTTTTAATGAATAAAGACCTTCAAACTTAAATAACTGCATTTTTATTTTTATTTTTATAGTTAGTTTTAATAGTTAAAATAATTGTCAAAGTTTTAATTTTTCTAGACCATCAGAAAAGCACCATATCTATGGTGGATGATAATATGGTGATATAGTCTTCACTTCACCCACCAATAGTTTATTTACCTTCAAGTTGTCATATTGAATCAGTGATGTTATGTCGAGGGAAATTTCCCTATATCTAGGGGAGAAAAATATTTTTTAGGGATAAGGGAAATCAGGACAAAATCTAGGGAAATTTCGAACTCTGGCAAAATGTTTATTACGTATGACAATATTACTGGTATTATTTTATATATATATATAAAATACGTATACATATATATTTTTTGGAATTCCTATGAATCTTAATTATTGTTGTTTTCCTATGAATCTTAATTATTTTTGTTTTCATGCAATGTTATTTTTAACACTGACAACTCAAAATGATATTATATGTATCTAAAAAGATAAATGGGACCTCTGAAAAAAAAATTGATTTATGTTTTAAGTTCTGTTTTTTCAGTGATTGTGGTTAATTTTTATTTTACAAAGTGTTTTTTTTTATTTTTTTTTATTTGGAATTCAGTTTCTAATTCAGTGGTGAGTGCATTCGTACTTTTAAATTATTACTTCACGTAGCAAAAAGTGTTTTATTTGGAAAAGCACAGAATTATTAGTATATTTACCAAGTTCCGATATCTTTCTAATTAATTAATCATATTAATTAACATATAACAGGATTAGTGTTACACAGTCAGGTAGCTAGCGTAAATGTGAAATTCTAGGGAAATTTCACTTTGAAATCTAGGGAAATAATTTTTTTGGGCAGAACATCCCTGTTTTAAGTGGTAAACAATATGGCGGAATCATGAGGCTACTGTGACATTTAGGTGATGTTTATGTGTGAGAAATCGTTTTTTATTCAAGATTAACTGCTTTTAATATTGAAAAACATTGGTAAAATGTCCACATTTAACCGCTACTGTTATTGTATTTAATCAAAGTGCAATATAAAAACAATAAATCTCTCATTGCAAATACATGTGACATCGTGTTTTGTGTTAGGCGTTACTTTGTAGGTACATTGTTTTATGTATAACAGAAACTGGTACTGGACACTGATCATGACGATTGTGTGTATAAAAAGCCCTCGATACTAAAAATAATTTTAAAATACGATCGATGTATCGTCAACCATCAGGTTGAAAAAAGGCAAAATTTATTCCAGATTTTCCACAAATATAGCCCTTTTCGTAAATTGTTGAGGGCCTAAATTATGTTTCAATAAACACAATAACTATTATTTATCTAAATCTCTATAAACAGTATGAAAATAAACCAAAAACACGAAATCTTGAATTGCTTAAGTGTCATTTCAAATGTCAATACTGGTCAATACAATACAATACACGCGATCACCAGGTGACAGCGTGACGCGTGACGTCACCATTCACCATTTCAGTAATGCCAACTTAACGCTGTGTTTTCAGGAAAGGTTTAAAAATGCACGTTTTAATATTTTTTTAAAAACTCTGCGTTTAATATTATGAAATAAAAGTTATATATTCAGAATCAGCGTTTATTGGTCTACATGAACATATTTTTTTAAAGCCATAATATTTTTCACTGGAGTTCCTTATTGTAAATTATTTAGCCGAATTATTCTGATGTTAATTTTATCCATTTAGTTAAATCGGCAATTATCATTAAACACTGTTTTTTATTTTATTTTGCTACACCAACAACACTTTGATTATAGCACTTTATCCTCCCTAAATTTATAATTTTTACGAGTAGATTTATTTCGACTACACCATTTTTTTAAATTAATAAAAGACTAGCACTTAATTCAAAACACTCAATTTAATTTAAGATTTTCGTTGAACTTTTCCGTTTAACTGGATGCACTTATTTATTTATCATCTCTTTTCAATTTGCACTATTTTTAAATTAATTAATTTAAATATTTGATATGTGCTAGAACTCTTTCCGTTTAAACTGAACGTTCATTATTTTTTTATAACTTCTTTTTAATTTGCACTATTTTTAAATAATTAATATAAATATTTGATATGTGCTAGAACTCTTTCCGTTTAAACTGAACGCACATAATTTTTTATAACTTCTTTTTCATTTGCACTATTTTTAAATAATTAATATGAATATTTGATATTTGCTAGAACCCTTGCCGTTTAGACTGAACACACGTAATTAATTATCACTTCTTTACTTTTTATTATTATTACATCACTTTATTTATTTACCACACCGACACTTGTCGCGAAATTACTAAGTCTCAAAATATGATATTTATTGATTATAAAAACCGAATTTTCCACTAATCAAACTGTATTTATCACAGAACTTTTAACTTTTCACAATTAAGTAAAACGTAAACTTTATTTCTATTTCCACTGATTTTAATTTCTCAAATCTTTATAAGTCACTGGCTCGAATATGAAATTTTCCTAAGTCCACAATTTCAATCACTTGGAATTTTTCCACAAGTAAATTACCGAACGTTCTCGTCGCGTCACACCAACTTCAACTTTTCAAAACCCGCGCTGACTAACGAAAAATGCCCGAGTTCTCTTTTTTATACCCCTCTCAGGTCCAAAAGGTTGTATCTAAATTTCCTGTGACAACACAATTCCAACTCTATCAACTCGTATCCTTTTGAAATTTTTTCACTATTATCGAATAAGGTTCCTTAATTCGTACTTCAACTGGATCATTGTGTCCTTTCTCGTGTTCTCATACCTACAAGGTCCGGATTCAGTTACTTTGTTTTAAATTGCCCTATCGTCCTTTGTCTCGCTGTTCATATAAAATTAGCTTGAACTTCATAATTTTAAAGTTCTTTTTTTTCTCAATTCGTAAAAGGTCCGTCTTCGATAAACTGTATATAATTCTCAATTTTGTTTATCGCTACCAGAACATGAACAAACTCAAGCCAAAACCTTTAATATGCATTTTCCAATTTTCTTTTTACTAACTTCCCTTATATTCTCATGCCAACAATATGGATCAATTCAATTTTAAACTGTATTATCTCTACTTATGTCGTAGACTTGAATTTTCCCCTTTCCTGTTTTTTTCTGGTATTCACAACACTCTTTCTACGAATTTCCTCTTCTATCCTTACGTTATTGTCCACATCCCTATAAATTTTTATGTTTCCAGCCGTATTTATTTTATTCATTGTTAATTTAAGATTTTCTTTGCTTTCCTTGGCCGTATCTATTCCCCCATAATTTCACCGTACATTACTCTACTATCCATATCGTTTTTTGATGTTTGCTGCCTCAATAAAAAATTTCATTTTCTATTTGTTATTAATTAATATCTCAATTTTCACATTTTTATAGGAAACACTCCCACTTCGGTCCTTAAATTTCTGTCATTTTTATTACGTCCTATGGGTCATCCCCCAAATTCCGTCCCTTTCTTACCTAAATCTACATTAATTTAATGTTTGACACCTGTTTATGTCTGGACTTCGATGTACTGATCGATAACTCAGCATTTATTCGAGGGTAATAAAATTTAATCGTTTTTAGTTAATGTAAATCGTTCATACGACCAATGTTAATTTTTATCGTCCTAAAAGCCATTAAAATGGGTTTAATCACCTAATATCATGTTCGTTTTCTTATTGTTTAAACAACAGAATCACGTGTGAGATCGTAAACCCAAATAATGTTTCATTTTTCCTTGCAGTCTGTCCTATCTCCCATAGAATTCTCCTCAAACAATTGACGTAAAACAACCCCTTCCGTTTACTTTATCTAACGCAATGTAACTAGAATGACCACCCTATTTCAAATATATAACGATATCTATTTAAACTCGTCTGAAAACGCAAAATTAAGTCGAAATCTTATATTGTTCAATAAACACTTCCGTTTAAACGTCCATTTTTTCCATTAGCTTTTTTTTCAAATCGTTTTCCCGGACTTTATTGCTTCATCTAAAAGTGACATTCCCAATTTCCAGCGTTTTTCTTCCTTTTAAATATCAAACGTACGCTTTCCTCTGAATCTGGCCTCCTTTTGATTTTCACGTACTCGTTATACAATTGAATATCCCTACAGTAGTTTTTCCTATGTTTTCCACGTCTTTTCTTTATCTACCTCTTATAATAATTTTTCTTGTTATTTTCTTGCATAATTTTTTCAACATAATATGGATTAACTTGTTCGTTAACGGCGGTTGTCAATACCTCGATTGCACTGATTGTTTATTTTACATCTAGGGTCATTGTATCCAATGCACCGAGCGTGAGACCCTGTTTACATTATAGTGTAGTGATCTTTCGGTTGATGACGATTTTTTTCCCATAAATCTCTGATTAATTGCCTAGTCTAAAGTCCATCTCTTTGTTCAAAATATGAACACGCCCTTCGCTTTGTGATTGGTTTGATTAATTATTTATAGCTTTCTGCTTCTACCTGATTGGCTGTTGGTTTCAACTATTTATTTTTGAGCCTAAGAATGGGATGCCCCTGCGTCGTGACGATTTCTAATACCCTCTGTGATCTTTTTATCAAAACTTGACATGAGTTTAATCATTATGGATCTCTACTGTCTCCATGGTCCAATCAAACTTAATCCGCTAGGTGCCGCTAGTGTGTTGATTTCGTTATAATTCTGAAATATTATTTATCCATTCGTAAGGTGGAAGCTACGATATTTTCTTATTTTCACTGTTGATTAATGCAATACATCACAGTTGTAGAGCCACAGATGATGATGATGATGACATAAATATATGTGAGCTGCAGTATTTATTTTGATAATGGTGTGTATTTTAAAAAAAGAAAGAATGTTATGAAAAACATAGGATATTTGTAAGATTAATTGACGGTAGTTTTTTTTTAAGAATATTTTTAAAATGTCTCTTGACAGAGATCAGTATTCGGGTTTTATCATTAAAGCTTCTGATTTCTTCTGGTAGACGATTGAAAAAAGTTCTTCCCTGGTAAGTGTAATGATGCTGTGCAAAAGACGTATTTAGTTTTGGGCATAGTAAAACATAACAATTATTATAAGCAATAATTATCAGCCTGAAACACTCATCCACATTGAAAAATCTTCCGAAAAAAGATACATGACGCCAACGGGACTTGAACCCGTGTCCTCTCGATTGCCGGTCGATTGCTCTTGACCACTGAGCTATGGCGGCTTATCTCGTACCCGCCAAATGATTCAATATATGCTAGTGTTTCATTCAACAATTACTGCTTATTATATTTTTTCCACCTGAAAACAACCAACTTTATTTTTGCGAGAGAAACATTGTAAGTGTTAAGTCCCTCGCTAGGTGGCGTCGAGACAAATTATGTCTTCATTTTATTGGGGAAATACTTAAACTTGTCAAATATTAATTATTATTTTTAATTGTAAAACTAACGTTTTAAGACAAGATTTTTTATGCATAGCACAAAGGATAACAATTATTATAAGCAATAATTATCAGCCTGAAACACTCATCCACATTGAAAAATCTTCCGAGAAAAGATACATGACGCCAACGGGACTTGAACCCGTGTCCTCTCGATTGCCGGTCGATTGCTCTTGACCACTGAGCTATGGCGGCTTATCTCGTACCCGCCAAATGATTCAATATATGCTAGTGTTTCATTCAACAATTACTGCTTATTATGTTACTTATTATAGGTGGAAAAAATATAATAAGCAGTAATTGTTGAATGAAACACTAGCATATATTGAATCATTTGGCGGGTACGAGATAAGCCGCCATAGCTCAGTGGTCAAGAGCAATCGACCGGCAATCGAGAGGACAGGGAATGGGACGTTTCTACGCCGCCGGTTCTTCGCCGCCAGTTCATCGCCGCCGTTTCTACGCCGGGACGGTTCTACACCGGCCGTTTCTACACCGGCCGTTTCTACGCCAGCCGATTCTACGCCGCATTCAAATTAAATTAACAATTACAATTAAACTTTATTGTTTAAACACATACATACAGTCATAGAAAATAAAATAGAAAATACAAAAATTATCGAATCATTTAAAAAGTAGCATTAACATTTATTTTAATTTAAAAGATATTTTGTACATGCAAGTTACAATCGCCGCACAGTGGCTGCAATTGGAGCGCTGGCTGGCGCGACATCCCTCTCGGCGTTCGACCATTTGGTTGTTTATTGTTGTTTTTAAGGGTTTATATGAAATATTACAAAATTTTTGAAAGATTCTCTATAATAACTTCATAAATTGAAGGAGAATCCCAAACAATAAACATAACATTGTTAATCGATGTACATAGCAATAATACTTAGGATTTTCCAGACAGTGGGGAATAACGTTAAATAATGATAATTGGGGGTAGAATGGTTTAATGGGGGTAATTAGTGTAATTACACACAATAGGTAATCTAATTATATATTAACTCCTGCTAAAAATGCTCACACGCAAATTGAATGTATTTATAAACATTTTGTAGTTGGCAGGTACCTACTTAAAAATATATTATACATTTAATGACATGCGCATTAAAATAACCAAACGGAAAAGACTCCAAAAGATAGTACAGGATATTTTATATTTATGTAATAACATAAATTAAAAAATATGTTCGGGGGTTTAGGATCACAGGGGCCTATCTAAAAAAACATAGTTTTGAGATAAACGCAATTAAAGTTTTGAATGCTTAGAAACTCAGAAAATAAAAGGAATTTAAGTAAACAAAAAATATTTGTCAACGAACATATTATCACACTCCCTGAAAAACATATTTTTAAGTAATTATTAAAGACTTGTGATGATTAAAAAAATATATTTGTGAAAAACGACTGAGATATGCCTTTGTGTTCCTAACTATACAGCAATACTTGACAAGAGAGTTAAGGATCACAGGGGCATATCTACAGTTTTGATACTTTGAAACTCAGAAATTAAAACACATTTAAGTGTAATACTTTTTTATCAACAAACATATATCGTCACATATCGTAACATTTATCGTCACATATTGTCACATTTCCTAAATTACATATTTTACACAAAAAAAAGATTTTGGCAAACTAAAAATATAAAAATTGACGGATTGCCTTTGTGTTCCTTAATATTAAGCAATACTTTAACAAGGGGTGATTTAGATATAGGGGCCATTCTACAAAAACATAGTTTTGAGATGAAGATTTTAGATGCTATTAATCTCAGAAAATATAGCATCTATCAGTCCAGCACACTGCATAAAAAAACACTTTTACTAATAATTATCTTGGGCCCGGTACAATTGAATAAATTTATTGAGATATGCCTGTGTGTTCCTACTATACATATATTTAGCCATTATTATTACTTACAAACATGTAAACTCCTCTTGATTCCTATATATGAATAGAGAAATAATATAAATATCATAATTTTAACAAAATCTATGAACTATCAGTATTTTCTAGGGCAGAGCTATTTTTTTTCCTCTTTCGTTATCTTCACACACGAGGCCCTGAGCCAAATATTTTCTCTCAGGACCTATGTCATCTTTGGGGATGAAACACAGAAGTCGGCAAATCATTCCACAGTCGGGAACTCAAGAGTCGAAACGACCCTCTCTCAAGTGGCAAAGGTCAACTGTGTACACATATTTTGGCGTGATTCCAAACTGTGCACCGGTGCCGACGTGAACGATGACGATAGTTCCTTGGAGCATCTTCCATTAAAATATCGGTATAGCAAGGAAAGAATTACCACCCACACCGACACGTTTGCTCTAAAGATTGCAATCCGTTTGTAAAGACAGGGGATTCATCAAATGCACCGCCCTTTTCTGCAGTCAAGAATTTGTTGCAGGTATTTTATGGCTCCAGACCAAAGGTGGCTGCCAAATTCAACCGTGGGATTATTCGTACATAGTTGGAATTTGTGTATTATCCGCAGTATTTGGTGGCCCTACACAGTACGCCCTGTTTCTGAGAGGCTAACTTGGCTCTATTCGATGTAGCCGCCATTCCTGAGCTGGTCATTTAGAGTAACACCAAGCATATCAATGGAAAGCCTATTGGGAAGATAGCTTCCACTGGCAGAATAATACCCACTGTTCAAAAATCCAAAATCTTTAATATTTTCCACTGTAAATGGTATTGCAGCATTATATTGACCGGTCAGTGGCTGAGTTGGCATTACGTCTGGATTTCTGGATCCCAGACATGAGTAGTATGTTCAATTCCTCGGCGAAGTTCTCCATCACGACACAGGCAATACTTTTCCAATACTGTGATGGCAGTGGAAGTCTTTAAAATATTGTTTGTCAGTTTATTCGTAAACCAGAAATGTATGTCTTTCTCTATAAAAAAAGAAAGAAAAAAGACAAAGTTCTTCAAATTCATAGAAGGGTTCTAAATATTTCATCAAAATTATATGAAAAAATCGATCATGTGTGGATTATTTTTTCGGTACCTATTCAAACTATTTGATAATCAGCCAATCAACGTCGTGTTCTTCCCCTGAATAACAAGTATTAGGTCAGCGTGACGCTATTAATTTTGACGCTACTGATTTTTGTTTAATGTCACAAAGGCATAACAGGCGATATGCCCTTGTGCTTCTAATTTTATGTCTAAATTTCTAGATTTGCTCATCATTATCTCTCAAACGGCTGTATATTCGAGATAGAGCTTTGTGTCACTAATAGATATGATTATAACATTACCGAAACCAAGCTTAACTCAAAACACCAATTTTTGTAGTTAGGCCCCTGTGATCCTAAACCCCCGTGTTATTACATAAATTACAGAATAATTAACTTTCTGATGTTATTTTCAATGAAATTTTTAATTTTAGTGACTAATTGAAAATAAAATTCATTTTGACGTTTTATTAGTTATAGTAATAAAGGTAACATTATGTTAATCTTTCTTAGACATAAAGGAATCAAAGATTGAATTCAAAAAAATAATTGATGAAAAATACAATCATTCCTTAAAAATGCAATTACTGGAGTGGCTGGTGACGGCTGGTGATAATTTTTATTGTTCCATGTACAAAAAAGATACATCAATAATATTCTTTTAAAATTAGAGTGGAGAATCGTGGAGTTTTTTTTCCTACTCCATTAAAGAAAATAAATTTGAAAAAAAAATTTGGAAAAAAGACGTCAACTTTAAATCAAGATTTACGATATAATTTATGACATAAATATCTTTTTACTGTTACTTTACTAAAGCTCATACCTTTAAAAATATTTTAAATGAATTTATAAAAAAAAAAAATCGATAATAAGTACACAAACAGCTAGATTCTGCACACCTTCAAACTCACCTAAATACAGCAGCGTAAAAGTGCGCCCAATAATCCTCTGTTCTGCGACTAATTACAGAATAATTAAGTTTCAGATGTAATTTTCAATGAAATTTTTAATTTAAGTGAGTAACTGAGAATAAATTCATTTTGACGTTTTATTGGTCATAGTATCAATGGTAACATTAGGTTAATCTTTCTTAGACATAAAGGAATCAAAGATTGAATTCTAAAAAAAAATTGATAAAAAATACAATCATTCCTTATAAATGCATTTTGGGAACATGCTGATCAGGGGCCGGTGACGCGCCAGCGTTCCAATTTCAGCCACAGAGCGCCGGGATTACCAGATTGGGACCCATTGACAAAGCAGGTAAGCAGAAGTTTTAATCCGGGTTATCTTAATGGTGTTATGGTTATCAACACAGGCCCATTAGCACAAAGGAGGTAATGAGAAGTTTTAATCCGCTTAAAATTCTAAAAACTGTTTAACAGTATTTGGTATAAATATGGGGCAGGAGCCCTTAACACATCACTCTAAGTGTATTCGTCACAAAGTAATCATTACGTTAGTTAACAGTGATCTTAATAATGGAACCAGCAGTTCTCAGCAAGAAAGGAAACGAGAAGTTTTCATATAACGGATATTTGTACGTTTTCGACAAAGTTAGTAAAAGGGACGCTAGTTTAAAATTTTGGCGGTGCGAAGAAGTGGGTCGCTGTAAAGGAAGAATTCACACGAGGGCTGGAGAAGTGGTCAACGAAATCAACAATCATTCTCACCCTTCCTCGGCAGCAGCCATACAATCAGCAACTGTTTGCACTAACATGAAACGTCGTGCAGAAGAAACTATGGAGGGCACAAGTGTAGTTATAAATCAGTGTATAGTCGACGTGCCTGAAGCTGTTTTAGCATCGATTCCAAATAATGCAGCCCTGAGAAAAATAATCAGAAGAAAACGGAATCAAATTAATGCTGCACCTGCTGATCCCGCAGACCTAAACGATTTGGTGTTGCCAAATCGATATAAGCTATATGTGCCTCAACCAGGAACAGAAGAAACTTTTTTGCTAAGCGACGATGGAGAGGGAGCAAACAGAATTTTAATTTTTGGAAGAGGGAGCTGGTTGCAGCATTTGCATAATGCCAAAACATGGTACACTGATGGTACCTTCGCAATAGCACCGAGGCTATTTTCGCAAGTTTATATTGTTATGGCAACAAAACACGGAGGAGTGCATCCTATAGTGTATGCTCTGTTACCTAACAAGCAGCGTGTTACATACACACGTATGTTCGAACTAATTAAAACACTAGTGCCAAATTTAAGTCCAGGATCTATCATTTGTGATTATGAATATGCAGCTTTTAGTGCCATGAAAGATTGCTTTCCTGAAGTAAATGTAAAAGGTTGCTTCTTCCATTTAGCACAAAATATGAGGAAGCATTTAGCTCAGATTGGTGTTATTAGTCAATACAACAATGATGCTGAATTTGCATTGAGAGCTAAAATGGTCATTGCATTAGCATTTGTGCCAATAGCTGATTTAGATGAATACATTGATGCTTTAGCAAATGATTTGCCAGTAGAACTTCAGCCGCTTCTAAATTGGTTTGAAGACAGCTATGTTGGCCGTTTAAATCGACGCGGGAATGGTAGGCGCCCGCCTATGTTTCATCCAACAATGTGGAATTTATACCAGAGAACAATCGATGGAGAAGATCGCACCAATAATCATGCAGAGGCAGCCAATCGTCGATTGCGTTCTGAATTATGTATGCATCACCCAACTATTTGGAAATTTATAGATGGATTGCGAAAAGTACAAAAAGGACGAGACGCTTATTTTGAGCAACTTATCGCCGGACATTTACCACCGATGAAGCTGAAAAAATACCGTGACGCTGATGAACGTATTCGAAGAATTGTCTTAGATTATGAAAACAGGGAACCTCTAGATTATTTACGTGGCCTAGCACACAATTACCAAATGACGCAATAATCTTATTTTTCCTATTTATTCTTTTAATTTAAAATAAATGTTAATGCTACTTTTTAAATGATTCGATAGTTTTTGTATTTTCTATTTTATTTTCTATGACTGTATGTATGTGTTAAAACAATAAAGTTTAATTGTAATTGTTAATTTAATTTGAATGCGGCGTAGAATCGGCCGGTGTAGAAACGGCCGGTGTAGAACCGTCTCGGCGTAGAAACGGCGGCGATGAACTGGCGGCGAAGAACCGGCGGCGTAGAAACGTCCTAGACCCAGAGGACACGGGTTCAAGTCCCGTTGGCGTCATGTATCTTTTCTCGGAAGATTTTTCAATGTGGATGAGTGTTTCAGGCTGATAATTATTGCTTATAATAATTGTTATCCTTTGTGCTATGCATAAAAAATCTTGTCTTAAAACGTTAGTTTTACAATTAAAAATAATAATAAATAGTAAAACATGTTTAAGTCGAGTTCTGTTTTCATTTAAAAATGGATATTTATCTTTTTCTTTTATAATTTGAATTAATGAATTTTTAATATATAAATCTTTAAATGTTGGTACTTGAAATTCTTCAAACAGGCGTTCTGTTGGGTAGTTCCACGATTTTTTTAATATAATTTTAATAATTGTTCTTTGTATAATTTCTATTGGAAGAAGTTTACATTTATACGCGGATCCCCAACTAATAATAGCATATTGTAAAGTGGATTGAACTAAGACATAGTAGATTAAATATAGATTTTTTATCGACAGAAAATTTCTAATTCTTAAAAATATATATATTCATTTTCTGATTTTGTTTACTACATGACATATTTGTTCCTTCCATTTCAGATTTTTATCGATAATTACTCCGAGATATTTAATTTTGTTTGTTGTTTTTAATATTGTACAGTTTGATTTGCAATAATTTTGGCTATTAATTTTAGTATTATCGTGTATGACAATGTTAAATTTTTTTTTGGGAGCATCGTTTGGATGGATTGAAAATGGAATTACAAATGTCTTTTCACACTATTTAGTGAAAGTAAATTAGTGTCGAAAAAATTCTTAAGCGTGTTGATTTCTTCTATGGCCTTTGATTCTACATTTTCCCAAGTCTTTTCACTTATTATTAATACTGTATCGTCGGCATAAAACTAATAAAAAAATTGAATGAGTACGAATCAAGAATAAAAACAGATAAGTAGCTCAAAGACGTCAACGAAAACATTCTAATGAAGACACTAAAAACGACACAGAAGACAAATAAACTATAATTAAACAATTTTAGTCCGCCTCGGCACAGGAACCCCTAGTGAAGAGGACTAAGAAATACAATATCTTTACCTAACATAACCATTATATTTTGTATACTAATAGAATTATTTTTTATAGTCTCTTAAATAAATAAAAAAAAATTAAAAATTAAACTTTGACAGAGTTAACGGTTATGTATACGTAGAGAGAAAGTTTTATTTATAAAATACGTGTTACATAATTAGTTCATTAACATAGACTACTTGGATACATTAAATCGCCATACTAGGTTGCCTGTTTCAATTTGACTAATGAAGGATAGTTATTTGAATGAAGTCTAGTGTAAACATTATGGTACTTATATCGAACGTGTTCTATGAAACCATGGCAAACTCTTAATATCATGCATTTTTATCGAAGAGGAAATATTCTTTATTTGAACGGCTCATCACCGGAATATTGATTTCACAACACTTTCAATGTGAGGTGATTCATGCTCCCGAAAATAGAAATTATTTTGTTACACAACGTGAAATTGCAACCTGGGATGATTCACGCAGAAGTGAAAATTATTACAAGAATTTAAAATATTGTGAAACCAACGGAACTGAGCCCTATAAAACGGCTGAAAAGAAAGCAGTTAGTATTCAGTCTTCACCATCAGCGATCGGAATAACATCTCTACATACACAGTTACTACCTGAAGTTCCTCGACATCGAAACGCTGCTCAATTCAAGACGTCAGTCTCGCCGACACCGGTTGGAACTTTAAGACGTCAGTCTCGCCATCACCTTTCGAGGCTCCAAGACGCAACTCTTTCACCTCAAGCACCCGATGGGATAATACCAACAAAACGCTGATGCCTGAGCCCTGACCATCTTGCTCCGGACTCCTAGCCCGGGGCCCTCTTGCCATCCTGCTCTGGGCTGCTAGCCTGGGGCCCCCTTGCATCGAGCCTTGCATCTCTCTGCCCTGATGATCACGCCGAAGCCCCATGGCCATCCTTGGGCTCCTTTGGACTTGCTGATTCTTATCAAGCTCTTGATGCCGCTGCGCTACCAAGCCCTTGAAGTCGCTGCGCTACTCCTGACCATCCTGCTCTGGGCTGCTAGTCCGGGGCCCCCTTGCATCGAGCCTTACATCTCTCTGCCCTGATGATAACGCCGAAGCCCCATGGCCATCCTTGGGCTCCTTTGGACTTGCTGATTCTTACCAAGCCCTTGAAGTCGCTGCGCTACTCCTGACCATCTTGCTCTGGGCTGCTAGCCCGGGGCCCCCTTGCATCGAGTCTTGCATCTCTCTGCCCTGATGATAACGCCGAAGCCCCATGGCCATCCTTGGACTCCTTTGGACTTGCTGATTCTTACCAAGCCCTTGATGTCGCTGCGCTACCCCTGATCATCTTGCTCTGGGCTGCTAGCCCGGGGCCCCTTTGCATCGAGCCTTGCATCTCTCTGCCCTGATGATAACGCCGAAGCCCTGGCCATCCTCGGGCTCCTTTGCTGATGATGACCCCGTCTATCAAATGATGACACCATTTAGAGATGCGTGCTATGCACTTGCAGCACGCCCAATAGAATGCAGACCGATACCCTGGAGCCAATCAAGATGTGAGTGGCTGCGACCGCCCTAGCCTAGGATGCTAGCGACCCACCGTTTTGAAAATCAATAAAAAATTCATAAAATTTATTAATTTTGAAAATGGAACTAGATACTCGTACCAGAGTTATTGTTTAGAAATGGTATTTTAGCCTGAATAATTAAACCAAAGCTCCAATAATATCAATCAGCTGCTTATCTGACAGTTTCACCTCCAGACAATAACTCCTCCCGATAGCGCTATGTTATAGGACAGATGATAACGACATAATTCGTTATAATATATGCTGACATAATCAGTTTATTTACCGCAGATTAGGATAATATTGCCAATATCCGTAACATTTTAATACAGAGTTTTTTTTCATTTTGATAAATAAAACGAATAGGCAGGTTCCCATGGAAAAACTGTTCTCCAGGGGATTCCAGTTGTTTCGGAAACATTTTTAACTTATTTTCCTGAAACCTGTTTAATGTCTTCATAAATTAACTTTTTCTTGTCAAAAATGAATATACAATTATTCAACGATAATGATTTTTGTTAACATTTGTGTAAGTGGGCCGCAAATGGAATTGGATATTGTAAAGATTAACAAAAACATGTCATTATTCAATCAGAAATCTTTTACACATCGCGAGATCCGAAAATAGTGAATGATCAGATTTTTACAAATAACAATAATAAACAAATAATTATTGACAAATTGTATAATCAGAAAATATTTATTCCATTTTTATGGAATCACCAAAACAGCGTAAAACCGTATTCAAATAGAACACCCACGAGAAAGTATCAAACAGTAATGAAATTTATGTCAGTTTCGGCTTTGATCCATAGTCCATATAATTTTCACATTCTGTTTCCCCGTCAAACATTCATTGGCTGTTTTCCGCTGTTTGCACAGTTGCTATATGCATTCCACGGTTCGGAATTTCGTGCTTTAAAATTACACGTTTTAATTTCCGAGAATCTGATAGTATAATTATCTGACTGTACAGTTTAGGATTGTAGTGAACGGAAGCAGACCGACCCATTTCAGGAAAATTAAATTTCAAAACTTTCTCGTCCTTGGTGCCAGACCCGGTCAAAGGTCTTGGAATTGTGCAGTGCGATCGTTTGGGTCTCACCGTGACTTTCCAGGCACCTCCCCCAAACATGCGTTCCACACGCGAGAACACCGCATGAGCGGTTATGCCGGAATCGGTGTTGCCGGTCGTTGATTATTTTGTTCTTCTTGAAATTTGTGAGCAGTTTGTCGTTGATGAATATACCACCACCTTGGACAGAAATGATGTGATCGCTGTGAGGCGGTAGTTGGCTGGGTTGGAGCGGTCACCTTTCTTGAAAATATGGTGAATGACCTTTTTCCAAACAGAGGATAGAGAGCAATACTTCAGGGATATTTGAAGATCTTCGTCAAAATTGGAGCTATTTCTGCAGCCCACCTCTGTAATACCAGGAAGGTATTCCTCGTTATTAATCGGCTAATGAGCAGTCAGATGACAAAATCAGAATACCACCGACCAGAATACTATTCTGCCATGCGGGCAGCTAGCCAGCTTTTTGTGGGGCAATAAAAAATCAATAGTTACAATCCCTAGTTAGTAACTAGGTAATATTCCAGATAACTTAAAATTTACACCGAATTTCTTTTAAGTGAATACCTCACAAGGGTCCCAGTAAAACAATGACAACCACGATTAGGGTATGTTGTGGGGCTGAAATTAAGTGAGGAGGGGAAGGAGATGGCTATTCAAATGTAGTCAACATAAACCTAATAATAATTTAATATAATTTTATTTTATAAAATGGAGGCCCCAGCACGGGTAAGTCACCCAGTGAGGCCAACATTACTAGATTACTGTAATGTTCTTTGATTTGTGTTGTGGCTCACTAGCCCACAATGTAATGATTACAACGTAAGTTCTTTTTACTAGTTTATTGCGAATTATATTAGGAACAAATATTGTTAGTAGCGTCTGTTTACAGGCGATCTCTAATTAGGTCTGACCACGGTTCGACGAACGGCCGACTGCTCTACTTGTACGCACGTTCGGAAACACTCAGCGCCGCCCGACCATCTCCGAATGAACGCGGTCTTTTCATGTGGCATTCTACACCAATACACTCAAATACTATTGAAATGTAAAATATTGCATCAAAATAAATAAATAAATACGGCTAAAGCCATTTCAAGCAACGTTTTTCTTGCACGTGGACGGTGGTCGTACACCAGGGCAATATTGAGGGTATATTCTACTTTGGAACGTTCCGCAAATATACCTTACATTAATTTAAAATAATGTAATTTAAAATAAAAACAAAATCACTAGTGGTCAATCAAAGTCCCTACTGCTTCCAACCGCCTGTAATAAGTGAGACCACGGCATCCCCAATAGGCCACTTGCATCACTTTTTTTTTTCTTTTTTTTTCGGTTTAGGCAAATATTCTAATAGATTCTGTATTTTTTTATCGTATTTTTGAAACCCTTGCGATTTTTCGAAAATTTCAATCCGAAAAATCAGACCATTTTTTATAAGCCGGAAAGACGGGACATAATTTTATGGGTGCGAAAAAACGATAATTACATAGCTGAAAATCATTTTTAAAAAATTACGTTTTCCACAAGAAAGGGCACAGTAAAATAACGAGGCATACCAAAAATATTACATCTCATAAATATTTTTTTCCTTAATCCATCTAATTGATCATAAATCATTATAATGTTCAACGTCTATCCAATGTAATATACTTGTACTTGTAAATTATAATAATAATAAGAATATTATAAAATTTGATTTTGTTAAAATCAGCACCATTACCATTATACCTCTAAAACACGTACAGACAGCGTAAATGTACGGGGTTCTCTTCATAACATCTGTCAAAAAGTGAAACCAAATGATAAGTTCGCAGAGAACAAACAATAAATCTACATAGTGAACGTTAAATGTCAAATTAAAAAATTCGTCTGAAATCAAGCTTTGCCATATAAAAAAAATAAATCAGGGTGGAATTTTACAAAATTAATAGGAACATTTTCGGAGACGGTACATTTTCATGTAGTGACGTCACGGGCCTAAATAATAGATTTATTTATTTAAAAAAAAAAATGTACATTTCTAAAAATTTTCTCTAAACATTTTCGTAATCTTAGCAAAAAAAATCTATCAACACGATTTTTTTCTAGCCGTTGAGAAATCCATGCAAGTGGCCTCTTGAACACGTAGCTATTCACAGCTGGTCACCAAGCACAACTTAAGTCACTTCAACTTTTGCTTGATTTTTCAATTCTGCATGGTGGTTTTTTTACCAGAGCGATTTTAAGAGTACATTTCACTCTGCAACGTGTCGCAAATGTACTATATATTATTTTTAATGAATTCAATATGAAACAACAAAAATCATTTATAAACCCCTTTTAGTTACTTATTTAACTTTATCAAATGCTCATACTACAAAAAAAAACATTTTAACGATGCAGTGGTCAATCACTCCGCGCTTTCCACCGATACTGTACAACTGAACATGTATCTAGAACAAATACAAAGGACGCCGCTGCAGGCTGCTCTTTCAATAAGCGATATAACGCCGGAATGAACTGAATATGACAAATGGAATGAAAATGCCATCAATCATCTAGCGCCGCCATATCCAACGCACCGTACATTAATTATCTGCATTAGCGATGTGCTTCTATTTGAATATGATGTATGCGTTGTCAAATGTAAAATGTGATGATATTTTGATATAATGTTATGTAGACTTCCCGTTGCATAAACTGAAACGAAAATACCAGTTTATTGAATCCACATCGTTACCGTAGCAATTACAATTTAAATAATATGTACAATAATTATTGCCTGGGGCTGTGCCAGTAAAAAATACATTAATACACTGTTTAAAGCTCAGAAAACCCTAATAAAAGTAATACTTAAGTTACCAATACTAACACCCACATCAATCATATTCGAAAAATTCCCAGTGCTGAAAATTCAAAAATTACATTCAAAACAAATACTAACTTTCCTTTACAAGAACTTATCCACATTTAACATTTCACAAAACTCTCGCAATACTAGAACAAGACATGCTCTCCAACTACAAATACCAAAAACAAACACATCCTTTGGACAAAAACACTACAGATACCAGGCTATAAAACTATACAATTCTCTTCCTACACAATATAAAACAACTAATTTTTTTGAATACAAAAAAAACATAAGAAACTGGCCACAATCTTTCTAACTTTTAATTTATAATTTTTGTCGAATTGAAGTCGATTTTATATTTTGATTTTTATTGTTTCTCTTCTTTATAGTAGCTATTAACACTCTTTTGTTTTACTATTCACAATTTATAATTTACTTCTGAAAAATGTCCTCCACAACACAGGTGAACTCCTAGTGTGGAGGACAATATATTATACCTTTGTAACATAAATGTACTTAGAATAAATAAATAAATAAATAAATAAATATGACCCCCCAAATTTCTTTGAAACTAAAATAAACCTCTCCCAGTTAAAATTCCTTCTTCAATGGAGGTTATCCACCACTCACCCGCCCGCGTATTTACAATCCCTACCGCGTTTCAGTCGCTTTAAATTTTCAATATCAAAATTTAAATATTTAGAAATAAAATTATCAATTTCTAATATACACATTGGAAAGATTATTTTACTTAGATTTTAGAACAATTTTTGTTTTTGCAAAGTGATAAAAAATTATCAATATAGAGGTGTATTTACAATATATGGGAATAATATTAAAATTTTATCTAGATTTTAGAACAATTATTGTTTTTGCAATGTGATAACCAACATAGAGGTATATTTAAAATGTAAATTGTCGTTACCGCGACTGAATCGGTATAGGTTTTGTAAATACGCCACCCTCACTAGTTTTTTTTTTTTTTTTTTTTTTACTGTGAATACCGCACAAGAATCTTAACTGCTCCCGTCTGGAGCCAGTGAGACTATGGCATCCCCAATTGGGGTATGTTGTGAGGCTGAAGGTAGTGGGGAGGGGAAGGAGGTGGGGAAGAGGAAGGTTGGGAAGTACCTGGCTATTCAGATCTGGTCACTAAACACGGCTAAAGCCATTTTCAAGCAACGTTCAATTCTGAATGGTGGTCTTACACCAGGGCGATACTGATAGTATCTTCCACTCTGGAACATGCTGCAAATATACTATATATTATTTTAAATTAATTAATTGTGAAATAACACAAATTAATCAAATAAAATTTATTTGCGCATGCCGGGTTCGAACCCGCGACCTCCGGATCGTGAGTCAAGAGTCTTACCCACTGGACTACGGAGGTCGTCGTTACCCACTGGTATAAGTAACAGGTGGTTATTCCTTCAAGGCTCTCGCGAGCACTCTAATTTTTTTGAAAGAATGAAGCTACATTTAGTTTTGAACGAATGTAGACTTCCAGTGTCCCTGCATACGTTGTTAGTAAGCAGTATGCAAGTGCTTAGCCGGAAATATGAGATTCATTAGTATGACAAAGTATAGACAAGACAATGGGACACGTTGTCAACAGTTCACGAGGTGGCAAGCGCTAGGTGATTGCATCAGCGTATCCTGGAAGCACCTGAATGGGAGGAAGACACAGTACATAAATAAATTGGTATTGCGCTGGACAACGGCTGGGATTCCTCTCCAATCGATTGGCAGTCCCAACAAGAATGCTGTAGGAAGAGTAATAATAATACAAATAAATGGGTTTCTAAAACATTTATGTGTTTATATTGTAATCATTACAAGCCATATATATTATGTGATGATACTTCAATTTATGTTCCGAAGATTTTCTCAATTTGGGAGGCCGGTGTGGATACTTCCGCCCGGGAACCATTTGTTGGATAACCAACACTTCTGCCATAGGCCACCCCAAGTGTTTCGCTACGTTTGGTGACTAAGCAAGGATGCCCTGGTTCATGGGGTGAGGTTTGTCCATGGCGGCCCAGATCGAAGAGTACGGTTGAGGGAGACCCTTTGAAATCTCCAGCTGGACTCTCTCGACCTTTTTTCTACCCATCATCTTGCACCGCAGTGGGGAATGATGGATTCATACGTCCATTACTATTGGAAACACCGATACCCCAGATACCTACCCACCCCTCATACCTTACCCTACTTATTTGCATTAGTTGAATACTATGTAATGAATATCTTAACGTGATCCGAATAATTGAGATGGTTAAGAAGGAACCGGGTGACGTTTTTATTTCCGTGCAAACGTATTAATTTAAACACTAGTACAAATATTTTTTTAATGAAATATAGATATCAATCACTGGCGTGTCGGTGCGTTTTGCTTTTTTGGATAAGTTACTTCTTATTGGCGTTAGAACCCTTCAAAAATCGTCAAAATTGCCTGGTTTAAAGCCATCAACCGACGTTTAGCATGCAAATTAGACAACGAATATTTTCTTCATAAAAAAATCCCTGGTAAAAAAACTTATAAATAGGTTTTGGAGCAGAAAAGTGGGGAATACAAAACCTCGATTTTTGACGATTTTATTTAGATATTCGTAGCCTGTGGTACAGTTGTCTCTTTCACTCAGTATTCGGAGGGATGTCAGCGACAGTGAAACAGTGGTAAAATACATTTCATTCAAAATTCTTGTCGACCGTGTTTCCTCTTAAGTATAGAGTTTGTCGTCATGAATGTCGTTTATATAACTTAAATCTTTCAAAACCAAAACGATCTTGTGGGATACTTCAGTTTTTTTCATAGAACATTCCCGCATGGGTCAGTGTGAATAAAAAAAAAACCAAATAAAATCGCGGTGGTGACCCGTGTGCGAGTCCACGCAGCACGGCTTTGCACGCATTTTAATGCCCGTGGCTGACCGACTGATTAGACGCGTGTTTTATTTTACCGAAAGACAGATTTATCCAGTTACAGTATAATATTTCTTATTTTAACATTCGCTACATTTTTAAAAATGGTTATAGAAAAAGTTTTATGGTTAACTAAAGAGCACGCAATTTGGGAGGCAGTATGGGTAAATATTTATTGGATAACCAACACTCCCTTCCTACACTTGTTCGCTGCGTTTGGAGACTTGGCATAGGTGCCCGGGTTCATGGGGTCAAATTCGTCTAAATCTTGGCCATGAATTCTTTTGCCCACCTACTGCCTAGCGGGCCGATCGGGAGTTCCCTATTCTAGGCCTCTCGAGTCGACCCATTGCCTTGCACCGCATCGGGAGAGGTGAATCCATGCGTCTGTTACTCCTGGACACTTTGACCACCAGATTCCTTCCCACCCCCCAATACCTTTATCCTTTCCAGAACTTCCTCGCCCTGGGGGAGTTTTTCCACAGGGTCTCCCGTGGGGAACAAATATAAAAAAATAAATGAATAGGTACATATATATATATATTTTAAATTTATTTATCTATAAAAGGTATGTTTATATTACATTATTCGATGCTTGTCTCACTAGGGTATACCTGTGTTGAGACAGGCGTAGAGGTACGTAAATGAGTATCATACATAAGAATATTTAATTATAACATAAGAAAATTTAAGTTAAGATACATACTGATTTATACAATTCAAACAGAAAGATGATTTAAATTGAGGGTTAATACCATAAAGAGAGCATTATATAGGTGAAGGAAGAGATGAATAAAGTAGGAAATCCTGTCGAATCTATATAGGGAGTTATATTATAGGATTTTACTATTTTACTATATTACATATCTACTCTTTTATAAACTTCAACTAATTTCTTTTCGAACCTTCCAACCAATCATAGGGCGTCGCTCATGACTTCAATCGTTTTTAAATGACGATTTATTAAGGCTTCGCAACAGGGCTCGAAAAGAAGAAGATGGAGAGATACGAAATTACGAATGTTAGAGGAGAGCGCTAACATTTACAGCGACAAAATCGATGCGAAAATTGCGAAAATGTTTAATAAAACACGACTCGATTAAAATAGAACAAAAATCTCACGGGGAGCATCTTAAGTAACAAGTAAAAAGTAAAATGTGTAACTATGACATATACCCGCTCCCAGAAGCCCATAGTTTTTGAATACAACATTAAAGGGAAAACATTATGCCGAGTCAATAGCTTTAAAGATCTCGGTATCGTCTTTGATCCCAAACTGACATTCTCGGATCATATATCACGGCTCACTCCAGCGTGCTACAAACTCCTGGGTTTCATCATCAGAATATGTAAGCAATTTGATGACCCAGATGCAATGATAGCCATGTTCGATGGAGTCATAAGAAGTAAGCTGGAGTATGCTAGTGGTGTGTGGACTCCACACCAAGCTAAATATATTAATATGCTAGAACAAATTCAGAAAAAGTTCCTTAGGTATGTCTATATGCGGATGAATGGAACGTACCCGAGATTCATGCACCATATGGAATTACTTGAGGCAACAAATAGATTTAGCTTGGAAACTAGACGTTATGCAAATCTTGCAATTCTTAGTTTTAACATAATCCATAATCGTATTGACAGCCCATTCCTCTTGGAATGTTATGGCTTATACGTGCCTAAAAATTTCAGCCGTAGTCGTCGACACGACTTGTTCAAAATACCATACGGCAGAACAGATGTTCTAGCACAGCACAGCATGACAAGAGGAATGGTGCTGTTGAACGAAATATCGGAAATACTAGATATATATAACTCTTCTTTAGATAGCCTTAAGATTTTTTTGTATAATAATCATCTTCCTAGGTGTTAAGACTGTCAAAATGAGAAAATTGTACAGTAATTGGATAAAAATCTGTTGTACAATTAAAAAAAAAAAAATTTAAAAAAAGTATCATTTAAAGAAACATTGTAAATTTTTTCATAAATATAATTTATAAGATAATAGAAACAGACTTGTTTTTAATAATTTTTGGAGCATACTTTGCGATTTTTTTTCAATCGAGGGAATTTCATATAATTTGCGTTTCGGCGCGGGCAGCATCTAGACATTATCTTCAAAAATAATATATATTTTTTAATGTTTAAGGGAGATATGTAAGAAATTGCGGGCCCTTAATTCTACATCAATCGTGTATGATAAAATTTTATATTATTCAGAATTAGCGTTCCTTGATCTCTCTACAAGTATATATTATTGTAAAGCCATACTTGTTTTCAACTAAATTCCTCAACTGTAAAAGGTTTAGATTTATTGGATAATTATTATTATTATTAGACGAAAAAGATCTAAATTTGCCAAAGTTATTTTTTTTAGAAAATTGGGTACAAAGGGCTATCTCTGAAATAAGGGGTTATATGAATAATATACCTTACGTGGGGAAACGCGTATAAACCTGTGTAGTATGTAGGCAGTACTTTTAATGTCAATATCAATTATCTGCTACCTGAACATATATAAATGGTGTAACAAATGAATAAATGAGTCTTAAAAACACATTGTCGGGAGTTCGCCCTCTGCTAACTTGAAAATTAAGGTGCTACCAAGCGTTCTCCAAAAGTAAACTCTTCTCAGTGAAACATCTACAATTTGAACCTATGTACATATGCATCATTAATTTTTGGGTTATTATGCCCTAACCTGGCCGTCGTCGTATAAATAACCGCGGTAAAGATTTTCTATTTTTTAAGAACATTATTGAAGTACTTCTTTAGCACCGTTGTGCTATGAAATTCGGATGAAACGGAAATGACGCATTACAGTATTTATGTCAATATGCGATCATTGGTCGCTTTGATTATGTCACTTTTCAAGACTCCTATCGGTTGAGATTGTTTTGGGGAAGTTTCGCTTCTACCGCGTGTGAACTGCACTCGATTTTTTATATCTCTGACACAGACCCTTTTTTTTAGCGCCTTAAAAACGTTTCTTGATAACTGCTAAATAATTTAGCCTGCTAAATTATTAACCTCTCAGGCTAATTTGTCCGCTTTTCGGAATAGCTCACATAGGTCTCGTGGAAATCGTTATGTCTTCCTTAAACCGTGTTAGAAAAAGAAAACAGTACACTTTTTATTCAAATCAAAAAGTTAAGAGATACGTTTGCACATACCGTTTCGGCCCGTTTCATATAAATCTTAATTTTGGATTTGAAAGCAAAATACCCAACCAAACTGAAAAATTATTTTTGCAATCAAAATGTATATCAAATGTCTAGTACGGACGTGAGCTGCTTTATTTATTTTTTTAAATAATACGTTTTTTAGTTTTACATGTTTTTTATAAAGTGATTTGGTAATTATGTATAAGGTATAGCAACCACTAGATAATACAATAGTTTAAGGAAAAATTGCTTCGCACACATACACACAGGCTGCTGGTAAGTATTGGATAACCCTTCAACTAATGATGGGGACCGTTGGCGTTGGGGCAATGGCGGCCAAGGCTGTTCCAGAAATGGAAGACCACGCTGAGTAAAATTCTTTGAGTGAGATGTTCCCTAAATATTCAGGGACTATATTTTTCATTTTCCCCGATTTTTCGTGATTCCCCTTGGCCTTTGAGAAGATTTGATGAACTTCGGCCCCTTACTTAATGGCACAATTTGTAGTCAGAGGCCCTCTTTATTTGGGTGCCGCATCACTCATTGCACTACCTAACACGCGCAGTAACAATATTACACGTGCTGGCGACATCGCGAACAGCGCGGCGGACACTACCTCTGTGTGTGGCAATTGACACACTACTCTATGCAGACCACCAAACGTGTGGTCAACCAATGCCCGCTCCATTAATTCCCCGGCTGGATTGGTGAGGTCCACAGGGCGACGCCTGAGGCCCTAGACCAGTGGTTCCCAACCTTTTTCTGACCCGGGACCACTTGTACGTTTATTTTTTCGACAGGGACCCCCCCCCCCCCCACCCCCCCAGGACGGACCATTTTTTTATGAAGTCGAAATTTGTGTTTGCTAACTATAGGGTTGGACGGGTTCTAGCAGAATATTTACAACAATGGAGGGGGCGGAATGGGATAGAGTGGGACGGGTTCTAGCAGAATATTTACCACAACGGAGTGGGCGGAATGGGATAGAGTGGGATGGGTTCTAGCAGAATATTTACCACAATGGAGGGGGCGGAATGGGATAGAGTTGGACGGGTTCTAGCAGGATATTTACCACAATAGAGGAGGCGGAATGGGATAGAGTGGGACGGGTTCTAGCAGAATATTTACCACAACGGAGTGGGTAGAACGGGGTAGGATGGGGTGGGGCGAAACAGAATACCATTATGGCCACTGACCACAAGGTACAATAATGATAAACTGAATATTGGCCCGATTTTTTTATTCAGACTTCTCGACCAGGGACCGCCCGAGAGCTGGCTCGTTTATTGACCGGTGGGAAACCTTGCCCTAGACTGACTGGCAGAACTGGATGTCCCCCTCTGACCCCCCCCCCCCCTTCCTCATTATACGAAAGAAGAAGAATTAAAATTCTCATGGCTTTCGAGATATTTGAACTTTTTTTAAATTTCCTAAATTCACCATATTCATTCACTTTCTTTGGCGAAATGGTCACATGGTCACAGATAAAGAAATGTTCTCAGTCTGTTTCTTTTTCAATATTCTTGGATAGTTGTTCTATCATTTAATATATTGATGTTGTTCTTTTACTTGATTTAATTTTCCCTTAATTTTAGCGCCCGTGCGGTGTAAATGGCGCCGAACTGTGTGTGTGTGGCAATTTTAGAAAATTGCAAAAAGTCCAAATAATAAATATAAATATAATAAATCACTTCACAATTTAGGAGGCGGGTATGGGTACCGCTGCGCCCGGAACAATTTATTGGATAACCAATACCTCTGCCATAGGTCACCCAAAATAGTTCGTTATGTTTGATGACTAAGCAGGGGTGCCCAGGTTCATGCGATGAGATATGGCCGGGTCTTGGCGGCGGATGTATCTGCCCACCAGCTGCATGGCAGGCCGGATCGGGAGATAATGGTTGAGAGAGACCTTGGGACCTCTCAATCAGAATTCTTTTGGAGCATCGCTTTACACCGCAGTCGGAGGGATGGATTCGTACGTCCGTCTTTCCTGGAACCATTGACTCTGGGATTCCTATCCACCCTTTATTCCTTATCCTTCCCGGAACTTCCTCTCCTTCCTTCTTTTAAATGACCCTCCACACAACATCCCCAAAGATGACATAGGCCCTGCGGGAAAAGATTTTCCTCAGGGCCTTCTGTGTGGAGCTATTAAAAAAACGAACACCATGCGACTTTTATATAACATGATATTACATTTTCGGAACGATCTTGGGATCCCCAGCTACGGTTGAAAGGTTATCCACTACTTACCGGACACCCTCTGTGCATGTGGTTTCATGAAATGGCAACCGGAGAAATGTCGACAAATAATGCCTCTTGTGATGTATTTGAGAAATTATTTGTCTCAAACAAAGCTGAAAAGTTTCGTCTTCCACTAATTGCGCATTAAAGTCGTATTGTATACGAAGAAAGGCTCTGCTTATTTGAGATGGGTCCTTTGGTACAAAACACGACCTGAAATGAGATTAAATTCTATAATGATTCATCACTCAGCTGAAATGTCATAATCATGTATGTAAACGACGTCAATGCTTTACGATTTTAAATCAAAATCAATCAACCAATTATTTTTTTGAAATTAATGATTATTGTGATTTGCGTGCTAAAGGTTTTCATTCCTCCGTGGTCAAGGGATAAGGCTCTCGACTCGCAATCTAGGTCATACCGCGGCGTGCGCTAGATAATTTTATTTGAATAATTTGTATAATTTCACAAAAAAAAATTAATTTAAATTGTTCATTAAAAATAATACGCAGGATGTTCCAGAGTGGAAGTTGCTCTCAGTATCGCCCTGGTGCAAGACTGCGATTCAGAATTGAAACGTTGCTTAAAATGGTTTTAGCCATGTTTGGTGACCAGGTCTGAATAACCAGGCACTCCTCCCACCTTTCTCTTCCCCTCCCCACTACCTTTAGCCTCACAACAGACGGTTGAGAAGAGTTGAGACTCTTGTGCGGTATTCACATAAAAAACAGACTTCTTTTATGTTTTTCTTAGTAAAACTCCGCTCCGATCTACCCATGATCAGTCGAAATACAGCATCCCCTGAATTGGATAAATATTTAGGCTGAGGGAATTTAATTTGGGAGCGACAGGATAAGAAAGGCTGAGAAATTCCATTTTAAATCTGCATACTAAAGTATTGCCTTTGTTATTTTAACCGATTGTCAAATTTTTATGCTGTTCTCTCACCAGGTCTATCATATATTTTGTTGAGAATTTCATCCACTTTTATAAATATGCATGCAAACTTGTTGCTGTATTCGCTGATAATATATATTTTTTATAAAAAGCTGAAGAATCGATTGAAAATTTGAAAGAATTCTTTTTTGTTATATGTTAGAATTCTTTGTTTCGATCACTGACTATAAATATGAAACATATTCAATGATTGAAACAACCTCTTCCTTCGATAGATTAAAAGACCTATTGACCTATAACACGTATTTATGTACATTAAATAGTTGTTTGCTCTTTCCGGGATTTGAACCCGCGATCTCTGACCCCTAAGCATAACATCTGACTGCGCTGTATTCAAATATGTTTGTGACTAATGACATATTTCAGTTAAGCCTACAAATCAGAGCACTTTTGAAAAGTGATATAAAATCATGAAAATAAAGGTTAGATGAGGTTATATTTTTTGGTTAGTTTTTTACTTATTTTTAATGGCTTTGTGTCACTTTTCAAAGGTGTTCTGATTTGTCACGGAACCATTTTTTTATTGCTGTTTTTTAGGCTCGCTTATGACTGGACATGGCTCCGCTTATCCTTGGCGGAACTGCCAGACGTTTGCAGGCTCAGCTGCTTAGTAGCTGAAATTATAAACAAAAATTAAAGTCCTGACGTGCACGGTGAAGGAGGAAACCATCTGTTATCCTTAGAACGCCATGGGAGAGTGGTGGGCAACCTCCAATGCTATTTTTTTTTAAATTCACTATATTTTAATAATGGCCTTGAAAGCCAAAACAACGGTTACCATAATAAAAATATAAATAAATGTTAACATTATGAAATTTTATTTACTTTCAAATGTTCTAAGAATAAATTATATAATTTTGGCATACAAGTTTTCTGTTGTAGCTAACACATAGGAAGTATTGGTTAGGCATTACAATATGTTTATTTTGTTTTGTTCGAAAATTTAATTAAACATATTTATATCACACTCTTTGGATTTAACAGAGACACCTAAATGGATTGTTTTTAAAAATAGTACATAAATAAGTGAAACTAACTGTCTGTTGTTTTGGAAAATTTTGTTGTTTTTTTATCATTGTGAAAACTAACTAGTTGTGTATGGTTGACAACTAACTATGTGTGCAATTTCAAAGTCACGACAGGATTGTACTGATCTGAATTTTAAGCGGATAAGATTACGGAGATTAACATTACAAAACAAGGTTGGTGGATCTGTTTTTTTCCCTTGAGATTAAGTAGTAATACATTGTCCGCGATATATAATCATATCTTTGGGTATTAAGCCCAGAGGGTCTGGGATTATTTACACACCTCAGGCTCGCATATTTTAGTATTGTGGATATACATTTTCAATAATGTGGTGAAAGACTCATCTAGTGAACTGTAACCCAATGGACACACCACATATTTAATTAAACTCGGATTTACATACGCAAGTGTCTCTGAATATTGCCTAAATCTGCTTGTAACTTTGTTCTTGAATAATGTATGCGTTGACTATTTTTAGAAATTTTCTCTTGATTTCGGAACACCCTACTGAAATGATTCTTCGGAAGAATAATAGAACACTCGTGCGAAACAAGGGTATCTTACAAAACTCATTTTATTTACAAACAGGAGTAGTTAAGGAATTAAAACAAAAATACAGAAAGTTTTCTTTTGGCAACCTCCATTCAGCAGAATGACATGTAGGCTTTCTGAGATATTTTGATAATAAAATTCCTACTTTGGATTTGATTTACTCTAAAAGGAAAGCTCAAATCAAAAAAGTTACCACAAAATCGAGTCCAAACTCACCATCTTCACCAGTTTCGCTTATTCCACTAATTTCCAGTCACCATTTATAATAAACTTACTTTCAGGAACTTAATAATAATAACAATTGGATCAGTTGAATTACGACATTTTGTGAAAAATCATCTCAAGGGAGCTTTACTTTTTTTTAATGTTTATTATATACATATTTATTGTTTCTTACGAGCACCACAACTATATTTATTGTGTTTATACTTAAATTCCGTAATCAATTGTAAAACTTACATTTAGAAGCCCACTAGGGCGTAAATAAATGACGGCCGGCGTAGTGCAGCGGTAAGGCTCTTGACCCGCACACCGAAGTTCACGGGATCGAATCCCGACGTGGCAAATAAATTTTATTTGATTAATTTGTGTTATTTCACAAATTTATTCATTTAAAATAATATATAGTATATTTGCGACACATTTCAGAGTAGAATATACTCTCAGTATCGCCCTGGTGTAAGACCACCATTCAGAATTGAAACGTTGCTTGAAATGGCATTTGACGTGTTTGGTGACCAGATCTGAATAGCCAGGTACTTCCCCACCTTTCTCTTTCCTATCCCTTCCCGTCCCCACTACCTTCAGCCTCACAACATACCCCAATTGGGGATGCCATAGTCTCACTGGCTTCAGACAGAAGCAGTTGAGACTCTTGTGCGGTATTCATATAAAAAATAATAATAATTAATAAATAAATAATAATAAGAAAGAACAGCGACACTCGAGGATTCAAGTATTTTTATTGTCCATAAATATTATCACAAATTTATTGTTTGTATTGTTTCTGACTTTAAACATTTTATTAATCGGTATGAACATTAACGTAGCAGTAAGAAAAATATAATGTATAAACGTAATTAAGACTTACATTAAAGTGTTCAAAAAATGTGAATCCACCAATTTTTAATATATACATTCCACATTCTGGATACATTCACATTACACAAGAACTAATCGGTTATGAAATTATATAATATTTATAAATAATAAATAGCTTAACTAGGATCACATATACTCACCAATATATTGTGCAGTTTTTTATGATTTAAAAAAATGTAAAATTACCAATGAATCCTAATCAATAAATACAAAATGATATTTTGGTCTTAACTGTAAAGAAAATATACACATGAATTAAGCAGGAAACGATGAGTTTTGGCATCTTGAAATTTTATGGTTTATCTGACAAGAATTTCTGGATCGTCTTTTTTTAACTCCCAACGCATTGTGTTTAAGAAGTCGTGAAATATTAAAATAGACGAGACGATATTTTGTTTGTTCTATATTTATCAATTATTCAAAAATAAAATTAAAAAAAAAAACAGGGTTTAAGCACTTCACAGGTATAATAATGTAATCATTTACGAAGATAAATACTAACAATTCTCAACGAAAACATGATATAGTTTTTTTTTTTTTTTTTTTTTTTTTTTTTTTTTTTTATTTCATATATTTTTTATTAGTAACAGATATTTGGGTTTTTTTTGGCTACCACACTAGGCTAAGCCCGTGTTGTGGTAGTCGTACATTTAATATTTTAACATTTCAAAAAATATTAAGAAATACTTAAAACTAAAGAGAAAAAAAAGACCATATTTTAAAGAAAAGTAAAAATGAAAATTCAAATTCAAATTTTGAAATACAAAAATTAATAATGAAAATTAAATGTTAAGAACTCAAGTGTTCTGTATAAATTAAAACATATAATTATATAAATCAAAATTAAAAACATATATAAATTTAGTGAAAAACTAAGAGAAAAAAATAACAACATTTTAAAGTAAAATAGAAATACAAATGGAAATTAAAATTTTGAAATGCAAAAATTAATAATTAAAATGTAGTGTTAGAACTCATGAATTCTTTAAAGTGCGTTCGTCCCCTTTCAAAAATCCAATGTTGTACACGTGTTATAAAAAGAGAATTAGAATTACTTGACTTTATGTCAGTACTCAGAGCATTATATATTTTAGGAGCGATGAACCAGAATTGTCGTTGAGCGAATGAGGTGTTAGTTTTTGGGACCACGCAACCCAGGTTTGATGAAAAGCGGGTGTGTGCTTGATGTTGTGGAGCAATTAATAGATTATTTTTTCGTATATAACAAATGCTTGTTTTAGTAAATAAAAATGTGACGGTTACAACTGGGATTCGAACCCAGGTCTTTGAGTCTTACCAGGACCGGCATTCTACCAACTGAGCTCTTGCCACTTTATTACATTCCGTCATTTTTATCAATCTCATACTTCCATTTTTTAATTACGAACATTATCTTCAATTACTTCCTACATTTTGACCTGCCATCTTTTTTGGAGTGACTTCAAAGTTCTACCAGAATATATTTACAATTTAAATGGTGTCTTTACCATTCCTATCCCATTTTATTTACTTTGAACAGCTATTGAGTTACAACTCATAATACATTATAATTGTAGATTTCTTTCGATTTCCTGTTTAATATATTTTAAGTAGTACAATTAATAAACCCTAAAATTGATTGAAAAATGTGCCAACTTGTTGCGCGGATTGTTGATCACGGAGTTGCATTTTCGATACTATATATTTCTGATATGGCTTACATATTCCATTCAATCTTAGATATCTATTCAAATGCTTGTTAGACACAGAAAATAAAAATGTGACGGTTGCAACTGGGATTCGAACCCAGGTCTTTGAGTCTTACCAGGACCGGCATTCTACCAACTGAGCTCTTGCCACTTTATTACATTCCGTCATTTTTATCAATCTCATACTTCCATTTTTTAATTACGAACATTATCTTCAATTACTTCCTACATTTTGACCTGCCATCTTTTTTGGAGTGACTTCAAAGTTCTACCAGAATATATTTACAATTTAAATGGTGTCTTTACCATTCCTATCCCATTTTATTTACTTTGAACAGCTATTGAGTTACAACTCATAATACATTATAATTGTAGATTTCTTTCGATTTCCTGTTTAATATATTTTAAGTAGTACAATTAATAAACCCTAAAATTGATTGAAAAATGTGCCAACTTGTTGCGCGGATTGTTGATCACGGAGTTGCATTTTCGATACTATATATTTCTGATATGGCTTACATATTCCATTCAATCTTAGATATTGTTTTACTTTTACAAATAATTTTGTCGGTAGTAGGGATGAAGGACCGTTAACATCGAGGTAAAAAAACATTTTTTCTTCATAATTCAGTAAAATGAAATTTTGTATGTAAAAATTCAAAACTCGGCAGAGCCGGTGTTATAGTAAAACCAGCTATCTTTATATACAAAAATCTCGCGTCACGATATTTTTTCGAGATAAACTCCGAAACTACTTAACCGATTTGATGAAATTTGGCTTTCCGTATGTAATTTGGCCCAACTTGATAGATGGAATAGTTTTTATCTCGATTATTGACCTCAATATTTATTATTGCTAATTGAATGTTTATTAAATGTTTGTTATAAGACAATGCTTTGTAATTATTTGTAAGTTTCATAAGTTTTTAACAGATGGCGGTGTGAGTTAATTTCCCGACACAACACTTGGTAAACATCCAGTAGAGTGCGCTGTGTTTCGTTAGCCACAGCAACATGTGGCCGGGTCAGCTATCATATTATAAATAACGTATAACAACAACGATGATATCAAAACTGTATCAACATTACATTTTTCTTAAGATTTAGTGACTTCGCTTAGGAGAATTTTCGAAAACTTATGGATTCCTTCAGTATTCGTCATCAGATGTTTGAAGGTAAGTTTATCAACATTGAATATTTCTTCGTAAACCATCAAGTAATGATTATACAATCATTTCAAGGGGGTTTCACCGATGAATGCTGGATTGTCTTCTCCCATGAGGGTTCCCAGGGTGGCTACGTGGTCTAGTGGTTGCATACTTGTCTCTGCGGGTCCCCAGTCCTCAGTTTCGCGTATTAAATCTTTTCCTCTCTGCAAGTAAAAGAAAAACAAAAATTTAGAATCCGAACTTTTTTTAAGCACCTTATCATATTTAAATGGTGTTAATTTTCAATATCTTCTTTTTTCAAACTACCAACTTTGTGGCATCAAGTAATTGTACCTTTGACTGTTTTTACGGAATGGATCCCTTAAACATTTGCTATCGACCAAATTAACTTCATGATCGGGTTGTTTGGATTTGGATTGATTCGTGTCTGAATCAATCAATCCTTAATTTCTGAATAAAACTAATATTTATCTTAAGTAGAAAACAAAGGGTTAAAATAAATAACTTTGAATCCTTTAACATTGATGCAACGTCCGGCGTTCCCCAAGGAGCCTGTTTGGCCCCACTTCTTTTTAACCTTTTTATTAATGATATCACTAAAGTTTTTTCTCACACACGTTTCTGGCTATTTGCTGATGGTAATAAGATTCTTAAGATTATTAAATCCCACCTTGACTGTTTACTATTTCAACTTGATATTGATTCATTTAACGATTGGTGCAAAATTAACTCCGTGTAACTTAATGTTGATCAATGCAAAATTTTGACCTTTAATAGAACCAAAAAACCTATTCAGTATGATTATAAACTAAATAGTATTTGTATATCTACTGTCACGTGTATCAGGGACCTTGGGGTCACTCTAGACTGCAAACTTTCTTTCCGTGATCACATTAATAATATCGTAATCAATTTAACTGCTCGGCTTCATTCATAGAATTACCTCTGACGTCAAACATATAAGTACACTTAAAACTCTTTACTGTTCGATAGTTTGTCCCCACCTTGAGTATGCTAGTGTCATTTGGTCTCCTTTCTATGCTGTCCACATTTATCACATCGAATCCGTACAACATCGTTTCCTAAGAGGAATTGCTTGGAGGTTGGGTCTTGAAAGAGGCAAGTACTCATATGATGAAAATGAACACATTTTAAACGTTTCTTCTTTAAAAAAACGTAGAAAGGACTCTGATCTAATTTGCATATTTAAAATTATCAACAGTATTACTGATACACGTGATTTGTTACAACTCATTCAGTTCAACATCCCTTCCCGTAGACTCCAAAATAATGAATTGCTGTGTCATAATCAACATTCTACTAATTATGGATACCATACTCCCTTATCCATAATTTCGAGACTTGTCAAACGCAAGTCAAACAATTATTTTTTTGGTGTAAAACAAAATGACTTTCGGAAGTCGATACGCAATATTTAAATGCTTCTCCATGCTTTGACTTGTAGTGTCTTCTATATGTATTTTTTTACAATTTATATTGTCATTGCAATTCATTTATATGTGCTCTCCCTTCACTGTCATCTCTGTTTTTTTTATTCGTGTTTTTATTATGTTTTTAATAAATTGTTGTCCGCAAATTAATAAATAAACAAATAAAGTTTCTGAAACTATTCCAATAAGTAGAGGTGATACATAATTCAGTATTTAAATGTCAAAGTAAAATGAATACATTTCCAGAATTGATGAGAATATTTTATATCTTTCCCAAAGTTAAAATGCTGAGATAATAGTGAAGTTATCCAATGATTAAATCAAATTATATAAAATAATGAAATAATTTTACTTTGTATAAACCACTTATTTGATGTGCAAATCCGACCGGTTTCGGAACAAACGTTCCTTCGTCAGGGAAAGCTTATACTAATTTATACAAAGCTTATACAAGCTTTCCCTAACGAAGGAACGTTTGTTCCGAAACCGGTCGGATTTGCACATCAAATAAGTGGTTTATACAAAGTAAAATTATTTCATTATTCTATAATGGATAACCACAAAGTAATAGCTACATTCAAAAATACAAATTATATAAATTACGTTATAAGTTTTAAGTAATGCACAGTAAACAATTATACTTTTATGTACGACGCTGTTTCTTACATGTATTTATCGTAGGTTATTTACTATCTGGATATCATAATTGCTCACAGTACACTTGCATTTGTTGAAAGGATGAATAAGAGGTTTTTTATTGTGTGCATTCTTTACTTTTATGGAATGAACTGAATTGAAAATTACACTCTGTGGAATGACACTGCATACCTAAATACCGGAATGAATGTTGAAAGAATTTAATTACGATCTATGTCCATAATCTAATGATCTAGTAAAAATTCTTAAATATTCGCAGATGATTCATTGGTATACACGGATTATAGGTATCTGGAGATAACCTACAAGGCCGTCTGAGATCATACGATGTACATCTTGTATACCTACTTCAAGATTAATTTTAATAACACATAAAATTAGAACGCAATTGATTAATCTAATGTGTTTACATAAAATAATTTACGGTCATTTTGATACTACATTTCTTAGCAATATTGATTAACTGTTCCCAGTTCCTTTTGATTAAGACGCCATAGCATAATCTCGGATAATAATAATATATCTAATAATAATCTAAATAATTTCGGACATTTTAGCCCTCTCACCCAAATGTGTCGACTATATAATAAGATAGAGTGTGCTGAAGTAGACATTTTCGTCGATAATTTAAACTGGTTCTGAAAAAATATTTTGCTTTGAAGACGCCCGTAGCAGGGTAAAACTGATTATTTTTTTGTATTTCTTGGGCATTAACTATGTAACACTTGTTACTTGACATTTTTGTTTTGAAGAGTTTTTTATTTTCAATGCATATTTGTTACTTTAATTTTCAATTTTTTGCAACCGGTTTCGACACATCCGTGTCATTCACGAGCAAACTTAAAACTTTAACCTTAGTTTTAAGTTTTCTCGTGAATGACACGGATGTGTCGACCGGTCGCAAAAAATTAAAAATTAAAGTAACAAATGTACATTGAACATTAAAACTCTTCAAAACAATAAATAAAACAGATTAATTTTTTTTTTTCGTTACCAACATTATATATATATATATTTTGCATAAATTATTATATCATAAAATGGGGGGGCCTCAGCACGGGTAAACAATCCAGTGAAGCAAACCTTATTATTGTACTATGTAATATTGTAAAATAATGTATCAACAATAAAAAAAATTAAATCATGATAACATTGGAGGACCCACCACTTACCCGCCCTGGTATAGGTAACAGATGGTTACCCCTTCAAGGCTCCTGCAAGGACTCTAATTTTTTGGTAAAAACGACTCTACATTTGATAATAAAACTAAACCTCCAATGTCCCTGCATACGTTGTTAGTAAGCAGTATGCAAGTGCTTAGCGGGAAATACAGATACAATATGAGTTAGTATGACAAAATATAGACAAGACAATTGGACAGGTTGGTGAAAGTCCTCGAGGTGGAAAGCGCTGGATGATTGTATCCAGCATATCCTACAAGTACCTGTTTGGAAGGAAGACACAGTAGATAAGTAATAAGGGCATGGCAAACGGTTGGGAGTCCTCTACAATCGATTGGCAGTCCCAGCAAGAATGCGCATGACGTTCGGTCTAGTCGTGAACCACACTCAGCTTCCGCGCCCCTTAGCCGGTTCCTCGGTGATGCCTCAAAGAAGAGTAAATGGGAGATTGGGGGGAAATACCTGACGACCCTAAGGAATTCAGCGTCGAGTAGCCGGAAGCAAGGCGAAGGAGATAATGATAACAATAAAATTCAATTCAAGATAGATAGAATAATAAGTTGAAAAACGTAAGCGCATTTTTTATTCTGTTTCGTTTTAACTTCTTTACCGCCAACACTAAATTCCGACTAAATGCTTCAGCTGATTCTATTTTCGTAATAATTACTCGTTTTTTATACATATAGGTATTTTTATCTGTAAGGACACGTCGCACCTAAAAGGTTAACCACTTAAAACATTCCGAATTTTTAATGAATTAGGTTTTTAAGTTTCGAATATTGCGCAGATCAAATTTATTATTAGGAATATCTTTGGCCCCCTTTACCGCGGACCAATTTTTAATTCAATTTATTTTCCCGTTTAAAAGTTAGGGAATCTTTGCCCGACCAGATTAATATCTTAAGATGTCGAAATGGCTTTCCTAAATTCGGATTATTTCTTCGAAAGCCATATCGAACTTTTAATTTTATCATCTTAAGGAGCAACAAAATTCGTGACTCGAAATTTTATTCAAAAAGAAAATTATTGAAGCCTCTGACCAATATTATTTAATGAAGGCACTTAATTGAAAAGCCGTAGAATATTTAATTACCTTTTTTAATATGAATATCGAATAAAATATTATATTTATGCATTACTCTTTCAGTGCAAAACGTAAAAACATGAAACGTTCTTTGGTAAAATTATTATTATTAAAAAAACTGAATACCAACAAAAACATGATCTACCAAAATCGTTGCTATTCAACTCTGTGAATTTATTATCTGGTAGTGCTAAATTTTGTCTTAAAATTGCAAATCAGCATTCGCCTCAATCTGAATATAATAGAGTAGTGGTTCATGTTCATAATACTCGTACAAGACTTACTGCAAACGATGGACTTGTATATCCCAGATAAGTATATAAATAAGGTCAAAGAACTCTAACAGGCCTTGTTCCAATAATTTACAACATGTTACCCAACTCGATAAAAAACTGTGAATTGAGTTTCAGAAGGAAATGTACGCTAAAAAATGGTTAAGTGAAAGAACTTTTTTGTTTTAATGTTTTTCCTTTGTTTTTTTTCCTTTTTCTTTCATTTTCTCTGTTAATTTCTTAGAAATTTTATTAACAACATTTTTTCCAAAAATTTATGTTTTTATCTATGTATATAATGTAATAATATGTATATTTTATGTACCTGTCTCAATTTTAAAAAAAAGTAAATGTCAAAAAAACCCGTTGACAAAACTGATATCAAACAGTTTAACGGGACTTAATTGAAAAACGTAAATAAATAATTAAGGAATTTATTATAATTCACACTTAATCTATAATAGGCACGTCCCGAATGCATAGTTAGGTTTGTTGACCTTTTAGGGTTTTTACCTAAGAGAAGAAGGAAATCCTAATCCGCAACCACCCCTCTTCAAAATTGCCATAAACCAAAACATTGTCAAACTATAGTCAAACTGGGGTATTGGACTTGATGAATGAATTGTGCTGAGGCGATCAACTTACAAAAACAGATGTTGATTTTTTTATATTTCCGGATTTTACTTATGTTTGCATTGAGAATCTTTTAAATAATTTGTTAGCGGTTATCAGGTTGCTATTAGGAAATGGTAGTAAGAAGCTGTGTGTTCTATGTATGTCGTAGAAACGTATTTAAACGTACGTAAACGTGCCCATATGAATAAGAAAACAAGATTGTAATATGTGAATTGTTACAATAATGTATTGTGTGAAGTCCGTCGGATTTCACTTCTCTCCATAAGATCAGGAAAAGTAAAAAATGGCAATTCGAAATTATGAATATTTATGCTAAGTATTACAGCCTTACTTATAAAAAACACTTCCCAACCGTTGAACGGTGTTATATAAAGTCTGTACGTTTTCAATTTCGAATTATTTTGATAAGTAATTTCTTTAACTTATGCGATAGAACTAGCAACGTTGCATTTTGGTAGTATGACGTGCGCGAATCCGCCAAACACTTCAGTTTCCTGGGAAAATGACAGTTTTGATTTGTGATATTTGATGCACGGTTCGTATTATATTCATAATTCCTATTCTAACGACCAATTCACCATTATATTAGTATATTTCAGTTTATTTACTATTATTGCAGTATTTTTCGTCAGTTTTAATCCATTAATAATGTCATGTTGTGAATTTAGTTTTGTTTTCAGAAGAAGCCTGGTTATTTCTGGAACATTATTTTTTAATGGGCTTTTAAAACTTCAGTGAAAGTGGTGTTTTTAGCAATACAAATGCCTTATTTTAATTAGATAAATACAAATTCGAGAAATCAACGTATATATTGGGCAACCATAAATCAAAAATGTGAGGTTTTTTTGGTTATTCTCGGGAAGTAAAAATTGAAGATACAGTTTTGTCGCAAATTCCCTTCGTTTTATAATTTAGAATTTTTCGAAATATTTCGACGTTTTAATAAAAAATGTTTGTGGTCAGCCTTTTTATGCATTAAATTAAAATATTGCAATTTTTAAATAGTAAAGAGTATATTTCAAATAAGTAAATCTAAAAGGTATTTTATCTTGTTTCTAAAATTGTATTTGTGGTATGGTGTATTAATTATACGTGTATACCAAATCTTTCCATGAAATATTTCTTGTCTGATGTTTATCAAGTGCATAAAATATTCACGGCGTTTTTTAGAAAAGCTGCTAGTAATTAGACTCAGAAAATAACTGTGCATTGTGACATTTTATCAGAATTCATCAAGTGCATAAAATATTTACGATGATGTTTATCAAGTGCATAAAATATTCACGGCGTTTTTTTAGTCAAGCTGCTAGTATTTAGACCCATAAAATAACTGTGCATTATGACATTTTATCAGTATTCAAACAACTAAAAAAAAGGTATAAAAACTTTTATTATGCCACCGTGATATATTTTGACTTATGCATTTAGAGGCGATCAAATGCAAGGCGAGAATGCAACCCACAAACCTTAAAAATTTGCGAATTCTTGAAAAATATGGCCAGTAAGAACGTAGGTTTTGTGTGTTATATCTATAAAATAATACAAAGGTAAGTTCATTTTCAATGTTTTTAAGCAGAGCAGAAAGTCAAAAGCTCAATCGGTCCTTAAAAAAGAAACCGGAGGTGAATTAATATGGTGTGCTATTAGAAGAATCAAAACAAGAAAGACATAAAAGTAATGGGTCGTGCTCTATTTCTGGGAATCCACCGTTTCTCGTCTAGTTTCACGGTGAAATGGCATAGGTACATCTCTACAGACTTTTGGTCTTAGTTTGGTACTCGTATAATTCCAGTATTTTTCTCATGAAGTTGTAACGTCGAATAAGACAGGCAGGATAGATTGGTTTTTATCATATTAAAATGGAATATTCCAACTACAGTACATTTTAGTCGCAATTACATATAACAATTTACAAGTTCTTTATATCAGCAATTTGATAGGTGACTCTTCAAAAATAGTTTTATAGCATTTGAAGAACAGTCGCCCGCATATAAATGGTTTGCAATTTAATTTAAGAGCACCACTCCCATCGTCATGATATGCTTTGCCAAGACATCGGTTCTGCCGTATGCGGTACTCTGAACAGATCATGGTATCGTCACCGGTGGTACTGGTCTGATACACATAAATCATAGCTTCCCAAAAGGAATGGGCTGTCGACAGAATTGTTCCAAATTTTGAAAGAAACAATAACTAAAATTGCTTTCCACCTAGTTTCCAGACTCATAGAATCAGTTTCCTCAAGTAAGTGAATATGGTGCGTGAACCTTGGATTCGTTCTATATAAGACATACCTGAAGAATTTCTTCTTAATTGGAATTAATCGAATTAATAAATGTTCTTCCGGTGGTGAGGAGCCCAAATATTGATCGCGTACTCCAGCTTGCTGCTCGATATATCATCGAACAATGCCACCCTCCCGACGTTTCACCCTTTATTTTATAATTGTAATCTATAGTATTTTGAGAACCAGTAAAGGGCATAGTAACACATTTTTTGTTGAAATCTAATCTGTTTGCCAACAACCATTCAAATATTGATGAAGACAAGAAAAAAGTTTTACAAAAATACTCACGATTCCCGTTCTGAAATATGTCCAAAAGAATCCGATGATCATTGGCACCAGGGTGGAGAGTCCAATGAGCCACCCTAGCGCGTCGGCCCATCCTGGAAACTCCACACCTCCCACGCTGGCTGGCTTCCAAGTGGCCATTATGAAGATGAAGACAAACTGGAATTAAAAATATTAAGGATAAATGAACAATCACAACGGAAATTACTAGCATACGACTAAGGCATTAAAAGAATCCCTACCACCATTAAGTACCACTTGCCGACCTTGTCCGAAAGCGATTAATCTTTACTTTGAATCGGCTTATATTTTGAATATCAAAAATTACGCTTTGGATAAATTGAAGCTTTTCTTATTGTATTGCTAAAGAAGAATCGAAATACAATTGTGAGTTAATTTATAAAAAATATAAGTTTTTTTTATTTTAAATACATACATTTCAGTTGTAACAGATTTAAGAGAGTTCTTAAAGCCAACAACAAGTGTATTTTTAGCAAACTACCAAAGATATTTGTATTCCATTATCTTTGCAAACTACCCAACTCAATAGACCGGAAAATCGTTCCACAGCCGAGATGTTGAACTAAAGAACGAGTAGTAGAAACGACCCGTTCTCATTCTCACCATACCAGTGTACATGCGTTGGGCGCGTGTTTGGCAGACTATGAAGCGGTGCCGAGGGGATCGATGACGCTAGTTCCACGGAGCATCTTCTATTGAAATACCGGTAGAACAAGGACAGCTTTCGCACTTGACGCCTATGCTCTAAAGATTGTAACCAGTTTGAAAGATTGGAGAATCTTTCAAATGGACCCGTTTCTGCACAGAATCGAGAGTTTTTTTTTCAGATATTTAGGAACCAGTAGTGGCTGCCAAATCCAACCATGGAGCGCACTCATAATAATAGTAAACAACTGCTAACGCACATGTTAGCAGTTGTTTATTAAAGCATCTGCTTGATCTTTTACATCACATTTTGGTTAATAATATAATATAATATTTTTTTTAAAGCCTTACCACACTGACGACGGGTGAAATGATGGTCCACGTTACCCACCAGTAGCTCCAGAAGAAGATGTTCAGCTTCATTCCCATAAACTCCAGGTCAGACAGCGCCCTCCTGGCTCCGTAGCACCACGCCACTGTGGCACACTAAAAACCACAACTACCACCTTAGTATTGGTCGCCTAGCGGTTTTGCAAATATATTAGCTTCCTCAAGAAAGAAAATTTTCATCAGTTGATAATAAAAATTTGGTTGAAATGTGGTAATGTGATAGTAATTTTAATTAAATGAAAACAAATTATCAACCTGTTTCGGAATCAATGGTTTCTTAGTCAGGATAAAATGAAAAAAAGAAGAAACCATTGGTTAATTTGATAATTTGTACTGAGACCATACAGTATTAAGAGGGCATTACCAGAGAAAACCAGAAATATGTCATTTTCAAATCAGATTTTAGACGTATTGACTCTTTTCCACAAAAAATTGTAAATGAATTTCGAAAGATTGTTCTTTTATCTAGCATTCGCATGTGATAAATTTTGAGAAAATTATTAAATTTTTAGTATAATAAGGTTATTCCATACGTCGTTGGCAGATTTGTTAAATTTTCAAAAAAGATTTTGTATTATACCACACCCATTTCAAATAATATAATCATGCAGTAAAATAAATCAATACATTATCTAGCAAACGCATGTTTTAGAATTTTAATTTTAGTTTCAATAAAATCATTAAAAATATGTACGTACATGTGTTTCTTGACGAAAATTGGTCCATTTGTGTATTTATTTGCGCACTTACACACTAATATATTTCAGATTTTTTTAACATTCTTATTAAATTTAGACATTATTGAAAAATGACAAATACTTATAATCAAAAAATAACTACAAAAAGTACATTATTTTAATAGTTTTATCATCACGCCTTTCAGCATTTTTGGATGAAGGTATAAATTAAAGCTAATTTGAATTGAAATAAATTCGATATTGAGTTAAAATTTTAAAAGCTGGTACGGAGAATAATTAATCTTTCTCATTGTAACCGCCCTGCACGATCGTAAGAACAACTTTCGACGAAATGTGGATTTTCGTCCGCTGGCTGGTTAAACGTTAACAAAAATATTAATTTTTTAATGTATTAAGAGAGAAAAAATAGCCTTGTGTATGCCATCGATTTTTGACAGCCCATATCTTCATTAATCCCTCAGGCCTCGGGCATATTCGTTCAGAGGGTCGGTATATTTCTGCTTTGCAATGAAATCCAAATAAAAAAACTTCTGAATGTGTATTAATATTAATAATGAATTATTAAAACTGTTTTTGAGAGATGATGAAATACGCTTTCAAATATTTAGAAAAATATTTAATTTTTGATATACAAAATTATGAATGCAAAAAATAAGTTTTAAAAATGGCTCATCTTACATTTTTTGTAACTAAACTTACTGATAATGAAAAAAACTTTACTATGAAGTTTACTGTAACCTCACTATTTTATCGTTTCGTAAAAAAATAATTATTCAAAAATTCACGAAATTTCGTTGTTTTTCTTTTCAAATTGCCGTCGGGTCCTTTGGTTTCACAGAGGTTTAAATCTTTATTATTCAATGACGAACTTCTAGATTTTAATATAAATCTTGGTGTTTTTTCTTTCTAACACTGTTTGGATCATATTTCTCACCATGACAGTAAGGGAGACAGCGATTTCTGTGAGACAATATGACCAAATGCGAACAATTTAGCTTGAAGGGTTAATGAGCAACCATTTTCAATTCTGGAGCAACACAAATTCAATTAGATGTAAAGTGTCTGATGAGTACAAGAGAATTCACTAAGAAATGCATCCAATTAAACCAGACGAATATGAACAAAAAATCCCATTAGTTCTATAAGAACCGGCTTCGCGGCATTTTTCATGCACAACTAAATTTTAATTTCAGACCAAATACTAAACCAAACAGAATAATTTTAATAATTACAATGAACTCACATAAAATTCCAAACTTGCCTCTCAAATCACGAAAAATCGAACTCTTTCATAAATTAAAATGCAAATAAATAAAATGACTCACATCCATTCAAGATAGTTTTGATACATAAAAAGTATCCATTCCGATCGAGTATTTTGGCCTCAAATCCAAAAATAAGTGTTGTGCGAAAATATCTACTCTCCAACCAATGTGGCCTGAGGAAGTCAAAAGGTTGGACACATAAGGCATTAGTTTTAAAACATCGTTTTGACAATATAGAAATGAAAAATAAAACCTTTCAAAATCCTACCAATCCGGATAGAAAATTAAGTATGAGGACGAATGTAGAACGAACGAACCTCAGCAACTCCGATGAGAAGGATGGCCCATGAAGCGGTGTTCCACTCCAGGAGGGTAAAGAGGTACACTCCTCCACTGAAGCACATGGGTAGACCAAGGATAAAAGCGCAGATACACGTCCCCATGGTTACCTGAAAATATAAACAAATTTATTTTTAAATGGGTCACCTAAGTGTTTTTTTGAAGTAAAACTTCATTACGCACGCTTGACTTGGGGAGTAAGCTGGTGAATGCGTGACGAGAGCATTACGAAAAGCGAGGCAAACGGTAGTTGAGAGGGAGATATAAGTTAGTGAAGATAGAAATAGAGAGAGTAACGTTTCGTATATTACTGTAGGGGCAAGAGAGAGAGGTGCGAGCATACATTTTCTTTCTCTCTTTCTCTCATAGCCAGTTACGTTTCGTATATCAAAGACACAGTGCAGGCCTATTGTCTGTAATTGTCTGTAGGAGCAAGAGAGAGAAGTGCGCGCGAACATTTTCTTTCTCTCTTCCTATCATATAGATGGAGATAAAAATGGTTTACTTCAGTCGTGTGGTCTAAAGCACACTCGTTTTCAGCCCAATATTTTCTTTTTGTTATTTCCGAACTGCTCTTAACCAGTAGGCAGTAAGACTTTGGCGTCCTCTAATGGAATTATATTATGCTGAAGGTAAAGGGGAGGGGAAGTATGGGGAAATATGGGGAAGTACCTGGCCATTGAAATCTAGTCACCAAACTTGGCCAGATCCATTTCTAGCAACTTTTTTTTCTTAAAGGTGCTATTTCACCAGGGCGATACTGAAAGCCGCAAATTAGTGTTAAGGAACAAACTTTACTTAGTTTTTGGTGATTTCTGACATTATTTGCTGTAAAAAATTAAAATGAATGGTTTTGTCTCCCGTGACTGAATTATTTTGGTTAGGTATTTAAAAAAAAAAAAAAAAAACGAATGAAATATTTTCTTTCTGTCACTGGTCAGTCAACCAAGTAACCGCCCGACACCATCTATCTGGTGAATATTTAAAAATATTATCAATGTTTAAACTATATATTTAATTGCTTACAGATTGATCTAATGATGAAATTATAATGTAGATAAGTTTTAAGATTTTCAAGGCCAAAAGCATTTTCGTTATTTTTTTTGGGGGTGTTATGCCGTGTTGAGCTACCTCCTTCTTTAGCCAACGTTTCGGACATCGTTGCAGTGTCCATCATCAGGGCATCTACCGGATCGATCACATCTACCGGATCTGCCGGATCTGCCCTGATGATGGACACTGCAACGATGTCCGAAACGTTGGCTAAAGAAGGAGGTAGCGCAACACGGCATAACACCCCAAAAACAAATAACGAAAAATTAAATGTAACTAACTGACTAAGTAACCATCACGTCGTTTCCCGCAGGGGTAGGCAGAGAGGACGGACCGCCAAACAACTCGGTCTTGGTACACACTCCTTGCCTCGTTCACATTCATACAACGTCTCATACATGCTTTTCTATTATTCTGACTCTTGAAATGGCCCGACTCGAGTATCTGATTCACTTAGTCGTGCCATGTCTTTCTTGGGCGTGCTCGACTTCTTCTACCATTCGCATTTGCGTCATATATTCTCCTTACACTCCTTTCCTCGTCATTCGTTCTACATGCCCAAACTATCGGAGCGTCCCTTTCTTAATCTTACACATTCTCTGCGGATCTCCACGTTTCTCACACGATCGTACATGGTTTTACCACACATTCGCCTCAGGGATCTCATTTCTACAGCATTCCGTCTACTTTCATCCTTCCTCTGCCAGTTCCATGCCTCAGTGCCATACATCAGGGTAGGTACCAATAGATACTCCATTATGGACGGCTAGCTTCGCTGCTTTGGACAGTTTTTGTTGGTGCCAACGGCGTTCAATCCTCCATTAATAGAGTTACCTGCATTCACCCTTCTTTCAATATCTCTATCAGACTTCTCATCTCTCGTAACATATTATTTGGGAAATTAAATGCAAACAATTAAAATTTCTACTAATCCAATCAAAAAAACCGGCGTCAGAAATAAAATCTTGAGACGAGAACAGTGTTTATTTTAGCACATTATTCCTGGAACACGAAACCATAATATTTTATTTTCGGCTTTTCAGATTTATTTTGTGGATTAATAACAACTTTGCCAATTTTATATTTGAAGTTTCCTGCAATTCATTCGCTCTGTCTGGTAAATAAGCAAGTTCGACTTGAAATCTTCTTGGTATCCTCTACCTGTATATTTCATTGAAACTTAGAAAAAAAAACAAAAAGATTGATATGAAAATATGTTCATTGCTTTTAAGCCTGAAGATGGATTCCAGTTACGGTAAAATTGGAAAAATAATGTTGATGATTTTGAAGCAAGATTTTTTTTTGCTTCTACTGTCCTTCGGGGCCTATGTCATCTTTGAAGATGCTATATGGAGGATCTTTTTGAGGAGAGGAAGAAGTGAACACGGGTCTTTAAGAAACCCATGTTGTAGGAAGGAGGAAACACAGAAGCCAGCAAATCATTCCACAGCCAAGCTGTATTTTCAAGGAAAGGAAGGAGAGAAAGTTCTGGGAAGGAAAAAGGATAAGGGGTAGGAATCTGGGTCAGTATGTACAGCAATGACGGACACATGAATCTATCCCTCCAACAAGAGAAAAAGCAGTTGGAATAGTCAAAGGGTTTTTCTAAATGGACCTCTCCCGATCCGGCCCATCACGCAGCTGGTGAGAAAGAGCATCCGCTGCCAAGACCTGAACACACCTCACCCATGCACCCCTGCTAAGTCGCCAAACATATCGAACCACTTGGGGTGACCTATGGCAGAGATGTTGGTTATCGGTATATACAGATGGGTAACTCAACTTTGGCATTAATCTTCTTATAAATATAAATGTAAAACCCATGCAATGTCCAGTGTTTTGAATATAAAGTCCTCCACGTGCAAATTCGTACCTTCCCCAAGCATAAACTTTCTAATAAAGTGTGTTTTATCGGAAGTGTCCTGCAGGTAAGTATGTTTCTGTATCTATTTGAAAATAATAATATTGGATAGAGCCTAGGATTTATAATAAACTGTAAAGCGCCCTTGAGGTGATTTTTCACAAAAACGGCGCTCTATTATTACGCACCAGATTTAAATGTTCGGGTTAAATTTCCCCCCCAAAAAAAAAAAAAAAAAAAAAAAAAGAAGGAAAAACTAAACCCTTTTATACACTTCCCCAAATGATCATCTAGTGAATCCATGTTATGCAATTGCACTATATAAGTATTATAAATACAAAACAATACAAGAACAACATGTCAACCTACTAGAGACCAAATGGTCAAATGACCAAATTATCCGATTATTATTATTATTATTATTACCCGTCTCCCAAATCCTCATATCAGCGTATAATACAAAAAATCGACTGTAAATAAATTCATATAATGAATAACTTATTACTTTGTATAAAACCACTATATTTAAAACAATATATAGTGGTTTTATACAAAGTAATAAGTTATTCATTATATGAAAAATGATGCCACAAAATAAATTTGCGAAGTTTGAAGAAGTAAATAAATTCGTTTTACATCCATACCAACTTATTATTAAACGTATGTTTGCGCAAAAAAAATCACAATTTTATGATAATTATAATTTCGGTGACCAACTGTCGGGGAAACAACTCTCGGGGAATCAATTGTCGGGTCACCCATGTTACATTGTTTGCATAACGTTTTCGGTGTTTGACATTTACTTGACATTTATTTGCCGTGTTTGACAATATTTTGGTCTTTTCCCTTCGTGATTCTCTCCGTCCCTCCTCATGTAATCGCTGTTTATTCCGTGTTTATTGGACAACCACTATAGGTCAACTTTGTAAGCAGACAAAAAACTCATGTCGACCTTTCTCAATCCAATGAAGCAATAAAATCTTAACTCTCCAATAGCGAGAACCAACACCCGAACATAACCCCTTTGGGACTGAATTATTTCAATGAAACACATCAAAAGTGAAAAAAAATATTAGCAACGGATACAATGCAAAATAAAAATAATTATGAACGTAATACATTATAAAATCCGCAGTCTTTTTCAATTATATTTCTGTAATGTATCGTAATAGTACGATCTAGTACGATCTAGTATATATTTTAACGGTGACCCGACAATTCGTCCTGCGACAATTCATCCGGCGACAGTTCATCCTGCGACAGTTCATCCGGCCGACAGTTCATCCTGCCGACAGTTCATCCTGCCGACAGTTCATCCCGCCGACAATTTATCCGGCGACAATTCATCCTGCCTGATCATTTAGAAGATTTTTATTAAGTAAGTATGCAAAGAGGATATACGGCCGTACAACCAAAATCGATATACTTATATCTGAAGGCATCTTGAGTGGAAATCCGCTGTAAAAATATTTTACTAACAATAATTTCGACTCTCCGAAGAAGCATGCGTGAATATCAAATTACGACATACTTATACGTGCAGTCGGCTTAGCAAAGAACGGTAAAGATTCCTACTTGCATCTAATATAACTTTTTTATCTGAAATTAACACCATCTTTTTAGGGTGAATTGACTGATTTAAAAAAAAAAAAAACACAAGAGTCCCAACCGTCTCGAGCCAGTGAGTGCCAATGGCATCCCCAATTTTGGTATGGTGTGATGCTGAAGGTAGTGGTGAGGGGAAGGAGATGTGGAAAACGTATCTTCCTGGCTATTCAGATCTAGTCACCAAACACGGCTAGGTTAGGTTAGGTTAGGATAGGTTAGGTTAGGTTAGGTTAGGTTAGGTTAGGTTAGGTTAGGTTAGGTTAGGTTAGGTTAGGTTAGGTTAGGTTAGGTTAGGTTAGGTTAGGTTAGGTTAGGTTAGGTTATACGGACGTATATCCTCTTTGCATACTTACTTGAAGAAAAAATCTTCTAAATGATCAGGCAGGATGAACTGTCGGCAGGATGAACTGTCGGCAGGATGAACTGTCGGCAGGATGAACTGTCGCAGGATGAACTGTCGCCAGATGAATTGTCGCAGGATGAACTGTCATGGAACCATTTTAACATAGTTTATGCACTCTTCAGGTCACATGCTCTCGTTTCCGAGTAGTGCCGAAGGTGACCGAAGGTAGTTCTACGAAATCTCAAGAGCTATATTATTATTTAAATATGTTATGTGTTATTTACGTAGATTTTTATTATAGTTGTTTTTTTAGTTAAAATTTTTTAATAAACTTTTTTTTAATTGCGATGCATAATGAAGGTACGTTTATGCTGACGAAAGTTTTTTCTATGTCTTTTTAAAACATGCCATTTTCAATTGTCGCCAAAACGACATGTTTTTAAAATTAATAATTATGAATTAAAATATTATAATTACAGATTCTGATAACAATGATCGGAATCACAAAAATAAAACTTAAATCTTCCACACATTTTTAACGGTAGATATTCATATTTCGTGAAAACGCCCCGTCATAATTTTACAACTTATAGTTTTTTTTAATTATATATGTAAATACTATATTATAGTATACTAATGCATGCATTTTAATCTTACTTTTTCAATTATTTAATTATCATTTATTTCTATTTTCTGTGAAGTACCTATTTTGATTATTCAGTTTCATTTTCAGTCGTATTATATTGTATGAGCCTAGTATGAGACAACTGAAATAAAAATTAATATGTAAAAAAAAGTTAAATAAACAAATATTTTTTTTAAATATTCGCGTTTCGTCTGTATGAAGCATTTTGTCGAAATTCTGATTTATTTTGGAGATTAACATTTTTTAACACTTTTCAATAACCCCATTTATGGCGTAAAAAAGTAATTACCAAAATTATAAATGGTATTTTTATGCCAAATGGTGTTATTATATTTCTCATCCGATAAGAGACTAATATTTTGTAAAGTATGATATAGGCAAGGTTTAAAATGACTTCCCCATACTAAATCAGCATGTTGATATTCCTGTTATTATTGAAAAGCATCATCAATTCTAATATAAAGTTCCACTTTCCCTTTGGCCGCCCTACACCCCGTCGCGTGATCTTTAGGGTTGCTTCATGTTTCCCGATGCGTGTTTACATAACGTCGGGCAATATTTGCAAAGCCGGGCGAAGAGCTTTCGCACGAGGCTAATGCCGCCATACACGAACAGTTGTGGTTCTGGAGCAATAAAGTCGTGTCGATACATCACAGATAAAGGCCGTTATTAACGAGAGCTTTCCTGATAAGCTTTTTCACTGACAACCTCGAATCGGAACAAACACTGAAATAAAATGCATCAGATGGACGATGAACGATGACGATTATGTTCCAGGGTCCATTCGAAATGATATTTTACAGGAGTGGCAGAAGTTATGGAATGAGATCCAATAAGTAGCCCAACAAACCAACAAGGGCTCTGCATTGAGCCCAAAGATATTGAAATATAAGAGATGTGCAATCCGCAGTTTTAACTGGATGGGACTGTGTTTCCTGGTGTCACCGATATTGTTAACCAATTAACGAATAAACTAAACGAACGTTAAACTAGATGAACGAATTCTTTCCATTTTTAAACTATATTGTTAACATACCTTAAAAAATCAACTAAATGAATTCTTTCCGTATTCAAACTATAGCCATTTGGTAGTAGTCCGTCGACGATCGGGCGGCCATTATAGTATATCTCATTTATTTCAATATCTTTGATTGAGCACCTGCTACAATTAATGCATATAACATTCAGGTGGCTTGGTCATGCACTACGAATGCCAGAATCCCGACTTCCACTGGAAATAATCAGTGCATGATCAAACAACTCCAGGGGCTGTGCGAGGAGAGGCTTGACCCATAAGGAACGGAAACCGCTAACTATAAGACTATAAGGTAACTACAACTACCGCTAACTCCAGGATAGGGACGCCTGGAAGGCCTTGTCAAAACAATAGAACTCCGATTCGAATAGGTCATGGTGGAGAAGATGACGTGACATGGGTACTCCAGTAGAAATCGTCATCAGGTGCCATATTTACGAAATAAATCAGGTAGTCAGCAATCTAAAATGTGTCCATCGGTACACCTTGATCGCTTCATACCAATATTTCCTTGTTATCACGTGGATTCGCTTTTTAAAAATAACTCCCATATTATAATAATTAGTCCCAACTGCGCAAAACCAGTGGAATTGTGGCAACCCCAATTGGGGTATGTTATGAGTCTTAAGAGACTATCAGATCTGGTCGCTAAACACAAATAAAATCAGAGAGCCTGAGAGAGCCTTGCTGTGTTGGGGGCAGATGCACAAATAAGTACTTAACCCATGATGATTTATCTCTCAAACTGTTGCAGCTTTTTTCACGCGGTTCATATCGGTGAAAGCCAATCTGGTACAAACCCAGTCAACGGCGATGTAGTATTTAAAACGATTCAAACAAAATAAATAAATGGCATCCAGCTTGCTTTTGTTCGACCAACAAAAGCTGTCTGATTGGGGCCACTTTTTCAATGGGTTAATTTAGAGCGTAAAGCGAATCGCATAATTGTTTCAAACGGACCATATACATTGTACATTCTACCCGGTCAAGCCAATATTTCACGGAAAAGATAAGCTCAGTTTAATAGTTGGAATAAACATAAATCTTAGCAATAAAAATCTGAAACATTTTTTATTGTAATCCGAATTATTACAAACGTGATTAACCGTTGGAGGGATATGACAAAAGGTTAAAAAAAAAAATTATTTTATAGTACAATAACATACAAATCTTTCAAATATAAAATCAGAAAAACAGACGTTTAACAAAGTGCTCTCGAATAACTCAAGGAGTTTTCATAGGTCTTAAGTGTTTAGTATTCTTGATCTGCGTGACTTAACAGCACATATTACAAACTTTTACAAGTCAAATAAAACACTTTTACTCAGCCATCTGGAAATCCTTTTCAAGGGCAGAATAAGTGCTGGAATATTCGTGAAACTTTTACAAGAATTCTAAATTCTAAGGAATAAAATGCCACGTATATTATTGTATAAAATCTTGAAACGGAGTCTGCATTAAACTAGTTTTTTTTTAAATCGAAATCAAACATTAAACTTTTGAAAGACAATCACTTTTATCATAAAATATGTGTAACTTATTGTTGATTGGTGATAAGTAATCATAAATTTTAATTAGGTTTTGTTCAATTGTTTTTATTACCTATCTTATCCAAATACAATGCAAATTTCTAGTGATATTTAAATTCGAGTGAAATTAGTCAAATAAAAAACAAAAATAAATTAAATATGTATCTACGATATAATTTCAAGTGAATGTCAAATACTTACTACCCGATTTCGCGATTTTCGACATACTTTTTGCGAAAGATATGTTCTTATTGAGCAATACAAATATGTGAAAATAATAGAATAAAGGTTATTTATTTATTTATAAACAGAAACAAGCAGTAGGTACATAAGATACTTCGGTTAAAAAAAATTACAATTAATAAGTATATTTCATGATGGGTACATATTACGTGTTTCATTGTAGTGTCTTATTTATGGTATGCATATTAAGTAATTACCGGGTGATGTATGCAGTGGGAAGGCATGTGTGTGTATGTGTGTGTGTGTGAGAGAGAGTATGCGTGAATGTATATATGTATGCACATTGAACAAATTTATATTATTGACATGATGCTCTTTTTAAACTTGAAACACTGAATCGAAGAAAATGTCAATGATAGAATTTAGATCAATAATATAAAACATATGAAGAGCATGATTGATTGGCGAATTAGATGCTGCATTTGTCTTGTAATTATTTCTATATGATGTGTAGTACGTCTTAATGGTTTGTTATAATCTTTATTATATTATGGAAATGCAACACAAGCGTTGACCGATAAATTCTACACAGAAAAAAGAGCGAATTCCTCGAAAAGTAAACTCAACGTTCGATATTTATGGTGATTTCAAATATTTTGAGTTTTATTATGTGGATAATATAATTAGGTCATAACTTTTTTATAATTTTCATGAGGGTAAAAATGTACCTAGAAATATTTTTTTTAAGTTTCTCTCGGGGCCTATGTCATCTTTGGAGATAGTGTGTGGAGGGTCTTTTTTAAGGAAAGGTAGGAGTGGATGTTCTGGGAAGGATTAATCTGAGAGGGGTGTGAGGAATCTGGTATCAATCCTAATATCTAGATCAGTGTGTCTAGGAGTGACGGACGTATGAGTCCATCCCTCCCACTACGGTATAAGGTGACGGGTCGACAGGGTCCGGCTGGAGAGGTCAACAGGCCTCCCTCAACCAGTCTCTTCCGATCCAGCCCGCCACGCAGACGCATTCGACACCAAGACCGAGAAAAACCTCACCCCATGAAGCGAGCACCCCTACTAAGTCACGAAACTTAGAGAACCACTTGAGATGACCTATGGCGGAGGTGTTGGTTAACCAACAAAATGTTTCCAGGGCGGCGCGGCGGTACCCTTACCCAAATAGAGGGATTTGAAGTTATTCCAAATAGGCAAAGTTGTGGACCTTCAAGTAGCCCACTGGTGTAGACTTTTGCGGTTTTACAAACATTTTCAGCTACGCAGTTTATACTGCTCATTTATATCAACGACATGTGAATGATTGTAACATATCTATTTCGCGAGTAGGTACTGCTTAAAGCAGGTACTGTTTATTGTCTATTAATTTTTTTATTTTTTATTTAACTTTGTTGGTTGGCGAAACTGCAACGACACCGGAAACGGGCGTTCGGGGGAAAGATGGCGGAAGACATAACGTAGTTTTGTGTGGGGGAGCAGATTTTCGGGGCGATGGGGATTATGTTGTGAGTTACGAAGGCGATGTAGCCTAGAAAGTTTGTTTTTACACGTCACGTGAGTGTGTGACAACTCTAATGGCACTGTAGCCGATTTATTTTGTTAAATCCCCCGCCGGATGCCGCGAGATAATGTTGTCCGCGTGCTGATGTTTTTTACACCAAATTCATCGGGTGATGAACTGCCCGCAAGGATTCTTTGCTGGTGAATCCTTTGGCCGATGAGGTTCCCTCATGCCGCTTGATGGGTGAGGACCTTCCGTGCTCGTTTTGTTGGGTGAATTCCCTTTACTGATGAAGCGGCTCCTAGACTCTGTTGGACCCGCCAAATATCCTTTGTTGTACCTTTGGGCCGGTGAGATTCCCCATGCCGCCTGATGGATGGAGGCTCAACCGAGCTTTTTGTGTTGGGAGGACTCCCTTTAACCAAACGCCCCATGACGTGTGGAACGGCGTTTTGGAGTTTGCTGTTGACGATCGCTGTTGAGGATTGCTCTACACGACTGGAAGAGAATCACGACGACGGGACGTACGCGCTTCTAATAACCAACCGTAATTTTAACATAACTCTCTCTCTCCAAATCTGATAGATGCCAAAGGTATTTATGTTTCTTTTTTTTACCTTTCTTTGATGTTATTTGCAAAGTGCAATAAAGCCTTTTTTTTACATTTCACTAGAAAATACTTTCATTTATTTATATGCATGATCTCTGATCCCTATCTCCACCATCCTGAGATGGATGTTCTTTATGCTCTGGGAGGCTGTCGGATGACAAAGGTAGGTAACCTAAATTAAAATGGTATTACATTTGCGCCCAACGAAAGAGTTTTTTAAGTATATTAAACAGGTGTTCGGAAGGGTATTTATAGATCATGCATATATCTATAAGAATAGTCTTATTTAATGTTATATAATTTGTCTGCTTTTTACGATGTCATTTTACAACTCATCAGTGTGTGGGTAGTAAGTTAGTTATTTGCAATTTTGCATTTGAACTTGTTGATTACCAAAGTTTGACGTTTAGTTATATCTATTGCCATATATAAAAAAAAAATGTGCGTGTTAATATATTGTTTCCCGCAATTTAATGTACATTGGTACCAGTGACAGCTTGAATAATTTACAGCGAAAAATATTCTCTTTTCTGGCAATACTGGATTTAAGTGTCAGTTGTCTAAACATCAAAACAATTGTTGTGTTTTGTTTTCGCAAATAAGAAGATACGTTATATTGTGAAAGGGTTTTGTACATTAATTGGATATACAATTAAAAATTTACAAGGGAAGACGATGTGGATTCTTTTTATAATTTTTCGCGGAAAAACTTGCTTTGTTTTGAGGGAATTTTAGTTCCGGTGATCCATTGGCTTTACACGGTGTCCGGTGAGCTACATACATTATAAAATGTCCGGTGAGCTACATACATAAAAAAAAATTTTTTTTTTTTTGGAAAATAATTTTGATTTAAAAAAAAAAAAAAAAAAAAAGATAATTTGTTTACAGGGTGTCCGGTACTTAGTGCAATAAAAATTTTACGAATTTAATTCATATTATATTATTTTATTTGTCTTTTTGCAGCGACAACAACTTTTGTCAACAATAACAAAGATGCGTTATTACTATTTTGAGGGCATTTTAACAACAATTATGGAAATTGTTTTGAATAAATTGAACACTTTTATTGTCAATCGTGACATATTCATAGGTTTGTTAAATTTTATATAATTACAGGCATTATATTTTTGCAGTTTTGTGGACTTAGAGAATTCATAATTTTTTCTTTTTTGAAAAATTTTTTTTTTTTGGTGTGGACATTGATGCTGTTTAACTTGGGTTCTTGTGTTTCCTGCCGTGCTTTAAGTACCGCAAGATTCATTTTATAACACCCAAGTTAAGACATCATTTTTTTTGGATTATGGGAGTACACGGCCCCCGGCCACCCTTCCTAATCCTATTTTTTTTGTGTTCCACCGTGTAATGTCGCGAGTTCGTTCGGGAATTGTCGATTTGTGTTTTTTTTACAATCCCAACAGCACGCATCCAATCATATTACTCCTTTTCTTTAAAACGAGTTGTGGTTGCATATCACATTACTACTGAATTCTCGAATCAAGTCTCATTATACACAACCTCGCCTGTAATTTTTCTATACCTATCGAGCAATTGGAAAGACCAGTTCATTTTTGTTTTGCCCTATACATCCAGTAAACTCAGCTTTTGATAAAAAAAATTCACAAAAAATTTCCTCAATCTTGCTTCCACAATTTAATTTTTTTTTTCTTTAAATTCTTCGGAATTTTTTCTATAGGAGACGTCGTTTATAATGAATGTCGTTTCCTCTGATCCGTGTGATCAGTGGCGCCCAATATTTTGTCTAAGTCATATTTTGTAATTGACTTAGTCTTTGACGAGAATTTTTTTATTTAAACTCTAAATAATTTTTTTGTATGAAATGAGTCGTTTCGCCTTCCTTATAGGCTACAATTATACTTACACACTGATGCGTTCGTAAAACAATAGGTTATGTTGTACTGTTTTAGCGTTTAAGTCTGAATCCTTCTTCTCAAGTTCGTTGGAATTTTCTCCCGAATAATGACTTTCCAAGCACTTGGAAAGAATGATTCAAAACTTCTGTTTATGAGAGATTTGAGCGACTTTCTTATGTACAGATTGTTAAAATTTCAACAATTAGTGATTAAGTCAAGTTTTTCTTAAATATACCATAGCTATGTTAAATAGATTAAGTCTGGTATAACTTTCCTTAAAGTCAGTTAGTTAAGTTTGTTAAGAATATTTGTTAAGAAATTTTTTTTCTTGTCACAAACAAAGGTGGTACTGCTCTGGCATACCTACCCATTAAAGTAACTCATATTTGAAGTTTATCACCTTACCTCTAATACAGGAAAGTGTATTTTGTCTTTTAGTTCTAAGTTAACATTAAGCATTTACATATATAGGTCTCTCACTGCTTAAACCAGTGTTGTACTGCTAATTTTGTCCACTAGTGTCGTTCATTTGGATATTGTTCGATCACACCTTATCTAGTGTCGATTATCTAATAAGTATATTCGATCACCAAAATATCATTGTTTGTTCAAGAAATTTATGACTTTTCACTTACTTGATGTATTAAGTGTTATTTTTTGAAGAAACGCCACCTGAGTTTATCTTCATTCTTTTCTTGCACAAGCAACGTCCTCTGAGGATGGTTTATAATAGTTACATCTTGTATTTTTGTATAAAATCAAGAGTACTTTTTGAGGTTCACTTTTTTAATAGCTAGGTGTTTTGTTTAATTTTAATCCCTAAGCTCTAAGCCTAACATTCTAGATCCTGTTTTGCTTCTGTGTTCCTAATGAATTTTTTCATAATTTTGATGGATAGGTAATTGAAATATGTAAACCCTACTCTGACCACTTTGTAATTGACAGTTTTTTATAAAACTTGTTATACGATGGACAAGTAATAATTGTATTATACTTGATCTGATTTTTTTTTGACAGATAGGTATGTCTTTACATATAAACCCTACTCTGACCACTTTGTAATTGACAGTTTTTTATAAAACTTGTTGTACGATGGACAAGTAATAATTGTATTATACTTGATCTGACCTCCTAGACATCAATTTTTAAATTGAATGAGTTAATTCTGTATATTTGGTTATACCTTGGTCTAGTTTTAGTTGATAATTTAAGACGCGTTGAGTATAATATCTGTGACGTAACTTTTTTCAAATATCACTTTTGATTAGAATATAAGGATAGAGAGAGAGAGTTATTTTTTTTTTATGTTAATAATAACTAAGTGTTGCTTTTTTTCTATAAATGAAAGTGGGAGCTTGAATTCTCCATACTCACTAGTGTTTTCTTGAGAGATTGTCTCTCGTCATGTGAGTAACGTGTTGGTAATCTTACAAGCGAGCTTGTAAAAGTGGAGGTATTACCTCATTTTCTATGTTGTTTTTTTTGTACACCATTCTGTGAATGGGTTTGCTACTTTAATATGTTTTACGTTTATGTTTTTCTAATACTATGTTGTGTTATTTTTCTTTAACAGATGTGGAAAGAGAGAGTCGTATTGGGCGGTGTCCTAATAATTTTACTTCACTTCGCGGCGTAAAATTTTCGGGGGTTGCGGGGAAATGTAACATATCTATTTCGCGAGTAGGTACTGCTTAAAGCAGGTACTGTTTATTGTCTATTAATTTTTTTATTTTTTATTTAACTTTGTTGGTTGGCGAAACTGCAACGACACCGGAAACGGGCGTTCGGGGGAAAGATGGCGGAAGACATAACGTAGTTTTGTGTGGGGGAGCAGATTTTCGGGGCGATGGGGATTATGTTGTGAGTTACGAAGGCGATGTAGCCTAGAAAGTTTGTTTTTACACGTCACGTGAGTGTGTGACAACTCTAATGGCACTGTAGCCGATTTATTTTGTTAAATCCCCCGCCGGATGCCGCGAGATAATGTTGTCCGCGTGCTGATGTTTTTTACACCAAATTCATCGGGTGATGAACTGCCCGCAAGGATTCTTTGCTGGTGAATCCTTTGGCCGATGAGGTTCCCTCATGCCGCTTGATGGGTGAGGACCTTCCGTGCTCGTTTTGTTGGGTGAATTCCCTTTACTGATGAAGCGGCTCCTAGACTCTGTTGGACCCGCCAAATATCCTTTGTTGTACCTTTGGGCCGGTGAGATTCCCCATGCCGCCTGATGGATGGAGGCTCAACCGAGCTTTTTGTGTTGGGAGGACTCCCTTTAACCAAACGCCCCATGACGTGTGGAACGGCGTTTTGGAGTTTGCTGTTGACGATCGCTGTTGAGGATTGCTCTACACGACTGGAAGAGAATCACGACGACGGGACGTACGCGCTTCTAATAACCAACCGTAATTTTAACATAACTCTCTCTCTCCAAATCTGATAGATGCCAAAGGTATTTATGTTTCTTTTTTTTACCTTTCTTTGATGTTATTTGCAAAGTGCAATAAAGCCTTTTTTTTACATTTCACTAGAAAATACTTTCATTTATTTATATGCATGATCTCTGATCCCTATCTCCACCATCCTGAGATGGATGTTCTTTATGCTCTGGGAGGCTGTCGGATGACAAAGGTAGGTAACCTATATTAAAACGGTTTTACATGATATCAAACGAATAACTGTAAAAAACAGTTATAAAACATCTAATAAATAGTTAAAATAATGTTATTCAAAAGGCAAATATACAGGCAGCCTAGCAACGCACGTTTCGCCCCTTGTGGACTTTCTCCGCGAGGCGGTGTTTTTCCGAAACAAGTTCACTTCGTTTACAGAGTCCACAGAGTCTTCTCGGTACGATGCTCCATACATCGTACCCCGAAGTCATCGGAACACATAACCTCTAAAATCTTACTTATAAAAAAAGAAGGTTATGTGTTCTATAATATTAATAAAAATCGTCTTAATAAAGCCTCATTTCTACCCAACAATAAATGTTTTCCAAGATTTTCCGGTTCACCCACTTACAAAAATTTATGACAAAATTGCACTTTTGTAATTCCATAAAGATTTCTTTAATAAAAATAATATACCACAATTAAATATTAGCAAAACAATTATATTTGTTGGAGGGCTAACCGTACCACTAGTACAAACCAAAGCTGCACAGCATAACTATAAGTACAGGGTGTTAAGGGACGTACTTGACTAACTTTAATCAGTGATTCCTGACATTATTTGGAGTAAAAAATGTAAACGAAATTTTGGTCTCCGTTGAAATATTGTTTTGTAAAAGTGTAACTTTAATAAATGCTTCAATTAATAAAAAATAAAAAATATATATATAAAAAGAATGATTGAATAAGTACCTTCCATTTATGCGCCCTCAAGCCCGGCCAGTTATCGATGACGGCGGTGTTGACAGCCTCTATACCAGCGAACTGACTGCCGAGCCCAAGAATGAACAACATGAAGAAGAAGAGGATGGCCCACAGCTGCGGGATGGGCATCTGCAGAATTGCCTCGGGATAGGCGACAAACGCAAGACCGGGACCACTCTCGGCAACATCTTCACAGTGAAAACATCGTATTAAATCATCATGAAGCAGAATTTTGAAGAAGGGTAACTAAAAATCATAAACACTCAAACAAATAAAAGCACTTAACTTCCAAAAATAAGCAGAAATGTATTTTAGTTTTAAAAAACCTAAATCAAATCAAATCAAAAAATATTTATTGCACAAATAAAAAATAAAATAGGTGTAGCTTATGGGTGGACCCCATTTCTTTCAGCTAACCACGTACATCTTTTATTATAATGTTTATACAAAGAAGAATATTATAATGTTATACAATTAAGAAAAATACAAATATACAAATAAAAATACAAAATAGGTGTTTCGTTTATGTGAGGTATTCACTTAAGGTGTAATGACATTTGTTTATAAAGAAAGTGTTTAGTGACGATTTGAATTTGTGTGCATCTTGTATTTGTTTAATGTTATGTGGAAGATATGAGTCCTATAATTTCAATACCCGTTATATCCAATTTTGTGACAAAATGATCTGAGTATGACATCTTGTTCACATTTTTGCAAGGAACAAGACTAATCTTAAATTGAGTTTCAAAACCGCCTTTATCAAGACCAAAAACCATGTTAAAAATGAGAGTGAGAAACAAAACCCGCTATATCATTCAAGAAGTTACTATCAAAACCCGCTATATCAGAATTCAACCAATCACGAGCAGTTATTTTGCCAAGATGGCGGGTGTAGAAACAAGCCCCTCAGGTCAGTTGAATTTCAAAAGCCTCTATACTATATTCTACACAAATCACGAAGTGAGTATCAAAATCCGCTATTTCCAATTTAATTATCCAAATTACTTAAATATTTCTAGACATACATTGAAAGACAAGTGTGAAACTGGTGAATCTACTCATACGTTACACGCAGATCTCAAAAAATCTGTTTTTTATTACGATTTTATTTTATTTATTTACATTTAACTTTTCCTTTTTTTTCGGCAACTAAAGGGTTAAAATAGTATTGGCGCTTTGTCTATGCTTCGACATATTTTAAAAGACACAAAACAGCTGATATTAACCCCCTAGCGACTGATTTTATCTAATTTGACCTAAAAAGTTCCAACTTCGAAGTAGATTTATTTGAAAAAAAAAGCCAAATCTAAAAGAGCTGTACTAGGAAATCGACTCCAAATTTGATCTAGATTCACAAAATGTATTTTTTATAAGTTCAAATATCTTTGTGTATAAGTGTTCACCTGCTTACAGTACGAGTTTCCGGATACCGTGTGTATATAGTTTGTTGTTTTCAGACATTCTTTTATTTATTTTTTTTTATTTTTTTTATTTATTAATTTTATTTTAGTAATTTGTACATTTAAGTTTACAAATTTCTAATTAATTATAATATTTCATATTGCAAACTAAATTTTATGTCATTTTATGTAGCTCCTACAATACGTCTTGAACTTTCCAATTGGTGTGGGCTTCAAAGTCTGTGGTAGCTTGTTATACAACTTCATCCCCTTGTACAGCAAACTGTTCTGCGTATTCGCCTTATCCTTTTTTTGAAGCCTGATTTCTTTGCATGTTCTTGTGTTATGTCTGTGAATGTCCTTGTTGAATACAATTTTTTTTGAAAAGTATTTTGGTAAAATGTTGTTAATTATTTTATGTATAAATATCATCGTATTCAAGGTCAGCATCTGTTTCACGGTTAGCCAATTCAGTTCTTTTAACATTTTGTTTACTTTTGAAAATCTATTCCGCCGTAATATTATTCTCATTGCCCTGTTTTGGAGAATTTGAAACTTATTTTGTTCTCGTTCGTTACACAGGAAAAGGATAGTTGAGCAATAGTTAAAATGTGGAGCAATAATCGAATCGTAGATAGTGATTGCAGTTTTACTAGATAGTTTTGGCCGAATTCTTCCCAAAAAAGATATTTTTTTCCCAATTTTCTTTTGTGTATATTCAGCATGCTTGTTGAATGTTAGTTTGGAGTCTAATATAACTCCTAAATATTTCATTTCAGTAACATTTTCCATAATTTCACCATCAATTTAATTTTGCTTTCATTGGATGTCTTCTTGTATCCGATCACCATACATTTTGTTTTTTTTAGTATTTAATTTAAGCTTATTAATTTTTAGCCATCTTGATACATTGTTTAGCTCATTATTTAAAATATTTATTAGTTCTTCATAGTTATCTCCAATTAAGTATATTAGTGTATCATCGGCAAATAGTCGTACTTTGCATTTTGAAAATATTTTCACCACGTCATTAATATAGAGTATGAACAATAGAGGTCCAAGGACCGACCCTTGCGGTACTCCTAATTTATTTTCCATTGGTTTCGAAAACTGATTATTAATTTTTGTTATCTGTTTTCTATCTTTCAAATACTCTTCTATTAATTTAATGGCTACAGATGAAAAACCAATTTCTTTAAGCTTTTTTATCAGAATTTCTCGATCTATAGTTTCGAATGCCCTTTGAAAATCCAAAAATATTGCTAAGATATATTTATTACTATTCATTCCTTCCTTCCATTCTTCGACAATTACGTTTAATGCTGTTTTACATGAGTTATTAGATCTGAATCCTGATTGCTCTTGGTATAAAATATTGTGTTTATCTAGGTATTGCAAGATTTGTTCTTTTATTATTACTTCAAGAATCTGTTCATATTTTGGTAAAGTGTTGATTGGTCGAAATTCTTCACATTCTCGAATAATTTGATGCGTATTAAGGGTTTATAGATAACTTTGATTTAATTATTTTTTTTAAATATTTCTTTTTAAAGCTGCAAAAATAATACACACTAACACTTCTCTTTGAAATCGTCTCAATTTGAACCCTCGGAAAGGCAACGTGACTCGGACCCCGAAAGAAAAAATAGGGTGATTATTCTGGGTCTCTGCATCTTTTTAGCGTTCAAATCAATATGGCTTCGATGGCAAAATTCATATTTCGAACTCGTCGTGATGTCGAGACTATTCAACCCCATACTGATCAATGTGTAGTGGATTTTAATACTGTTCTGGCGATAACCAACCCCCGATAGGATAAGAACATACAAGAAACTCAACATCGAGAGTTCTCGATCATTACTACTTTACTAGATTGAAAAAATTTAATATTTTTTCGACGAGCACCAAAGCCAGAGCATTCCTAATAAAGTGAGTTTAAAACTTCAATTTTAAAATTCATTAAAAAACTAATTTCATTTCGTAATTATAATTTTAAAAGTTTCCAACTCGTGCCGCGAGTCTTGTTTTTAATTATGCGTTTTATGACCACCTGGTATGTAGTGTACATATTTTTCGTTCAAATTTACTGTTGTAATGAGTTTGTTAAATGATTAGTTTGCATACTAAGTTTTCAAACCTCAAACTTATATTTGCACATGGCAATAAAGTACATCGCCAACTAACATCTGAAGTCTAGACTACAACAATGACATTTAATGTAGTTTTCAACAACTTTCAATTTAAGAGACGACTCGTCAGCCAGAAATTTGTCAAGTTGAAGTACAGAGGGTGTCCCCATAAAATAGTTTTAGACAATATAAGTCAAAAAATAAGTAAGTTAAAAAATAATAATTAACATTTGACGAGTTCACAATTTGGGAGCCGGGAATGGGTACCGCCGCCCCTGGAACCTTTATTGGATAACCAACACCTCTGCCATCGGTAACCCCAGTGGTTCGCTACGTTTGGTGATTTAGCAGGGGTGCCCGGGTTCACGGGATGAGGTTTGTCTAGGTCTTGGAGACGGATGACCAGGACACACTGAACCCCAGATTCCTACCCACCCCTTAAACCTTCTTCCTTCCCAGAACTCTCCTCTCCTTCCTTTCCTTAAAAACCCTCCACACAGCATCCCTAAAGATGACATAGGCCCTGAGGGAAATTATTTTCCTCAGGGCCTCCTGCGTTGAGCTCATGAAAAAAAAAGTTATGTCTCAACGCCACCTAGTGGGAGATTTAGCACTTACACTTACTTTCATATAAAATAAAGTTGGTTGTTTGCAGGTGGAAAAATGTAATAAGCAGCAATTGTTGAATGAAACACTAGTATATATTGAATTATTTGGCGGGTAGGAGATAAGCCGACGTAGCTCAGTGGATAAGAGCAGTTGACCGGAAATCAGAAGGACGCGGGTTCGAGTCCCGTCGGCGGCATGTATCTTTTCTCGGGAGATTTTTTCAGTGTGGATAAGTGTTTCAGGCTAATAATTATTACTTAAAATAATTGTTACACTTTGTGCTATGCCTAAAAATCTTGTCTTAAACATTAGTTTATCAATTAAAAAATAATAATTAATATTTGATGAGTTAAAGTATTTCACCAAAAAATGTAGACATAATTTGTCTCAACGCCACACAGGGGAGATTTAACACTTACGATGCCTTTCTCATATAAAATAAAGTTGCTTGTTTGCAGGTGAAAAAATGTAATAAGCAGTAATTGTTGAATAAAACACTAGTATGTATTGAATTATTTGGCGGGTAGGAGATAAGCCGACGTAACTCAGTGGATAAGAGCAGTTGACCGGAAATCAGAAGGACGCGGGTTCGAGTCCCGTCGGCGGCATGCATCTTTTCTTGGGAGATTTTTTCAATGTAGATGAATGTTTCAGGGTAATAATTATTACTTATAATAATATAAGTTCGTTAAGTTTTTGATTTAACAGTACTTAGGAATATTTTGTATGACAAAATATTATTTACTTTACTAGTTTCCTATTTGATTAAAGAGATTGTATTAATTAATGTTATAATATGGAAAATGATTGTCAAATAATTTCCAAAAGGCTATTAGAACCCTTTGTGTTGTTAACAGACAGACTGCTAACGTTATGAACTCGGTTATTTTATGGCACGGTTTGGAGGTTTTCATTTTTACGTAGATTGCATAATATAAATATGCAGAGGTGATACGTGTTGATAGCGAAATTTTGAAATGCCGTAAAGAACAATAAATCCAAAACTAGTATCTAACATATGTAATTTTTCTTCATTTTTATTTCTCTTTCGATCTGCATCGTCGAAATAGATTTGCCAGGCTCAGTGTTTCCTCACTCTTGTTTATTTTATTTTTGTTCCTGGGGCGGCGGTACCCATACCCGCCTCCCAAATTGTATCATGGGTCTCTTCAAGACCTGATTAAAATTAAAATAGTAATGTAAAAAAAACTTCTAAAAAAAATTCACTTCAAATTTCCACTTCAAAAAAAAACTCAAAATATCACTTCAAAACATTTTTGTTGGATGAATATCACTGATTGAGCCGATTTAAGCCACCCTTTACCAAGTTACAATTTTAATCAAATTGGGATTATAATTTGAAAAACTTTTAAAAGGCTCTTGCTCCACGCAGTAAGCTACAAATATTGAAACATGACTTTATTAGTATTCCGTGTATTGAAACGAGTTAATTAATTTTTGGTAGGGTTTAAAGCACGTCAGATTTCGGAACTTTAAATCTCAAAGAACATATTTCAAGTGTGAGATATGAGTATTTTTCACAAGAATTAGTAATGAACAATTTATTAATAATATTTTAATTATGAAAACTTTGCGAAATTCAAACATTTTTTGGTAATATTATAAGTAAATGAGAAAATTCCTAAACAGTTTCAAATAAGTACTTTTTATAACCAACTAGCTGACCCGACGAACTTCGTACCGTCTCAGAATCAATAATTGTCGTGTTAACTTATTAGCTGAATTAAAAATAACACAATGAAGCAATTATCGATGCGCACTGTCCGTGATTTATAATTTATAAGTTTTGTGATTTTCTTTCTTTTCCACTTTTTGTTGCGGGAATTGCGTTTCATTTTCTTTATACGTGTTAGGGAGATTTATTGTAACGATTGTATTTTTCCTTTGGAGGGGTGCAGACATACGTTCATCGTTTGTCCCATTTTCGACTGTTGACATTTAGTGTTCAAGAAAGAGGGGCAGCATTATACGTTTATGAATAAAAGCAAAACAATCAGCGCATTGACATTTGACTTTTTTTTTCATTTTTGGAATACACCCACTACTCAATATTATACTTATTACAAATTCCTGCAGCTCTCAAAAAACGAGAATTCGTTCCATACAAAATGTATGAGGAAAAGAATTTTCTGCATAATTACGTTTTGTCGTAAATTTCAATAGTTATTCTGCTATACCAGGGCGATAATAAGTGTTCTGCAAGATGGTTAGTTCCTTACTAATTCACAAGTTTTATTAAATTACAGTTGGTACGGGCTTGAACTCTGAAATAGCTTCCTCAAATTTAAAAAAAAAACTTTCAGAATTTTAAAATAAATACCACCTAACTACGAGCATATTAATGTTTAAAATAATTATGCCTATCGCTAAAATATTTCAAACTTTTAATACAAGTTTTTCCTTGAATAATATCAAACTTCTGAACATGTTAGTACAATTTTTTTTAATTTAATTAAAATTAAGTTTTATAATGTTATTGTCAAGTTTTGCAAGTATTTTAGTATGTACTTTTTTTACAGCTGTTTCGGTTTACAAGACCATTTTCAAAGTGTGGTTATATCACATCGAGACGACCTATTTATACGATTTTAAATGTCAATGTTTTGAAAGTGTCTAAATTGATTTATAACCGGTTAAACCAATTTGCTGGGCACTAATTAATGTGGTTCGGAATCTGTTTTCCTTTCAACTAAGTGTTAGGGATTTCTTAATTGTTTTTTAATGACGTTATTGCCATGACTCATTTAAGTGCATCATATTTTTTTAGGTTTGGTAAACATACTAAGTAGTGGGGAATTAATTATTTTCCTTACTTTATTAAATTGCGTTACGTTGGGGTCATTCGTTCGTTTATTGATTTCCAATTGTTCAAGCAAATTTAATCCAAGACCTTTTCTTTCTACATGTAATGGTTTTGGCTTGTTGTTTTTAAGTGGAAAGTGATTGATTATTCTCTAATAGATTTTCTGCGAATTTTTTTAATTAAATTTTTAAAAAATTAAATGGAGTTCTACGAATTAAACACAAAACAATTAATATGTTTTTTTAAAGTTATTGTTTTATTTTAAATTAATAATGTCACATCACAAAGCCGCTTCATATGAACAAAAATTAAAATGTTAATACAAAATAATCTTTTTCATTGAGTTAACATTATTTGTTCCATATTTCATATATCGACGGTCCCGAAGAACAATTCCGTTGCGAGTAGTTTTGCAGTAGAGCTGTTTCATTTCTGCATTTTTTTCTGTTTTTTATATCAAGAAATGTTATTTCAATATTTTGCATTTCATTTCATGTCATTAAAAATTCTGAAAATACAAACTTTTAAATCATCAAAAGAATATTAAAATAAATTATGAAATTACGATTTTTATCAGATCCGACTTTGTTCTTCTTGACCGTCGATATCATTTTTAGTTTAAATAACTGTTAATTTGGTAAAATAATATTAAATGGAGTATATTTCTTACCGTCCACAGAAACTCCCATTTGCTGTGCCTGAAAGCCTAACACGGAAAAGATGGCAAATCCGGCAAATATAGATGTCCCAAAATTAGCAAATGATACTATGCAGGCATCGAAGTGGCAATTGTTCCTGAAGTTATTGTATGAGGCTAGAGTTATCAAGGATCCACAACCGACGCCAAAGGAGTAGAATATCTAGAAAAAAAAATTAATTTCATCATCAATTTTAAGAATATTTTCTGTTTTATTGTCGTATTGGCTTCTCTGGTGATGAATTTAAATTTAGTGACATGCTTTCAGTAGAATGCGCGTCCGCAAGCCTAAGATATTTTATACTCATTACTTGCTTTCGGGGGCTAGCAATTCATAGACGCTGTACGTTGGGCTTGTCCCAATGAAAAAAAGGAAAATAAGTGGCATTTCAACACCCCTTTGATTAAATTATTAAAGGTTATGAAAAAAAAGTAGAATGTAATCTAAACTACCGTAACATATTCAGCAAAATTATTTTTTATTTGTTTTTCATCAGTTTTAATGCCTTTTTAAAGGAGGTGATGAAGTTGCATACTGTCTAGTTGTCCGTTCACCAAAATAAAAACCTTCAAAATTTAATTTATGAAAAAGATTTGTGTGATTTTAACAAAATTCCCATTTTTAATAACATGTTTACCACGGAGTAAAATAGTATTGAACTCATAAATTCCACTAATTTATGTTAATTACGTATGTTAGCACTTTTTAGAACACAATATTAGTTGAATGGACAAAGGATATAATGAAAAAGTGCCAGAAGCGCTGTCAACTTGGCGTAATGACGAAAAGCGCTGTGAGATGTACCACTTTTCCAGCGCCTTTTCAATCTTAAATATAAAAAGCAGCCCTACCAAATCATCAAGATATGCGCCTACTACACCTGATGATCTGATGCAGAGCTCTGCCACTACGGCAGTGGTCATCAACCTTTTAGAGCCGGCGCGGCGGCGTACCCCATGTCTCTCACTACAAATTTGTTGTTCCCCGTACCCTCTATGTATCTTTTTTAAACGTCTAATGAAAGACGTGTTTCATTTGTAATTTTTAATACTCTAATTATTATATGAATTTAACAATCAAGTCACATAAATACAATTAAGTAATGCAATTTTATACATATAGTGTAACACGACTTCAGGCATTTTAACCAGTGATTCTACATGCGTGCCACGTTATTGCGTACCCCTAATTTGGCTTCGCGTACCCCCAGGGGTACACGTACCACAGGTTGAAAACCACTGCCCTATAGTATCGTGATTCTACGCACCAGTCGCGCTGTTAGCATTACTTAACCCCTCAGTCTAATTTCAGTTTTCAGAACAACTAATACATCTCATAGAAATTGTTGTGTCTCCCTTACTATGTATAATAGTGAAGAATGATAGAATGAGAAAACACTACGTTTTATATTCAAATCTAAAAAATAACCACAAAATAATAAAAAAGTACACCATTATGAAACCAAATTATCTTACTTCAATTTTTAAAAATTTACGAAACTTTTTAGAATTTTGTAATAATTATTTTTACATGAAACGATAAAAAGGCGAGTTGATGGTAACATTTGCCTACAAAATGTGTGTATTTTTATTTATTTTCGTTATCAGTAATTTTAGTTAAAAAAACATGGGTGAGCTATTTATAAACTTTTTTATGTTTGCATTCTAAAATTTTATATTTCAAAAATTTTATATGTTTATTTCGAATCAAAAAATTCGATAGCGTATTTTTTCATCACCTTAAAAAACGGTTTTTAGGTCTAGAATAGAAATATTCCATTAATTTGGATATTTTTTTTTACATAAGCTCCACACAGGATGCCATGAGGAAAATAATTTCCCTCAGGACCTGTGTCATCTTAGGGGATGCTCAGGGGTTTTTTTTAAGAAAAGGAAGGAGATGAAGTTCTGGGAAGGAAAAGGTATGAGGGGTGGGTAGAAATCTCGGGGTCAGTGTGTCCAGGAGTGATGGACGTATGAATCCATCCCTCCAACCGCGGTGCAAGGCAATGGGTCGAGAGATTTCGGCTGGAGGATAAAAGACTCAACCGGTCTCTCTCGATCCTGCACACCACGCGGCACGTGGGCAAACGCATCGACCGCCAAGACCTGGACAATCCTAACCCCATGAACCCGGCCTACCATGCAGCTGGTGGGCAGAAGCATCCGCCGCTAAGACCGGATAAACCTTACTCCATGAACCCAGGAACCCCTGCTAAGTCTTAAATTTACATTTTAAATACACCTCTATATTGGTTATTTTTAACCAATGTAGAAATGAATTATTTTATTTCTAAATATTTGGGAGGCGGGTATGGGTACCGCCGCCCCGGGAACCATTTATTGGACCACCAACACCCCCTTGCGACAGGTCACCCCAAGTGGTTCGCTACGTTTGGTGACTTAGCAGGGGTGCCCGGGTTCATGGGATGAGGTTTGTCTAGGTCTTTGGTGGCGGATACGTTTGCCCAACCACTGCGTGGTAGTCTGGATCGGAGGGGGCTGATTCCCTTCCACCGCAGTGCGAGGAATAGATTCATACGTCCATCACTCCTGGCCACACTGACCCTCAGATTCCTACCCACCCCTCATACCTTTTTCCTTCCCATATCTTCTTCTCCTTCCTTTCCCTTTAAAACCCTCCACACAGCATCCCCAAAGATGACATAGGCCCCTAGGGAAATTGTTTCCTCGGGGCTTCCTGTGTGGAGCTAATGTAAAAAAAATATGTATTTAAATTTTGATATTGAAAATGTAAATTGTCGTTACCGCCACTGAATCGGTATAGATTTTCGAAATACGCGGCCTGAGGGGTTAAAAGCGTTGTAAAGTGAACCACTTTCCAAGCAAATTTATATGCAGATACTCGTAGGTCGCTTACCTGAGAAGCAGCGTCTCCCCAGACATCAGTTTTTAGAAGGGTTTCCCACTGCGGGGTGATGTAGTACAGGATGCCGTCCGCAGCGCCCGGCAACGTGACTCCGCGCACCAGAAGCGCTGTCAGCATGACATAAGGGAACAGCGCTGTGAAGTACACGACCTTGCCAGCGCTTTGCACACCCTAGAAAAAATATTTAATTGTTTATTATGATCAATTTTTATTGCTAATCTAAAAAAGTTACAATCCTACGATAATATATTATAACTAGGACATGCGGGCTTTTGGTTCGGCTTCAATTTTATAAATCCGATAGGAACTGGTTCCAAAAATAGCCGGTTCCTTGAATCCATTGACAGCTGGTCACCGGGACAAAGTAACCTCGACAGGCAATAACGTAATATATATTTTACAGGCGGGTGGTATTATTTTTCACAAATCTCAGTTACAATAATATTCATATTATCATCAATCTCTCCATATCCAAGAGATTCACGAAATTACAAATCCAATAGTACTTTTCGCCTGCCAGAAGACGTTCCTCATGCTAGATGTTAACGTAAGTGGCGCTATGTTTTGGCATTATTGGCTACTTGCTTGATTTCGGTTATATTACAAATGTAGCTTTTAACAAACTTCAAGTACGAAGACGGCCGGCATGGTCGAGGGGTAAAGCTCTTGACTCGCAATCCGAACGTCGCAGGATCGAATCCCGGTGGGGGCAAATAAGTTTTATTTGATTAATTTGTGTTGTTTCACAATTAATTCATTTAAACTAACATATAGTATATTTGCGGCACGTTCCGGAGTGAAGATACTACCAGCATCGCCCTGGTGTAAAACCACCATTCAGAATTGAAACGTTGCTTGAAATGGCTTTAGCCGTGTTTGGTGACCACATCTGAATACCCATCTGCTTCCCTTCCGCACTACCTACAATTGTGGATGCCATAGTCTCACTGACTCCAGACAGGAGCAGCTGGGAGTCTTGTGAGGTACTCATACAAAAAATAAAATGGTTTTGCATAAGACGTGGCGAAGTCGGAGTCTTAAATTACAACCTTACAATCGCTAGGCTATTAATACGTCCGATGTATCAAATTCAATCGTCGCGGCGTCGATTATCTAACGCATTAAACTACATTCTTATATAATCGCGTACATATCAAAGTGCCAACTGATGTACAAAACATCTGACGGATCTTTTTTCGAAATCATTTCAGTAAAACACGAAAATAGCACTGAAGGTGGTAATTCTATTAACTTACGACGCTGTGTGCTCGATTCATATCAATTTATACCCGTGTCGAACCCACAGCGAATAATCAATCAATGTCGGCCTATTGAATTCTATTTCACGTCATCTAATAAGTGCCATGCGAAGCTTGCTCGTTATCTGTACTATAATACATACTATACTACCGTAGGTAGGCGCTGCGGACACAAAGGCATCGATACAATAATGCTGCCGTGGGGAAATTCGCTAAGAAAAATAGTAGGAGAAGAAAGGTTTTTTGAATTCACTATTTTATGTGTCACCAATGCAGCTTGACTTAATAAATTTTCGTTAACAGATCCTTTGCTAAGAGTTGTATTGAAGCCTGCGAAGTTTTTCGGGGTCAAAATCATAACTTTAAGAGGAGGTTTGACTAATTTGTAATTCATAACCAATTATGAATTACAAATAGTGAAAATCATTATCAACAAGGTTACCTCATTTAGGCCAAAGATGGTGCCAGTAATTGCAGATGTCGCTATTGTGTGATAATTTTTTGTCTTCCTCCCTTCTCAACGGACAAAGGAATTTAATTATAAAAAGCCCACGCCGGCTAAAAATTACCACTTTTTAACTAAACTTGCATTAAAAAATATTAAGTATTGATAGAACCTTTTTCCGTTGAGTGGGGAAAAATGGTTGTCGGTAATTTGTAAATTCAAAAATATAACCATAAAAAACGAAGGATTTAATTTCTCAAAGGTGATTTATTCAAAAAACCATTCTACCACTTCTTCTTCTGTGAAGACCTAACTTTTTAACGGAGGTCTCCGAAGGCTTTCTAGGTTTATTTATCGGTGACCGGACAACTCAACAATGTATAACTTTATCACTCCCTTAGAAAGTCATTAAGTGATTAAAAAAAACCTGGTTAAATGTTAAAGGTTAGGTAATGGACTATTTTTTTAATTTCATCAATTTTAATGATTTTTTAAAGGAGTGATTAATTTCCACTATGTTGAGTTGTCATGGAATCTATATATCTACTCATAATATATTAAGGACTTGTTTAGATATTTTGAGCTTCGGTAAACAGTCGTATCTTTTTTTATATGCCTATCAATACCAGCAGTTATGAAAGAGCTTTCGTTGATCACCACCAACACATCCAATTTTTTAAGCTTTTGAAGCCAAAATGTATTTTTTAAATAAAAGTTTATCACTCCTAAATTCCCCGATCCATTATATTTTTCGTCATAAAATCACAATTTAAAGATTTTTAATGGATTTAAAAGGATTTTATATCTTTTGGGAGATTATCTAAAATCCTCCTCTTTTTGTGGTCGGTTTTATCCTTTTCTGCTGCAAAATTAGTACCAACATATTTTTATATCCTTAAATCGTCCCCATAAATTTACGAATTAATATTGAAATAAAGTGTTCAGTTTTGTATTGCAATAATTGATACGATATTCGTAGAGCTGCTTGTTTTAAGCTGTAGATTTTAGATATTTTCGATACGTTGATAATTTTAGGCGACTGGACGAATAGGCGTGTAAAAAAATTTTGCAAATCTTTAGAATATCGAAAAAATTGTGATTGACATAAAATTTTCATATTTAACCTTTTTAATGTGTTATTAACTTCTGTTCCTCAGAGCATAAACCACTCATAGCTGTAAACTTTGCTATGGACTTACATGGTTTATCCTTTAGGGTACAGACTTTATTTAATTGAATATACTAATATTTAAAATATTATTTCAAATTTCGAAGGCAAATTTTTTTATTAGGTTGACTAGCCGATAAAATAACCATAAGGGAGGCTTATTATTGAGCCAAGCCGTCTAATTAAAAAATAATTATTATTATTATGTATTTGGCCTCACATTAAATCTCACAATAGCGACAAGGAAACTATATTACCATCCGGTTTACAAACGTAGTGAGGTTGGTCAAAGGAGGAGCTGTAGGAAAGGATTTATTAATGGAGTCTTGAAGAGGCCCAGATTATATTAAGGAGGATAAATAGATGTTCATTTGTGGGTAAGTAGGTAGTAATTGTACAAATATGGTTAAAAAATCTAAATTAACAAACTATTGTACTAATGGATAAATTGAATGTTCAAATGGACGATATAAAAGTACAAACCTAAAACATGTTGTCGAAATCGACAAAAATTTGTTGACATTAGTGGATATTTGTAGACTTTCTGTGGATATTTGAGATATTTGAGATATGTCTGTATATTTGGGATATTTTAAAAAAATGGAAAAATATTGTAAATTCTTAATATCGTAAAAACGATGGCAAAACATCATCATCGTCGAAATTGACCTTAATTGAAAGAACAAGAAACTTAACAAAATTTTATCAAAATGAACGAAAATATCAATGTATTTACCTTTTGGGATATTTTACAAATATTTTACCAATTTTAATTACATTTCACCAACCATTTGTCCAATCGTACGTATAATATATGCGATTTTTGACAAGTTTTTTGTCCAAAGTCTATAAACCATGTGCCAATCTATGATTAATTTAATTTTAATATTAGAGAACTGATATCGAAAAGTAATAAAATCCTAAGAAATATATTATTTTACAGCAGATAATAAATGTTTAATATTATAACGTATAATAATAAGCTTAATATTGTTACAATGAGTGTATAAATCAAAATAAAATATGGTACAACAACAGTATTACATTTTCCTAAAATTGCCCAAAGATTCTAAAATATGTAAAGAACAAAAGTTGATGATTGTTCTCCGTATTCATAATTAGCGAGTTCGTCCCGCCACGCGCCGCAAGGACGAGGTTAAATTAATTTCTGAGCAGATCAGTTCTAATACACTTCCAGCATGGTGGGCGATGGGTCCCTTAACCTAACACTGTGTCTGCGGTGGTGGAGATAAAGGCTAAACTTTTTAAATAAATCTTCAAGTGGCCCAAAGCTCTTCAGAAGTCTGGCCGGGGTTGGGGTATTTATACCTTTGTTCTTCTCTCCTCCCTCGTTCACCCTAAAACGTCTAATTCAAGTTGGCAAATTAAGCCCAAGTTTAAAGTGCCCCATTTTATCTTTCATTGATTTTCGCCTGACTACTCGTATTTTAAACGGTTTAAATGTTGTAATGTTTATGTTGGCGATGTTATTGAGATGTTCTACAAGAGATATTTGCATCGTCATTTAAATAACAATTCAAGATCGGGTTGGATGTGCGTAATTTTATCTTTCATTAATTTTCGCTTGACTGGTACCTAGTCATTTAAATTATTTAAAATTTTGTAATGTTTATGTTGGCGATGTTATTGAGATGTTCTACAAGAGATATTTGGATCATCATGTAAATAACAATTCAAGATTAGGTTGAATGTACCTAATTTTATTTTTCTTTGATTATCGCCTGACTATTTTATACGGTTTATAATGTCGTAATGTTTATGTTGGCGATGTTATTTGCATCATCATTTAAATAACAATTCAAGATCGGGTTGGATGTAACTAATTTTATCGTTCATTAATTTTCGCCTACTACTCGTATTTAAGCGGTTTAAATGTTGTAATGTTTATGTTGGCGATGTTATTGATGTGTTCTACAAGAGATATTTGCATCATAATTTAAATAACAATTCAAGATCGGTTGAATATGCCTAATATTATATTTCATTAATTTTCGCTTGATTAGTCGTATTTTAAACGGTTTAAATGTTGTAATGTTTATGTTGGCGATGTTATTGAGATGTTCTACAAGAGATATTTGCATCATCATTTAAATAACAATTCAAGATTGGGTTGGATGTACCTAATTTTATCTCTCATTGATTATCGCCTGACTATTTTATACGGTTTACAATGTCATAATGTTTATGTTGGCGATGTTATTTGCATCATCATTTAAATAACAATTCAAGATCGGGTTGGATGTAACTAATTTTATCTTTCATTAATTATCGCCTGACTATTTTATACGGTTTATAATGTCGTAATGTTTATGTTGGCGATGTTATTTACATCATCATTTAAATAACAATTCAAGATGTAACTAATTTTATCGTTCATTAATTTTCGCCTACCACTCGTATTTTAAACAGTTTAAAATATTGTAATGTTTATGTTGGCGATGTTATTCAGATGTTCTACAAGAGTCTCAGCTGCTCCCGTCTGAAGCCAGTGAGACTATGACATCCTCAATTGGGATATATTGTGAGTCTGAAGGTAGTGGGAGGAAGGAGATTGGAAAGAAGAAGAGGAAGGTGTGTTATTCAGATCTGATTACCAAACACGGCAAAAACCATTTCAAGCAACGTTTCAATTCTGAATGGTGGTCTTACAACCTGCGCCCGATGACAGGATACCACAAAATACTTCTGAAAAAAACAATCAATCTATCAACACAATCAATAATTTATAGTACGAAGGGTCAAATAACATTCACCCATTTTTTCTAAAAAATGCGCAATCAAAAAAAAAAAAAGAAGTGAAGATGCATACACCGGAGAATCGAAGAACCATGACACCTATGCTTCTTTACCAAAATTGTAAATTCGGTGCTCGGCTAGTCTAGTCAACATAAGAGTAGCAATGGTCATATTTTCCTTTTTCAGTATCACCGTTCACAAGCAAATAATTATGAAGCAAACTCGCCAGTTTCTCGCCTGGATAGTTTAGCAAACTAATACACAAAAAAATATATACATCAATGTTTTTACGTTTTTAGCATGACAAATTCGATGTTTAAAACAAACCTAACGAATTTTGTTCATGTCAAATGTTTTTTTAATCTATTTATTTAGAGTAAAAATGTAAATGAAATTTTGGGCTCTGGTGACATTTTAGTTTTCGGCCCGGAAAGCCGAAGGTCATGGGTTCGAGTCCCATATCTTTTTCTGTTTTAGATTTTTCATTGAGTTTCGCTAATATTGTCTTCATCTAAATACAAATATTGGGGTTTGAAAGAAATAATGAAAAACAGTGAAACTAGAATAACTATTAAACGGAAACTTTTTGATACCTGCATACTTCCTGTACTTACTTATGGTTGTCAAACTTGGGCACTCACAAAAAATTACAATAAGAAGCTCGAAACTTATCAAAACTCCATGGAAAGAAGTATGATAGAGTAAAGACTGTCTGATAGAATAAAAATCAAAGCCATTAAGATACAAACAAGAACAAAAGATGTCATAAAAACAATAAAAAAGCTTAAGTAAAAGTGGCCAGGCCACACAATCAGAGGAAGTGAAAAATGGTCAAAATTAGTCATGAATTGTTTCACAAGTGACAAGAAGAGAAAAAGAGGTAGACCATTTAGACGGTGTGTTGACGACATCAAAGCCATAACAGGTGGTACATGGAGAAGAATAGCTAATGATAGAGAGAAATGGCGACAGTTGGAGGAGGTCTTTGTCAATTAGTGACATACAGACAGGGAGTCGATGCATGATAAGTGTTATAAATATTATAAATAATGTAATTTAATTTACTGTCTGAATAAAGGCTATTATTATTATTAATTAGATATTACAAAGTGAAGTTTTTTTCGCAAAGTTAAAAATAAAAATTAAAATAAAATAAAATCGTTGGTAAGACAAAAAATAATTTACTTGGAGAAAAAAGGGTGTACAAGATAAAGTGAAATGTTTTAGATGGATTATCTTAACCGGTTGAAGGTTACAGTAAAGCTCTATGAACATGTCATAATAATTATATTCTGAGGAAAATAAACAGGATAGGAAACGATGAAATTGATATGTTTACAGAAAATAACTGATTTCTTGTAACACACAAAATATGAAACAAATAACAAATGAAATAATAAAATAAGAAAAATAACCTTTCTACTTTTGCTTAAAATTATTTTCATCATTTACTTGCTCTAATATAATTGAAATCCTAGAGAAACATCAATTCTCCCAACTCCAAACATTCAAAAAATAATGGGGCAATTCAATTATAAATATCGTGGAGTAATTTTCTTTAATTCATTAGATTGATTTGAAATTTTTAAATATCACCTTAAAAAACACACGAAAATGGGAATTGAATAGTATAGTCACGTGGGATAACCGTACGCAGAGTGTAAGTGTTCGCAATGATGTTTCCGAGGTGGTCGTGCCTGTTTCGCGCCCGCACGTTCCTTAATTCAGTAGCGTTTTGGGTCGCATTGAAGCAGGATATGAGTACAGTGAATCCTAATTTGAAAATAAAAATTGGTAGCAAAATTATTGTTTTTCGTGCTTTTTCTTAAATTTTGTCATCTGCTATCGACATGTTTGCTTACCGATGTGTGCTATTGTGTAACCAACTGAGTCAGAGCGATGTGGTCTATGATAATTTTTGGTAAAATATTGTTAGTTACACTGGTGCAAAGTGATAATTCTATTAAAGATAACCACTAATCTGATTTGAACACTTCTCTACGGTATGCGAATACTTACCCCGCACGTGGGGTAAGTGTTCGTGAAAACATTTGTTATATAACTTTTTGATTTATGAACTACATAAGGTTTTTATGTTTGTTTGAGATGCCTTAATGATCAATCATATCAATAAACAAAAAAATGAGCGAAATACCTAAAGCGTTTTTATACAAAAATCCCAATGTAAAAACTGCGTACGGTTACCCCACGTGACTCTATGCATAGCTTATAAACAAAGTACCATACTATTGTAATAACGCACCCCCCCCCCCCCCCGCACATTTCTTTCCCAGAACTTTATCTTCTTCTTTCCTTAAAAAGACCCTTCATCCAGCATCCCCAAATATGACATAGTCCCGAAAGAAAAAATTCTCCTACGAGCCTCCTGTGGGGAGCTTATATACATAAGCTTAACACATACTTGTTACATATATATGTACCAGCATGATCCTGTAGGATTTTAAACAGCGATTTCTGAGCGCATTTGGCATAAACAATATAAATGTCATTTTGCTGTCCGGTATAATGTCAGTGCAACAAAAAAAAATTCCATCACACGTTGCAACTGAGTAATTGGGTATAGCCTTGCGACGGGTCACGTGATAAGCAGTCCATCTCATTCCAACTGCTCGGTAACACATGAAACGGGGCGCGTATCACGTGATCCCTCCGCGGCATGTAGGAGTGGGGTCAGTGACGATAATTGAAAATACAATATTAGAAGAGCAAAATGACATCTCCTATTTTTACTCCAAATATGCTCTGGAATCGCTGATTAAAGTCCTTCTGGCACCTGCTGTTACCTGTATATAAAATTTATTATTTTGTCTTTATTTTAAAATAAAACAATATAACTTTGTAAACACCACTTTTATTTTTATACTTTATGCCGACCGGGTTTCGCTACAACCGTAGCTTCATCAGGGCAGTATAATATAATTGTTTACAAAGTTATCGTTTTATTTTAAATTAATAATGTCACATCACAATGAATCCGCTTCATGTGAACAAATATTTTTTTTTCATTTTAAAACATTTACTTTTAATTTTGCAACATTACAACCAGACTTTTAACTTTGTATATAAACCATATCCAATCATACCAAATGAGAAAATATAATATAAATGAATCCCTGTTTCCCTTGGTCACGCCATAACTTCAGAACGACCCTAACCTATTTCATTCATCTTTTTTTTGAGTTTTTGTAGAAGATTCTTACGGAATGAAAAATTAAGAAAATTGCACAGAAAAATGGATGATATTAGAAAACTTTACGACTATTTTAACTACGCACCTTTGGCATATTGAATATAGCAGGTAGCTGTTTTTTTTAAAGAAAAGAATTGTCTATGGATTTTTAAAATTCTAGATATTTTTAATAGGTACCTATGTTAGGTCCCAAATTTGATTGATTGTTCTTATAACTTATAATATACAAAAACGAATATTTGTAATATACGAAAAATGCAAATTTGAATAAAAAAATTGTAATAGGTGGCACGCGAGCTGTTTGAAAACTGAATGTACTGGGACTGAATATACGGAACGCGGGAGGGGAATGGGACGCGGGAGGGAAACGGGGACGCAAGGGAAAGGACATGCAGGGAGAAACAATTTATTTAATTGATTATGGCATTGCAACGCATGCCGGGAACCTGCTAGTACTTTATACAAATATAGCAGAAATTTATCTGGCGTGCGCGATCATAAAAGATAGTACCAACCTACTAACCAATCAGATCCCACTTTATCTGTGATCTTATATTATTTTTGATCGATGACTGTAGAAGAACTACAATATTAACACGACTTTAGTTAGGCGCGCTTCGTGTACATATTTTGAAATATTCGCATATTATTTTATTATCGTCATTAGTCATTGCCGTCCTTTTGATAACAATATTTGAGATAAGCTGGACCGCGGTGTTTTTCTGGGCTTAAAGGTTTATAAATAATATCTAATAATATCGTCATGATGAACTGGCTTATTGATTATCATATTATGAATATTGAATTTCCTCATCATATTCATACGTTTCAAAGAGATTAATTAACCTACGATTCCCAACTTTAATCATTGATTAATATATCTATTAAATTAGCATTGTTGGGCTAGCCAAAAAAAAATGTGTTTATTTTTCATTAGCTCCACACAGGTGGCCCTCGATTTTTTTTTCCTCAGGGCCTAAGTCATCTTTGGGAATGCTGTGTGGAGGGTCTTTCTATGGAAAGAAAGGCGAGAAAGTACTGGGAGGAAAAAGGCATGAAGGGTGGGTAGGAATCTGGGGCTCAAATATGTCTAGGAGTGACGGACCCAAAGATATTGAAATATAATAGATGTGCTATCTGCAGTTTTTACTAGATGGGACGCGCTTCGGGGTGTCGCCGATATTGTTTACCAATTAGCAAATTAACTAAATGAACGAATAAACCAAACGAATGTTAAACTAAATGAACGAATTCTTTCCGTATTCAAACTATATTGTCAACCAATACTAATGGACACCTTCAAAAAATCAACGAAATGAACAATTTTATTTCGTACGCAAACTACCCTGATTAGGTCGTAGTCCGCCGACAGTTGCGCGGACATCATAGCATATTTTATTTTTTTTTTTAAAGAAAGACAAACATTCCCGGGTTACGAATAACCCAACAATGTTTGAAAATCTCCTACTACCACCACAGAAAGCCGAAAATATTGCTTGTGTTGTGATGGAGGACTTAGCCAGCCGAGGAATCGAACACGCGACACTCGGGTGGGACCCAAGCGCTATGCCCACTCAACCAACTCTCGTGCAAGACCCCACTGAGAGACAGCCTGGGTTCTCATTGCCTCGCAAACTCTGGACTGCCATCAATAGAATAAGGTGCTCCCATAGCCGTTGTGCTCACATGATGCATAGATGGGGCCTTAAAGAGTCGGCGACGTGTGAATGCGGTGCGGTGCAGACCACCGAACATGTAGTCAACGAATGCCCGCTCCATTCATTCCCCGGCGGGATTTATGAGGTCCACAGGGCAACGCCTGAGGCCCTAGACTGGCTCGCAGACCTAGATGTCCCCCTCTGACCCCCCACCATACGAAAGAAGAAGAAGACTCAACCACCGACTAGTCATCTCTTTTGTATATGAATATCTTTGGACGGACGTATCAATCCATCCCTCCCATTGCGGTGCAAGGCGATGTGTCAGGCTGGAGAGGTCTAGGCTAGGTCTCCCTCAACGAATCTCTCCCAAACCGGCCCGTCACACAATACGTAGGCAAACGCACTTGTCGCCAAGACCTAGACATCCCTGTTAAGTCACCAAACGTAGCGAACCTCTTGGGGTGACCTGTAGCAGGGATACAGGTTATCCCATAAATGGTTCCCGGGGCGGAGGTACCGGCGGTTCAACTTATGAGCTATACTCATACTACGCAATATTATTTTAGATACCAATGAAGAAAACTATTGGATGCCAAAACCTTTTGACGAAGAACCCCTCCAATAAAAAAACTCCCACTTTTAGTCTATTAAAAAAATGTTAAATTTTATCTTTGTTGTTGATGGTAACTCGAACAAGTAGTGTGAAGATTTTTGTCATTAAATGGTTAATTAATATTGCGTAATCCAAATGACCAATTAGAAACTTTTCGAAGAACTTTAATCTCTCATCAAAAAATTACTTCAACTTATCAAAATCGATAACGTTTTACTTTAGTATACCACCTTCACCTCAAGAACATCGATTAGCTAAAGTATCGCGAAAGGTGAATGCCATTTCGAATAAACTAAGTCAGTGTCTGCTATCACTTGACAGTGGTTGGTTATGAAGTTGATATCTCAATTAGTTCGGATTTGTTCCCGTAATAGGTCCAATACGCCTCCCGGATTCAAATTTCGAATGGTTCAATCTCCAGATTTTGAACTGGCAGTGAGTAGGTAGTAGTACTGGCAGTGAGTAGGTTATAGTACTGGCAGTGAGTAGGTTGTAGAACTGGCAGTGAGTAGGTTGTAGTACTGGCAGTGAGTAGGTTGTAGAACTGGCAGTGATTAGGTTATAGAACTGGCAGTGAGTAGGTTGTAGAACTGGCAGTGAGTAGGTTATAGAACTGGCAGTGAGTAGGTTGTAGTACTGGCAGTGAGCAGTGGTAGTATTTTGTGCGTTGAAACCGAATAATTGCTAAAATTAACGGAATGGAAGGTCAAATACTTGTTGTATATAAAAATAATAATCATTTAGTTTTAACAGTTTTTTTTTATTTAGATATAACCAAAGATACCTATAATCCAATATCTTTGGATATAACCAACATGTCTCGAGAGAAATCTCCTCATCAAGGTTTATTTAAAATTTAAGTTTTAATTTAAGATGGTCGGTTGTATCTAAACAATAAAATTTGTTGTTTATAATGATTATATATTTTAATTGAAATGGTCCCCACAAAATAAGTTTACTGTATATAGTTTACCGAAATACATTTTTTTTTCTAAACCAAATAAATGTAAAACACAATTTGGGAGGCGGGTATGGGTACCGCCGCCCAGGAAACCATTTATTGCATAACCAACATCTCGTTTGGTGACTTAGCCGGGGTGCCCGGATTCTGGGGTGAGGTTTATCCGGGTCTTGGCGGCGGACGTGTCTGCTCACCAGCCGCATGGCAGGCCGGATCGGGAGAAAATGGTTTAGGGAGTCCCTTTGATTTCTCCAGTCGTACTCTCTCGGAACATCGCCTTACACTACAGTGGGAGGGATGGATTCATACGTCCGTCACTCCCTGACATACTGACCCCAGATTCCTACCCACCTTTTTCCTTCCCAGAACTTCCTCTCCTTCATTTGCTAAAAAATAGCCTCCCCACAGCATCCCCAATGATGACATAGGCCCTGAGGGGAATTATTTGCCTCAGGGCGTCCTGTGTGGAGCTAATGTAAAGAAAAATATTTTTATTGTTCGAAAACTAATGTCTAATTCACAAATCAAATTGTTCACCATCACTGATATGATAATAATGAAAAGATATGTATTGTGGGGGTGTGCGTACGAAGAAGTAATTATTTGTTATCCAAATAATCTAAGTAAATTTCTTTACAGTAAATTACTTTGCCTAAAGAAAAGTTCGTGAGTTCCTAATTAGTTCAGTGCCATAAATGACAGTCCTCAATATAATGCTTGTTTATAATGTATCAATATGATATACAACATCAAAAATACGCTGTGATGACAGAATTACACTTGTAATCATTGACGCTAATTGATCATTCCGACGAACACAACACTATTAGTTACAACATGTGGCTTCCAGAGTGCGATGTTACCTATTCCAGTATGTTTTTTCCAGCCATTTCTTGCCATTTCAGCCATGGTCTGATATTTTAAGAGCACAATGGTTTTCTCACTACTATGTTATGATTTTTAGGATTAAAATAAAGTCACGTTGTAAATTTTGAATTTAAGTGTTATATTAGAATGCCTTGACCAACAAACTTAATATACCTTCCTCCCGAAGCCCTTAGCTATTGTCTATTTCAAGTTGAGAAAAACAATACATCTTCCAAAATTTATTACATACAGCTCTGAACAAGAAAGCGTGCTGCCTGCTTTTTTATTTTTTATTTTATTTTAGTTTATTAAGGAAACAAACAGTTATACATATTTTCATAATAGAGTAACATATTACAGTGCTTTTATGACCACCCGGAACCCATAATTGCAAGAATACTATTTCTACAAGTGCAACGCTAATATTGACCCATTACTGAACTATAATAAAAAATCCCAAATAAAAATTGCACTCTTCCAAATGCAAACCTAATTAATGCTGTAAATATGTCCCGTTCGATTATGTTGTTTCCTCTAATTGTAGAGGTTAATTTTTTAAGAAAAGTATGCAATTCACATAGCTCATGGCAATGTGGGTAAAAAAAGGAAACTTGTCAATTTTCCTGGTAACTCTTGACTTTCTAATATAACGGTTATATTTCACCTGGAGACTAGAGGAAATTAGACCCTTTTTCTTAACGTGTTCAGTAATGATGGAGGTATTGGAGATCATAGGTATACGCGTACCTAGAGTCCAAGAAAAATGGACCGCTTTTCCTAATCAGTTCAGTGATCGTGGAGATCATCGGTGTATATATACCTATAAGCAAGGGGAAATTAGATGCTTTTTCATAATCAGTTCAGTGATCGTGGAGATCATAGGTGTATACATACCTAGGAACTAGGGGAAATCAGATCCTTTTTCATAGTCAGTTCAATGATCGTGGAGATCATAGGTGCATACATATCTAGAAACTAGGTGAAATTAGATCCTTTTTCATAATCAGTTCAGTGATCGTGGAGACCATAGGTGTATACATACCTAGAAACTAGGGGAAATTAGATCGTTTTTCATAATCAGTTCAGTTATAGTGGAGACCTAATATCAGTTCAGTTATAGGTGTATACATACCTAGAAATTAGGGGAAATTAGATCCGTTTTCATAATCAGTTCAGTGATCGTGGAGATCATTGGTGTATACATACCTAGAAACTAGGGGAAATTAGATCGTTTTTCATAATCAGTTCAGTTATCGTGGAGACCATAGGTGTATACATACCTAGAAATTAGGGGAAATTAGATCCTTTTTCATAATCAGTTCAGTGATCGTGGAGACCTGTAGGTGTATACCTACCTAGAAACTAGGGGAAATTATATCCTTTTTCATAACCAGTTCAGTGATCGTGGAGATCATAGGTGTACACAACCTAGGATCTAGGGGAAATTAGATCCTTTTTCTTAATCAGTTTAGTTTCGTGGAGATCATATGCGTACCTAGAACTAAGGGAAATCAGATCCTTTTTCTTAATGTACAAAACTCAGAGGGCAGTGATCATGGAGATCATATTATGTACATACGTAGGTACCAAAGCTCAAAACGAAGGAAACTAGACCCTTTGTATTTGTATTGCATTCTAATAAATTGATATTAGTTCCTTAGATATGAAATTGGCGTTTTGCCGTACTGGCAACTTTGATCTCAAATATCTTCTCTTTGGGTAGGAATTCCAAATTCAAATTTATACAGCTATTTACTCATGTAGTTGTGTTTCGAAAATTATAATTCATTTGTTTTTTCCTTAATTGTTTTTTTTCTTTGCGTCACTTAGTTTACAAAATGGAAAACTTGAAATATCGCGTTATTTGCGAGTACGAGTTCCACCTTGGCACCAGTGCTGCAGAAACGGCTCGAAGGATTAATGATGTGTATGGCGACGGTGCCGCAAAAGAAAACACAGTGCGTTTTTGGTTCCAACGTTTTCGTTCTGGAAATTTCGACCTGCGGAACAAGCCCCGTGGACGGCCGGAGACCAAAGTTAATAATAAAGAATAGAAGTCTATTTTGGAAGCGGATCCATCGCAAACCACGTCCGAGTTAGCTGCAGGCTGCGGTGTTAGAGATAAAACTATTTTAATCCACTTGAAGCAAATTTTGAAGGTGAAAAAGCTTGAAAGGTGGGTGAGTACCTCACGAATTGAGTGAAGCAAATCGACAAACGCGCGTTAGAACGGTAGACCACATGCACAACAGACGGCTACCAAATTAGAGGAGCTTCAATTGGACATCCACCGTACTCTCCGGACCTTGCCCCAACAGATTACCATTTTTTTCGAAATTTGGATAACTTCTTGCAAGGGAAAAAATTCAACTCCGATGGGGCAGTCCAAACCGCCTTCAAAGATTTTATTGATTCCCGTCCGAATGGTTTTTTTAGTAAAGGGATCCATGAACTATCTATGAGATGGCAAAAGTGCATAGATAGCAATGGTACATACTTTGGTTAAATAAATATATTAGATTGAAAAAAAAATCGACTTTATGTTCCTCCTATACAAAACACCAATTTCATATGTAAGGACCTAATATTAAGGAGATATTGTGTATTACAGGGATATTCGTTGGTCTCGTACCACGATAGTAGAAACATCTACTTCATGCATTATTCCCGTAAACCTTCACAAAATTCACAACTAGCTTGTTGCTTTTTTTTCAGAAAACAGCCAAGCTCTACGATATTAAGTCATAAAAATGAAAGGCGTCATCACTTTTATGACTACTCCCGTATTACGATCACAGCACTAGGTACATAATTGGTCCCGGCGAAAAATCCATTTGAATAGTAGTCGAAGTTTACTATCGGCACCTATGCAAATAAAGTCGTAAAGAGCTTGCTTGTATTATTTATTTTACATTTTCTGAAACTCTAATTTAACAGGATGTACGAGGTGGAACCTAAAATAACTAGAGTTTTTTTAATTGTGCAATCATTTTTGCACGTTCTTACTTCAAAGCCGTAATGTATTATTATGTAACATATTAGTCTATGATTTAGTTCCTACGTTACTACAGATGTCTATGGGCTCTTAGGGTCACGTGGCCTCGTTTCCGAGTTAATCCGAAGATGACCGAAGGTAAATGTACGCAGTCATTAGAGTTCATCAGCTTCACAGATCAAAACTTTCAGCCTTGAAGGTCGTTTGTCCTCGAAGGTATTATTATAATTTACGATACGTCAATAAACAGTCACTGAATTATAAGAACCAAATTACTAAATTACGAATATCCCAAGACATGATAGATATTACAAAAGCTATCTTCGTTTGCGATGCACTTACTCATATATAAACGTTTTTCCATCGCTTAACAGTATTTGAAGTTTCCAACTCATCAAGCGTGATGCTTTTTAGTGTTTCACTTCTACTACATCGGCAAATCGTTACCCCTCGGGGAGTTTTTTCATCCCGAAGAAAATTAGAAAATCACCAAATGCGTTGAAAGAAGCTCAAAATGTACTGAAGCCCATTGCAGTCTCTCATATTAACTTTTGATGGATTGCAGAATCGAAGCGTTGCATGAAGTGGTATTAGATAATACAGTAGAAGAATATTATATCAATATTAACGCATTTTTTTCTGTAGACTGTGGATTTGTTTAATCTTTTTATATGTACATTAGGCTTTTACAAACATAGTTTATAAAAAAAATAAACGTTTTGATAATAAGTAGTAATAACAAAAATATTATAACAACATGACATATAAAAGAAGGGAAGTAGGTACAAGTATATACGCGTACAATATTATTCATGTGTCAGTATCAATACATGATTATGTAACAATAATATGTAACACTACACCTGATTATGTAACTGTACTACACATGATTATGTAACAATATTACATGACAGAAAGAGAAATGGAGGACTGTAGACAATGACCGCCGATAAAAATAAAATAAAACACCAACCATTCATTTTCACAATTCAATGTATTTCATTAAAGTAACGGACATATTCATTGTTTGATCTCTTAAAAGTTAAATATAAAGTGAAAAAAGGAATGTATTTTTTTATCCTTAAGTAGGAAAATGAAGTAAAGAAAATCAATATTAATTTCGAAGAGCAATTGAGTGTTCAATATTTTTTTACAGTCTGTTTTAAGCCTATACAAATAAGCTCGATGGTTTGCCCACGCGAGAACATTTTTTGTATTCAAGGACGAGAAATAATAGGATTCAAAATAATTAACATAAGCGGCAACTAAATGTCTGTGTAAAATATGTGTAAGTAAAAAACGAAATTAAAATATAATTTTTTTTTTATAATTTAAGTAAAAATTGATAAATTTAAAAAAAAAATTTATTCATAATGGAGTGGAAATTTCAACGCACATTTCAGTAAAGTACGTTGTCGGCCTTATGTTTTCTCCCTCCTACAACACGGGTCTTTTCAAGACCCTTGTTTGCTCTACTAAAAATCACCCTCCTTATAGCATCCCCAAAGATGGATATAAGTTATAGACCCTGAGGAAAATTATTTTCCTCGGTGCCTCCTGTGTGGAGTTAATTTACAAAAAAAAAACGACAAACAAGAACAAAACAAATAAAAAAAAATTGAGCGGTACCTATTCACATAAAAATGGAACACCTAGGTACCTAGTGGGGGAAGTTTATTTTTATGCTAGAAAAATCCTCCAGAAGAGGAATACGGTCACTTTTAGGACCTCCCTCGGATATATGATTTGGATCATAAATTATCGCTCGCTATTTATTATTCTGACGGTATTTTTATAACTCTGGAGTTTGTTTACGACATAATAACGCCACGATGAAAAAAATGCAGTATATTGGCATTCTTTCCCTGTCAAAATGCATCGTTAAATAAAGTTCAAATTTTTTTTTCTGCTTTAGGTTTTAAATTAGCGATCGTGCACCTATGTCATGCGGAAGCTTTACACAATATTGCAGAACTTAATAATAATATAAATATCAATTTAAAATATTCACGGTGTTATAATACGTGCGAGGAAATTATATTTAATTAATGAAAACAATATTGGCGACACTCATTCGAAAATCTGAAACAGAAAAATAAGAAAAGATATGACCACATCTAAAGAATCGAACCTAGGGCTAAGCCTAGCCTTACCGGGGCAGAACTCACCGTTGAGCTAATGTGACTTATCCCTTTCAATCATATTTAACTTTTTTATTTTCGACTAAGAACTATCTTCATTTTCTATTGCGTACTTTTATTGGCTGCTATCTTTACGTATGATTGCAAGATTCAACTCGAATTAAATGCTACCTATATATTGACTCGGATAAATTTTTATCCATTTTTATTAAATATGCGATGTCTATTGACTTTTCTGCAAATCTAGGATGAACATTTATTTTTGAGCAATAATAAATATTCATTTTGTTTTGAAGAGTTTTACTTTCCGTGTACATTTGTTATTAAATTTTCTGCTACCGGTTTCGACACATCCGTGTCATTCACTAGCAAACTTAAAACTAACTAAAAAAATGTATGCAAGTACTGAAATGATTAGATTTTATTAGGTAGGTAATAAATGTACATGGAGAGTAAAACTTCTCAAAACCAAATGTCCAGAAATTGTTACACAGTTAATGCCCAAAAAAAAAAAAAAATTCATCCTAGAATTACAGAAAAGTCAATAGATGTCGCGTAATTAATAAAAATGACACTAAGTAGCATTTAGTTCGAGTTGAATATAGCAATCATACACAAAGATAGCAGCGAATAAAAACATGATAAATAAATAAAGATAATATTTTTGTTATTAGTTTTTGGGGTATTAAGCCGTGTTGCTCTACCTCCTTCTTTAGCCAACATTTCGGACAGCGTTGCAGTGTCCATCATCAGGGCAGTTGTGTAATAGTTAGGGGTGATGTTTGTACCTATCTACTTAGGAGCGATACCATGTCGCCAGCTCCACTCCTCTACGAGCTGGCTCTACAATATACTTCAACATGTTTTTTGCGTTTAGCCTTGATGTAACCGTCAATAACCGGATACCAAGAACTATTGAGCTTAGCTCCGTCGTCTCTATTAATATTTATAGGTTTTTTGTGAATTTCAATTGCCTATGTAATCAGGCGTGCTCTATGAGTTTTGGGTCTTCCCAGGACCTCAGGGACAAATCCAAAGTAATGGCCTGTTTCGATTAAGTGCTCGGCGATTGCCGATTTGTCAGGGTGGCCAAGTTTACAGGCACGAAAGTGTTCTGATATCCTTTTGGAGATCGTCCGCTCCGCAGAAGATAATATTGTATGATACAACAACCGGATGAGGTCACATTAGCTCAGTGGTAGCAAGGTTAAGGTCCAGGGTTCGAATTCTAGATGTGACCGTATCTTTTCCTGATTTTTCTGTTTCAGATTTTCGATTTAGTTATAAAAAGCAAATATTATCTTCAAAAATCAAATATTCCAATCTGAGGTTTTACTCAGTAAGTTAAAAATAAAAAATAAACATAAAAAAGAAATTATGCTGCTTAATTAAATCCGATTTCCTTATCGTGTAATCTCAAATTTGTAAAGAAAATGGTGGTTTATTTACCTTAATAACGCAGAAGAAGGCGATGATCCAAGCTAGAGCCAAGCAGCCCACGAGGTGCCACTGGATATCGCCAAAGTTCTCCCAAGTGGCTCCGTTTATCCCCAGCACTTGTTCGCTAGACAAATATTAACTTTAAATTAGATGAGATCTTCCTTTCAACCGACACCAAGCATCCATAACTGTCTGGGGAACAACTTGCTCATGCTTCATGCCATCAAATAAGAACGATGCATTTTCTACAACAAAAACAAATCAACGGTTTTTAACCCCCCAGGCTAATTTGTTCGCTTTTCGGAACTACTCACGAAGATCTCATTGTGAGAAATATGATAAAATCTGTGTTAGATTGAGAAAAAACGCTTTATATTCAATACTAAAAGTTAACCACAAAAGTAGTAAAATTTTCACCTTTATGATACAAAAGTTTTGGAACGCAGTTTGAAAAAAAAAATTGTGAAATTTGTATTAAATTTTTTTACATGGAACGTCAAAATTTTGAAGTGAAAATAACGTTTATAATACGTTTGTCTACTTTTTCGTAAACTTTTTATTTTAATTTGTTATTTTAAAAATTATATGTTTATTACGATTTATAAAATTTATATGAGCATTTAATCTCCTTTCGAAAAAATAACACTTGTAGTATTCGGATACCCAGAAACATTCCATTTATTAGGATTTTTTTTTTCATAAGAAGCAATTACTTTGTGGTTAGACATTGTATTATGAAAAAATGAAACAAACGCTTTGTATTTAACCACGAATTTATTATTTTATATATCGACCGGTTTCGCTTCGACCAAGCTCCCTCAGGATATAATAATAACTAATAATAACAGTTATTATTATATCCTGAGGGAGCTTGGTCGAAGCGAAACCGGTCGATATATAAAATAATAAATTCACGGTTAAATACAAAGTGTTTGTTTCATTTTTATAATATTTGGATTTTATTGCAAAGTGGAAATATTTTTACCACCTTTTTTTTTACATGAGCTCCACACAGGAGGCCCTGAGGAAAATAATTTCCCTCAGGGCCTATGTCATCTTTGGGGATGCTGTGTGGAGGGTTTTTTTAAGGAAAGGAAGAAGAGGAAAGTTCTGGGAAGGAAAAGGGTTTAAGGAGTGGGTAGGAATTTGGGGTTCAGTATGTCCTGGTCATCCGCCTCCAAGACCTAGACAAACCTCACCCCATGAGCCCGGGCACCTCTGCTAAATCTTCAAACGTGGCGAACCACTTGGGGTGACCTATGGCAGAGGTGTTGGTTATCCAATAAAGGTTCCCGGGGCAGCGGTACCCATTCCCGCCTCCCAAATTGTCTACTAAAATATTATATGCGTTTCAATTTTTTCCGTCAACTTATTTAAACTTCGTTATTTTAAAACTTATAATTTTATTATGATTTATAAAATTTGAAAGAGCATTTAATCACCTTTCGAAAAAAATTACATTTGTAGTATTCGGATACCCAGAAATATTCCATTTTATTGGAGTTTATTGCAAAGCGGAAATATTTTTACCCTCTGACGAATTAATGCGATCACTAAAAAAACTTTTGGATCCGAACGAAGTCACACATTACTGCTTTAGTGGCAACAATTTGGGACGCGGGTATGGGTACCGTCGCCCCGGGAGCCATTTTTTGGATAGCCAACAACTCTGCAATAGGTTACCCCAAGTTGCTCGCTACGTTTGGTGATTTAGCAAGGGTGCCGGGTTCCTTAGCTGAGGTTTTGAGGTCTTAGCGGCACATGCATGGCCGGATCGGGAGAGACTGGTTGCTGGAGACATTTCATTTCTCCATCCAGACTCTCTTGACCCATCGCCTTGTACCGCAGTGGGAGGGAATAAATCACAAATACGTCACTCCTGGACTCATTGACCCCCAGATTCCTACCCAACCCTGATACCTTTTTTCCCAGGAATTCCTCTCCATCCTTTCCCTGAAAAAACCATCCACACAGAAACCTCAAATACGACATCCCAGCTGGTTCCGTCTGGAGGCAGTGAGACTATGGCATCCCCAATTAGGATATTTTGTGATGCTGAAGAAAGTGGGGAGGGGAACGAAATGAGGAAGAGGAAGACGCGGAAGTGCCTGGTTATTCAGATCTAATCGCCAAACGCCGGGATTCAACCCGCGAACTTCGTATTACGAGTTTAAAGCCTTACCTCTCTACCACGGAAGCTGTGGGTGGAACTAATGAAAAAAAAGTGGTGATAAAGACTCCTGTTTCGCTTTTATGCAACAAAGAAAACGTCGCAAAAACAGCTGTTATTTTATATTGCGAAGTTCTTCATAAATTTTGAAATATTTTACGATCACGCTCTAAAAAAATTGCATTTTTCAAATTATTCAAAAAGATCAATGCCGAAGATCGTAAATATTAAAAAAAAACATTTTTGAGAGCACTTAATTTGTAAGGCTTATAATGTTTATATACATGGTGTTAAAAGACGTCCCTTACTAGTTTGAGTAAATAAAAGTCTCCGTTGTCTCCTATCAAAAAATGTCCCCGGTGACATTTTTTTTTTTTTTTGGTAGTTTTTTTTCGAACAATAACTACAACACTTTTACTGCAGCAAAATTCTTTCTTATGTTGAAACTGAACACTGGAATGAGTAACCGCTCAATCCTCCACCCCGACCCTAACTGGCAACTACCAACTGACTTTTTACGTTTTAGTTTTTTTTTTTTTTTTACATTAACTCCACACAGGAGGCCTTGAGGAAAATAATTTCCCTCAGGGCCTATGTCATCTGGGATGCTGTGTGGAGGGTCTTTTTGAGGAGAGGAAGGAATGAACATTGGTCTTGAAGAGACCTATGTTGTAGGAAGGAGGAAACACAGAGGCCGACAAATCATTCCACAGCCTAACTGTTGAACATAAGAACGAGTCGAAGAAACGACCCGTTCTCATGTGACAAATGTCAACCGTGTACAAATGTTGGGCACGCGTTTGGCGTGTTTCCCGACTATGCACCGGTGCCTGAGGGATCAATGATGCTAGTTCCTCGGAGCATCTTCCATTGTAATACCGGTAGAACAAGGATAGCATTCCCACCCGACGCCTGTGCTCTAAAGATTGCAATCCGTCTGTTAAGATGGGAGAATCTATCAAACGGACCGCCCGTTTCTGCACAGTGTCGAGGGTATTTTTCAGGTATTTTGGAGCTCCAGACCAGAGGTGGCTGCCAAATTCAACCGTGGGGCGCACTTGCGATTTGTACAGGGTATTTCCCTTAAATACGGTAAGTTTAAAAGCTCTTAAAAAATATATGTTATTCTTGAAGATAATATATAGACTTTGCCCGCGCTGAAACGCAAATTATATAAAATTCCCTCGATAGAAAAAAATCGCAAGGTATGCTCCAAAAAATATTATTAACACGTTTGTTTCAGTTATTTTACAAGTTATATGTATGAAAAAATTCACAGTGTTTCTTTAAATGCTGTTTAAAATAATGCCCGCGAGATTTTTACTCTATTTTAAACGAATCGTGTTTTATTAAACATTTTCGCAATTTTCGCATCGATTTTGTCGCTGTAAATGAGAGCGCTCTCCTCTAACATTCGTAATTTCGTATCTCTCCATCTTCTTCTTTTCGGGCCCGGTTGCAGAGCCTTAAGGAAAGATTATAACTTATTTGGGAGGCGGGAATGGGTACCGTCGCCCGGGGAACCATTTACTGGATGACCAGTACCTCTGTCATAGGTCTCCCCAAGCGGTTCGCTAAGTTTGGCGACTTAGCAGAGATGCCTGGGTTCATGGGGTAAGCTTTAGCCGGGTCTTGGCGGCGGATGGTAGACCGGATCGGGAGAGAATGGTTGAGGGAGTCCCTTTGACTTCTCCAGCAGTCCTCTCCCGGACCTTCGCCTTGCACCGCAGGGGAGGGATGGATTCATACGTCCGTCATTCGTGAACACACTGACCCCAGATTCCTACCCACCTCTAATACCCTTTTTCTTACCAGAACTTCCTCACCTTCCTTTCTTAAAAATACCCTCCACGTAGCATCCCCAAAGATCACATAGGCCCTGAGTGGAATTATTTTCCGCAGGGCCTCCTGTGTGGAGCCAATATAAAAAATATATTTAAAAAAAAAAAACTATGTACACCTCCCTACCTCCATCCAACCTACACCAATGTACCTTTCCTCTGACAAGGTGTGTGACCAATATTATCTACATGTGACATTTGGAACAATAACTCAAGGAACAAGCAGTCTCTTGAAGTATTCAGTGCAATGATCAACTTCTATAATGATCGTTCAGTTCTTTAATATTAACTATGTTACTGAAGCCTCTGTGCAATTATCATCTTCATAGTGATCTCTCAGTATGTTTAATTGGAATATATTGAAGTAACCCGATCAACTCCTATGGTGGATCTCGATGACTTTAATATAAATTATTACGGAAACTTGGTAAAAAATTAAGGTAAGTCAGATTCTTTCTCAATGTCCAGTGTTCACCAGGCTATTCCCATTGATGTGTCACTTTAAAAAAACATATTTTTATTACAGTTCATTGATTCACCGTCAACATATCTGCGACTACACAGAAGAGTTATTTATTTATTTATTTACGCCTATTTAGGCTTTTACATACATATATATAACAATATTAACGAAATTATGCTAGTAAATAGTGCAGGAAACTACTGTTTAAAATATTTGCACAAAAATAAATACAAAGTAAAAATATTAGGTATTGAATTTGAACCACACAGGATGTAGGTACAAAATACAAAAAACAAAAAATCTGAAATAGTTTTTTTTCTTTCAGCCAACAAAATACTGTCAATTTGTTAGTCAATTTTAATAGCTTTATCAAAATATTACCCTATTTGATGAAAAAATTTCAATAAGGTATGCTTGTATAATAAAATTGATGTACTAAATATTTCAACAACATCGGAGTATTTGTTTCCAAGCTGTTGAATCCGTCGCATAGGAGCATAAATATACAAACCACCCACCATAGGAGTATAATATTGACTTGTTAACTTAGAATTGCTACAATAATGTGGTAGGTACTGCCTTGTGACTGACCTGCCTGGAGTATGAAAAGAAATTACATATAATAAATCAGGGGTATCAAACATTGAATTTATGATTTTATACAAACAGGTTAAATCGGAATGATTCTACGATCAGATAATTTTATTAAATTTAATGAACAAAGTAGGTTATCGTAATTTAGGCATTCACTAGGAATGCCCATTTTAAAATTCACATATCTTAAAAAAATTTTTTGGATTCTTTCAATCGCATGTGAATAAACCTCATAATTTGGGGACCAAACCGTGGAATTGTATTCTAAATGACTCCTTACGAGTGACATTTATAATGTTTTTTACAGTATTGACATTGTTGAAATCACTAGATACCCTTAAAATAAATCCCAACATTTTCAAAGCTTTATTGGTTATTATTTCTATATGCTTGATAAAGTTGAGTTTCGTGTCAAACCAAATACCTAAGTCATTGATTATGATTATTTTATTATGAAACAAGAAGGGAAATCACCTCTGTAAAATGATTAGAGTAACAAAGCAAATAAGTTTAAATGGATAGATTTAAGCGTGTATACATATATAAAATCGATGTAAAATTAAAATTAGTAGATATTAAAGAGGTAACATACTACAAAAAGGTATTCATAGATTTGGGAATATAAATATTGTAATCATAAATATTGTACCTACACATAAATATTGTACACACAATTTGTATACGTAAAATAAGCGACTTAACCTTTTTTAACTCTAAATTCGACTGTTACGAAATCCTGGAACTCATAAACTTACGAATACCCACAGTAACAACCCGACAAAATACGCTATTCCCCTGCAGCATTCATAAGCATAACCACTTTGCCCACTCTCCAGTATAACGATTTCACACTATGGAAAATCAATACTTAGGTGATGTTGACATATTTAATATCAACTTAACTAGTTTTGTGAATCATGAAAAATATTTATTCTAACATTATTCCTAAACACATCTTGTATTTTTGTAATATCTAATCGCTGATTTTTTCAGTTTCTGTTTCTTGTATTTTTATGACTAGTGAGTATTTTTTATCTTATGTAATTTTTTTTTACTATTTCTTTCTTTGTTGCAAAATTATTTGTCATGATAAAATTATACTACCAACATGTAAAAGCCCTCTGGGCGTTAAATAAATAAATAAGATACATAACTTCATTTTCTCTTAGCCACTTTCCCAGGTTACATAATATTATATATTACTGAAATGATAAAATCTTCCTATTTGGATAGTCAAATCATAGGTTCGTAAAGTTATGGTAATATTGTGTCTCTGTTCTGTACTTTTTGTACTTATTTTTACTTTTTTTACTTCTGTACTTTTTCTCTTAACCACTTTCCCGGGTTATATACCATAATCTAGTTACCGAAATGATAAAATCTTCCTAGTTGGACAGTCAAAACATTCGTTCGTAAAATTATGGTACCTAATATTGTGTTTCTTTTCTGTACTTTTTGTACTTATTTTTACTTTTTTTACTTCTGTACTTTTTCTCTTAACCACTTTCCCTGGTTATATACCATAATCTAGTTACCGAAATGATAAAATCTTCCTAGTTGAACAGTCAAAACATTCGTTCGTAAAATTATGGCACCTAATATGGTGTCTCTTTTCTGTACTTTTTGTACTTATTTTTACTTTTTTACTTCTGTACTTTTTCTCTTAACCACTTTCCCAGGTTATATACCATTATCTAGATACTGAAATGATAAAATTTTCCTAGTTGGACAGCAAAACATTCGTTCGTAAAATTATGGTAATATGTTGTCTCTTTTCTGTACTTTTTTAAATAAAAAAGTTATCTTTTGGACCATTATATGTAGATAATTGTCATTGGTAGCATATTGAGCGTTGTGAGAATGGTGTAGTTTGTGTAACTTAAATACTTATAAGCCTATAATAATACTTTCGATATACATAGAAGAAGAAGAATAGAAGTAAGTATTCAGAATTCAATGCGCGGGTGAATTCCTGAGGCAAATAAATTTCCTCAGCAATAAAACGGTAACTTGCATAATTATCCGAATGCATAATGTATTTGCATGCAGCTCGCGGCCCGGCTGGAAGCTGGGTGCTGGGTTCTCGGTTATCGGGACGGGAGAACCCGCTCCGAGAAGCCGGTAAATAATCCACGCAGTCTGTTGTAGCAATAAATAATAGTCCCTGCAGATTTCTTTCGTTAATTTAGCAAAGGCGAATAAGGGCGCGTCGCACATAAACTATGTGCAATCGAACCTGCAAGCCTCGCTGCCGGGTGCTGGGTGCTGGCTGCCGGGGCATTCATCCGCGCGGGTGACGGTACTAACCTGCGCGCTGCCGGCCGCGGACGAAAAACGAGCGAAACTTTTCTAATTTGCATTTTTATATCTGAAGCCGCGAGTTTCAGTTTTCACGTTGTACTCCCTCTGCAGAATTCCCTCAGAAGCTTCATAGCTACCTGCGCGTAATGTAATATGATGCTTACGAAACAATTTCATTATCTGGTACAACAAAACGAAAAATTCACAAAATCAGCCCTGGCCTGGTACACACGAATATTCGTACATAGGAATAAAGATGAAGCTTCTAATCTCTTACGTTTTTAGATTTTCACGGCCAAAAGAATTTTCGTTATTTGTTTTTGGGGTGTTATGTCGTGTTGTACTACCTCCTTCTTTAGCCAACGTTTCGGACAGCGTTGCAGTGTGCATCATCAAGGCAGATCCTGTAGATGCTATCCGAAACGTTGGCTAAAGAAGGAGGTAGCGCAACACGGCATAACAACCCATAAACAAATAACGAAAAATCTCTAACATCTTATTTGTAATAATAATGTATACATATTTTATAGGATGGGGCGGTACATATAAAAATCAAACACAAACAATTTACATATCACAAAAACTAATAATAAAAACAATTTAAAAAAAACCCTACTCATATTCGTCAGAACTTTTATTCCAACAATTTAAGGTCAGAAAATTAAGTGCATTATACTTTTATCATGCAACATTACAAATTTATAAAGATAATATTAAAAATCAAGTTGCACCCTTTAAAAATAACAGAATAACAGACAAACATCAATACTTCCCACTCCAAAATGTAAAAAAAAAATTGGACAATTGAGTCATAAATATCTCGGAGCAAAATTTTTTAATTCATTACCAGAAAAAATTAGAAACATGAATACCAATATAAAAAGTTTTAAAACTCACCTAAAAAATTATACTGAAAACTTAAACTGAATGATATTAAAAAAGCAATACAATAACACCCCCCCATACACACAAGCCTTGCTTAATTATGGGGGTACATCAAATATTCTACTATGTAATTAATTACTGTATAAAATTTATTTGTAATTTATGTACCTTCTATTACTAATAAAAAATAAAAAAAAATAAAAAAAATATAGTGTATTGCAATATGATTCGATCTGTGGTCTAATATATAATAATTTTCCAACTTTCTATATTATATACCTCTATTTACTACATAGGTAGGTAAAGTGTCTATACAATAAACATGGTCGCTACTACCTATGAAGATTCTTATTTTCACATTGTTTCTTCCTGATTTTTAAAGTAAAACTTCTTTACGCACGCTTGACTTAGGGAGTAGGCGTTGGCGAATGCGTGACGAGAGCGTTACGAAAAGCGAGGCGAACGCTTCGTTTATTACTGTAGGGGCAAGAGAGAGAGGTGCGAGCACACATTTTCTTTCTCTCTTTCTCTCTTTTTCTCTTTCTCTCTTTCTCTCTTTCTCTCTTTCTCTCTTTCTCTCTTCTCTCCCTCTTTCTCTCTTTCTCTCTTTCTCTCTTTCTCCTCTCTTTCTCTCTCTTTCTCTCTTTCTCTCTTTCTCTCTTTCCCTCTTTCTCTCTTTCTCTCTTTCTCTCTTTCTCTCTTTCTCTCTTACTCTCTTTCTCTCTTTCTCTCATTCTCTCTTTCTCTATTTCTCTCTTTCTCTCATAGCCAGTTAGGGAACGTACCCATACTACGTGACCTCTTCGGGGGGGGGGTCTTCAAAATGTCACGCTTGGTACAAATGAGCGGCGGTTTGCTTAGGATTTTGGTCACCGAGGGGGGGGGGTTAAAAAGTGCAAAAAAATTGGTCACGTAGTATGGGTACGTTCCCTATTAAGTTTCATATATCTAAGACACAGTAATAATAATAATAATAATATATCTTTATTGAAAGAAATTTGCAAGATTATAACTAAAAAGTACATATTCAGTGTTATGTTTACAGTGGTTTAAAATTACATAAGGACAAAAGGATATCAACAGAAAAAATATATAAATATGAACAGTAGATAAATGAAAAATAGAAAATAGTTATAAATTTTGGTTTTTCAGTAATCTGCCTCACTAGGCTAGCCTGTGTTGAGGCAGTAATTTTTAAATCAATTTATAAGACTTATAGACACACCTACACTTTTATTAAAAAAGTAATCACATAATAGATTGGTTACATTAATAATAAATTTAAATAAAAGCAACCAATACATTGTTTGTATATTTCCACTGTATAATACCAAATCATTAATAATTTAGAATTTGGGTGAGTGCACCGGTAAAGGCCCTATCATTATTTTTGATCCAAATTTTTATGTTATTTTTGAAAATTTTTTGGGAATCGCATTTTTTTATTCTATCTGGAAGAATGTTGTAAAGCCTTGTTGCAAGGTATCTGAAATTTCGTTGACCAAAAGTAGTATGCGTTTTGGGGATTTGTAGTAAGTCTTTGTCATTATTTCGAGTACAGCGAGTATTTAATCTTTTTTCATAGTATTTATGTATATTTGTGTATAGATGAGTAAGGATTGTTTTTGCATATATCTGCCGAACGTCAAACACATTCATAATATTGAAGATTAAGTTCGAGTCTGTAATTAGAGGTAGTCTAAGAATCAATTTTATAATAGTTTTCTGTGCCTTTATGATTGGGTCTAGTGCTGATGCAGTACCGCCTCCCCATGCAATGATACCATACTCAATAATAGATTGACAGACTGCAAAATAAATCATTTTCAAGTGTTGTAAGTCGAGAAAGTTTCTTATCGTTCTGAAAAAGTGCATGGTTTTTCTTATTTTGTTTGCAATTATTTGAGTGTGTATATTCCATTTGAGATATGGATCAATTGTGAGGCCGAGATACTTCATCTGTGTAGTGCGCTCAATGTAGGGACACTGACAAGATTCATCGGAATTAAAACATTTGTGTATTCTAATGGAGACATCATCATTAGGCTGACCTGTTATATTTATGCTTGATGTGACATATTTAGTTTTCTCGGTGTTCAAAGTGAGCGTATTTGTATCTAACCACTTTTTTACAATGTTTATATCCGTTTCAGCTTTTTTGTAGACATCTACCCAAGTGTCAGCTTCAAACAGTAAGACAGTGTCATCGGCAAAACTAACTATTTTTCCCTGAATATTAATGTTACATAAGTCATTGATATATAAAAGGAACAAAGACGGTCCTAATATGCTACCTTGTGGTATGCCATAGTTAGTTGAGCACTGATTGCTAAGAGTGTTCAATATTTTAACTTGTTGCTTGCGCTCATCGAGGTAGCTCTTAAAGAAGTTAAGTTCGTTGCCTGTAATACCGATTATTTGAAGTTTGTTTATTAATTTACTGTGTGATATTGTATCGAAGGCTTTAGAAAGGTCTAAAAATATTGAAATACATTTTTTGCTTCTATCAAGGTTTTTTACTATGAAGTCAGTTACTGCGGCAATAGCGTCTGAAGTACTCTTGTTTTCTTGAAACCCGTATTGATTTTCTGAGAGTACTTTATGGCTAACCAGAAATTTTACCAACTGGGCATTGATAATTTTTTCAAATACTTTGGATAGAGTGGTCAGTATAGTTATTGGTCTGTAATTGTTTATGTCTGTCTTGTTACCTGTTTTATGTATGGGAATAACAATACCTTGTTTCAGGTTTGAGGGGAAGTGTCCTTGACTGATACTAAGGTTAATTAGGTATTCTAAGGGCAATGTAATTTCCATAGCCAGCGTTTTCAATATCTTAGTTGTTATTCCATCTACCCCGGCAGAAGAAGTGTTTTTTAGGGAATTAATTATTTTTAGAATCTCTTCCCCTGACACAGTTTGAAAATTGAATCTTCTTTTGGGAAATTGAAGTTCTGCTTCAGCAGGTAGAGCATTCGTACAATTTGGTAGACGAGAAGCAAGATTTGAACCAATATTTGTAAAAAAATTATTGATATAATCCGCAACGAGCTTGGGGTTTTTTGAGGTGTCAATAATGTTTCCGTCAATACAAAGTTTACTTATGTCCTGTTTGTCTTTAGTGTTTTGTGTATTTGTGGCTTCTCTTAGAGTTTGCCATATTTTTTTGGGATCGTTGTTACTTTGTTGGATTTTGTCTCTGTAGTAGATTTCTTTCGCCTTTCTAATGACTTCGCCGCATGTATTTCTATATCTTTTGTAGATGTTTAGTGATATTATGTCGTAAGGATTTTCTTTAACTTTTTTGTGTAGTGCGTTTCTTCTACGAATGCAGTTGATAATTGAAAAGTTTATCCATGATTTCAAGGGTTTAATTTTGTTAGGATATTTTTTTGTTAAAATTGTGGTATTATTAATTAATTCATTTTTCAAAAAGTCAACAAAATAATTCCATGCATCATCTGGGTTTTGTATTTGGAAGAGCTCTTGCCAAGATTTATTTTTAATTATGTTTTTTAGATTTTCAAAATTAATATTATTGTATATGATTGACTGATCCCTTCTGGTTTTTGTGGCGTCGGATTGTAATGTGAATATTGTTGTGTAATGATCTGTAATTGTTGATTTGTAAACGATACTTTTGTTTTGTTTATTAGTTTTGACCATTATGTGATCAATGCATGATGTAGATTCATTAGCTGTTCTTGTTGGTATATTTATGGTACTAATTAATCCATGGAACTCTAACATATTCAGGTAGTCGTGACATTGGTGGTGTGGATTATTTGGGAGTATGTTGATGTTCAAATCTCCCATAATTATTAAATTTTTAGTATATGAAAGATTAGAGAGTGTGCTATTAAGACTGTTAAGAAATGGTGTGATATTACGGATGGATGGAGAGCGGTATATTGCTAGAACGCAAGTATCATTATTGTGCATTATTTGCATACAGCTCGCGTCAGTAATGTTTATTTCAGTTACAACATAGTTTAGGTCATTTTTTGTGTATACCACAATTCCATCATTCTGACTATCATGGTTTGATGAGTTGAAGGAAGAGTAGTGATTTATGAATTTTGGAGTGTAAATATTTGTCAACCAACATTCTGTAAGAATTATAACATCAAAGTCTATATTTAGGTGGTTAAGCTGTATCTGGAGTTCATTAAAGTTTTTATTAATTGATCTAATATTTTGGTGCATAAAAGTGGTGTTTTTTGGATTAGCTGTCAGATATTTACATATTTTAGCATCTGATGTTGTAAGCAAATTGTCTTGATAAATTAATTCTTCATATGTTTTGTTAAAAGCCATGTTATAATTTATATTACAAAAAAGAAAAATAGTTTAATTAATTTTAATGAGAGCTCCACTAATCCGTGGCCATCACTGGGGATTTCAACCTTTGATTGAATGTGAAGGAGTTGAATTATTGTTGCAATAAACAAATAAAAGTGCGAAATATGACTCACCATACTGAGGGGAATAGACCCAGTGAACGACCGGTGAGAGGGGCTCTCACTAAAAAAGCCAAACTATTTTTTTTAGATCATCCGAATGTTTGATGTATATTATCCTATCACTTTCATTTTTTTTAGCCATTATTTTACATTCTTTAAACCAGACGAATTTGTATCCCATTTCTTTTGCTTTCGTTTTTGATCTCCACAAAAGATCTTTGAAATAGGCACCAAGGATTTCACTAACAAAGATCTTCTGGAATACGTTTCCTTGGGTTGAGGTTAGGTTCAGTTGTTTCCTGTTTTGTAGAATCTGCCGTCTTTTTTGGGGGTTGGTAAATCTGACGTGGAATTTTGGGGGGGCTCCTGGACGTCGGTCCGGTATTTTCTTGATATCGAGAATATCTTCGCCTTTTAAGTCAACACCCGTGACTGCGACCACCCGTTTGATTGTTTCTGCAGGCTGCTCACCCTCTCTTTCAGGAATCCCAGCAAATTCGAGGGTGTCTTCACGAGATTTTTGCTCCACTTCTGCCAATCTGACTTCAAGGCTCTTTATTATTCCATCTTTTGCCGTCAGTTCCTTTCTCAATGATTCCACTTCGGAAACTAGTTTAATTATGGTCTCCATCTTGAGGTGGATATCATCGTATTGACGGCTGATGAAGTCTCTTGTGCTTCTGCTTTCTTGGTTTTCATCGTCAATTTTTTTTATTATTGCTTGTTTAAATATTTCTAGTTTTTTCTCCATCTTCGTCTCCATTTTCTCCAGCAGTACTTCAATATTTATATTTTGGGACTCCGATGTAACCGATGTCCCGGTCGTTTGTCCTTTACTTCTAAGATTTTTTTCTGATGTTGACATTTTGAGAACTGGGTTTTGATAGTAAGGTCAAACACTGGCTATGTTACCCTTTATTTGACACTTGGTTCACTTGCGAAGAAAGAGTATTATTTACTTCGTAAAACTGTCAATTAATGAATCCCCAGTGGAAAAAAAACACTGTCCAAGAATAAAATGATGAATTCCTATCAGTTTTGACAAATGCATGTAACGTTTGTTCGCTTATAATCAAATAATACCAATTAATTTCGGGAGCAGAGCAAAACACAAACTGTCACTCGATTGTAGGTATTGTTGTCTAGTGCAGGCCTATTGTCTGTATCACGCTGTAGGAGCAAGAGAGAGCAGTGCGCGCGCGCATTTTCTTTCTCTCTTCCTATCATAAAAATGGAGCAGAAGTTTTACTTCAGTTGTGTGTTCTAAAGCACACTCATTTTTTTTGTATATTTAATGACAATAATGTAAATGTTACTGTAAAAGCTCGTAGTACGGTAAATCTTAAGATTTTCCAGTAAATTCTAAGATTTACCAACTTTTAATGGCAAAAGTCCGTTGGTAAATCCTAAGATTTACTTACTAGTAAAACCTAAGATTTACCAATTTACGGGCTTTTACAGTAACATGAATAACGGGATCGTATTATATCATACCATTATTGAAAACTTTATAGGATTAACTTTGTAGAGCGTAAATGTTAATAATTCATTATGTTAATAGTTCACAGAAAGCACAGTTTAAGATTTAGTTTCTCTATGAAGATGTGTAAACAATAATGAGAAATAACGAGATATAAAGAGAGATAATAAAAATAAAACGTAATTTGGGAGGCGGGTATGGGTACCGCCGCCCCAAGAACCATTTATTGGATAACCAACACTTCTGCCATAGGTCACCCCAAGTGGTTCGCTACGTTTGGTGACTTAGCAAGTTCATGGAGCGGGGTTTGTCAAGGTCTTGGCGGCCGCTGTGTATATAGAGAGAGAGACTGGTTGAGGAAGCCTTTTGGCCTCTCCAGCGAGAATTCCTTGACTCATCGCCTTTCATCGCAGTTAAAGGGATAGATTCGTACGTCCGTCACTCCTCGACACACTAACCCCAGATTCCTAATTACATTCCTCGGGGCCTCCTGTGTGAAGCTAATGTAAAAGCTAAAATTTATTAGGAAATATATTTAGGAAGGGAAGGAGAGGCATTTCTGGGAAAGAAAACGTATAAGGGATGGGTAGGAATCTAGGGGTCTGTGTGTCCAGGGTGACGAACGTTTAAATCTATCCTTCCAACCCTCCAACTGCTCGCAAAGCGATGTTCCGAGAGTCCTGCTGGAGAGGTCAAAATGGCTCCCTCAACCAGTCTCTCCCGATCCAGCCTGCCACGCAGTTGGTGATAGACACACGCACAGACACATCCGCTTCCATTCCATCGCCATTGATGGGAATGGAAGCGGATCGTTGATTCGTGTTCGTTAATCGTTGAATCCATCGCCTCCATGAACTTGGGAACCTCGGTTAAGTCACCAAACGTAGCGAACCAATTGGGGTGACCTATGACAGAAGTGTAGGTTATCCAATAAATGGTCCGGAACAGCGGTGCCCATACCCGTCTCCCTAATCGATTATTACCCCTGTTATTTTTTTAGATCATACTAATAAAATCAAGAACATACCTTATTTTTTACCTACATGTACTTTTTATTACCGGTGTGATTTTTACTAACTCGCTTTCAATCGCGAGAAAATATATATTCTAGTTAAACTTTCACGTTTTAAAGAAAGAAAATTAATTAAGCCGTGTAAAACTTGAAAGCATTAATCCCTCGAAACCTCCATGAGAATGTGTCCATTCATTCATTCTGTAACCGGCCCGGTTTAAATGCATAATAGAGGCAGAACGGTCACTAGTTAGTTGGGAGCATCACCAGACTGTACTAGGCACCATGTACTGTGCAAGTATACTAGGGTAGTTTGGAGGTACTACACTGGTGGGTGGCGTGTTCTTTGCACCTCGTACTAAATCAGGGGTACTAAAATAATGGCGTGTGTACCGACGAGAAAAGCCGATAGAATTTGGTTTTGCCTTAAATATTTTATTTTTATTTTAAACTAGCTGACCCGGCCACGCGTTGCTATGGCTAATAAAACACAACGTCATCTACTGGATGGTTATCCAACCTTTATAACCACCGCCGTCTTTGAGTTTATCGCGAAGAGGACAGATGCCGCGGAGAACATTAATTTATAATACGTAAAGATGGTGTGAAAGATTATAATAATGTGCATGAAATGCTTGGGGTAACTAACGTATTTTAGTTAATAAGGATTAATACCGTATCCGTCTAAATAACTTTTTAATTATCGCAATGTACGTGACCATTTTTTTAGAAGATAGAATGGGTATAGTAAGCTATCCGTAAAAGATAGATAATATATGCCTTTGCGGACTTTTTTGAAGATCTATAAAAGAGGAATATCCCACCATGCATTGTTTTGTTATATCTCAAAAGGATTATGCAGCGTTTTCGATGAAAGTTACAAGGCGGCTTGACTTTTTCCGACACTTCTAACAATTATCGTTATGTTTCAACCAATTTACACAAATCCTTGACAAATTACATACCTAAACCTTCCTCACGAAACAATCTATCTATTGGTGAAAACCGCATGAAAATCCGTTCAGTAGTTTTAGAGTTTATCGCGAACAGAAAGACAGACAGACAGACGACGCGGGGGACTTTAATTTATAATATGTAGAGATAAGATATAAAAGAAATAAAAATTAAAAAGGTGTTCAAAAAATGAAACTCGATAACAATACATAAATTAAATACATATTTTCAAAGATCGAAAATTTATTTTTGGCATATTATCAATTTTAAATTTTAAACAAGTTTAAAAAAAACGAGTGTGCTTAGACCACACGACTGAAGTAAAACTTCACTAACTTATATCTCCCCCTCAACTTCTGTTCGCCTCGCCCGATCACACTTTTCATAACGCTCTCGTCACGCATTCACCAGCTTACTCCCTAAGTCAAGCGTGCGTAAAGGCCCGACGTTCGCCTCGCCCGATCACACTTTTCGTAATGCTCTCGTCACGCATTCACCGGCTTACTCCCAAGTGAAGCGTGTGTTTGTGCGTAAAGATTTTTTACTTCAAAAAGTAGCACAAAATATGGCTAATTAAAATCAAGATGAGATAAACAATGAAGACAGAATTACAACGAAAATTCGATAGCGAAAAAGACAATAATAAAATAATACTAAGCAAATATGAAGATGGAGAAATTATGACGACAGCGTGAATCTAACATCAACACAACTAACATTTACTCCTAAGAATTGAAGAGTCCCGTTACTTTGTCATGGATACCATAATCAGAACCTAACCAAACTCTCATCAAACTACCCTTGAAGTACTCGTACATCCTTTCCAATAAAAAAAGAATCATCGAAATCGGTTGGCGCTATATTGAGTTATTCGTCCATTTTTCGCTCACGAACTTAATGCAAATTTAAGACTTATATGGTTTTCTCATAGATGCTATTGTCAGAACTGGACAAAATTGAAATGGGACCACACGGGAAGCACCAGCTTTCAAATAAAAAAAGAATCATCAATATCGGTTCACCCAGTCGAAAGTTCTGAGGTAACAAACATAAAAAAATACCGTCATTCATTAGTGAGTTACTTTTTAAATACTTATAATAAAGTTGTGCTGATCTTTAAATTTTTAATCATCAGCTAACTGAATTATCATTTTGTATTATCCTTAGATATAATTACCATGATTTAATAAATTTCCCTCCAAGGGTCTAAGTATAATAATAATAAAACGTTTATTAATCAATAGATTTCTTTACAATTTTGTTATTTTTCATTGATTCTATTGACGAAAAGGTCACTGCTCAGCTACAATTCTGGATTTCTCCTGGAATGCAGCTGGTTTTCAATGTTCAACAGCGCCTCCAATATAAAAATAGAAAGTAAAATAAAAAATTTAATTAAATTAAAATAATATAATAATAATAATTGATAATTAAGCGCCGTTTTTGTGAAAAATCACCTCAAGGACGCTTATAAATATAAATGCAATTAAAATAAATTACCTAAAATAATTTTATTTATTTATTTATTTATTTTCGGGAAATCGACAGTTTACATTTTTACAGTTTGTACATGTTTGTATAGCCAAAATAAAACCAATTATGGATTTCCTCCATGTGACTTTACCTCTGATTAACAGCATAATAAAAAAAATTAAATAATAAATTTATAATAAAGCATTATGAGATCAAAAATTTTATAAAACAAAAGATTAAGTATATAAAACTAAAATTTACATAAAACATAAAATATCAATACATTGGTAACCATAAGAAGCCAGATTGTACATATAAATCAAATCATAACAGAATTAAAGATAAACGATAGAAACATAGACACATAACATATTCATGAAACATCAGAGAAATACTCTTTTATGTACCCCTTATATTTGGTAGGTTCGGAATTGAAAATGTCCACCTTGGATAATATGCTATTGTAACTATTGCATAGTCTGTTCAGACAAGAATTTTGCTTGCAGTTTGTCTTGCATTGATCAACCCTGAACAGGACAGAAGAGCGTGTTGTACGCGCAGGTACATTAAATTGAATTTTATTTAGCAACTCTGGGCATTGAATATTATTGTTAACTAATTTATACAGGAATATTGCATCCTTATGATGCCTTCGTACACTCAATGAATCAATTTTAAAGTATGAGGCTGCCTCTGCATAATTATTAAATCTTACATATGACTTGTAACAAAGATATTTGAGGAATTTGTTTTGAATTGCTTCAATTTTGTTCGTATGGATTTTATAAAATGGAGACCAAACAACTGACGCAAACTCCAAATGACTTCGTACGTAGGCAAAGTAGAGTTGCTTAATGACGTTGATACTATTAAAAAGTTTTGTGTTTCTCATGATAAAACCTAACATTTTAGCAGCTTTATTTGTGATTTGTTGTATATGAAGGTTGTATTGTAGTTTACTATCAAGGGTTATTCCAAGATCACGAATATCTGAGACTGTTGCAATGTTGTTGTTATTTATAGAATAATTAAATAATGTTTTATTTTTATTTCTTGAAAAGGTAATATGATGACATTTTGAGACATTTAGAAATAGTTGATTTTGTTGGCAATAGGTAAATATATTGTTTAAATCATGTTGTAAATTGACGCAATCGTTTAGACTTTTTATTGGCTTGTATAGCTTGGCATCATCAGCAAATAATTCTATTTCAGAGTATTTAACAACATTGACCAAATCATTGATATATAAAATGAAAAATAATGGTCCGAGATGTGAACCCTGTTGGATCCCAGAGGAAATTTCACTGAAATCTGATTCGAAACCCTTTATTGCTACTGCCTGTGATCTCTTGAGTATATAAGATGTAACCCAACGAAATAAATTACCACGTATACCTAATGACCAAAGTTTTCTGAGTAATAGTTTTTGATTAATTTTATCAAATGCTTTGGCAAAGTCTGTATAAATGATATCTACTTGAGTGCGGTTGTCCATGTGATCGACAATGAATTCAGTAAGAAGAACGAGGTTACTTTCCACATTTCTGCCTTTTGTAAAACCGTGTTGCTTTGTTGTAATGATGTGATTCAGTTGTGGGCTTAGATATTTGTAAACAATTTTTTCCATTAACTTACTGAATATTGTTAGTTTTGAAATCGGCCGATAGTTTTTAACATTATTTTTTTCACCATTTTTGTGGATTGGTGTTACATAGGCTCTTTTCCATATTTCAGGTACCGTGCCTTCGTTCATTGATTTATTATATATAATGCAGAGAGGTTTTGCAAGTGTTTCCGCGCAATTAACTATAAAGTATGAGGGAATGTCATCACACCCCGCGCTTGTGTTTATGTCAAGAGCTTTTATTTCTTTTAAGATTATTTCTCGTGTGAATTTGACCGTGGTGATATTTATGTTATTTGTGTTTTCTGGTATGTCGAAGTCTGGTAGGTTATTATCGTTTATGTAAACTGATTGGAAATATTCCATGAAAATATTGCATATGTCTTGGCCATTTTCTGCTTTTTTGTCATCTAGGTGCATTGTCCTTGGAAGAGACGATTGTGTTTTTTTCATGTTATTAAAATGATTCCAGAAGAGTTTAGGATTACCATTTATGCTATTTTCAGCAGTATGTATATAATTAATGTAGAGTTGTTGTGCGATACGTTTTTGTCTAGATCTTAAGAGAGAAAACGTTTGATAGTCACGTGGATTTTGAAATTTTTTAAAATTTTTATGGTATTTATTTTTCTCTTTAATTATTTTTATGAGCGATGATGTGTACCACGGCGGATAATTACAATTTTTAGCTGGTTTAGTTGGTACATAATTTATTTTAATGTTGTTTAATATGTTGTAGAAGACGTCAGTTGCGGGTTGAGTATTCAAATGGTTAAGTTTATGATCCCAATCAATTTCGTTTAATTTTGTGTTTATTATTGAATATTCCGCTTTTCTGTATAGTAATATTTGTTTTGCGTTAGTTTTCAGGTTTTTATTTATTTTTTTAATAGGAATTGAAATTAGCAGTGTTTTATGATAAATATCTTCTGGTACTAATGAGATATTATTGTGCCTAATTTTCAGTGGTATGTTGCTTACAGCTAAGTCGAGAATGCGATTATTTATACTATTACTCTGAGAGTTATATTGTTTCAGATTATTAAATGATAAAAATTGTGTAAAGTTCAAATGGGCGGGATTCAATGAATTGATTGGTTCAGTACACATATAATCACAGTTCTCATTAATTGGTAGCCAATGTAAGTGAGATAGGTTGTAATCTCCTACCAAAATGAAACTATCATTATTGTTGTTATCTGTCATAATTTGTGATGTTTTGTTTATGTGAGACATAATATTTATGAGGTGTTTACTGTCAGGTGCAATATATGAAGTGCATATGTGAATTTTTTTACCGGGAAGTGAAATCGTTACCCATATGTCTTCCGCCTCTGATCCCCATTCTATTTTTTGTTCAGAAATTAATTTATTTTTTACTGCGATTAAAACTCCACCACCGCGATTCTGTTTGAGGTTATGGTAATCTCTATCTCTTCTGTAAACATGGTATCTTGGATCGAAAAGTTCCTCATTAAATATTGAATTGTTAAGCCATGTTTCAGTGAGGCATATAATGTCATAGTTGTTTAATAGTACATTTTGAAGAAAGGTGTTCGTTTTAGTTCTGAGGCCTCTTAAGTTTTGATAATATAATTCTAGAGATTCCATTTTAATGATGCAATAAGTTAATATGATGGTTCTTATGTTAATATGAATATGGTTAATATGAATATGGTTAATATGAATGTTCTAAGCGTTATTGATGGAAATATTATATTTTTTTAGTTTTTCTAGGTCGATAAATGAGTTTATGCAATAGTGATCTGAGTTTTCGTTTAGTCTTACATAAATTTTACAGTTTTTTATCCAGCAAAATTTATATTTGTTAATTTTGGTGAACTCTCTGACCTGTTTGTAGAGTATTTTGTTTTTGTGTGTTAAATGTTCATTAATATAGATCCTTTGTTTTCCATTCAAGTTTATATCCTCTGCTGTTAGGCCCCTTCTCGTTCGGATTGCTGCCATGATATCATCTTTTTGTTTTCTGCACTTCAGTTTAACGATAATATTTCGCGGTCTTCCTTCGATCTTCTCCTTGGGGGTTACTCGGGTGGCGTATTCAATTTCTTCAGGGCTTACTATTTTTAATTCAGAATAGATGCTTTTGATAATCTCCGTCAGGTTTTCTTGTTTTTTTTCTGGTATTCCAATGATCTCTATGTTATTTATGCGTGCGTGTTGTTCGTTAGCGTCCAATTGTTTTTGTAATTCGTTAAATTCCCTTTGAATTACGGCGTTTTGTTCCAGACTTTTTTCAAGGTTGTTGTTTTTTTTCGTGTCAATTTTTTTTTTCAAGAGTTAATATTTTATTTTTTAATTCTTCGATTTCTTCTTTATACTCGTTCCTCACGATTTCCAGAAATTGCACCTTAAATTCTTCAAACTTTTTATCAAGGAGTTGGAGGAGTTGTATGTCTGTATTATTTAGTGCAGTCTTTGCAGTTGCTCTTGTAGTCATATTGGCACGTAATATTAGCTAATATAACTGATATAACAACACTTCACTATTATAAACTTATTGAAATATAGATATTTAGGTTTTAGCTTGAACTTTTGTTTTATTTTGTGAAATTTCTAGAGAGAATTAAAAACACGACAGCTGTCATTGAATGTTATTGTTGTATTTGATATAATAATTGTTGTATTTGATATAATAATAATAATTAAATCAAATCTATAATTCAACATTCACAATATAATTAATATAATGTCAAATAAAAAATTAAAATAATTCAAAATATAAATAAATTAATAATGCAAATAGAAATTCAAATTAAAGCCAATAAATAAAACTCCAATATAAAATAAAGTCAATTCAAATAAAATATAATCCATTCAAATCAACTTCAAAATAAAATCAATTCAAGTATAAAATATAGAATATAATCAAAATAAATAATGTAATCAAATCAAATCAAAAACATAAAATACAAGAAAGCATTCCTTCAATTGTAAATTTTATGTATAATGTATATAATGCTTTGCAACCAAAAAATTGTTTTATGTTTTAAAAGGGTCCGTACCTATAGCATTGTGCTCATTTTCGTGGAAAAAATGTTTAGATTGGCAACAATTTGATTTTTTTAAATGATTATTGTAAATGTATCATAATATCCGTGATTCGTTCTCACATTACTTTAGTTGTATCTTCGGGTCACATGTTCTCGATGCAGAATCATTATATTTCTAGAATTCCGTAGACAAAACCTAACTTTCGTCAGAAAGGACGTTATTACTCCGAATTATAATTATAAATTACGATACGTCAATAAACAGTCACTGATTCTGTCACAGTGACTGAGATTCAAAGAACCTGTCTTTCAATAAGCATCCTCTATTACTAGAGAATATTGGTCCCAGTACCTGGAGAGAACATTGGAGGTATTACATTTACTAAAGACAATATAATATGCCTTTATTCTGCGTATTGACGTGATATTAAACAAACAGAGAAAACCCTTTAGATTGGCAAACTAGCGAAAACGAAAAAAAATAATAAAGAGATGGTGGATAGGCATGTTTACATAAACAAAAAGGTAGTTTCAAAAAGGGGGCTTTAAGAGATCAGTACAATAGGTATACATGTAATTTTCATTAATTAATTGACGATTGTTTTGAAAATTAATAGAATACTTAGTTTTAACCACGTTTATTGTTTAAAAAACCAACCTGTTTCGTAAGCAAACATTCATCACTCAAAACTGATGAATCTTTACGTAAACCCTGATGAAGTAAGCATTGCTTACGAAACATGTAGGTTTTTAAAACAAAGTAATCGATTGTTTATGTGAGATACACCGGAGTGGTGGATAACATAAGTATCGCCCTGGTGAAGCCATCAAACGGGATCTAAACATTGCTTTAAACGTCGCGTCGTGTTTAGTGACCAGATCTAAAAAGCAAGATACTTTCTCTCATATATCCCTACCTACTCCCTTCAGCCTCACAACAAACCCCAATTGGGATTGCTATAGTAACATTGGCTCCGGAAAATTTGGAGCAGTTAAAACGTTTACGACGTTCGCTTTTCAAAAAAATATACTTTTTAAACATTTAAAGTGATGTTTTGGTGTTGCATACCCCTACGTGGGTAAGTACAGCAGGTAGGTGGGTAGGTGGCTAGGTGGCTGGGTACCCGCCGCTTGCCGGGCTAGGTACTAGGTACAATCTACGGAGAAAAGTGCAGCGAGGCTTGCAGCGGAAGGCGCTGCAACTGAATTAGCACAGAGCGGTTGGCTGCATTAATTCACCTAGGAAACAAAAGTCACGGCTCGACTTACTGCAACTTACAAAATTGCATTCCGGATACTTTATCCTTGCGTTTAGTATCGAGAACACGCTTCGGCCAAATTAGCAGCAATAATAATTAATGCGATCCTTCTGCCTTGTTCCTTGTACCTTGTGCATCGGTTGCTCTTTTTGTACGCTCGGAAGATGTTCGTAAATAATGCTCTCCGCTTTATTTCGCAGTTCACCAAAAGTGCAGCAGATCTCATTATTTTGTTCCTTAATCTTAATTACATCTTCACTTAACTTAACTACATGTGTACCTACGGAACGGTAGGTACAAAGCCACATTGTTTGCACTTTGGGAGTACCGGGTTGTAAAGGTTGGAAAAGACTACCGCATGAACAAAGACGGATAAAAGACTCGAAGCTTAAAACTCTTCTCCATAAAAACTAATATTCTCAAATGAATAGGTATTGTAATTTAGTATTTAAACTCAAAATTTACCTAGCCAAAAAAATTAACCAAAATTTTGTAATATAATATCCTATTTTTTAGAGAACCTACGATTTATTTTGGGACTATTAATAAATAAACTAATTTGGTTACGCATTTTTGTTAAATATTACATAAAGGGTGCTTAATAAAGATATGCAATAAATAAAAAATATAGACAAAACAACATTAAAAAAACTATGCTTGTAACACCAGGATCTTAGCCCTGCCGGTGCTCTGCTCGGCCCCCGCAAGAGTTCCGGAAAGGCTAAGGTTTTGGATTCAATCCCTAGCGACCGTATCTTTTTCTGATTTTTCTGTTTCAAATTTTCGATTAAGAGTCGTTAAACTGTCTTTAATGATATTTATTGTTAATTTCAACAATAATAATTATTGTCAATTTTCTAGCTGTGAAAGTTTAAATATATTTAATTAAGTGTGAGTGAATTTAGGTACAAACGGGCAAGTTAACTATAATATTAGGCCTAATTATTAGGCTTACGTTAATTACAAGTCGAATATTCAATTATGGGTTTGACTTTCCAATCGTAAATTTGTATTTGTGAAGGAAATTATTGCAATTATTAAGAGTTACAATTTGGGAGGCGGGAATGGGTACCGCCGCCCCGGGATTCTTTTTTGGATAACCAACACCTCTGCCACAGGTCACCCCAAGTGGTTCGCTACGTTTGCTGATTAAGCAGGGGTGCCCGGGTCCATGGGGTGAGGTTTGTCTAGGTCTTGGAGGCGGATGACCTGGACACACTGAACCCCATATTCCTACCGACCCCTTAAACCCTTTTCCTTCCCAGAACTCTCCTCTCCTTCCTTTCCTTTAAAAAAACTTTCCACACAGCATCCCCAAAGATGACATAGGCCCTGAGGGAAATTATTTTCCTCTGGGCCTCCTGTGTGGAGCTCATGTAAAAAAAAAATGTTGAATTTTGCCCACTCCAAAAAAAAAAGTTTTATGATGAAAAAATGTGAAAACTACCTGACTATGTCGATTTAGTCAAATTACCTACACATATTTTTAAGATAAAACTTCAATACCATAAGAGAACGAAATCACTTAGAAGATATTCAATATAACAAATAAAAGAATGCAGACTTTCCTTTCTCGTAAGATATCCGATACCATCAGTAATACATCGGTAATTTAAAAGCAATATATTGCCTTCCACATTTACATATTGAATGTTAAGGGCACTTAAAGGATGAAAAGAAGTACCGAGTACCGACTCGCGGTAACAACGATAAATAAAACCCGTACAAGGTGTATCCGATCGATTGAGGGGGTATTGTAGAATGTATTATCTACTTTACATTGAACAAAGGGCGTCAAAAGAAAACGTAATTAATCATTTTTGATGTAGAAAGATGCTTTGGTAAAAATGTACAAGCGCACCTCACGGATAATACGGAACGTTCGTGTTGTCGAAGTTTGATGCAAGGATAATACGGAATATTCCTGTTTTAACTAATAGACAATCAAATATGATATTTGTCGGAAGTACCAATCTTACAAAATAAATTCTCTAAAATAAACTCGCAAGTCATCATAATTTTAAAAAACACCCCAGGTTTTGAATGGTTTGTTTGGCAAGACAGGGTTTGTCTAGCGGGTTTGTGTAAACATTCTAATACATTTCTTTCCATGTTCTACCGTTATAAATACAGGTACAAACTTGTCAATAATGCATTCACTTTGTTTTACATGGCAATCATATTTTTTCTATGATTGGCAGCATTGATTGACAGTCTAACAAAAGTCTTTGAAATGTTAAATAAAAACGATACGTGTAAAAATGGCGTTACCGCGTAAGTGAATTAATAGTTATTAATTAATAACAAAATTAAAAGGTTTAATGAAATATAAGCGAAACTCAATCGAAAATCTGGAAACAGAAAAATCAGAGAAACATATTGACACCTCTAAGACACGAACCCAGGACCTCTGGAAAGTGTCAATATGTTTTTCTGATTTTTCTGTTTCCAGATTTTCGATTGAGTTTCGCTTATATTGTCTTCATTTATTTAAATATTACAATTTGAGGTTTTACTCATAAAGTTAAAATAAAAAATAAAATATTCATCCTAGACTTGCAGAAAAGTCGATAGATGTCGCATATTAAATAAAATGGATAAAGATTTATCCAGACACTATCTAGAGAGCATTTAGTTCGGGTTTGAATCTTGCAATCATACATAAAGATAGTTGTCAATAATATATGCGTTAAAGAAAATGAAGATAATGTAGGTGGTTCTTAGTCGAAGTATGGTACAGTTAAACATGACCGAATTTCATATCGACACCGTGGCGCAGTGGTTAGCGCGTTTGCCCGGAAAGCAAGAGGACCTGGGTTCGAGTCCTAGAGGTGTCAATATGTTTTTCTGATTTTTCTGTTTCCAGCTTTTCGATTGAGTTTCGCTTATATTGTCTTCATTTATTTAAATATTACAATTTGAGGTTTTACTCATAAAGTTAAAATAAAAAACAAAATAGTTTTTAAGGGTATTAAGTTCAGAGAGTTTGAGGTGATTTGTTCACCTCAAGATTATAATATGACGCAACCTTTTTAACTGTCAAAAATAGGCAAGTGTCTCTTTTTTCGTTACAAATTCGTTTATTATTTATGCATTGAACCCCTTACTCGTTAATACGGAATATTTTTTACTCAGTTAGATTTAGCTTTATTATTACGAAAAGTGAGTATTTATGTCGGGGAGACAAAAAAAAAGCAAAAAATATGCATTTAACCAAAGACGTTACATACTTTAGACGCGGGGTAGAAATCTCAAAATGGGAAGCCAACAACAAGACAATTGTAGAGTACTCGATTTCTAGTACTTTAGTACTAAACTGCCACGCGTCGAGTGAGGTTGTGTCCTACTAGTAAGTAAATTGCATTAAAAAGCGCCAAAATTCCCTCCTGTGTGATGAAAAAATGTTTCCATTACACGGTAAACAGAAGTAAAAGCGAAGGAATAACATTTCATTTGTAAATACATGCAAATTACTTATTATTATCGATTATAAAAATGATATAATTGCTTTCCACCCAAAGGTTTTATGCGTCATTAGAGAACTCAAGGCCTACTAAAGTACAGGTCTGGATGCGCAACAGCCAAATTACAAAGTCGATCCCATGCCGTCGCTAAGTAAAATTTACTTTTTATAATAATAATCTAATGATTCTTTATTTACTTGCCTGCGGTAAAACAACATACAAATCAGCAGAAACAACAAATACAATAACAATCAACGCCATTTGCAAACTATCGTTGTTCATTATAGCTATTTGACACCTCAAAATTCGACTGGTGCCCAGGCCTCCTACTTTAGTCGGCCTTAAGACAGTATTCGACGGAACTTTTGAATTTTGAATACGAAAATACGGCCCGCGTTCTATCTTTTGTTTCGTCCATATGCACATATTCTTTTAAGCGTCTATCTTTATCATACACGAATAACTTTTGAATTAAGAAATTATTGAAAATCGCTGAAAACAAAAGAGTTTTGATTAATTGCCACATTATATCTTAAGTTTATGATACTATGGCAAGTCTATTTATATAACGTCATTGCATTTAACATTGTAATTTTGTTAAAATTAATTCACTTACGCGGATATGCCATTTTTATTTAACATTTCATAGAAAATCAATCAATGCTGCCAATCATAATGAAGAAATATTATTGCCATATAAAACAATAATTTATTAACGTTATTAAGTGAATGCATTATTAACAAGTTTGTACCTGTGTTTATAACAGAAGAAATGTATAGAATAATTACCATACCCGCTAGACAAACCCTGTTTTGCCAAACAAACCATTCAAAACCTGGGATGTATATCTAAATTATTATGACGTGCAGTTTTCGTAGTTTGAATCTCAACCCAATAATTCGAAGTAGGTACTTTTTGTTTTTATTTTGACGAGAATTATTTTATTTTATAAGATTGGTACTTCCAACAAATGTGATTGTCTATCAGTTAAAAAATGAATATTCCGTATTATCCGTGCATCAAACTTCGACAACACGAACGTTCCGTATTATCCTTGAGGTGGACTCTATGCATATTTACCATTCGTTTAATAAGAGAAAGAAAATAAAATCAGGTTTTAAAATACTTACTTGTAGTACTCTTCGGACGCCAAGGTCCGAGTAATTTTAGAATTCCAAGCGACAAATTCGCCAGTTGTTGAGTTCAAACAAGTTTTGGCGTCGTTTGGAATTAAATTAAGGGATGTGCAGATTTCGCCGATCGTAACACACGTTCTGTTGAAATATGTTTTGTCTGTGAATATTCCTGTGTTGTTTTCCCTGCACGGTGTCTCGTATTGCCCGCTGTAGCAAGCTGAAACAAAACATCACCATTTTATCCGGGGCCGACCATAAATTCATATTAAGAAATATTTTCATAAAGCGCAAATAATTGATCATTTTTTTTTTTTACATGAATACCGCACAAGAGTCCCAACTGCTCCCGTCTGGAGCCAGTGGGACTACGGCATCCCCAATTGGGGTATGTTGTGAGACTGAAAGTAGTGGGGAGAGAAGGAGATAGGGCTACCAAACACGGCTAAAGCCATTTCAACTAACGTTTCAACTCTGAATGGTGGTCTTACACCAGGGCGATACTGAGAGTATCTTCCACTCTGGAACGTGCCGCAAACATACTATATATTATTTTAAATGAATAATGAATGAATGAATGAAATAACACAAATTAGTCAAATAAAATTTATTTGCCACGCCAGGATTCCATCCCGCGACCTTCGGATTGCGAGTCAAGAGCCTTACCGCTGGACTACGCCGGCCGTCGAAATGTTTAATTTAAAGTGCACTTTACTAAGCCTTTAAATACTATGTAATTTTTAAAAATCTATACGAACATATTCTTCGTATTTTAATGTACCAGACAGTACTGTTAACAAAATATTAACAAAATTGCAGACACGACAAGAAGACAATATTAGAGAAACTCAATCAGAAATCTGGAGACGAAAAAATCTGAAAAAGATATTGGCACCTCTGGGACGCGAACCCAGGACTTTCACTTTCACGGCTCTAACCACTGAGCTAAAGTGATTCTGTCAATTTTTAACTTATCGTACTTCGACTAAGAACTACCAACATTATCTTCATTTTCTTAACGCATATTTTATTGGCTGCTATGTATGATTGCAAGATACAAATCCGAACTAAATTTTATCTAGATAGTATCTGAATAAATTTGTATCCGTTTTATTTTTAATATTGGATATCTATTAACTGTGTCTTTTATTTATTTTATTTTTGTTTTTAGCTTTATGAGTAAAACCTCAAATTTTAGTATTTAATTAAATGAAGACAATATTAGCAAAACTCAATCGAAAATCTGGAGACAGAAAAATTAGAATAATATATTGGCACCCCTGAGACTCAAAACCAGGACCTTCGGCTTTCCGGGCCACAGCTCTAATCACTGAACTAAGGTATAAAATATTACAATTTGAGGTTGTACTCATAAAGTAAAATAAATAAAAAAAATTGAAGATCTGATACAGAACATGAAACAAAAGATATAAGTATACAGAGTGCTTACAAATATTCTTGGTAATTTACTATATTTTTTTATATTAATAAGTTTGTAGGTAGGTAGGTACCCAATAATAATTAGTGTGGTGGTATACACGAAAAAAAATTATATTGTGTATATTATAATAAATAATTGGTTAATAAATAAATAAAATTAAATACATAATAAATTTTCCAATGAAAAAGATTAAGACCGTTGAGGGAGACCTTTTGATTTCTCCAGCCGCACTCTCTTGACCCATCGCCTTGCACAGCAGTGAGAGGAATAGATCCATACGTTCGTCACTCCTGGACACATCAACCCCCAGATTCCTACCCACCCCTCATACCTTTTTCCTTCCCGGAACTTCCTCTCATTTCTTTCCCTAAAAAATCATCCACAAAGCATCCTCAAAGATGACATAGGCCCCAAGAGAAATTGTTTTCGTCAGGACCTTCTGTGTGGAGATATTCTAATAAAAAACGAAACCGGGTATTAGCTTGGACTGAGATTATTTTAATCTAATACCGCAGCTGGATAAAATAAATGATTCCATGCCAACTCAGAATCAAGTCAACTCTACACCTCTTTAAAAAGTCATTAAAAGCGATGAAAAAATCATTTTAAAATAGCCGTTAACCCTAACCTAACGTAACCTATTTAACCATTTTTTTATCATCATTCTTAATGACCTTTCTGAGGTGGTTCTGAGTTGGTTGGCCGGTCACCAAAATAAGGCCTAAGCTACACGAGCCGTTCTCCCGCCGCGAGAAACCGCTCGAGAAAGCTGGCGGCTCATATCAAACTACACGGGTGGCGGTTTCCCGCCATGCTATACGAACGGTTCTACTGCCGCGGGAAACCGCCCGTGTAGTTTGAACGTGGCGGTTACCCGCGGCGGGAAAACCGGTGCATGTGGCGGGCGAATTTCTCCCGCCTGCGAACCGCGAGCACCCGCGGCGGGAGAACCGCTCGTGTAGTTTGAGCCTAAACATCTTTATTTTTTTATGAAATCGAGCCATAATTTGTTATAATTCAATTCACGTTTCAATTTTTTTAGTTTTAATTCACAATACAAACGTTAGAAAGCAGGTCCACCGAATACATGAAACATACAATCCTTTGTATTATTTATAATATGAACTCATTACTTCCTTTTTTGGGTTATCAACGCAACACCTTTTTTTGAATAAACGTATTATTCAAAGCATATTATGAAGGATTTCCCGCGACCTGTGCAGTGATATTACATTCAGAAAACCAATAAACCGGGAGATAACACGAACCACAGCCGTTGACCCGATCTGGAGACGTCTTTTTGGAAAAGATTTTACGGGGCGGATTGGCTAACAAAAACAAAACGACTATACGAAAAACACCAGAAAAAAGTATTACACATCATGAAACAGTCTTACTATAGACCAATTTTACTTTAAATAGCATCAGGAATCATTGGTTAGAAAGTCAGGAACGCAAAAAAAAAACATCTTTTAACACCGTGTGTATTTTTTGTCAGTCAGTCTTTAGTCAACACAAATAAGCTCGATGGTTTGCCCATGCGAGAAAATGATGCCGAATGAAATATCAAAATGACGCGACGCTTCTCGTGAATGTCTTGCACATGTGTGGATGAAAGTTCGATGAGGCGGAAAATCGCGATCAAAAAATCGGAGGGTGGGAGTAGGAGACTTAAGATTTGGGCCTAATCACCTGGCGGTATGAAATATAATTTAAAACCTATTCTCATACCTACCAAATATACATAAAAAATTTCATAAAAATCGGTAGAGCCGTTTCGGAGGAGTGCGACCACAAACACCGTGACACGAGATTTTTATATATAAGATGACGTTGGCGCCGCGCAATATAAACATCTGTGTACGTGAAATTTCAAACAAAGCTTCCGTTGTAGTTCGGTTTCGAATTCAAGAATTCGTCAAAGGATGGCGCCACTTCCGCCAGCAGGTTCCATGAGATCGTGCCCCCCTAGGTCTTATACCTATATAAGTACTACGATTTTGCAAATTTGAGAATCTCTCCCGATATGGAAAGATCGATGGTAATACTTAGTTGTATCATGCTGCTATATATTACATATGACGTCATTGCCTCTCCCGGTTACTTTGCCCCGGTGACTAGATATCACTGGATGACAGTGGATCCGAGGACTGTGCTATTTTTGGAACCAGTTATAACGGATTTATAAAATGGTCACCAACACTCTAACTGAGCGAAGTCAAACCAAAAGCCGCCCTGGGGAGCGGGTTTTTAACTGCTAGTATTTTTAATGCGGTGAAAATTCACGAATCACGACGACCGCTGAGATTTCGCCTGCGGCGCGTCGTAATACGCCCCTGTCTGTGTCCTTGAGCCCCCTCCGATTTATTTGTATGTTGGGCGGACTGTTTGACGAGGGTGCTGTCAGTTCCCATGTTGTGAGGACTATACCTGAGACGCGATAAACTCAAGATATTACGTCTCACGTCTTTTCGCATTCAGAGAAGTGTCATCGGATTGCTTTCAATGGCCAATTTGATGCATATAAAGCTATAACGCGCTGTTCGGGCTGTCAACAAGTTGAAGCGATATGTAAATGGCATTATAACAATATCATTGTGAGCTGATTTTAATGAAATATTAAATTAACATCAGGTTGGGAGGGGAAATTCTCACTTTTAAGCATTTATCAACGTGACACCAGTTCATAACCACGGCTTAGGATTTGAATATATTTGATACAATTTTATGAAAAAGTGTAGAAATTTAATAAAGTTGAGTTTTCACAATGGCAATATCGATTTTGGAATAAATAACGTTCAGATATGAAGCTTTTAATGACTTTCCAAAGAAATGTTGAGTTGAGTTGATTCATTGGAACCGTAAATATTATTTGATTTATGGTGAGCATTTGAATACTGCTTTCCTCATTATCTCAAAACTTAGTATTTGGAGAAGTCTGACTAATCAACTGGACGATCGATATGTAGCACCAATCTATCTCCGATGGTGAACTCTGGCATTATCTTTGTACAAATGCTAAAATAAATTTAGCTTCATAATATTATTCATTCGATTTTTTTCGTAATCCAAATCTTTGACGAAGCCAATAAAAAAATCAGAGAGTGCAATTCTTTTCAAGACTTTTTAATAATTTTTTAAAAAATCTGCATTTAATATTATTAATAAATAAAACTTGTATATTCAGAATCAGCGTTTATTGGTCTATATCAGTGATTCCCAAAGTGGTCCAGGTGGACCCCCAGGGGTCCATGGGAGACTCGACGGGGGTCTACGTTGGCGTGATAAAAAAATGGGGGTCCACAAGTTGTATGGGGGGGTCCACGAAAATTTATCTGGTTTCGATAGTAAAGAACAAAAATGTTGGCTTGGCTTTACCGATCAATGTAGGCAGATAATACACTACTTACAAAAATTAAGGGAGTAAAAAAAATCCTTTTTTTGGTGTTTTTTGACAGGCTGTAATGAGACATTAAAAAAACCATTTTGAAGCTTTAAGATTATAATTTTCATAATTATGGCAATTTTTTTAGGAGCCATGGTTCTCATGCAATCCTAATTTTTTGGTACACGGGCTTGAAATTTTTTTTCAGTTAGGTCGGCTTATGAATCAGATAGCCTTAATATTTAGCAATAATTTCTTTTTTTTTAAACCTCTCTTAATTTTTTTGAGTAGTGTATTTTAAGGTCAGCGACTGTTACTTGTAAAACTTGCATATTCGATATTTAATTCTATTCAGGTGGGAAATACAGGACTAGGTTTTTTAATGATTTTAATGATTTTTTTTTGGCATGGAAGAAATGTGTATAATTTATTGAAACTTTGAGGTCATTTTATACATTTATTTAAGAAAATATTGTGAATTTTTTGGAGCATTTCTTCAGAGAATATGAAAATTATCAGGCTATTCATCGAACGTCATCATCAGACGTAGCTTTTGTGTGCATTTTGGAGGCCACAGTTTTCATCTCAAATCAATAGGATTTTGAATTTAATTTAAGAACATGTGTCTCTTCTATGTATGTAAACCTAACGTTTCCCAAAAAATGGAAATTAATTTTTTTACAGGTGTGTAAACAGGAAACCTTGATTTTTTTGCAATTAAAAAATACTTTTGACAATGATATTACTACGAATTTCAATATAAATAAGGTATCTGCAATGTTTGGTTAAAAACTTTCCGACCTAGAGTGCACACAAATCCCAAAAAAGTCATTTCGAGAAAAATTCGTTTCAAGTTTACCACGCGGTTCGGCACAAACTCCCTCGTAATACCAGAACGAATTGAAATTTTTATTTAAAACTTTGGGAACATATTCTTTAATATATATACTAACAATTTAGGAAATAAAAAATAAAAACATTTTTTTTAGTCATCTACATGTAGCAGCAGGGGGTTAACCGAAATCAGTAAAATTTTGAAAGGGGTCTACGAGAAAAATAAGTTTAGGAACATCTGGTCTATATGAACATATTTTTTAAAGCTAGAATATTTTTCACTGGAGTCCCTTATTAGTAGAATGTTGATTGAGGAACAGCAATTCATTATTTCGGAGTCTACGGGGATGGATGTTGATCTGGATAGTTGTAACAAATCAGGTCTGTTAGTAATACTGTTGATAATTTTGAACATGCAAGATAAACATAAATTTATGGTAAAATCTCAAACACTGCTGCGGGAAGGGCCCGGGCTGCCAGTTGCGCATCACCGGTCCACAACATGCGAATATTAAAGATGAAATAATATTCCAAGATGTCAAGCATAGTTACTTGCCTAGCAAAGAAGACGAGGGTTCCAGGCGCTCGCAGGTAAGTCTTCGCCATTTTTCCCGCATTTTCCCGGAATACCGCTTGTTCGGAAAATATTTTCATTTAACCTTCGTTGTTGCCGTTCTTTACCGCATCCTGAACATCAGGAATGATAACAATATCTCTTCTCGGATCAAAGTACCAACCCACTCATCCATACCTAGTACATATTATCGATGAAGGAAATTTGAAATGAAGTGAACAAAATGTTAATTATTTTTATTTTTTTATTTTAACTTTATGAGTAAAACTTTTTCAAAAATAGTATCCCCTGTTTTTGTAAACATACGAGCATAATTATGATTTTTTTTTATTTATAAAATTACATTGAATAGATCTTTATTATTATAATTTTTCTAAATTTCTTTAATGACGGTATTTAATTTATTTTATGATTTATTCCATTATTTAATTCAATTTATTAAATAAACTGTCAAAAGAAGCGAAGCAAGCAGTCCACAATGGAGTCCCGGTACATACCCTGATGTATGGCAGTGAGGCATGGAACTGGCAGAGGAAGGATGAAAGTAAACTGAATGCTATCGAAAATGAGATCCCTGAGGCGTATGTGTGGTAAAATCATGTATGGTCGTGTGAGAAATGTGGATATCCGCAAAGAATGTAAGACTGATGTAAGCATAATGAGTAAGATTAAGAAAGCGACCCTCCGATGGTTTGGGCGTGTAGAGCGAACGAACGAAGAGAGTAGTGTAAGAAGAATGTATGAACAAATTTGAATGGTATAAGAAGTCGGGGACACCCGAGGAAGACGAGGCACGATCAAGTGAATCAGATACTTGAGTCGGGCCTTGTCAAAAGTCAGAATAATAGAAGAGTATGTATGAGACGATGTACGAATGTGAATGAGGCAAAGAGTGTGTGCCAAGACCGAGTAGTTTGGCGGTCCGTCCTCTACCCCTTTACCCCTGCGGAGAAACGGCGTGATGGATTTAGTTTGTTAATTTATTTCGATTTTTTTAGAAAAAAATATGCCTAAAATGCACGTAGTAAAAGACGCACTTTTTTCCTTGAAATATTTCGACAACACAGATAGAAAGAGAAAAAAACTCGGAGATAAAGGACATATTAAACTCATTTTTGAATATATTGTCTTTTACAACATTTCAAATTTCCACTAACGATAGGTATTTTTTTTTAAATTATTCAGCAAATTTAATGCGAAAACGCAAATAGTTTGTGATGACGACAATTATTTTTCATGTTCATTATTTTGCAATCCGATTTGGGTAATAAATTCTCTTTTATGCATTATAATCATTTTACACGGTCATGATTTTTACCAAGTCGTGATTTTTCATCTTTTAAAATTTAACATTATGATTTATGGGAAAACGCCCGTGCCAACTCTGATAATTATTTATTACTAGTGAGTTCGCGGCATGCGTTGCTATGCCACATGATAAAAAAAATTTTTCTCCCTGCGTGTCCTTTCTCATTCGTCCCGTTCCACTTCCGCCTCTCCTTCCTTTTTCGAGTCTCCTTCCCCTCACGCGTTCCCACTCCGCCTTCCCTCTCCCCACTCCCCTCTCCCTCTTCGTCCTTCCCGCGAGCCCCTCTCCCAAGTTCCCCTCCCCCATCCGCATTACATACATTCAGTCCCGGTACATTCAGTTTTCAAACAGCACGCGTGCCACCTATCAGTGCCGTAAATAGCCTTTTCTGCGCCCTGTGCAAGCTTCTATAACTGCGCCCTATTTAAGTGGACCCTTCGCCTAATATACCACCCACTTTGTCTCACTCACTATAACTCAAACGCAAGTTTAATAGTGTAAATGCGGTGCCCACCTTGATGCTTAAGATTTAATTTTTGGGCCACTTTGGTCTTCATACTCCTATAATAAAATACCCTGCAAAAGTTTCAGTAAACTGTAAATTAATTTAATTTTAAGTACTTGGTATGGTAGAGTTTTGAACAAGGAAGGTAGCATTGCATAATATAACTTGCGTTTAAGTATGAATTCGAAAATATTTGCAAACATTATTCACAACTAAACAATACACAAATTTACCGAGACCACAAATGAATAAGTTCAGATTGTAAAAATTTAAAGCAAGCCATAAACTTTTTTAAAGATTTACTTTTCGCCCTTTCTTCATTCCGAAATCGTTGATAACCTTTTCATACGACAGACACCTTTTGATGATACTGGCATGTAGGTACGTAAGTGTTGGAATCGAGCACTAGGGGCGCAGCGAAGCCGGGAACTTATCAAGAGCAATCAGGAGCAAAACGAAAAATAATAGTCCTGCCTAGTCTGGCCATTCTTGCGCCCCCCAGAGTCTACGCCCTGTGCCTGGGCACCGGTGGCACCGTCCTATTTACGGCACTGCCACCTATTGCAACTTTTAATACAAATTTCATAATGCTAGAACTTACTATTATATATAGAAACCATGGCGAGCATGCACACATCAAATCCCCAAAGTTTCGTCGCAATCGGATGAATGGTTTAGTAACGCATAACTATCTCGTATACATAGACAGAAGCATACATATTTTGATTTTTATATGTACATAGATAGATAAAGCGCGTGAAAGCTATTAGTTATTAACTTACACGGAGTATTATTAATTCTCATAAAATATTAATTTGATCGATGAGCATTTTGACCGAATTTCCACTATACGCACTACGGAAGCCGCTGATTCAATCATACGCTTAGTCCTCAATAAATCGCAAAAAAACGAAATTGTAACTTTTCTACGATGGGTGGATTAGGTATATTGATTTCCTTGTTATAATATAAAATTCATCTTAGCTAAATACTTAGTGAACATCTTATAAGGAAACCGCGCCTGGGTTTTTTCCCCAATTTCCTCTCAGGATTTTGACACTTGTGCAATAATGTTCTTTAATGTAATAAAGATATCGTGTCGGTATGTTTTGCTTTTTTGATAAGTTACTTATTATAGGAAAATCTCTTTTCCAGAAAAATTCTCCGAAAATCGTTAAAATTTTCTGGTTTGAATGCCATCAACAGATGGCTCAGTATACAAACTAAACAATGTATTTTAAAATAGCGAAACGTACAGACATAGAGTATTTTCTTCTACCATGTACTAGGTAGAAGAATAGTCGTTCGAAATCAATTTATAATTTTTTGTTGAAAAGAGTCGATACGTCTAAAATTTGATTTAAAAATGACATATTTCCGGTTGTGTCTGGTTATTCCCTCTTAATTAACGCAATAGAATAAAGGAGTAACAAGAAAGTCTAAAAAAAAAAAAAAAAATAATATTAATTATTACGATGAACATTGGCATTAATGTAAAAATAATTTTTAGAGATGGCTATTTAAAAAAAAATTTTTTTTTAGAATATTTAATTTACTATTAAAACTTTTCTACTTTCTAAAACATCAAAGTTAACTAATTTATTGTAAACCCATTGTATCCGTTGGTACGTGCAATTTTTAACCCTTTATTTAAATCAAGAGAATGATTTGTTTCCAAAATATGGTTGGTAAATTCAGAATATTTACTATTTTTCAAACACTTTAGGTGCTCCTTAATAACTGAGGTATTTGTCTAATAATGTTAATTTGTCGTGTAAACAAGCTTATGGATCAGAGTGACTAACTCTAATGTTAAAATTTCTGTAAATCTTATTTGTTTAAAATGTAATCCTATTATTTAATGCATAATATTTAAATTTGTCATTAGTATGAAAATAATAAATCACAAGTATAAATAATAACATTTTTTCTGAATTTGTTAACCATATTTGGAAGCAAATCATTCGTTTGATATAAAAAGGGTTATTTTTTTACATACAAATACAATAGATTTACAATGAAATTTGAAATTCTAGAAATTAGAAAAAGTGTTTACGGTCAATTACATATTATTAATTACCTTTTTTTAAATAGCCACCTCTTGAATGTATTTCCACGTTAATACCTGTATTCAAAATAATTTATATTTTTTGTTATTTAGACTTCTTAGTTACTCCTTTGATTATATTGTGTTAATTTATGTACTTTTTGGTATTGTGTGTGAATACAATAATTACTCAAACGTATTTTGTAATATATTTTTTAGTAAAAACTAATTAATGACCGCTCTTGGTATTATTTTTGACTTATTTGTCTATACTTATTTTTCTATTATCATACTTGTTAATTTTAATTATAATATGTTTATCCCGTCGAATAAATTGTTAGTTTCGATATATGTTGATTATGTTGATTGTGTATGCAAAGTGATTTATTTTCATCGAATTAAAATGACGCCACAAGTCATTTAAAAATAATTAATATTTATGTAACCTACGCACAAATTTTTTAATCAAAGATTATTAGATTCTTTCCGAATACTTTCAATACCTCTTCTAATATAATCTACAAGTAGGTACTCGTGAGATAACAATACAATGGATATTATTGAACAATATAATTTTATTATCGGCGTCTGATCATAACTAAGAGCAAATACAAGAATGTAATTATTATTTACTAATTATAATTTGTGAGAAATTATTAGATATAATGAAATATCTGGCCCTAACGTTAATTAACATTTCGTAGATATCTAAGTTTTTTTTTAATAAGTGATAAGAACTTATTAGTCATCAAAATTAATCATGATTATATATAGACAATACACGCTCTCTTTCCTCTACTCGTATGTCTACCGGAACCTCTTCATCTCCTTCGTCTTCTATCAATTCCCCCCTGGACTATCAATTAGTAGTTTTTACAAAATACGTAAAATGGAGAACATTTTACGATTATATTTCTTGTGCTGATCATCATACTAAAAACGTGTAATTTTAATGAATGCTAATATTCATTAATTATTAATTTTGTAGACCAGCCAATGTCAGCTTGGTATTTTTTTTTTTGCGATATCGCATCAAAATTGAATTATCTTTCGAATTTCAAAAGAAACTTTCGATTTCGAGAAAGGATTTAATGATTTTATGTTTCACTAAAAAGTGGCATTTCTTAAAATTAAAACTTACTAAAAATATGATATACGAGTACTACAGTGGCCCTGTGCAATTTGAAAAACTGGTATTGGACTTGCAAGCAAGCTGCAGGATTATTGATTTAAAAATTACATAAAACCGCACATTCCCACACAGTTCCGATATATCCCTAGTGAGACAGGCAGAGTAAAAAAAATGTTTTTAATTGTGTATCTAATAAATATATAAGAAAAGTAAGACAGCTGTCTCTTCGAGAGTCTACCATTAATGGCCGGTTGCATGACATCAAGACCATGTCGTATGTTTCAAAACGAACAGGTCGTATATTTTAAATATTCAACACATCATTAGTGTATGTCCCATTATGACATATTGTGTTTGATAGGCCTCTCTGATTCTCCAATGTGCTCCATATGTGAACAAATTGAAGATGTCGAACATACATTATCGAAGTGCATTAAGTATGAACAACCTCTAGTGACAATATTGATGACCTCGAACCGATCGGAAGTTCAGAATTTAATGACCTCAATTAAGTTCCATGCCATATCGAGAATCATGAAATTTGTTAGATCATGTAAATTATAAAATATTTGGAAGTGAATTCTTACATAAAGGACTAAGTAACTTTAGAAGAAAATTAGACATGATAATGTATTAATTTAATAATGTAATTTTAAAAAAGAAGAGGCGAAAAATGTCAACATTATGTGAGTCAGGAGTCTCGATAATATATATGACAAAAAAATGTATGTTCAACATAAAAATTTATTTGAAAAGTCATTGAATCGAATTAAAAAAAAACTATTGGGGTTTACAAATTAAAAATTCTAAATGGAATAATTACTAATAAAAGTGTCTTTAACTGTGCTGCGAAAAAACCAGCAACATTGCATTTCGGTAAACTGGCCACTACTGGCGCATGCGCGGTGGGTGTGATTTTTGCCGACAAAATTTCGGATATGGTTGTGTGATTCATATTTTTATTCTAATGATCAATTAACTATTATATTAGCATAATTAATATATTCATTATTGTTATTTTCAACAGTTTTAATCCATTTTAATAATGTAATCGTGTGATTAGTTTGGTTTCCAGAAAAGGCTAGGTTATTTCTGACACATTTTATTATAATTGACCGCGAGAATTAATTAATACCTAACATGAAAGAGATGTTTTCTTAGTATCAAAAATTCCTTAATAATATGTAAATAAATACATACAAATTCAAGAAATCAACAATAAAGTTGCTCGACAATGAATCCGAAATTTCAGGTTTATTTGATTATTCTCGAGGAATTATTTTCGATTTTTTTAATTCTATGAACAAGATTAAACGTTGCAAATTCTTGTTTTTTTAATGTACAATTATATTCACCTCCTTTTTTTCTTCAAATATTCTATGTTTGTTGGAATATGTGGAACTGCACTAACCTCCCCACATACCGGAATAAACATTTATTATTTACTATTGTCATTATTATTTTAATTTTTAATTTTCTGAAATTCCTCAACGTTTTAATTTAAAATATCTGCTGAAAGCTTTTTTTCATCTGTTTCGTGTTTGAAGCTTAAAATATTGAAATTTTCAAATCATTGTATGCTGATGATGCGGTGCTGATATCTAACAGTATGGAAGATCTACAGTCTCTCGTGTCAAGAATGAACGAAGTATGCATGAAGAATGAGTTAATGATGAATGTAAGTAAGTCTAAAGTCATGGTGTTTGAAAGAGAGAGTACGAAAACAGTATGCAATATAGTTGTGAATGATGAATACTTGGAGCAGGTGGATGAGTTTGTTTATTTGGGAAGTATGTTTACGAGAGATGGGAAGGCTGATAGAGATATTGAAAGAAGGGTGAATGCAGGTAACTCTATTAATGGAGGACTGAACGCCGTTGGCAGCAACAAAAAACTGTCCAAAGACGCGAAACTAGCCGTCCATAATGGAGTACTGGTACCTACCCTGATGTATGGCAGTGAGGCATGGAACTGGCAGAGGAAGGATGAAAGTAGACTGAACGCTGTAGAAATGAGATCCCTGAGGCGTATGTGTGGTAAAACCATGTATGATCGTGTGAGAAATGTGGAAATCCGCAAAGAATGCAAGGCTGATGTAAGCGTGATGAGTAAGATCAAGAAAGGAACGCTCCGATGGTTTGGGCATGTAGAGCGAATGAACGAGGAAAGGAGTGTAAGGAGAATATATGAAGCAAATGTGAATGGTAGAAGAAGTCGAGGACGCCCAAGAAAGACATGGCACGACCAAGTGAATCAGATACTTGAGTCGGGCCATGTCAAGAGTCAGAATAATAGAAGAGAATGTATGAGACGTTGTATGAATGTAAACGAGGCAAGGAATGTGTGCCAAGACCGGGATGTTTGGCGGTCCGTCCTCTCTGCCTGCGGGGAAACGGCGTGATGGTTAGTTAGTTAGTTAGTTAGTTCAAATCATTTTAATATCTTATTATTTTACATTTTTATGTAGTTTCTAAAATCATATTTGTTTTATATACCAGTACTTTACTATACCAATGCTGAAGCAGCGTATCTTTACTTAATAATCTAATAAACTAAATCCTCCTTTAGACATATTCGACCAGCCCACCGTTTAAAAAAAACATGTGGGAAGATATCGAACAATGAGCAGGATTTTACGAAAGGCCGAAAAACCTTTGGACACGGTGGCTTTAGTAAGTGCTTTAACAAGTGGATGAAAACGGTAGTCTGCGACAGTTCGTACGGCCGACATTTGGTCCGGCGACAATTGGTCCGGCGACAATTGGTCCGGCCGAAAGTTTAGAAGATGTTTTCTTCAAGTAAGTATGCAAAGAGGATATACGGCCGTCCGTAAAGTCGATATATTTACATCTGAAGGCATCTTGAGTGAAAATCCGCTGAAAAAAATATTTTTACTAATAATTTCGACTCTCCAAAGTAGCATGCAGCAATCACAAAATACGACATACTTAAACGTGCAGTCGGCTTAGAAAAAAAATGCTAAAGATTCCTACTTGCATATAATATAACTTTTGTATCTGAATATAACACAAGAGTCCCAACTGCTCCCAACCGTATCGAGCCAGTGAGACTATGGCATCCCCAATTTTGGTATGGTGTGATGCTGAAGGTAGTGGGGAGGGGAAGGAGATGTGGAAAATGTGGCTATTCAGATATAGTCATCAAACACGGCTAAAGCTGTTTCAAGTAACGTTACAATTCTGAATGAATACTGACGAATAGCCGTCGCCGGACCAATTGTCTCCGGACCAAATTTCGGCCGGACCAACTGTCACCGGACCAATTGTCGGGTCACCGCAGGCACTATAAGATGTAAGTACTCACCATCCGTATTATAAGAGTTATCGCAGAAGCCCCATCCGAGTCTCGGGTTGAAGGACATGAAGGTGTAGTACAGCGTCCAGGCCACTATGATCATGTAGTAGACGATGATCAGCGAGATGACCATGAGGGTGCAATAGCCGAGGCCGTAGAAGCCCGGGGCCAGGCGGAAGAACACCTCGATGGGACCCACGGCGGTGTACTGGCCGAGGTACAGCTCCAGGTAGAAGATGGGCAGACCCATGGCCATCATCATCACGAAGTATGGAATGAGGAAAGCACCTAAAATAAAATAAACCCATTAAAAATAGTATATTGACATACAAATATTTGTATGCAGTTCACACGCGGTAGAAGGTACACCTTCAGAAAATTAAAATAGACAAGAGTGGGGAGGCTACGAAGCACCGCACACAGAGGAGACTGATTATTCTATCTCATTCTCTCGTTGGTTAAATCCTGTAGATGTCCGAGTTTGACACTTTTTAGTGTCGCTTTTTGGTTTCATCGAGTTTCAAATCACAACGGTGCTGAAGAAATTTCATTGAAAAAACGCTATAATCAATATATATTATAAAAGAAAGTCCAAAAAAACGTGCGGAACGCAAAAACTCATCAAGAGAGTTATATGATATAGTAGATGTCTATCCCTCCTAGGGAATAAGGGTATTCATTTTTACCTAAAGGGCTTGCTTTTGAAGATATAAGGGCTGAAAGTTCTAGGAAGACTCTAGAAATTTCAAGAAGAGTCTAGAAGATTCCGGAAACTTCTAGAAAATTCGATAAGACTCTGGAATGCTCTGGAAGAAGTGGAGGAGTATGCCAGCGAGTCTAGAAGATTGCGGAAAGATCAAGAAGGTTCGATAAAGCTGTAGAAAGTTCTGAAAGGAATGGAGGAGTGTGTCGGTATGTCTACAAGGTCCCGGAAAATTCTAGAAGTTTCTATAAAGCTGTAGGAAATCCTAGAAGGTTCGATAGAACTGTACAAAGTTCTGGAAGGAGTGGCGGAGTATGTCAGTGAGTCTAGAAGGTTCCGGAAAGAACTAGAAGCTTCCATAAGGCTATAGAAAGTTCTGAAAGGAGTGGAGGAGTGTGTCTAGAAGGTTCCGGAAAATTCTAGAAGATTCCACAAAGCTGAAAAGAAGTTCTAGAAGGTTCGATAAAGCTGTAGAAAGTTCTGGAAGGTGTGGCGTAGTATGTCGGTGAGTTTAGAATGATCTGATGGTTCACAAATGCTTTAGAAAATTGTGGATGGAGAAAGTTCTAGAAGCTTTCAGATACAGTTGGCGGTGAGTCTAGAAGATTTCGAAAGTTCTAGAAGTTTCATAAAGCTGTGGAAGTTCTAGAAGGTTCGATAAGGCTGTACAATGTTCTGGAAGGAGCGGCGGAGTATGTCGGTGAGTCTAAAAGTTTCCGGAAACTTCTAGGTTTGATAAAGCTGTAGAAAGTTCTGGAAGGTGTTACGGAGTATGTCGGTGAATCTAGAAGGTTCCGGAAAGATCTAGAAGGTTCCATAAGGCTATAAAAAGTTCCGAAAGGAGTGGAGGACTGTGTCGGTGTGTCTAGAAGGTTCCGGAAAATTCTAGAAGATTCCACAAAGCTGAAAAGAAGTTCTAGAAGGTTCGATAAAGCTGTAGAAAGTTCTGGAAGGAGTGACGGAGTATGTCGGTGAGTTTATAAGGTTTCGGAAAGTTCTAGAAGGTTCGATAAACCTGTAGAAAGTTCTGGAAGGACAGGCGGAGTATGTCGGCGAGTATAGAAGGTTCCGAAAAGTTCTAGAAGGTTCGATAAAGCAGTAAAAAGTTCTGGAAGGAGTGGCGGAGTATGTTGGTGAGTATAGAAGGTTTGGGAAAGTTCCATAAGGTTCCATAAAGCTGTAAAAAGTTCTGAAAGGAGTGACGGAGAATGTCGGTGAGTCTAGAAGGTTCCGGAGTTCTAGACGGTTCGATAAAGCTGTAGAAAGTTCTAGAAGGGGTGGCAGAGTACATGAGTTAGTCTAGAAGGTTCCGGAGTTCTAGAGGAAGGGGTCCGATAAAGCTGTAGAAAGTTCTGTAAGGAGTGGCAAAATACGTCAGTGAGTTTAGAAGGTTCCAAAAAGTTCTAGAAATTCCGAAAAAGCTGTAAAGAGATCTGGAAGGAGTGGCGGAGCACGTTGGTGAGTCTAGAAGGTTCTAGAAAGTACAATAAGGTTCGATAGAGCTGTGAAAATTTTGGAAGGAGCGATGGAGTGTGTCGGTGAGTCTGGAAGGTTCTAGATAGTTCTGGAAGGTTCCCTAATGCTCTAGGATGTTATGGAAGGAGAAAGTTCTAGAAGCTTTCAGAAATGAGTGGCGGAGAGTTTCAGTGAGTCTCGATGGTTCTGGAAAGTTCTCGAAGTTAGGATAATCTTAATCTTCAATATACATTATTTAAAAAATGTACAATGTGCTTGCCGCTCAAACTCAAAGACGGGTCCCGGTACGATAACGGGAGTTATATTGTGTGGTAGCCCTCTATCCCCCTTCTATGAAGAAAGTTCCCGTTTTTACCTGAAGGGCGTGCTTTTAAAGACATAAGGGCTTGAAGTTTCGCCCCTTTGAAATTTCTAGAACAGTTCAGAACATTCCGGAATATTGTTGAGCATTCCACCGCATTCCAGAACATCCCGGAACATTCTGGAATATTTAGGAATGTTCAGGAATAGGATGGAACGTTAAGAAACATACCAGATCATTCTGGAACATTCCAGAACACTCCTGAATGTTGTGGATTGATCTGGAACATTATTCTGATATATGTGAAGTGTTTTTTGTATGGGGCTACCCGTATGGGGTATATAAAGCAAGATCCGCCGTGGATTCGAACGTCAATTTAATCTTACATCAACTCCCTGAGCGAAGCCGAACACCCCAGTCCGAGTATTTGAGAGCATTCCACAACGTTCCAGAACTTTCCGAAACATTCTGGAAAATTGTTGAATGTTCGGGAATAGGGAATCGGAACATCTATGTGAAACATTCCAGAACACTCGCGAATGTTGTCCCGAGCGAAGCCGGGTAACCCAGCTAGTTACTTAATAAAATAAAATGTATGTTTATTATTGGTTATGTATAACTGTAAATAATATGCATTTAAAATTAAAAAATAAAAATAAATTTAAAAATTTTCTATAATACGAAATATTTGTTTTCACCTACTAGTGGTACCTACCTAATCGAAACCGAATCGGGTCTATCTATGGCATCCTCAATATTGAGAAGCATGTGGGTCCCTCCGCCCCGGGAACCATTTATTGGATAACCAACACCCAGGGCTGGGCAGTATTTGAAATACTTGTAATTGAAATACGTATTTGAAATACAAATACGTATTTTGTATTTGTATTTCAATTACTTCCTAAAAATGTATTTTGTAATTGGTATTTCAATTACCTGCTGCTGGGGTATTTTGTAATTTGTATTTCAAATACTTATGGCTTCAAAATACATTTTCAAATACATTTAGCGACCTCAATGATGATAATTAAAAATAAACTAACATAGCTAGTACATAGACTAAAACCGCTAGAATCCTGTACTATTGTCCTATTATCCTATGCTATAACACTCTTACTAATGATTATTTGTAGTTTTCTTATCATTGCTTTATTATGTGCTGTACCATTTTTTATGTCGTGCTAGTTATTATTATTGTCTTGTGCTATATAATTAATAGCACTGTTATTATACATTTTGTATCAAATTATATTAAACTTGTCATTGCTTTGTAGTGTACATTGGGAATAATTTGACTGAACACTAGATTATTTGAAAGTTAATTACTGTAGAGCGCACTTACCTAAGTGGAATAACACAAAAATGCGCTAAACAAATGTCATCTTGTATATAAAAATGAATCCTTTATTTATTTATATTTATATAGATTTCTCACCATACATGTGTTCTTATTTTTTTTTACATACAAAAATATTAACCTCACTAGGACTAGGAGCCTGTATTGAGGTTAAATTTATAAATTTGAGTGGTGCTTTTACACACAAATCACTAAAATACAAAAAAATCACTAAAATACAAAACACTACATCCAAAACACTAAAATATTATATGCGGAAAGTAAGAAATAACAATATTATATTGGTGACCAGATGGGTAATTTGTAACAATATAAACCATAAAACAAATCCTTAATTACTATACCCACCAAGAAACAAAGGTAGTTCAAAACAACTAGGGTGACACTCCGATTTTGACAAATGGGACTCAAATAAAATCTGGTTATTTAAAAAATATGTATGTATATATATATATATATCTTATTATTTTAAAATATGTTTTTTTTTTATTATTTAAAAAAAGGCCAAGGATGAAAAAATAGTATGCCAATCCTCTGACAACACAAAAATCTTAACATTTTTTTTAAATTTCGCTAATGAATTGGAAGACTTTATGTAATCTGGCAGAATATTAAACAGAAGTGGAGCCTGATATAAAAAGTTTCTTTTGCCAAAAGATGTTTTAGTACTTATTGCGACAAAGTTCATTCTTGAGCCAATTCTAGTGGTATGGATTTGTTGGGTTCTTTCTGCAGAATAAATATTGATAAAAAAATTACAAATTATTTTAGAGATGTACAGCTGTTTTATACTCATAACGTCAGATTCCTTGTAAAGAAGTTTCGATGGATAACGAAAATTTTTTTTGTACATGACTTTAAGAATTAATTTGTGAGCAATATTTAGTGGCTCTACATTGGACTTTAGACAGGATCCCCAGCATACAATATTGTAAGAAAGTCGAGATTGTACTAAGGCATAATAGACAGATTTTAATTTATCTTTATCCAGTATATGACGAAGTTCTTTAAAAATATAGGTAAGTCTCCTGATATTTTTTGTTAACATGTCAATATGGTCATTCCATCTCAAATATTTATCAATATTTACACCTAGGTACCTTATACAGTCTACTCTTTCTAAAGGGTGGCAATTACAATTACAATTTTGCAGACAATTGTGTATAATTAGATTATGAGTGTTGGAAGGCTGACTTTTTGATGATATGCTAAAAGTTACATATTTTGTTTTTAATGTGTTCAAAGTTAAGATGTTATTATTTAGCCAACTCTTTACTATTCTTAATCCTGAATCACATTTGTCAAAAGCATCTTTCCAGGTTTTACCCTCAAATATTAAAGCAGTGTCGTCTGCGAAACTAACAATATTACCAGGAATATCTAAATTACACAAATCATTAATGTAGATTAAAAACAATATTGGTCCAAGTTCACTACCTTGTGGAACCCCAAAAGAGATTTGTTTGCTAATGCTTAAATAATTATTTATCTCTACTTGTTGTGTTCTATCGCTAAGATAGGATTTGAACCAACTTAATGCTGTACTGGAATGTGAAATGCCAAGAGAAGATAATTTTTTGAGGAGTAATCCATGGGAAACCGTGTCAAATGCCTTTGATAGATCTAAAAACACAGCTAAGGCTTTGTTTCCATAATCCAGGGCACTAGTGACTTTCGACAATACCCTCAATACTGCATCACTTGTTCCTTTATTTTCTCTGAAACCAAACTTATTGCTAGAGAGTAGTTTATTTGTTTCTAAGAATGATACCAATCTCGACTTAGCCAATCTCTCTATTACTTTTGAAAGCGTGTTGAGTAGGGATATAGGTCTATAATTATTGACATCTAGTTGATCTCCACCTTTAAAAAGAGGAATCACTTTAGCTTTCTTACAGTGAGAAGGGAACATCCCACTCTTGAAGCTAATATTAATAATATGAGATATGGGACCAGCTAATTCGGATACATGGAGTTTATATATCATAACACTTATAGAATCAATACCGCATGAGAAAGACATTTTTAAATCATTTATCACATTTGTCACTTCAGAAATGTTAGTTGGCTTAAAGTCAAAATTATCTCCGGTAATTTGAAGTTCAGATTTAAAATCATTCACAAGATACGTCTCACTGGTTTTATTATCACTGCACAAATTGTTAGCGAAACTTGGACCAATATCACTGAAGAAGTCATTAATGTGATTAGTAATTATATTTGGACTCTCTTCCATTGAAGTAATAACATTATTAATTTTCAATTTTTTTATGGTAGTTTGTTCCTTTTTAAGGTTTATGGCCTCCTTTATAATTTTCCACTGTTGTTTAATGTTACCATTGACGTCATCTAATTTTCTTCTGAAATATGCTTGTTTTGTTGTTCGTATTATCCTAGAACACCAGTTTCGATATCGCTTATAATATTCAAGCAGTTCCAAGTTATAGCTTTCTTTTCTACATCTGTTGTGCAATTTATCACGTGTTCTGAGGCATTTGATTAATCCAGCGTTTATCCATGGTTTTAGATGTTTCATAATATGTTTCTCTTTTTGTACTGACGTACAACTTTGCACATGGGTTTTCAAACATTTTATGAAATTATCAGTTGCCAGATTGACGTCATTTGTTGATAGAACTATATCCCAGGATTCCTCCTTTAATTTGGTCTTCAAGAGGTGGTTGTCAACAACAAATTTAGGTTTTACATTATTATTTGAAATATTATGTAGATTTAAGCTCATATACTTCATTAAAATTGCATAATGGTCTGTTATGCCAGTAGTAAAAGCAGCTCCTTGTGGTTCAAATTTTGATTTTACCATAATATGATCAATGCAGCTAGATTTGTTAGGAGTTACTCTTGTTGGTGAGTTTATTATGGGCTTCAAACCATGAAACGCCAGAAGTGATAGGTATTTTTGTGTTTTTATGTTCTTCAAATCTAGGGTATCAATATTTAAGTCCCCACATAAGATAATCTCCTTATTTTGCAAGGATTCAGATGCAAGGAATTCATTCAATGAGTCGAGAAAGTTATCTATTTTAGTCTGGGATGGAGATCGATATACAGCTAATAAATATAAGGTATTGGATAATTGCATTTTCAAGCAGTTTGCACTGGGGAGAGCAATTTCCTCAACAGTAACCTGAATGTTTTGTCTTACATAGATAACTACTCCATCATTTTGTAAATTGTTCATCGTAGTTTTGTAGACTACGTACTCTGGAATGCTAGGCATATTAATTACACTGCTCAGCCAAGCCTCTGTAAAGACTAGTACTTCCGGACGATGATTAATGCAATCCAGCATAGAAATAGTTTCATCAAAATTCTTGCTTATACTTCTAATATTCATGCATAGTAAAGAAAATTTTGAATCTTTCAAAAAATTTTTGCAAGATAATGAATCTTCAAAAGTTATGTTAGGTTCAGTATTGTCGGTTATATTATTTATGTTTTCCAAATCATCCATTTTTTTTTTCAATAAAAGTGTCAGACTTAGGGGGGAGGATTACGACAATTTATTCAAATCATCTTCGTGTTTGATGATAATAACTCTTGAAGATAGTTCTGGGTTCTTTTTCACGCAAATTTTATTGTTCCGAAACCACACAAATTGAAATTTAGCTTCTTTAGCTTTTTGTTTAGTTTTCCAAAGAAGGGTTTTGGAATATGATGATAGAACTTCTCCAATGAAGATGTTCCTGTCCTTCAATTGCTTTATACTTTTGCGTGCGTTGAGAAATTCAGATTGGGACTTTTCATCTTTGAAATGGATGATCATCCTCTGAGCTCCGGGTTTATTAATAGTTTTATCAGGATATTGAGTAACTTTATTTATTCTACCTGGTTCAATCCGAATGTCAAATTTTTTTATGAATCTTTCCACGGTTTCCACAGAATTTTCATTCATCAAGGTTTCTAGGCCAGACAATTCAGCACAATTATAGCTTACATTTTGTTGTTCTATATCAGCTAGGCGAATTTCTAAATGTTTTATTTTTAGATCTTTGATAGAATTTGCGTTTTCCAAGTTATCCACATTTTTTTTTAATTGCATCATGTTTCCGATATTATTAGTTATTTCATCATATTGCTGACCAATAAATTCAATGCTTTTTCTCATGTCGGATATCTCAGATTCGAGATTTTTTTTCAGTGTTGACGATTCAAGTTCAATTTTTGCAAAAACTTGTAGCTTAAATTCTTCCATTTTTGTATCCATGTATTTTACAATTTTTCCAAAATGATCCTCGTTTACTGCTGGAGAATCCGATGCCTTAGACATAGTTTGCACTAGATTCTGATTGTTGGGCATTGTAAACGATTTACTTAAATAAATAATGACTCACAACTTATAAATGAATGGTGGTCACCCTACAACACACTTTATGATCACTGGTAAACGGAATGTAATATAGTAGGTACAAACTTATTGGTGTGAATACTAAGAGTGGTTAAGCAGTGGAGTATCACAAAGCAGACGTCCTCACTCAACAACAGTATTGTTACGATTGGTTCCAATCCTTGTTTCCCTTGGTTACGCCATAATTTCAGAACGACTTTACCTATTTCATTCATTTTTTTAAAAGTTTTCAAATACTTTGTAGAAGGTTCTTACGGAAAGAAAAATCAAGAAAATTACGTAGAAAATTGAATAATTTCAAAAAACTTGACGATTATTTTAACTTTGTACGTTTAACAGTTCGCGCGTTTGTTGAAATTGAATTTAGCAGGTATTTTTTGTAACAAAAGAATTTCCTATCGATTTTTTTAAATATAGATATTTTAAATAGGTACCTTATTGGATTGATTGTTCTTATAATGTACAAAAATAAATATTTGTAATATGTGAAAAATGAAAATTTGAAAAAAAAAAAATTGTAATAGCTGGCACGCGAGTTGTTTGAAAACTGAATGTACTGGGACCGAATATGTGGAACACGGGAGGGGGGTTGGCGGGACGGGGGAGCGGGAGAGGGGCGATGGTAGGCGGGGAAGGTGGAAAGGGAATGCGGGAGGGGAAGGGAATGCGGGAGGGGAACGGTGACGCACGGGAAAGGACAAACAGGGATAAACAATTTATTTCTTTGAATATGGCATTGCAACGCATGCCGGGAACCAGCTAGTGTTATTAGTTATTATAATAAATATTATTATTATCTAACACCTAAGTCCTATACCACAAAACTTTACAAGTGGAGCGGAGACGAGATGTGTCTTCTAAGTATGATTGGTCAATTTTTGCACGTCTCTGTTTCACTCTGCTCAGCTTTGCTTCTATGGAAACGCACCCTTAAATAAGGGCAGTTACGACAATTTATTGCAACCAAAGGTTCTACCAAAACCAAATGTATTTTGTATTTTGTATTTTGTATTTGAAATTAAAAAATGGTTAAAATACTGTATTTTGTATTTTGTATTTCAAATACACGACTTGAAAGTATTTTGTATTTTGTATTTTAAATACATGCGAAAAAGTATTTTGTAATTTGTATTTCAATTACAGCAAAGCATGTATTTTGCCCAGCCCTGCAACACCCCTGTTAACCGTTTTGTGACTTAGCAGGGGTGCCCGGGCTCACAGGGTGAGGTTTGTCGAGGTCTTTCTTTCAACCTCAACTCTCAATGAATGCGTTTGCCAACCAACTGCGTGGCGAGCTGGATTGGGAGAGAATAATTGAGGGAGTCCTAACCTAGACCTCTCCAATCGGACTCCCTCGACCATTGCCTTGCTGGGATGGGATAGATGGATTCATACGTTTGTCACTCCTGGACATGTTGACGCCCAGATTCCTACCTACCCCTCTTATCTTCTTCCTTCAAAACTTCAGCTTCTTGCTTTCCCTAAAAAGACCCTCCACACAGCATCATCAAAGAGGACGTAGGCCGTGACAGATTTTTTTCCTCAGATCCTCCTGTGTGGAGCTAACGTGAAAAAATATTGTAGGGTGTTTTGCTAAAGATAGTGGGGAAGGGAAAGAGATGGGGAAGTACTTGGCTATTCAGATCTGGTTAACAACACGGCTAAAGCCATTTGAAGCAGCTTATCGATTCGAAATGGTGGTATTTCACCGGGGCCATTCTGAGAGTATCTACCACTTCATGATTGTAAAGGTGCACCAACAATACGAAATTAATTGACAGTCATACTACATAACATAATCCAGTTAAATCACTAATTTTTCTGCTGACATAATCTATCCTACCCTAGATTCATCTATATTTTTAATTCATACATGACATTTATCATAATAGGAGTCCTATAATTTCAAAACCCGCTATGTCCGATTTTTTGACGAAATGATCTGACTTTTTCACATTTTTGCGAGGAACAAGACTAACCTAAAATTGATTTTTAAATCTTCCTTATCACGACCAAAAAACATGTTAAGTGCGAGTGAGAAACAAAACCCGCTATATCATTCAAGAAGTTACTATCAAAACCCGCTATATCGGAATTCAATCACGAGCAGTTATTTTGCCAAGATGGTGAGTGTAGAAACACGCCCCTCAGGTCAGTTGAGTAAAGTGAGTGAGTGAATCACGAAGTGAGTATCAAAATCCGCCATATCAATTTTATTTATCCAAATTACTTAAATATTTCTAGACATACATTGAAAAAGAAACACTTTTCGAATGTATATTACTCCAATTCATTATATAAAAATAAAAAATGCAATTTTTTATTTACGCTAGAGATTGGCAGTTTTTTGCGGTTTTCTCTAAATCAGTGAAGTTGATATAGCGGATTTAGAAATTATACCAACAGTGAAATAAATTATTTAGGAATGTCACAAGACAGGCAGGTACGAGAATTTTTCTACGATGCTTTATGTTATTAGATAAGAACCGCATGGCAGCAGTGCAACGTCACAAACGGGCCTTTATTTTTATCTAATAATCAACCTGTATTATCTATCTTGCATTATCATTGACAGCGATTGATCTGTAGAATGGTACCTATCTGTTTTTATTAAAATTACGACTAAAAAGTTTGAAGGTTAACGTTACAGAACCGAAACAATCCAGGATAACTCCTTTCTCTTCCCAAAAAGACCCTCTACACGCCATCGCCAAAGTTTATGTAAGCCCTGGGGGAAATTATTTTCCTCAGGGCCACCTGTGTGGAGTTAATGTAAAAAAATGTCACACTTTATGTTAGATTTCGTGAAAATCTACGCACAGCCCGGTCAAGTTTGTAAGTCACCGGAGACCAAAATTCTGGGACGTTCTAAGAAGGAAAATGGTACGACTAGGGGTGGGTAGGAATCTGGGTGTCAGCGTTTCTATTCATCCACTGCGGTGCAAGGCGATGTTTCGAGAGAGTATGGCTGGAGAAATCAAAGGGACTCACTCAACCATTCTCCCCGGCCTGCCAGCTGTGGGGAGACGCACCCAAAGACCCGGACTAACCTCACCCCATGAACCTGGGTACTCATCACCAATCGTAGCAAACCACTCGGGGTAACCTATGACAAAGGTGTTGGTTATTCAATAAATGATTCCGGGAGCTACGGTACCCATACGTGTGTGGCGAGCCAAAGCTAAAGTACGTACCTACCTAAGGTATGTACCTGCGCAATACGGCGACATCGTCGCCTGGCACGACTGACACGGAGAAGTACTTACCTACCTGCGCTGAAATATATGGCATATCGTCGCACCTTATGGAAAGTACCGGAGCATTCAAATTCCCTATACATTAGGCGTTAGAACCATCGAGAAACGTGTCGCATTCTCTCGATATTACCAGCCGAATTATCAAACCGTTACCTCCGCCACGGCGTTATAAAAGCCGGAGTAATGATTTGACCCAGTCAGTCTATAGATCAGCAAGCCAAACAAATTGTCCCGTTATTTACTACTGTCGCGCTCCGTATTCCGATAATGTTGTGACTTTTAATTCTTATTAAAAAACTATCAACAGATAATTCTAGAGTTTAGCGTTTACGTAGCAAGTCTGATTGCTACACCTGCCTCTCAAATTGCGAACTGTCCTCTTGTTTTGAAGTTCAAATATGCAAAATTTCACCAGTCTCGTAATAAATTACATACTTTTTATGTTCTTTTATCTCTTTCGTAATCTTTTTGTATTATTTTATACTCATTTTCATTAATTATTTTATTTAATACTTTATTATTTTATATTCTTTGGAATAATGAACTACAGTCCATTTTTTTTTAATTTTCTTTAAATAATTGCATTTAATTTTTTTTGAGAGTTACTTTTTATAGTTAAAATAATTTTCAAAGTTTTAATTTTTTAAGATTCCCGAAAACCATTGTACTTATGGTGAATCGTGAGACGTCATCACTAACAACAGCTGTTGTCATTTTGTATGACAGTTATATTTACGAAGCTGTGAAACTATTCGATAAGTAAAAACATTATTTAGGTGGAATCATTTATTTATTACATTATATTTATTATATGTATCAATATTATTACGGGAGAGTGGTATAAACCTTTTTTGAAATTATTATTTTTTTAGCTTTTAAAATCAATATTATCTAAACCAAACCATCACCTGCACAATTGTAGGCAAAAAAGATACGGCGCCGATCAGCTGTTCGATGTCGGCCATTTTGGATTTCGAAGTTCGAAGAGTTGGCGTGGAAGTAGGTAGCATTATGATATAGCATATTATACGATTTTGTGTACATTTTAAAGTTTTTCAGTATTTTAAATAATAGAGATAAACTAATAGAGATACTGAATTTTTGATACTGAATTATTTAGGCCTAAATAATGTTTCAATAAACACAACAACTAAATCTCTATGAACAGTATGAAATAACGAATAACATCAAATGTTGTTAATACTTGTGTCATACCTACATTTCAATACAATGACGTCAGCACTAAATATTCAATAATACCAACTTGATAGTGTGTTTTAATGACACGATGAAAAATGCACTTTTTTTTTAAAACTATCAGCGTTTATTGGTCTACGTCTACATGAACATATTTTTTAAAGCCATAATATTTTTCCCTGGAATCTTTTATATTCCCTTATATTATTCCTTATTTTAAATGTTTATGCACTGTATGTAAAATCGTGTTTATTTAAAATGTTAACGCACTGTACGTAAAATCGTGCTTATTTAAAATGTTTATGAACTATATGTAAAATCGACCACCGTAACACAGGCACGTGCCTAGCACGGTGTTTGAAAAATCCACAAATTTTGTAGCCATTCAAAACCATGAAAAAAATAATTAAAAATAAAATTATATATTTGTGTAAAAATCAAATCCACGCAATGCCCGCTTTCCTCTCTGTTAGGGGCCAGTATCGTAAATATTTTCCCTTCTAATCACACAGTGAAATAAAGCACTTTGAAAATGATTTTATCTGGCACTAAACTACCTGTAATGTGTCGATAATTTATTGTCAATTATCTATAATAGCGCTGCGTGCCGATAGCGATCAATAATACACTCTCAAATCTGATACTTGCTGTGGCAACACTGAATACCTCTCGATTTAGATAGATATTCGCAGATTAGGATTACGGATACCTTCCCATTGATTGCGGCAAAATAATCTCCGGCAACAAAGGTAATTCGAGCCATCAAAACTTCGATAGAAGCCTTTCACCAATTTCTGGCAAGCTGCGCAACCTCATACTGCCTTCTAACTACTGCTTATTATTATTACCCTGTTTTGGGGTGATTATCATCGTCGATATTAATAATAATTACCATTACATTTACCTATCAGAACCTGCACATACGACATACCAGAGGAGCCCATCATTGAACTTTGTATTACGTATTTGACTTTTATATTTTTTTTCTTTATTTTACAGTTTATTAGAGAAAAATGTGTCCTTATTGTGGTACCCCGTTGTAAGGACATATTGTACAAGTTTTCTTGTTTGAAAATTATAAAGTTAAATCTAAAAGAAAGTACAATACAAGCATAATCTTTGTTAGGAATTGCAAAATTATTCTTGCAATATGCTTCCTTCCCATGTCCATAATCCGTATCTTTTTGCTTCTTTTGAAGTCGGCTATTTTTTAATGGTTTTTAACAAAAAGGTGTAAATTAAATAATTTTATAGAGAAATATTGGATATTTTTTGTATTTCTTGGGCACTGACTATGTAACAATTTCTAGACATTTTTGTTTTGAAAAGTTTTAATTTTCGATGTACATTTGTTACTTTAATTTTTAATTTTTTTTTTTGCGACCGGTTTCGACATGTCCGTGTCATTAACGAGCAAACTTAAAACTAACTTAAAAATTCTATACAAGTACACAATTAATTAGGCGGGGGTAGTGGGAGGGGGGAATTTGGTGGAGGGGGAAAACGGTGGGAGGAGTCAAAATTACATGGAAACATCGTAAGCAGAGGTGATTTACATGGTGCTATTATTTTATTAACTAAATTAATTTTAGATTTAATTTTTTGTTAATTTCTAAAGTTTCTAACGCGCACAAATTAAAATATGAATTTACATTGCAATGTTTAAACTTAGTTTTTTCTTTTTTGAAGCTATGACCTGTCTCTATGAGATGGTTAGCAAACTCTGAGTAGTTATTATTTCGTAAACAAAGTTCATGTTCCCTAATTCTGGTTTTAAAATTCTAGTAGTCATTCCTACATATTGCGCGTCACAATCGTTGCATTCTAAAGTGTATATCCCGTTTTTTTTCAAATTTATTAGAAATATCCTTGTTATTAATCAATTTTTTTATTTTAGAATTAGTATAGAAAGCTGGAGAAATATGATCTGGTAATATGCGGGATATTTTTAAGGATAAATCGCCTGTAAAAAGAAGTTTTTTATATATTAAGTTGTTACTAGGTTTGTTGTTACTATTACCACTATAAATATATTTTTTTGTTAAAAATTTTGTTTGCTTTTTATTAACTAGGCGGTTAATTATTTCAGGTTTATATCCATTGTTCACGGCTATCTGTTTTATAATGTTAATTTCACTATTATAATTATCATTGTTTAAAGGGACATTAATATAATTAATAGTGTACTTGTATAGAATTTTTAAGTTAGTTTTAAGTTTGCTCGTTAATGACACGGACGTGTCGAAACCGGTCGCAAAAAAATTTAAAATTAAAGTAACAAATGTACATCGAAAATTAAAACTTTTCAAAACAAAAAAAGTATTGGATACCCTACCCTCGGGGTGATCTATGGTAGGGGTGTTGGTTATCCTATAAATGGTTGCTGGAAAGGCGGTACCTATACCCCCCTCTCAAATTGAATAATCTCCTCAAGACATCCATCGTTTCCAATTTTGAAGTTCACAGACAAACTCATAATAATGAATTATTCTTGTTGTAGGTACCTACCAGCGCAGATCCGTAAAAATTACCTACGGACTTAGATTATATAAATGTCTAGATGGAGTGTTGCGCTGTAATTCCGACAAAAAGAACAGGCCAGATTTGAAAGACTTGTGTGCGTGAAACGCACACAAGTATTTTATTTATTTATTTATTGCTTCTTCACAATTTATATACATATATTTTTAGCATGTAATTATTAACCCCACTAGGGTTCGCCTGTATCGGGGTTAATAATTTCACAATTTAATAAAAATAACACAGTATGCCTAACCTTTATCGAAATGAGTTTTATTAAACTCATTGGGCGTAATGTATTATAAATTTTATGTAATAATTTTGTAATATATTATCTCTAATAAATAAAATAAAATATATATATTGTTGACGTTAAGCGCTTAACGTCACTGTAGGCTAGCGTGTGTCAATTATTTCAACTTTTGAATTCAGAAACGCCCGGGGTCTCAAAAGTTGCGTCTTGCAAAGAAAATGATAACTGCATTTAAAATTTTTTTTAAAATGGTTATTAGCCCGCTAAAATGCATTGAAAATCAGAAAACAAACCTAAAACCATTTTTTTTTTTTAATTTTTAATATTTTTTTTTTTTCAGTAATCTAACTTTTTAATGTTTGTTTATTATTAAAAAATGCGTATAACTGACAAAAATGAAAAAAAAAGTTCAAGTTTATGAATACAAGTAAGTCAACAAGAATTCTGATTTTATACAGAAAAAGTGTTATTTTCCCCTTTTATTTTTTTAACCAACACAACACATGTGTTTAAAAAAATTTTTTTTTTGGTTCTTTGTACTGCAGTTATGTAATGAAAAATAAGTTTGGTACAAAATATAAAATATGAACCCTTAGTTTTATTTTTTTTCCATATCACGAAATCTATTTTTTTTTTCGAAACTTCCGGCTATTTTAGCGGGCTAATAGTGAACAATAATTAAATTTTTTTTACGTTTTCGAATAGCTACGGATAATACGAAACTTTTGAGACCCCGGGCGTTTAAATATAAGGCCATTTGTTTTCTCTCTATGGAGAGCGACACACGCTACTGTAGGCGTGTTGAGTGATACCAGCTCCCGAGTATTTCCCATAAAAGTGGGTAAAAAATATGTTTGATTCGTTTAATTTTGAATTCATTTAAGTAAGATAGTTTTCTACATATAATGATATAAATGAAAAGAAAATCATCGTTCACAAAGATTTATTTTTATTTGATTATTTTTAACAAATAAATAAGAAATACGGAAAATAAGAAAATAAAAAATAAGAAAAAAAACCCACATCCAGGTAAATCTATACGTACCTAAAAATGGCAAAACTATCTTTTAAATACCAAAATGTTCGTGGTTTAAATACGAAAATATGTGAATTTTCGAACAATGTTATTTCACAAAATGCTGAAGTTATTGCTCTAACTGAAACATGGTTGCAAACCTCTGTATTCAATGCAGAACTGTTGTCCACCAATCAGTACACAGTACATCGCCGGGTCACACAAACATGTCACACTAAACATGTCTCACTAAAAAAGACAATGCAACTTTTTAAAACTAAAGCTATCGATAGTTATTATTTATTCTTAAGAGCGTTTAACCAGCCAGCGGACGAAAATCCACATTTCGTCGAAAGTTGTTCTTCCGATCGTGCAGGGCGGTTACAATGAGAAAGATTAATTATTCTCCGTACCAGCTTTTTAAAATTATAACTCAATATCGAATTTATTTCAATCCAAATTAGCTTTAATTTATACCTTCATCCAAAAATGCTGAAAGGCGTGATGATAAAACTATTAAAATAGTGTACTTTTTGTAGTTATTTTTTGATTATAAGTATTTATCATTTTTCAATAATGTCTAAATTTAATAAGAATGTTAAAAAAATCTGAAATATATTAGTTTGTAAGTGCGCAAATAAATACACAAATGGACCAATTTTCGTCAAGAAACACATGTACGTACATATTTTTTAATGATTTTATTGAAACTAAAATTAAAATTCTAATACATAACTCTGCTAGATAATGTATTGATTTATTTTACTGCATGATTACATTATTTGAAATGGGTGTGGTATAATACAAAAACTTTTTTGAAAATTTAACAAATCTGCCAACGACCTATGGAATAACCTTATTATACTAAAAATTAAAAAAAATTCTAAAAATTTATTACATAACTTCACTAGATAAAAGAACAATCTTTCGAAATCCATTCATAATTTTTTGTGGAAAAGAGTCAATACGTCTAAAAACTTTTTTGAAAATGACGTATTTCCGGCTTTCTCTGGTAATGCCCTCTTAATAACCTTCCCTTTGAATTTGTTTTTTAAACAGTTTTCGTATAGATTTTACATCCCGATTAATATTATCAAGTTTTGTCTTATAGTGATATCTTAAGGCCAAATATTTTCCACGACCAATCTTATCAAATTAACTTGATGCAGAAGACCGTAAATATGATCGGTTTTTACTTCGAAATAATTATCGGGAAAATTTAATTTGAAGAACAGACAACCTGTAAACATTGCGTCAAAACATTAATGACATTCTTATACTTTTTAAATTACTGAACAATCTCATAGACTGCCCTCAAATGTTAAGTGTTATAAATATTCGTGTCCCTGTTAAACCAACTCGACTCCACCACCTTTTCCACAGTGACAATCATAGCACTAACTATTCCTATCATTCACCGCTAGTGCGTTTTCACCGAACTGCCAATACGTATACAGACCTTTTCGATATTTTCAAAACCTCACCGTCATGCATCAAAGCAAAAATAACTAGTTATTTATGTAACTGATATGTTTGTAAAATGATAAATATTTGTTGTACTAATATGCATCGTATGTATGTACTGTATGTTATTCTATATATATATATATATATATAATGTTTGTAAATGTTCGATACACCTGTATTATGTATGTAATAGCCCTATGTACGGGCGTTTAAATAATAAATAAAAACATGGCGTCAATTGGCGTTGTCCTAAGACCAAATTACACTATTAAAACTCAATTGTTTCTTTAACTAAATGGTTATTTAAAGGTAACTAACCGATGATAGGTAACATTTTTAGTTGTTTTCAATCGTCCTATGTAATTCCTGCACACTGATATAGCGCAAATCGTCATTTTCAAATGTCACACAACATGTGTTTACCTTACAACGATAGTGTCGCCACTGAGCGGACAGGCCGAGCTTATCTGCCAACCTTTGGCAGATATTTTTTTTGGCGCTTCGTCACTTGAGCGCTATATCTAGACATTTATATAATCAAAGCCCACGGGTTACAAAAAATATATTTTTTTTTTTTATATACCAAGGTATGTAATAATTTTTATTTTATTTCCACGGCCAAAAATTGTACCCCAATCATCTACTTACTACATTGACTATTAAACCACCATTGTAAGAACGTTGACATTAATTTATTGTGTTATACAAGTACTGAAAATAACAAGCATTTTATATTTTCGAATTTTAGATTGTTGTATTGTTATGTACTCGCGTCACATCCCAACCGAAATTATATTGTTTAATCAATTTTACAAGATATCCGAGATTTCCAAGAATTTTTTAAAAAAGCTTAACAGAACTGAAATAAAAATGGGTAGAAGACGCTGCAATAATAACAGTTAGTGCAAGCCCCCGCTGAATTGGGAACCAGAAGAAAAAGATCAAACGGGAGAAAACATATTAGACAGAAAGGAGGCAAATACCCAACAATGTAAGAATCATACGAGTAGATATAGAGCAACAATAAAATGAGTGGAAGAGGTCGAACAGAGAAGGAAGTGGACATAAAAGATTTATTTTTTGGTGACCCGACAATTGGTCCGGCGACATTTGGTCCGGCGACAGTTAGCCCGGTTACAGTTCGTCCGACCGACAGTTCGTCCGGCTGACATTTGGTCCGGCGACAATTGGTCCGGCGACAATTGATCCGGCGACAATTGGTCCGGCCGAAAGTTTAGAAGATGTTTTCTTCAAGTAAGTATGCAAAGAGGATATACGGCCGTACAACCAAAGTCGATATACTTATATCTGAAGGCATCTTGAGTGAAAATCCTTTGTAAAATTATTTTTACCAATAATTTCAACTCGCCGAAGTAGCATGCGGCAATCACAAAATACGACATACTTATACGTGCAGTCGGCTTAGCAAAAAAACGCTAAAGATTCCTTCTCACATATAATATAACTTTTAGATCTGAATATAATACAAGAGTCCCAACTGCTACCAACAGTCTCGAGCCAGTGAGAGATTATGGCATCCCCAATCTTGGTATGGTGTTATACTGAAGGTAGTAGGGAGGGGAAGGAGATGTGGAAAATGTATCTAGCTATTCAGATATAGTCATCAAACAAGGCTTAAGCCATTTCAAGTAACGTTACAATTCTGAATGAATACAAAAAATATATTAATAATTGTACCAAAATGATTACTTCTTTTAGATTCAAATCCGAGACCACTGACCCTGCCTAAAGTTTTCCCTTCCAAGTTTTAACAATATTATTTAAGATGTTTTGTACTTTTGTTTGTTTTTTACACCGTCAAAATCAATCTTGTCGTGTCTAAGTCGGTGGTAAATTAGGTTCGAACTAGCGATCTCAAGACATCCCCGATCATTATAATCGGTAAACCTTCCGTTTGATAGGCCGCCGCCGCTTTCTTGGTTTCATATTGGTGAGTATTCAAGGTTTGTTTGTGGACGGATTGCACCCGTTTTGAAATTTAATTGATGGATCAAAGAAATATGTCGGGTTCATGTTTTAGCATTCAATCACTATTCTAAAAACGTCGAAATGTACTGCAAAAGAAAGGCCTACACTGAATAGGGTGACCGGACAACTCAACAATATATGACTTGTTGATGTACCACATTTAAAGACATTAAAAGTGATGAAAAAAGTAATGATAAAAATTGGTTAAATCGTTTACGTCCGGAGGGTTATTTTTATGGAATGATGTTGAAATGCCCCTTTGGTGAGTGGAACCATTGAATAGACAATACACACTATAAATGTCTTTCATGTATGTAGGTTTGAATGGATATCAATGTCGCCACTGACTTAATACCTTTTGTTTCTAGTCCTTTTAGCAGCATGTGCTCTGTTTCTCTTGCACTTGCCGGACTTCGTATAATGCTATCCAATTTGAATTTTGTAACATGAAACACATTTTTGTATTGAAAATTTAAGTCAGATTTTGGATCACGAGCCACGCCTACATCGCATTTCTTGGGTTCTTCTTTATTCTGTGGTCCCATGTATGTAGAATTATTCGCGTAGTGTAGTGATCTCCTGTCTGATATTGTGCAGAATCACCATAATGGCTGGAAGACAATAATTCGGTGTCGGTAAATTATTATTACTGTTTATTGACACACTCCTACAAGTAACAGGAGAAGGATTTATAAATTTTATCGCGGCCTCCATAGTCACAGTGGTGGTTTGGTATATTTATGGTATCAGGTAAGTTTCGGATAACTGTCAATATGTCGTGTCGGCCTCCATAGTATCAGGGTGGGTGGTTTGGTATATTTATGGTATCAGGTAAGTTTCGGATAACTGTCAATATGTCGTATCGGCCTCCATAGTATCAGGGTGGGTGGTTTGGTATATTTATGGTATCAGGTAAGTTTCGGATAACTGTCAATATGTCGTATCGGCCTCCATAGTATCAGGGTGGGTCGTTTGGTATATTTATGGTATCAGGTAAGTTTCGGATAACTGTCAATATGTCGTGCCGGCCTCCATAGTATCAGGGTAGGTGGTTTGGTATATTTATGGTATCAGGTAAGTTTCGGATAACTGTCAATATGTCGTATCGGCCTCCATAGTATCAGGGTGGGTGGTTTGGTATATTTATGGTATCAGGTAAGTTTCGGATAACTGTCAATATGTCGTATCGGCCTCCATAGTATCAGGGTGGGTCGTTTGGTATATTTATGGTATCAGGTAAGTTTCGGATAACTACATACATTTTTAGTCAATACATACATATTTTTATGTAATTCAAAATTATTGGCTTATAATGAACGAATGAACAAACGAAACTCTTAGAAATGAAAGAGGTCGTATACGCGATCCATAGTCTTAAAAATGCATCCAAGACGCAATTAAATTATTGAAATGATTAACTAAGCAATCCGGTTTAGCGTCAAAAATTAAATGCGAACTATCAGTGCATACTTAGGTGAGTAGGTATTTCAGTTCTACAATGTCAATTTATTAATATTTTGTAATTGATTGGCGTTTGACGTTTCAAAATGTAAATTTGTACAGATCGTACATATCCGCCAGCAATGCCAGAGTATATCGGTTTCTTATTTATTCCTTGTCAATCTCGGTTCGGCAGTCAACAGTGAAACCGTGCTCAGTACATCGATATAAAACCGTCGGAAGTTAAGCCTAACGATCCGATATTGTAAAGTTATCGATTTATCTGTGCTTGATCGCTGGTAGGAAGGTAACGATAAAAAAGACGAGAGGCAAAGCAACACGCCCTTACTTTCACTGCTCATAGTATGGGACTAAAATATTTTAGGAATTTTCCGGTTACGGAGAATGTTATAAATTATTTTTTACATATTGGAGGCACTGCTGAAAATCAGCTGCATTCCAGGAGAAATCCTGAATTTTAGCTGAGCAGTGACCTTTTCGTCAATAGAATCAATGATAAAAGAACAAAATGTGTAATGTTGTAAAAAAATCTATTGATGAATAAACGTTTTTATTAATATTATTTTTTATATAGCTGCGGAATATATAGCCCCGCTATGATTTGGATTTCGGATGAAACGGAAATGACGATTACTGCACCTGCGACGCATCAACTGCACTCATTGGCCGCTTTGATTATGATGTCACTTTTAACACATTCACATTGGTTGAGATATGAAACGGAAATTACGCTGGCTGCGCTCATTGGTAGCTTTGATTATGAACTGACTTTTGAAGTGTTGGTTGAGATTGTTTTGGTAAAGTTTCGATTCTACCGCGTGTAAGCTGCGCTCGTTTTAATAAAAGAAAACAAGAACTTACCGCCTCCATTTCTGTATGCCAGGTACGGGAATCTCCATACGTTTCCCAGTCCCACTGCATACCCCAGGCAGGCCAGGACGAACTCTAAGGGACTGCCCCACCCTCCCCTGTTCGTCTCTCCCACCCCCTCAACCGGTTTCTCCCCATTTTCCCCTCCTACGGCTGCCGCTGAAGGAGCTGAAGGGGCTAAAGGGGAAACCTTTTCACCAGATTTGACAGAAGAACGGGCAGAAGTCTGGGACTGAAATGTAAAGAAAATGGCATCAGTTAGTTTGGCAGTCACCCCGAATATATTATGAGTTCTATGCATTGTGATTAAATGTGGTTAAACGAATAATCCGTCATACAAAACCCCGCTCAGCTTCCAAACGTTAAGTAATCCACACTGCTGTAAGCAAATTTATTTCAAAGTATTAACCAGCAAAAACAACAGGCTATTCGAAATAATATATACCTTTTTTTTCGTTATTTGTTTTTGGGGTGTTTTTCTTGAGGCTAAAGAAGGAGGTAGTGCAACATGGCATAACATCCCAAAAACAAATAACAAAATACTTTTGGCCGTGAAAATCTAAAAACGTGTATGTACCTACTCAAATACGTGTGGATTTTGTACGAGCAGTGGGAATATGGAATTTGAAGCGTGTGTTTGGTAAAATCGTACCTACCAATGCGATTCTATAAAAATGCAAACCGAAGAAAGCATTATGAGTAATTAATAATATTAAGAAAGAAACGCATAGCTGGTGTGACCATGTGAATTTCCGCTCGCCACGCTGAGCTACTACACAAAGCACTGCAATAATACGCTCCCTAAAGAGGCAGAGATAGGGCCAAAAAAAATTATTAAGTTAGTTAAAAATTTTTTAGATGATATTAAAATGACTTTTGGTTTAGATAAATGCAGAACGATCCATATAGAAAATAGGCAAAACTGTAGATGGAGACGAGGGTATATTTAGAAATTTCGAAATTGAAAGTATGAATGGGGATGAGGTTTATAAATATGTATTAAAAATAATATCAGGATTATTCAAACTAGGATTCGAAAATTTTTAAAATGCAATCTATCTGCTAAAAATTTTGCAAAGGCAATAAATACTTGGGCAATACCTCTATTAACGTACTCATTTGGCATAATTAAATGGTCCAATACAGATTTAGATAGCTTAGAACGATTAATTAGAACTACGTTAACAAATTTTAATTACCATCATCCAAATTCAGCTATAAAACGAATTAATTTACCTAGACATTTAGGAGGTAGAGGAATAGTCAAAATAACTTCTTTAAAACACAATCAGGTAGAAATGCTAAGATTTTTTTTCCATGGGAAAGCTAATAGAAATGCACTAAATAATTTGCAAGGCTGATAGAAACATTACACCTTTAAATTCATACGACGAGAATGCCAACATTCTTATAAATACCAACCAGGAATTATGATATTCCTAGTCAAATAAAATTATTCATGCGAAACACTTCAATTATCTAAACCAAACGTATGTTGACTAACTTTCATCAAACAAATGGTTGAGTATTGGAGAGTTGTGTGCAGAAATAGAAGGATTAATGCTTGCCATCCAAGATAGAGTCTTTAATACTAAAAATTGTCGGAAGCATATAATCAAAGATACAAATCAAATCGATGATTTATTTATAAAATGTTTGGCTTTTCCGGAAACTATGGAACATATTATATCGGAATGTTCTGTTTTAGTGCCGTCCGATTATACATTTAAGCCCAATCAGGTTTTAAAAATAATTCACCAAAGTATGGTAACTAAACATAATTGATTGACTGCCGTTATATAGTACCATATTATTCATCTTTAAAAATGAATTTTATAAAATATATTATGATAAAACCATACTAACAGGCAGAACAATTAGTCATAATAGACCCGATATAGTTTTACAAGACAAAATTTTAAAAAAAATAACTTATATCATTGACGTCGCTATTCCAAATTCTTGTAATATTCAAAAAACTGTTTCTGAAAAAATAAGAAAATATACAGATTTTGAAAATGAGATTAAAAGAATTTGGCATTCTCAGATAAAAAAAAAAATAATACCATTTGTTATTTCGGCTACTGGCAATACACCTAGCTCTCTCATTCAAAATTTAGGCATATTAGATTTGTCAAAGAATTTCTATATAAAAATGCAAAATTCAGTCATTTTAAATACATGTAAGATCTAGGATTACAAAAGAATTTTTAAATATTTATATTGAGGGATCAGTATGATAAATAGGTTCAATTAGTACTTCTACCGAGCCGAACCCTCTGATATGAAAATATCTGGAGTCGATGAATAATTTTCCCTTTTGGTCTCTGGTAGGTTGACATGTTATTCTTGTATTGTTTTGTATTTATTATACTTATATAGTGCAATTGCGTAGCACGAATTTACTATTCTCGATCCAAAATAAGAACAACCCGTGGACGCGCATGTCTCCGCCCCTTCTCACCACTGCTTACTAGACGAACGCTAACACATTCAATCCCACTATTTAAATAAATTCAATTATTTTATCAAATTTTATTTTATTTATCTGACAAAAATGACAACAATTTATACCTTTTAAATAATGGTAGCGGTAGTATTACCAAATACATATTGTCCTTTATGTGGCATGAGATTTACCAAATTGGCTGAGGAATTAATCCGAACCTAAAAATATCATCATTGTCATTTAAAAAAAAACCTGATTCACTTGAAACATTGAAAGCCAGTGAATCATCGTTGTTGTCTCCGAGGTCTTGAACAATAATATGATGGACATTCCAAAATTATCGCTTAGTACCAATAATATGTCGAATAAAATTACTCAAATACTCTGTTGTAACTTTTCCGATGCATTCTTACGTGGGTGTTCTTAGGCAATTATTTTGAAGGAGGTATTGTTTACTTTAACATGTTATTTTATCATTGACCATACCAATTAGCTCGTGTTTAATTCGCAATGTTAAGGAAGAAATCGGAACCAAGTTTTATTGGCTTCGCTAGCAGTGACATTTACCATATACTTATTATTTATCATATAACCCTCTGTGAGAGCTGTCCTCTTTTGTTCTTTGTAATTAGTGATAATGTATTTGAACATATCGGCTGATTACCCATTTTACCACTGGTTCTGAATGGGTTAATTTTTTGTAACGCGGATTCACAGGACGACGGTCAACGGCATACTGAATTTTGGGCGAAGTGATTGGCGGTAGTGAGGGCCGGTGAAGGGACCGTAGCGGGGGGAGTGGTATGCGCAGTACAAACCAAATTTTGTACCATCGCGGGTTGTTCTAAATGTGGATAGAGAATAGATGATCATTTTTGGTAAAGTGTGTGGAAGGGTTTAGTTTTTCCTGTGGGGAAGATTTAACCCGGACATACAGTTGTAAAATAAAATAATAATAGTACATAGGTTGATAATAAAATTATACAAATCAATAATATTGTATGGGATATAAAATGTATTAATTGAATTGTATAATTTTAATAACTATTATTGTATAGGTTGGTAATAATAGTTATTAAAATTATACAATTCAGTTTAAGTAATTAATTTTATTTACCATAGTTTCTAAATGTAAGGATCCATTGTTTTTTAAAGGTATGGGGTTGGGTTTCGGTTTTTAAGTTCTCAGGGAGAAGGTTAAATATTTTAGGAGCTAGGTACATGAAATGTCTTCGAGCTGACGTGATATGTACTATAGTTACATTGTAGTGTCGGTTGGTTATTGTTCTGGTGGTATAAATGTGATGTGAGAATTTTTTTTTCTTATATTTGAACAAGAAATGCGTTAGAGTAAATTTGAGATGGAGTTGCCGTATGTTTAAAACATTGTATTTAGTGAAGAGTCGAATGGACGATATAAGACGATATAAGTCGAGATACTATTATAAGATAGTTTAATAGTCTCCTCTTCGTGCGGTGCTTCGTAGCCTTCCCATTCTTGTCTACTTTAGTTTTCTGAAGGTTCCACTTCCACCGCGCGTGAACTGCGCACTCTGAATCTAAAGAAGGCTTATAAAAACAGTGATGCTTAAGTCTAATAACCAATGAACTGCCATATAAAACACAAAAAGATTTCTGAAGTAATTTCTCATGTTTAATTACGATACGGTTTTTCCTTGGTATTAATTTTCCTCCAACGTATTTTACCTTTAAAATAAATAAAGCCCAATAAACACTCAAAATATTGAACGAGAATTCGTAATATGTTGTGCAAGGGAGTTAGAGTTACTTTAACAAGAATTTGGAGAAATTAATTTTTCGAAATCCCTGCAAATATTGCCTTCCACTCGGAAAACTTTCTAGGAATATCTCTTCCACAACTTACCGTATTAATATTTAACGGCGTTAAATTGAAAATTTACTCATTTAGTACGATTACACCGTTTAAGCTGAAAACGGTCGATTTCTTAACTTTCAAGGTTTGTTCGAAACATTGGTATAAACTGCACTACCTTGCCCCATAAACGATAAACAATCGGATTTTATTAATAGCCTTGCGTTTGTACGGTTGAAATTTAAGAACTCGACTTCAAATGCATCTCTGACGCCGCTCCTTATGCAAAACCATCTTCGTACTTGAAGTTTGTTAAAAAGCTACTTTTGCGTTAGAACAGAATTCAATAATATGATTTGATAATTATTTATCCGGCAGTTAAGTTGTGAAAATTATATAATAGTTGTGAAATTGGCACGCGTCTATATTTTATTTTTTTACATGAGCTCCACACAGTTATTATTTCCCTACGAAACGTGTAAAGGCACACTTCCATCAGAAATAAGGCCGGCCTTCTATATTCTAACAATAATTTGGCTAAACTCCTAACTAATTCTAAAGATACAGAGGAAAAATTAAGCCACTCTGGCATTTATAAACTTAATTGTAACGATTGCCCAGCCACATACATAGGTAAAACAGCGCGTAATGTAAATATTAGAGTTAAAGAACACGACAGGTGCCTTACAAGCACAGGTTTCTCAGAATTTACTGACCATTTAATTGATACTGACCATACATTTAACATGAATACAGGAGTAAAAATAATACATATAAATAACAAAGGAATACGCCTGGATAATTTAGAAGCATTAGAAATATTCAAATCACAGAAACTTAATTGCCAAATTTTAAACTATTATAACAATTTTTAGAATTAACCAACAGCGCGATTTTAAAGTTATTCCCTTTCTCCCTATGTAACCCCCACCCACCCGTGACTCCGCCTCCTACCCTTCCACCAACCAGTATCTGATGTTCTCTCCCTCTCTTATATGCTCTCTCTCTTTCTTTTGTGTTAACCTTAGAATCTGAACTCTGTACTGTAATTTAGTTTATATGTTTATTGTCCGGAAGAAGGTTGAGTTCAAACGAAACCGGTCGACAAATATAAATAAAAATAAAGTACTTGTTTCATGTAATATAAGTATAAATTCAATTTTATAAAGTATTAAAGTATATTTCAAATACAAAAATCTAAATTAAATCTGGTTTTTTAAATTTTGTTTGTTTTTACAACATCTTCAAAAAGAAGAAATTTCTAGCGCATTTAAAATACCTTCAAAATATTCTGAAATTCAATGAGAAATTTCAAGTTTACACAACAAATACTTATTCAGTTTTTTTTTATTTTATTTCATTGCTTACCTATATCTTTTTCATGCCAGTCGAATATTTTTTTCCTGTTCCGAACTCTTTACTTTTATTTTCTTAGTTTCAAGACGACTTTTAAACGTACCTATCGAAAAATAAATTATAAAAATAAAGGATAATTCATAACACAAATTTTCTTGGTCCTACTTACTAGGGGTTCCTGTATTGAGGTGGTCTAAGTATTAATTAAATTCAGATTTATTACCCTTCTGTAATGTTTAAATTAAAGTTGAATAAATAATTATTTATCTTTCAGTTCTTTAAGCCTGGATTTTATTTGGTATTTTAATCATTTTCGGTTCTGGAATCAAATTATCGAAGTCCATGATGTTTTTCTTGTAATATATTGCAATGAAATCCAATCTGCCGTATTCTCTACCATTGGTGTTGAGATATTTGAAAATTCTAAATTATATAAAATAATGCTGAGGTTAAGAGAGTTTATTTCACCTCACGAAATGAGTTTAACAAGATGGCGGCCATCTGGAGCTTTCAACTTATATTATTTCAACTCAAGCCAAGAAAATTGTTCATTAGCAACCATAATTTATCTCATTATTAATTTATCTGAATTTGAAATCTCTTTCTATCGTGTGAGTGGTGATCTTGTATTAAAATCAATTAAAATAAATAGCATTTAATAGTTTTGCCAGGGTTCATCGATGAATATTTCAGCAGTTTAAATATGACGACAAAGTTTTACATAATATTTTACATAACCCAGCGGAGCCAATATCTTTTCTGATTTTTCTGTCTCCAGATTTCGATTGAGTTTCGCTAATATTGTCTTCATTTAATTAAATATTATAATTTGAGATTTTACTCATAAAGTTTAAAAAATTAATAATAAATATTCATCCTAGACTTGCAGAAAAAGTCAATAGATGTCGCGTATTACAAATAAAATGGATAAAAAATTTATCCAGACACTATCTAGATTGCATTTAGTTCGAGTTGAATCTTGTAATCATATATAAAGATAGCAGCCAATAATATGTGCGTTAAGTAAGTGAAGATAATGTTGGTAGTTCTTAGTCGAAGTATGATACAGTTAAAAGTGACCGAATTAATATGGGTTCCGTAGTACCAGCGGAGCCAATATCTTTTCTGATTGTTCTGTCTCCAGATTTTGATTGAGTTTCGCTAATATTGTCTTCATTTAATTAAATATTATAATTTGAGATTTTACTCATAAAGTTTAAAAAATTAATAATAAATAAAGTTAAATTGTTTAGTGAGAGATTGAAGAGATTAGATCGAGGAACTCTGTGAAAATATTTTTGATATATGTTTTTCCCACATAGTTTAAAAAAAAGTATTCATCTTTATTAGTTCTAGAATTAAATTAGTAGTATGAAAGTGCGGGCCGTATTGTTATACTATTTAAAAACAGGCAAAATAGCAGAGATATAGCTAATGTAGATGAACACTAGGCTTGACAACGGATCAAACAACCCAAATTTGACCAAATGTCTTCAAATTGACTTCAAAAAGGGCGTTTTTAAATATATTTTTTAGTTTCAATGGCAAAGTTTGTATATGTAGATATACTTTCAGTGTGGGTTTCTTCATTTACCGAGAATGCTAGATGCAATGCTAATTGTAAAAGTAAACGATCGAAATTTAAAAATTTCTATGCATTTGACCATTTACTTTTACAATTAGCATTGCATTCTCTGTAAATGAAGAAACCCACCAGTAAAGTGTAATATTTTGTATCTCAATGACATCAAACATGTCATCACTCATTCTGATATCATTCTCTATGATATGAAAATACGCAAATGCATAAGCTCAGCAGATGATTGCAATAAATTACAAGAAGACATAAACAGAATTAATGAATATTACAAAGAAAGCCAATTATTTCTAAACATAAATAAATGTAATGCGATAACATTTTCACGGAAACGTCACCCAATCAGCTACACTTACCATCTGAACCATGTTCCCTTCAACGAGTAGAAAAAATCAGAGACCTTGGAGTATTACTTGACTCTAAATTACTATTTAAAGATCATATTGAACACATCTTAGAAAAAGCCTACAGACAACTGGGCTTCATTCTTCGCGTCACAAAACCATTCAATATACATTTTACACTTGAACTATTATAAACGGCATATGTAAGATCTCATCTCGAATTTGCATCTGTCATTCGGAATCCTCAATACCAAACTTATATTAACCGAATTGAAAACTTGAAAATTGAAAACATTCAAAAAAAAATTTGAAACACCTATCGTATCGTTTTCAAAATCATCAGTGTAAATCTATTGCTCTTTACAAACGGAGGAAAAATTTTGATGTACTGTTTCTGTTACAAAATTGTGAACTGCCTCATTGACTCAGCCTTGTTAGAAAGGATTGCATTTCGTTGCCCTGAACGCAATACCAGATCGAACACCTTATTTCATATACAACATTTTAAATCTAAATACGCACAAAACTCCTTGCACGGGCGTATCAGCCAAACTTATAACGCCCTAAGAGATATTGACATTTTCCATTGTACCCTTAAATCGTTTAAAATCAAACTAACCTTACAATGTACTTAAATGAATATTATTATTTCTTGTTTATTATTTTCTTTTTAATAACTTTTTGCTTAACACTATACACTATTATTTTAAACAACTACTGGAAACTATTTTTTCTGTATTGATTATTATCACCTTTTTGATATTTTTTTCAAATTGCTCACACCATATACCTATTATAATTGTTTAATTACCACTTGATTCATAATCACATAATCAACAACTAAATATTATAAACGGAACTTAACTGGTTTAAATTATGTTCACTATTTTTTGTACAACTACTTTATACACAACTGTATGCTTCCTAAATAAACATAAATAAATAAAAAATAAAAATAAGCATAAATTTTAATTTTTTCAAAGTCCTCCTCACTACAGGTGTAGGTTTCCTATTCTGAGGTGGCCTGTAGTTTTAAAATCGTGTATTTAGTTTCATAAAGCCTCAAAGTCCTCCTTCATAGCGTTTGGCTTTTACTTTGTTCTCTCAGTCATGCTTTTACTTATATTTTAAATGTATTAATTTCCGTTATTTTTTTTTTGAATTAGTGGAGCATTGTATAGTTTTGTAGCATAGAATTTAATATTTTTCTGTCCAAAAGATTTGTTCAAACTGGGAGTAACAAGTTTTTTTTTTGGATTTTTGATTGAATGTTTATGTTGGGCAATAGTCAGACATGTTTTTTTTGTTTAATTAAAATATTTAATAAAGTTTTTTTACGTTGGAGGCCAATTTTATGACAATGGGGTTCAAAGAACCAGTTAAGTTTTAAACCCAAACGCAGAGGTGAACATTGTTTGCAAATTATTGACAAGAAGTAAAAACCTCTGATTTTATTTGTTAAATTGGTATTTCATAGAAACAATGATTTCAATTTCCTAAATTGTAACTGGAGGCCCATTGTTTCACCACACATTTACCAGCGGATTCCCGACAGCTCAATATGTCTGCATCCTACTAGTGAGTTTTGTAGCAACGAAATGTGGTTCATGCAAAAAAAGTTAAACAATGATTTAGGCGGCCGGCTTTAACGTTTCACATAAAACAATCCATTTTGATCTATTTATATTGTCCGCCCAGTGGCAGATATCGGATCAAATGATCTATCATGGATAAATTTAATGTCACCGCGAGCTGAAATAGTGTTCCGATAGCGAAAGAGTCAACTTCATGACACTTCAACTCTGTACTGTGCTACTACATAGCCCGTCACCAGCCCTCTAATCGGTTCGGTGATTATTCCGACCACAACTATTCCGCGCAGGAAGATTGCGCACAGATTATTTTACACCATGATTCCGCAAACGGAAAACTCCATCACGAATTAAAGCTCACAACATATTATATTATATTTAAAATTAAATTATTTAATATTTTAAAATGGCTATTAAATATCAAGAGTGCCATATTTTTTAGGTAGAGAACTACATTATAATTTTCATGAAAATCATTTGTATACTTATCCTAAACTAAAAAAAAAACTCGAAGCATCGTTGAAAAAAATTATTTATCTCCAAAAATTGATAAAAATTATAATTTCGGGAAGAAATAATTTGAGTTCGCAGTACTCAATGTGCGGAATCACCGTGTGCGGATTAATCTGTGCGCAATACTCGTAATCGTAATGATCCGTGCACCCTGTCATCATATCAAGAAGATAGATTGCATTACAAATCTAACAAATAATTAATTAATTTTGGAGGTAGGAAGTATTGAATTACCATCACTTCTGCCAAGTGGTCTGCTAAGTGGTTCGCTACGTTTGGTGACTTAGCAGAGGTGCCCGGGCTCATGTGGTGAGATTTGTCTAAGTCTTGGCGACGGATATGTTTGCCCACCTACTGCTCCAGACGGACTCTCTTGACTTATCGCTTTGCACCCCAGTCAGTGGGAAGGACGGATTCATACGTTCGTCACTTCTATTTGAAAAAAATGACATAGGCCCTGATGGAAATTTATTTTCCTCAGGGCCTTCTGTGTGGAGATAACGTAAAAAAAATATGACCGGCATTTCTACTATTATACATATCATTTTCCAAAATGTAAATCAGGAACATACCTTCTTGCTACTTTTAGTTGAATTGTATAAATTTCTTTGTGATATGATCGCCGGTGGGCACTTCACGTTTATTTAGATGGGACCCTCCATAAAGGGTTTGGAGGGTTAAGAGTTGTCATTTGGGAACGATATTATTTGGCATAATAATAATAAAGTCTCGGTGACCTCTATGCCGCATATATGAACCGCGGATTAATTAATTTCAATTTGGGGGGCGGGAATGGGTACCGCCGCCCCGGGAACCTTTATTGGATAACCAACACCTCTACCATAGGTCACCCCAAGTGGTTCGCTACGTTTGGTGATTTAGCAGGGGTGCCCGGGTTCATGGGGTGAGGTTTGTCTAGGTCTTGGAGGCGGATGACCAGGACATACTGAACCCCAGATTCCTACCCACCCCTTAAACCCTTTTCCTTCCCAGAACTCTCCTCTCCTTCCTTTCCTTAAAAAACCCTCCACACAGCATCCTCAAAGATGACATAGGCCCTGAGGGAAATTATTTTCCTCAGGGCCTCCTGTGTGGAGCTCATGTAAAAAAAAAATAAAAAAAAATAAAAAAAATAAGCTTGTTGCGGACAAATATTGCAACTTTTGCTGTGTCATCGTGGACCCTCCACACAGCATCCCCTTTGAGAAAAGGAAGGAGACCAAGTTGAGGTATTGGAATCTGGCGGTCAGTGTCTCCAGGAGTGACGGATGTATGAATCCATCCCTCCTACTGCCCCGTTAACCCAGGCACCCCTGCTAAGTAACGAAACTCTTGGGGTGGACCTATGGAAGAGCGATTGGTTATCGCTACGTTTGGTAACTTAGCAAGGGTGCCCGCGTTTATGGGATGAGGTTTTTCCAGGTCTTGGCGGCCGATGCGTCTGTCCACTTGATGAGAGCCCACTTGCCCAATCGAGAGAGACTGTTTGAGCGAGGTTTTTTTACCTCTTCAGCCAGAATCCCTCTACCCATCGCCTTGCACCGCAGTTGGAGGGATGGATTCATACGTCCGTCACTCCTGAACACACTGACCTTTAGATTCCTACCCAATTCATTATAATTAAATTGACCGGTCAATGGATGAGTTGAGAAAAGAGTCAGCTTCACGCCCAGATATCGTTAGTTCAATTCCTGACCTGGTTCAAATAGGAAAAGAAAAGGCAAATTCTTAACTAACTAACTAACCATCACGCCGTTTCCCCGCAGGGGTAGGCAGAGAGGACGGACCGCCAAACAACTCGGTCTTGGCACACACTCTTTGCCTCACTCACATTCATACATCGTCTCATACATTCTCTTCTATTGTTCTGACTTTTGACATGGCCCGACTCAAGTATTTGATTCACTTGATCGTGCCACGTCTTCCTCGGGCGTCCCCGACTTCTTCTACCATTCACATTCGCGTCGTATATTCTTCTTACACTACTTTCTTCGTTCATTCGTTCTACAAGCCCAAACCATCTGAGGGTCCCTTTCTTAATCTTACTCATTATGCTTACATCAGCCTTACATTCTTTGCGGATATCCACATTTCTCACACGATCATACATTGTTTTACCACACATACGTCTCAGGGATCTCATTTCAACAGTATTCAGCTTACTTTCATACTTCCTCTGCCAGTTCCATGCCTCACTGCCATACATCAGGGTAGGTACCAGGACTCCATTGTGGACTGCTAGCTTCGCTTCTTTTGACAGTTTTTTATTAGAGCCAACGGCATTCAGTCCACCAGCGAATTCTTACATCTACAAATATTTGAATTCAGTATTCAATATTTGAAGATCGGCAACATCTCCTTAATTCTTACTTAAAATGACGACTTGATCTGATATGCTCTTAAATTTCGTAAAAAATTCACGACACCAGGGCATATCGTCTGAAAGTATTTTCATCTCAACTCACAGATTTCCCATGGTTACAGTGAAATGCACAGTAGAAGATATGCTCAGAATTTAGTACCTACCTTTCTAAACAAGCTTCATTCAGAATTGAAACTTGGCTGGAAATGACTTTAGCGTTACTTCCAAAAGGCTGTGTACTTTCCCCTTATCTTTCTATAATCCGGTCACCGCAAAACATCTCGATTTTCTCGAGAATGCTTTTAGTTCTGGCTTGGGGGTTCCATGGCAATTAACAGTTTTTTTGGAATACATTTTCACCGCGTAACTTAAAGATCAGTTTATTTTTATAAACAAGTTTTACATTGTTTTGCCTCGAGAAAACGGGCCCGATTTGATGTTATAAGACCTCAACATTTTTTTTGATTCCGACGACGTCACAATAGTTCTCAATTTCTCCACATTGCTAAGCAATTGCGCTACGAAAGGGGGAATGACGTCAGACGCGTTTTAATCTGTTATTTAAATTAAAACACCATTAATTGGTTGTACCAATAACCATATTGCCGTCATGCGTACATTAATAAAACATTAACGAGCTCAAAAAGAAGAAGATGAGAGCGCTAGTATTTAAAGCGACAAAATCAATGCGAAAATTGTGAAAATGTTTCATAAAATACGACTCGTTTAAAATATAGCAAAAATCTGGCGGGGGTTTTCTTAAACAGCATTTAAAGAAACACTGTGATTTTTTTTCATCCATATAACTTGTAAAATAACTGAAACAAACGTGTTTATAATAATTTTTGGTGCATACTTTGCGATTTTTTTCTATCGAGGTAATTTTATATAATTTGCGTTTCGGCGCGGGGAATGTCTAGATATTATCTTCAAAAATAACATATTATATTTTTTTAAGAGTTTTAAAACTAAACGTGTTTAAGGGAGATATTTATGAAATCGGTAGAAATTCGGGTAGCGGAGTCTTAACAAAATTGATAATGAAACAGCGTCTCCAGCGACAATATTGCTCCAAACACTGAACCGAATGTTTTTGCAAACATGAAACATTGAGACAGGGCCACAAAGTTGTATTGTTTTCTGTGGACGATGGGTAACTAAAAATGTTGTGTCCCCAACCAATGTCTTTGTTTTCATCCGATGTTTTCAAAACATTTGGTCACTGGAGACCTGACTTGGGAAGAACTGTACATATGTGGTAGAAAATAATTCAAATTTTAAAAAGAATCTTATCAAACCCGATAAATTACCTACCTACAATTAATTAATTACCAGACGATTAATTCTATTCTACATTTGAAATTTTCATCATGGCAAGTCAAGTTACAGTTTGTCAAATAAGAGTAGAAAATATATGAGGGCGCCACTGTTGATCAAATGGCAATACTAAACACATGACTCATGGTGTTAAAGTAAAGCTGTGTAACCTACATTTTTATAAAAAATTAAAAAGGCATAATAGTGGAAAAAATATTTTTTTTATTGCAGTATAGATACCCGCCGATCTCTAAATTAGAATTGCATATAGGTATATTATTATTATACCTTTGCAATTTTGTATTAACATAATGAAGAATAACTATAATGTAATAAAATATAAAGCACAGTTTAGAAATTGCTCAAATTTATTTAATACTAGATAAAGTACCTAGCGTTGCCTGGGCTTTAGATCATGTCTCTAATTTTAGAACTAAATATATTTAACTCATTCAGATCTAAAAGTAGTGTAACTAAACTCACCATTAGTGATTCTTCCTTTCTATCTATTGTTAAATTCAAATTTCTGTTAAAGCAAATCGTATTATAAACCACCTTTTAATCAAATTTATGTCATGAAGAAAAAATGTTTTTAAAATGTGGTTTACTGTGTTCTATACATTCAGTATCATTGCACTTCAAAAAAATATTTGACAGTTAAATTGGTGTTGCCAGTCTACAAATTTAGTAGTTCCAGTTTTTAGATTTTCTACTCTTTTTTGACAGACTATACATCCCATTATTTTTTCACAATAACAAAAAACAAGTCTGAATACTTTTTCTATTGGTATTCATAATATTTTTCACCATAGTTCATTATTGCAAAGTAAGTGCACAAAATGTGTGTAAAATTAAATTTTAATTTCTTTAACGTTTCGTAAATTTTACAATTAACATCCCTGTAGAGCACATAAATTACCCGTCATTAATGAATATTTTAAATATAGAAAACAGACGAAAAATAAACAAACTAACCTTCTTATTAAAGTTATTAAACTCTGAATTCGATAATCGTGAATCGTTAATAAATCAACATACACCGACATGAACAACTAGATAAACATTAACGTTTTATATACATTCCAACTATAGTTTGCATTGCCCAATACAACGTTTACAAAGTCTTGGTAAAATATACTTAAACGATTCGGATGTAAGTATTTGAAAATAGTTTGAATTTGGCAAACTTACGGCACGCCGTATGTGCGAACTATTTCTACATATTTAATAAACTTTAGTGTATACCAATTTTAAACATTTTTATTAATATTTTTATTGATTTGGAGAATATTGGAAGAGTATCTATTTTTACTTCACTTATATTCTAAGTTATCTAATTTTTGTCAACTCTTATATTTTATGTAACCTGTATTTGGTTTCTTATATTTTATGTTACTTAACAGTATTTCGATGTACTGTAAAAAATCTATGGATTTTTAAATAAAATACAAAAAACATATATATTTACAAATTATGTGTTAAATTTATGTTATATCCAAAAAGTTTTCAATCCCTGATGTTGATGTCACAAAACTAATCTAGAAAGAAGGTCACCGACAAAACAGTACCCATCGCATTCGGGGTGAAAGTGTCTTCTTTATAACAATGATAAAAACACCCTTTCCTTATCTTAACTCATTGTATCAATTCCTTTCTCTGGCTACAGATCTTGAGCTTCTCGGTTCATCTCATCGCAAATAGAAAAGAACCTTTCGCAGAAGGAAACGTTAAATAAAGATCATCTCTGGGATCAAGCTTACGTTCATAAATATTATCTAACAAAAAACTCGAGAAATACCGGAGGCTATGGTGTGCACAGCTAAGAATAATGGCCCGGATAAAAATTTTCAAGTAATAAGGATTTAAAAATCCAATTAGCAGACATGATAGCACAAGAACTGTTGAAAGTTAATTAAGAAAGTGTTTCCTTTTTTGATTCTCACTTGGATGAAGTGTTATACAAAATAGCGCATAGCTGGTCCCGGCAAACGTTGCTATTCCATTTAATAAAGAAATTGTTTCTCCCTGAGTGTCCTTTCCCATTCGTCCCGTTCCCCTTCCGCCTCCCCTTCTTCTCCTGCGTCCTCTTCCCCTCTCGCGTTCCCACTCGGTCACCTTCACCTTCCCTCTCCCCACTCCACTCCCCCCCCCCCTTCCCCCGAGTTCCCCTTCCCACTCCCAGGTGACACTCCCGCGTTCCCCTTCCACCTTCCTCGCCTTCCCTATTCCCTTTCCCGCTTCCTCGTCCCGCCAACCCTCCTCCCGCGTTCCATATATTCAATCCCAGTACATTCAATTATTAAACAGCCCGCGTGCCACCTTTTACAATTTTTATTCAAATTTCCATTTTTCACGTGTATTAAATTTGGTACCTAACATAGGTACCTATTTAAAATATCTAAAATTCTTGATTCGATTCAAACTATTAGGGGAGTACCTACTTTTAATAAATTTATCAACTTAAAGATTTTCAAAAATAGAATCCTGATTTAACATTTTGCAAAATGTCATTCTCAAACACGCGAACCGTCAAACATGCGATAGTCGTTAGGTTTTCTGAAATTATCCAATTTTCTGCGCAATTTTCTTAATTTTTCTCTCTGTAAGAACCATCCTCTTACTTCAAGGAATATTCTAAAAAAAGAATTAGCGAAATCGGTTCAGCTGCTCTCGAGATTTGCGCTTAGCAACACATTTAGCGATTTATTTTTATATATAAGAGATTAATCATTAAAAGTTACTGATCAACTTAATCAATGCGCACTCACAACGCTTCACTGTTTAACAAAATTCAGATATACAGGTATGCACATACGTGTTCACATACATGCTAGCATGCACTTATACGCCACAAGCGTTTTTTATACTTCGTTTATCTTCAACTCGAATTCCCCATCGTGTACTAACCCCATATATATCATGGAGACATGTCATTGGTGCCGATCCTTGTTATAATTTCTAAAACTTTTACCACCCATTTCATGAATGTACCGTTTGTTTCTAAAATAAAATAAAAGCTGGAATGGAGAACTTTGGGTGACAGCAAACCAAACACTATGTTCTCTTAACAATAAAGCAGTTAATACACATGAAACTTAATGGAGATGCAAGTGCGATTTTTTTGCCTAAATCTTCGGATAAATCTTAGAAAACGTTACACTTTTAAAAGAGTTGGTAGTTACCAGTCTATTGAGTGTCTTTGATAGAAAACCCTACATCTATATTGGTTATTCCGTAGCGATGGTGGTGAATTACTACGTTATCTAGTGGAATTCTACCCAATTTCTGACTTTTTTTTTAATTTCTATCATATATTTATCAGTAAGTTACCTCCTTTCTCAGCAAAATTAGAAAAATGAACAATGATGAATGTGGTCTGTGAAACGTTTCAATAAAAAACTTTGCTGTGGCGGATCGATTTGCCTTTCCTACTCACATGGATGTTGAGCAATTCGACCTAAAAGAAATATTGATCAACTCATATTAGATATATATTATATAGAGCAAACTAATGAACAACATAGGCCTTTATCTACTTGTATGTAACACTCTGGTTTCAGATTGTGTGGAGTGTAGATAATAGATTATATTGTAGAGGAAACAATAAAGTAGACCATCGACTGTCAAAGTATAATATACCTTACTAGTGAAAACATCATTATGCGTACATACTTCCACTTAAGTGCGCAGATACTAAAATGTGGAAATAGCTCAGTCAAAGTAGCTTTAGAAATATCTGAAATAAGCATTCCACTTATAGAATATGGCACTTAATAGATTATTGTCCATTCGCTACTAGGTAGACCAATAAAATATTTGAACAACCTGAAGTGAACAACCTGCTGGATGACATGGAGAGTCTAGAAACGAATGATTGGGAACAAAAAGGTAATTGCTCGTGGAAGTGGTTGTCATCATCAAGGGGGATTAAACTCTTCAAAAGCTATGAATATGAATGAATGTTGGAATTACGTAAGTTATTTTAGTACCCTGTCATCAGAGTCTTCCGGTAGCCGGTAATTTGCTCGCTGTAGTGCTGTGCCCCAGTCCTGGATTTGTCAATAGGCCTTATAGGCCGCGGCCTAGGGGCGGCAGAGTTCAGGGGGCGGCACTCGCTCGCCTTGATAAGCCGTTAATTTTATGTACGATTATAAACAACAACAAAAGTCAACAGTGTGAATAGATAGAGTTTTCAATCTATTAACCTTTAGACGCCCAGTGGTCCCGTACGGGACCACGGATTTGTGTCGTTCAATGCCCAACGGTCCAATTCGCGGTGATTGTGGTGCGAATATTTTACAAAAAAGGCTTTGGCAGTGGGCTACCTTTATTGCACGAGCGTTTAAGGGGATCAATAGGTGTAGGACGTATTTTTAGTGATTTTCATGATTTTTTTTTAAATACATAAGGAATATATGTATATTTTATTTATACCTTGCGGTCATTTTACGTAATATGTGTACCTATTCAAGAGTATATTTTAAAATTTTCAAATATTTTCCTCAAAAAATAACGGATATATCAACTGCCGCGCATTGTAAGTCGCCATCCGGCTGGACAATTTGTGTAACTCCTGGAGGTCACAATTTTCATCCAAAATCAATATTTCAAAAAAAAAATGTTTTTCATAAGTGTTTCTTCTATTTTAACCTCACTTCTTACAAAAAATTGAAAAATATTTTTTTTTTGAGAAATGTGAAAATTTACTACTTTTTTACCATTCTTTCGAACGTTTTTTTGCAATAAAAAAATTAGTTAAAATAAAGATATTGTTTAGGATTCAGGGTTCAAATAGAGCGCATTTATATAAAGAAACTTTGTGCTGAGTTTGATAAAGATTGATTAAAAAAAACTGTACCAGCTAGCTTTAGAGGTAGCTCTAGAGGAAGCCTCTAGAGGTTACACAAATTCGAAAAAAGTAGTTTCGAGAAAAATGCGTTTGAAAATAAGAGTGGCAGTAAAATAGTGGTAGTTCGACCGAGGGACACTCACACAAACGCATATAACTTTAAAATGGCGTGGAATTTTGGTTTGAAATTTTCAGAAAATATTTTTGAATAGTTCTATCATCGATTTATGAAAAAATGAATTTTTTGAAGCCTCTACACTTATTTCCCCCCATAAAGGAACCTTTATACGCCCACTGCTCCCGTACCGCATCGCGGATTGCGTCGTGCGATTATGCGAATATTTATTAGGTGCGAATATTTCACAAAAAATGCTTGGGCAGTGGGCTGCCTTTGTTTGGTTACTAATCGTATTTTGGAATGCTATTTTGGAAAGACTAAATAAAGTAAGTGCTCAGATTCAGAGCTCATCTGTTGATTTACTGATGGTATCTGATTTTTGTGGATCTCTTCTCGAGTTTATTATACCAGAGCAAGAAAACTTTGATTATCTCGACGAAAGTGTAATTGAAATGAGCGCACTTTAGCAATGTGAGGGCAAAATTCAGAGTCAGATGACCCTAAGAGAAAAAACTTTATAGACGATACATTAATCACATTAAATTTTAAAATTATTGAAACAACCTCCTGATAGATGTGAATTAGAGACAAGGCATAAGGCATAATATGAAGGATTAATACTTAGAAGAAAATATATATATTTTATAGTCTCAGAAAAACCTCAGTCTCTTGTGCAATGATTTAGAAGACGTTCACGAAGAGGTCACGTTTCCTCTAATAAGACGGCGGAGAAACCTGAATCTAAATCATTACTGAATATTTTTAAGAAAAGTTTTTGAGGAAACCATCTCTGTGCAACGCTTACCCAAACTTGGATATAGCTCTCCGCGTCGCACTTTGCACTCCGGCCACAAATTGTTCTGGAGAAAGGAGTTTTTCCTGTCTAAAGCGAATGAAAAAATACCAAAGGTCTTCATTATTGCGAAGAACTTTACTTTTCGGATCTTCTATGCATAGAAGCAACTATGAAGACATTATAAATGATTTGGTCAAATAAAAAATCCCGTAAAAATTGTAATTCTTGTTTCATGTTACGCTTTTATTTTACCAATAATTCATTATTTATTTAATTTTTGAGTACCTACTTAACGTATATTTGAATATTTATTTTTAAAATTGTGCGTCACCTAATAAAAGCCTACAAGTGAGTGATCATGGTAGATGACAACTTCTAAGAAGGAGGAAAGGGCGGCGCAAATAAAGTGGCCTATACTGATGAAAAGTGTAAATACGGCCCTGCTGTGCCCGAGTTCGATTTAAAAAGAAGGTTTTATTCTTCGATGGTTAACTATCATCACGATAATTCTGCCGAGAATACTGGGGATTTTCAATTGATTAGGATTGACTCATTGAAGCTTATAAACCTCATTGTAATATATTTAATCATTGAAGAATATAATATACACAACTGTCAACGAAAATATGAAAAAGATATTGACACAGAAAAAAAATTACAAGTGTGCAGTTCACACGCGGTAGAAGTGAAACCTTCATAAAACTAAAATGGACAAGAGTGGGAAGACTACGAAGCACTGCGCAAAGAGGAGACCGGTTATTCTATCTCATTCTCTCATAGGCTAAATCCAATAGATATATGTGTTTGTCTCTTTTTAGTGTCACTTTTTCATTTCATCGAGTATCAAATCGCAACTGTGCAAAAGAAGTTTTCACTTAAAACAATAACTTACTAAAGTCTCTGCTACTAGATTCATATATACCTACCACCAAATTACATTCCTTTATTTTTATCAGCGTCGTTCCTTCATTTTTTGAATTACGTACTAACATTATTTTCAATTACGCGACCGCTACTTTTTTTGTTTTCTGTGATTATCTTTTTATTATTTTTACTGAGATCATTTTCATTTTCTTCTTCAGTGGTTAAAAGTATACTAGGGAGTTTAACAGGTGTTTTCACGTTGTCTTCACATAGCGCTATTTTACCTAAATTGTACTAGGTGGTTGGATGTAGTGGTTTCCCGTAGTATTCCACATCGCGGTATTTCACCCAAAAGAAAACCAGGCGGTTTAATGTGGTGGTTTTCCGTTGTCTTCCACGTCACGGTTTTTCACCTAAATTTCACTAGGGAGTTTGATATAGTGGTTTCCGTTGTCTTCCACATCGCGGTCTTTCGCCCAAAAGAATACCAAGCAGTTTATTGTGGTGGTTTCCCATTGTCTTCCACGTCGCGCGTCGTGTTCTTTCGCCTAAATTCTACTAGGGAGTTTAATATAGTGGCTTCCCATTGACCTCCACATCGCGGTCTTTCACCCAAAATAATACAAGGGAGTTTAATGTAGTGGTTTCCTTTTGTCTTCCTCATTCCTTCACCCAAAAGAATACTAGGGAGTTTAGTGTAGTGGTTTCATTTCCTCATCGCGGTTCCTCACCCAAAAGTATAGGAGTGTAGTGAAATGTAAGAGTTTAATGTGGCTGTTTCCCGTCGTCTTCTTCTCCTGTCTTTTGCCCAAAATATTTACCAATTATTGCAAAAAAATTAGAAGAAATTTAAAAAATTGACATACATTAAAACGTATGTTTTATGCAAAGATTTTTTTAAATGCTCACAATATTAGACCAGGTTGCAACCAAATTAGTCAGCGGTAAAGTGTACTTTAAGATCATTCTAAAATATTCTATTCTTTTTTCAGATTGTTTTTCTTTAGCGAAAAAAATTTAATGGCTGAGTATGTGTAATGGTGTTGGACCGTTGTGTATTGAGTTTAAGGATTATTATTTGTCCTGACTATATTATTAGTTTGTCTTTATGGATTTTGAAGTAATGCATTTTTTGATCGATACTATTTAATTGTAAAACGATAAATTCGTTGAATGATTCACGAGTTGGATGGTTTTTTTCTTTTTTTAATTATTCCAATGAGTCTTATTTGCACTCTTTCAAGTAGGACTACGTTGGTTTTGAATTGCTATTCATTTGACTAAAATCAAACAGAAATAATTCACAAAACATTCAACATTGTTGACCTATTCCATTGCAATTGCCGTTCCTGGTTATTCTGGTTTGTTCCGAGCTGTTTTGGCTATTCTGTGTTATTCTGGGTAGTTCTGGATTGTTCCGAGCTGAAGCCAATTACTGTAGAATGTAGATTTCCCTGATGACAGTCAACCATCGATAGGAGAACAATGCCTCTCCTTTTGTAAGTCAAGGATGAGATAATTATATTATAAACTAGTTATTGATTGTTTATCTATTAAATGTGTCTTGACAAAAACCATCACTTACTAATCTGAATGATAACTTGAGAGTGGGTACTTGTATTTGTCATTTTAACAGTAAGTTTGATTGCTCTACGAACAATTAACAATTATTAAAACTATTTTGATGAGAGGAATGAGCTTTTTGTGTAGTGTTTTTTTTTCAGTTGGGATTTATAAATTAGGCATCTATTCAGTTTTTTTTTTAAACTTGATGTTACAATAATTTAAAAAATAAAAGAATTTTTAAACCTGTAAAGTGATCTTTGTTGACGCATATTCAGCTGTGGTGTTTGATGTCAGATGTGAACGCATAATATAATTATTATAATCAATTGGGGTTGTAATATCGAGGAAGTTCGTGCCTGGGGTAAGGCCAACCCTGTCAGAATTAACGTCTCAAAAACCCAAACCTATCTGATTTCGGCAAAGAGGGAGATCAGTGACTATCTGGTTCAATTTGATGGGAGCACTCTCCCCAATAAAGACTATCTGGTGCAATTTGATGGGAGCACTCTCCCCAATAAAGACTATCTGGTGCAATTTGATGGGAGCACTCTCCCCAATAAAGACTATCTGGTGCAATTTGATGGGAGCACTCTCCCCAATAAAGACTATCTGGTGCAATTTGATGGGAGCACTCTCCCCAATAAAGACTCCATTGAAATGCTTGGAGTAAGTATATAAAACCGGCTCAAGTATCGGGGCTCCATATAAGACCGAGTAAATCTGGCTTCCAAGAAACTGCAAGTCTTTTATGGAGCTGGCATATTTTTCAATAATGACTAACTAAACCTGCACAAATTTCAAGTACGCCAAACTGTTGAATTTGATAGCCCCAAAATATTTTTCAACTCCACATAGAAGGCCCTGAAGAAAATAATTTCCCTCAGGCCTATGTCATCTGAGATGCTGTGTGGAGGGTCTTTTTGAGGAGAGGAAGGAATGAACATTGGTCTTGAAGAGACCCATGACGTGTTATCTTTTAAATGTCAATTACATGAACATCTTAGATACGACATGCGACTTAAATACTTCAAAATTAATACACTTAAAACCAGAAGGCAATTGACTGATCTAATATGTTTACATAAAATAATTCACGGCCATCTTGATACTTCATTGTACCTTAGCAACGCATTGAAGTACCCACCACTGTCCCGCCCCGGTAGCGTATTTACAATCCCTAACGCGTTTGAGTCGCTTTAAATTTTCAATATCAAAAGTTAAATATTTAGAAATAAAATTATTAATTTCTAATATACACATTGGAAAGATTATTTTATCTAGATTTTAGAACATTTTTTTGTTTTTGCAAAGTGATAAAAATTATCAATATATAGGTGTATTTACAATATATGGGAATAATATTCAAATTTAAATATTTAGAAATAAAATTATTAATTTCTAATATACACATCAGAAAGATTATTTTATCTAGATTTTAGAACATTTTTTGTTTTTGCAATGTGATAAAAATAACCAATATAGAGGTATATTTAAAATGTAAATTGTCGTTACCGCGACTGAATCGGTATAGGTTTTGTAAATACGCGCCCCGGTATAGGCGACTTATGGTCGCCCCTTCGGAGCTCTCGCAAGAATCAAATTTTTTTTTTTGAACGACTCTACATTTATTAAAACGAATCTAGACCTTCAATGTCCCTACATACTTTGTTAGGTGGCGGAAATGTAGGATCGCCTACAGTCTAAGCTGTAATAGTCAAAAAGAAAAACTAATACTACTAAAAACTAATACTAACTAATACTACCTTAGCAACGCAGATATAAATGTTCCCAATTCCCATTGTTTAAGACGCCTCAATATGTTTCACCTGAATACATTTAAAAACAATATCGCCTATTTTAGCCCTCTGACCCAAATGTGTCGACTATATAATAAAATAGAGTGTGCTGAAGTGGATATTTTTGTCGATAATAATTTATAAGGATTAAAAAAAATGCTCTGTGATTGCTGAAAAATATGTGCTAATGTATCATTTGTGTCTCTTATCTTGCCTCTCATTAATTGTTATTTGAGTAAACTTTGCATTTTAATAATTTTCTATTTCTAATTGTTTTTGGTTTTATTTTATCTAATTTTTATTTTAACTGTTCCAAAATTAATCATTGTATTATTTAGCTAATTAAATGTATATAAATTTTTACTTTGTCTTATTTGTATAATTAACTGAGTTTTTATAACTGGGTTGTTCTCACATGTGTGTGAAAAATCTGTAAAAACCTAATATATATATATATAAATAAATAAAACCCAGTTTAAATAAATAGGAAGGAGGAAATCAGAGGCTGCAAATTGTTCCACAGCCGAGCTGTTGAACTCAAGCACGAGTTGAGAAGCGAACCGTTCTTGTGTGACAAATGTCAACCGAGTGCATATGTTGGGCGCGCGTTTGGAATGTTTCCCGAATATGCACCGGTGCCAACGAATGAATGACGATACTTCCTCGGAGCATGTTTCATTGAAATACGGTTAGAACAAGGACAGCACACTTGATAAACCTACTTGATTCTGTGCAAAAGAGCGCGGTCGTCTGATTGACGAATCCATCGTTATTGCACAGACGCTATTCAGGCGTGCTGATTTTTTTAATGGAGCCTGCTCTAAGGATTTAGGAGTATTAATCCACGGTGCACGTGCGTGAAACTCGACGGACAGGAGTTAATATTGGCTTCATGAAGACGGGTCATTTCTTCGACTCATTTTTTGTGTAAGTCGGCTTTTCTTGTGGAACGAACCACCAGTATCTGTTTTCCCTCCTTCAGTGATGGTTAGTTAGTTTATTTATTTATCTATTAATGGTATAAATACACCATAAATACATATTACATGTCACAAAACATTAGTTGTGTTAGTTACATCCTGGATTCTTCAAGACCCAGATTAATAAATTCCGTCCTACTGCCTCTACCTTAACCGCCTCATAACACTGCCCAACCGGGAGGCGACATGTTTCCCTATCTTTACACTGCACAGTCAAGCAAATGCGGAATATTCGCATTAATTAAGACATCTTCATCCGCATTCGCATCTGCATCAATTAATGCGGAGCTTTTACGGAACGTATTTGCTATCTTCGTTGAACGAAGATATCAACTGATGGATTTGGATGAAAATCCACTGTTGGTGGAAAGTTAATCATGGTGAACTTAAAACTCTCCATATTTGCACGGATATATTTATCACCTCCACCATCCAGTGTACCCAGCGAACAACTATTTAGTGGGGCTGGGTTAATATATGATCCACTAAGAAACCGGTTGGAGACTAAGAAGATGATTACTTTTAATTAAATATAATTCAATTTTTTAATTTAATTATTAAACAAAGTTTTTTATTATAAAACTCTAGGCTTTAATGTTAATACTAAAAACTGTTTTAGTTTTGTTCTCAAAATATGATCGAATAAATAATATTAAAATTAAATCGATTTTCATTTATTTATGTACTTGAATGTACATAAATTGAAATATCTTTAAAAAAAATTCGAAATCCGTATCCGCGGATGTGAACCTTTAGTACTCCGCATCCACATCCACGTCCGCGGATGTCAAAATTTTTGCATCCGTACGTACAACCCTGGTACAGATAGATGACAGGGGCTCTCTTGTAAGGTGTCACATAAAAAAAATTAAAATATTTAAAAAATCATATTGTTTTGTAATAAATCCATACGAAAACTTCGTCCGCTATGACACAGGGACAACCCTAGCACTTCTAGGTTATAATGTTCTTAGTAACAATTTTTCCTGTCAAAATGTTCCCAGTAAAAATGTTACCGGCCAAAATGTTCCTAGTAACCCTTGCCAAAGTGTTCTCAATTGGAAACAGTTAAAATGTCATTATTATGGCGCAGTCAGCACACTCAGCATGTCCAAACCTAGAACCATTTTAACAGGAAACGTTTTAAACGGGGACATTTTTACGGGGAATATTTTTAATGAGTACATTTTTACTGGGAGCATTTTGACGAGAACATTATTACCGACCACGATCCGGGCGAAATAATACAAAAAAGTATATTGTACTTACTTTTTTGCTCGAAAAAATATTTTTTTTAAATGTATGTAGGATACGTATATGATTTTTATAATATTACTAGCTGGTTCCCGGCATGCGTTGCAAATAAATAAATTGTTTCTCCTTCCACCTTCCCTGCCCACCTCTCCCCTCTCCAGCTCCCCGGTCCCGCAAACCCTCCTCCCGCGTTCCATATATTCAGTCCCAATACAGTCAGTTTTCAAACAGCTCGCGTGCCACCTATTACATTTTTTTTATTCAAATTCTCATTTTTCGTATATTACAAATATTCATTTTTGAATAAACAATCAATCAAATTTGGAACGTAACACAGAGGTACCTATTTAAAATGTATTTGATTTATTATCTTCATTTCTAGTAACAAGTAGAGATATTGAGTAGAGATACTGGGATCTCCCGTGCTGAGGATTTCATTAACATATTATAATTTAATTATAAGAAATTAATATGAATTAGACATAACATATATCATGTAGTATTTTTTTTTCAAATAATTATAAAGTAAATAAGATAGCGTTTTTTTATAATTCAGTTCACTAGATTTGGTTTTAGTCTGTATTTGATATCAGTATATTTTCTATTATCTAATTATTTTCTGATATCAGTATTCTTTCTGATCTCCCTATATTTAGTATCCAGCTTTTTATTTGAAATTTAAATGTTATAATGTTGAGGTTTTTGAGTGAGAGTGGTACTTTATTGTAGAGTTTAATGCCATAATATAAGAAGCTTTTTTGCCCAAATATAGTAGTTACTCGTTGGATATGTTTTTGACCATGAGATCTAGTGTTTCTAATGTACGTGTTAGTTGTTATTTCTTGGGATTTGTACTTATGAATGTAAATGAGTATAGTTTTAGAATATAGTTGTTTAATTGACATGATGTTAAGACTGTTGAAGATTTCGTCAGTGCTAGTTCTTACAGAAACTTTCAGTATAATTTTCATTATGGCTTTTAGAGTTTTAATTAGTGGATTTAGTATGTTTTTATTTGCACTGCCCCATCCGATAATACCGTATTCTAACAGTGATTGGCAGAGAGCCATGTATTAGTAAACTAACTTTAAAAAAAGATGAATGAAATAGATTAAGTCGTTGTGATGTTATGGCGTGACCAAGGGAAATAGGGATTCTAGGGAAATATACATATATATATATATAGATTTCAAAGTTGCACAGCATGGTCGTAATGGCATTGGAGGCTGAAAACAGTCTCTTTAATATTCGTAGCAGACGAAGAGAACACTAGCTTTCTTCTGATATTTAGATAAGATAATAAATTTAAATTTGTGCTAAATGTATCGTACCCAAACGTTTTGGTATTTTAAAACTTTTAATTAATTTACTCAATTTTCGTGTGAAGAAGCCTGCCTAATTATTATTTCATTAAAAATATTGTTAACCGTAACAGATAATCTACTTGAATAGGCTAATAAAACGTTAATTAAATGTATTAAAAGTTTTTCCCGAACACAAAAAATAAAGCAATGAAGTAAGTGCTCCGTTCTAAAATAAATGGGGTTTTGATTGTTCAAGAATACCTACACCACTGAATATATGTGATTCTAAGTAAATTTCATATGTATAAAGCACAGCCATTCCTATTTGCTATTTTTGGATGTATTCAGCGTATGCTATTTCAAATAACAAATCCATTAGCATATTAATTCCACTAAGTTGGCTAAAAGCAAATAAAGGCGAATAATGTGACTGCCCGGAACAGCGTTTGAACAAGTTTGTGGGAACATGCTTTTATACAGGAATACTTGAACCACAATGGACGATTTACAATGAAACAAATTACGAATTATTGAATAAGTACCCGGATATATATCGATCGTCCAATTGATTAGGGGCCGTTCAAGTATTACGTAACGCACTTGGGGGGGGGGGTCTTGTGAAACGTTACTGTGCGTTACAAGGGGGGGGGGGGGAGTTCAAACAACGCGTTTCGTAACATGTTTTTCTTTATTTGGATTAAAAAAAAAATAGGAAATTAAAATCTTCCAAGTTGGCAATCCTTTTCGTTCTCGAAATCTCTTGTTTTATTTATTACCGCAAACGCGATTAAAACAAGAAAAAAGGTATTTAAGCGACTTTCCAGTACTTTGCGTGACTTTATTGTGGCTTTCATGTAAAAAAATGTCACTTGGGCGTTACGTAACGTTTAGGGGGGGAGGACCGGGAAAAACGTTACGGCGCGTTACTTGGGGGGGGTCAAAAATCTTCAAAAATTGCGTTACGTAATACTTGAACGCCCCCTCAGTCAGACATCTCCAAATACTAAGTTTTGAGATAATGAGGAAAACAATATTCGAATCCTCGCCATAAATCAAATATTTAAACGTGTCTGTGCTTTTCATATTAAATATGCAATAAAATAATACCGGGGGGCATAACGGTGCATTAGTGTGACATTTTGAAATATCCTACTAGTGACCCAGAAAATATCGACATTTTATTATATTTATTCAGTTTCTAGGTTTTTTTGCTAAATTGTGTTATTTTTTATTAGAACTACTCTAAGCATTTTTTTTCTCTGCCCAAATATTCTATACCTTATACGAGTAAATAATATTCTTATTTATTCTTCGTTATTATTTTGTAAGGCGGCATACATTAATTACGTGGACAGTTTTTCTCCTGATCTAGACCCTCCCCCCATGGTGAGATCAATTTGGGCTACTTCGTATATTCTTTTCAAGTAACGTGAGATTTTGCTGTACTCCCTCCCCCTTGATGCATGCCCCCTAACACACATAATTAATATTTATTTTATTTATTTATTAATTTTCAACGCCCTCGTGGGATTTTACATGACAAATTTATAATACAAACACTTTTAAACCTAATAAGATAAAATATAACTAGTAAACATCATCTGAAAGGTAGCTATACAGATAAATTTAAGTAAAGATAATGCATTACAATAAAAGAGAAAGTTTCTAAATTACAAATAGCATAGAAATAAACTAGTAGGTATGTTAGTAATTACAAAATTTACAGTTGACTGACTAATTGTGATACGTTACAAAATGCAAAATGCATAAAAAGAAAACGGGAACAAGTTTTTACATTGTGATGATGCTCCTTAAATATCAAAATATACTACATAAAATATCATTCAGGTATTTTTGAAATAATGGTAAACTTGTAGTAAATATATCTATATTTGAGGTGAATTTGTTTTCTAGTGTGTGAAGTCGAGGCATGTATGTGGTAGTTGGTTCCGGAATTATTGTTGGAGAATATAATGTAAGCATAATACACGCACACACTTGCTTTTCTAAGTTATATTTTCTTTTACTTACAATTTCAGCCTTAAATTACTGTTATATTTTTAATCATCGTATTAGTATTTTGCTAATTTGGACTAAATTTTATTATGTAAATGTTTTGTTGCCTTACAATTACTACTAGTGCATTTATCATGTTATGTTCGTGTAAAAGTCCACTGGGACGTTAATAAATAATAAAAAAAATTAAATACTCAAATAACTCAAATTTTATTATCGGAGATGTCTGACTAATTAACTGGACGATCGATATGTAGGTACATGAAATGCTAATTTTATAATGAGTTGATTAATAGGCTCTTGGCGTTTTTCTATCTTGGGTTACTTGGTTTCAGTAATATTTTATTGACATAACATATCAACCCCATAGTGGACATGCATTTTCTTGAATAAGTTATCATTTGACACAGTTTATGTTAGTTTTCAACTAAAGAAATTAAAAAAAAAACTATGATTTCCAACACGTAAAATAAACGCTACTATCTTATACACCAACCTCATAGATAGTTTTATTTTTATATGTGTTGTTTTTTAACCCCCGCTCTAAACATCGGTCATCGGTTGCTTTCGGATCCAATAAAGCCATTTTTGAAACGGGTCGACTTTAAGATGAGTGATTGCATAAATTTTATTTTTGATAATGATATTTTTAGTAGTAGGTCTTATTTGTCTGTACTTGTTTGCTTTTTGTTAGTTTTAATATCAATCTTATCCTGACGAAGAAAACTTAGTTTTCGAAACATGTTGATAATATTGATTATACAGTGGTGTTTTTATAAAGTTATTTGTTTTCATTTAATTAAAAATGAAGCCACGAAGTGCATTTGCAAAGTTTGAATAATTAAATCTTAATATTAGGTCCTTACATATGAAATTGGCGTTTTGCCGTACTGGCAACTTTGATCTCAAATGTCTTCTCTTTGGTTAGGAATTTCAAATTCAAATTTATACAGCTATTTACTCATGTATTTGTGTTTCAAAAATTATAATTCATTTGTTTTTTCCTTAATTGTTTTTTTCTTTGCGTCACTTAGTTTACAAAATGAAAAACTTGAAATATCGCGTTATTTACGAGTACGAGTTCCACCGTGGCACCAGTGCTGCAGAAACGGCTCGAAGGATTAATGATGTGTATGGCGACGGTGCCGCAAAAGAAAACACAGTGCGTTTTTGGTTCCAACGTTTTCGTTCTGGAAATTTCGACCTGCAGAACAAGCCCCGTGGACGGCCGGAAACCAAAGTTGATGATGAAGAATTGAAGGCTATTATGGAAGCGGATCCGTCGCAAACCACGTCCGAGTTAGCTGCAGGCTGCGGTGTTAGTGATAAAACTGTTTTAATCCACTTGAAGCAAATTGGGAAGGTGAAAAAGCTTGAAAGGTGGGTACCTCACGAATTGAGTGAAGCAAATCAACAAACACGCGTTAGAACGCTAGACCACACACTGCACAACAGACGGCTACCAAAATAGAGGAGCTTCAATTGGAATATCTAAGACATCCACCGTACTCTCCGGACCTTGCCCCAACAGATTACCATTTTAATCGAAATTTGGATAACTTCTTGCAAGAGAAAAAATTCAACTCCGATGGGGCAGTCCAAACCGCCTTCAAAGATTTTATTGATTCATGTTGATGATGTTGTCCTGTTTTTTTAGTAAAGGGATCGATGAACTACCTATGAGATGGCAAAAGTGCATAGATAGCAATGGTACGTACTTTGATTAAATAAATACATTATATTTAAAAAAAATCGACTTTGTGTTCCTCCCATACAAAACGCCAATTTCATATGTAAGGACCTAATATTTATACATATAAAGCAAATCGGGTTAGTTACACCATTTATAACTCAAGAACGGCTGGACGGATTTTTATGATATTTGATTTGTTGGATTTGTCTCCTCCCTGAATAGCAGAATAGCTATTAAAACATCGGAAAAATTCGCGAAAAAAATTATGAAGAAAATTCTTTTCCTTATACATTTTATATGGAACGAATTCTCTTTTTTTTAAAGAGCTGCAGCAATATTGTGATAAATATAATATTGAATAGTGTGTGAATTCCAAAAATTCAAAGGCGTCAAATCTCAATGCGCTGATTGTTTTGCTTTTGTACTTAAACCTATAATTCTGCCCCTCTTTCTTACACACTAATTGTCAATAGCCGAAAATGAGACAAACGGCGAACGTATGTCTGCACCCCGAATAAATACGAACAGGTGCGCATCGATAATTGCTTCATTGTGTAATTTTTAACTTAATAATAAAACTGAATTTCATTCAGCTAATAAGTTAACACAACAGCTATTGTTTCTGAGACGGTATCTACGAAGTTCGCCGGGTCAGCTAGTAAATGTTGTTTCAGTGTGTTTGGAATTTAAATATGAGTCCATTGTCATGAAAACAATGCCTAACAAGTCAGAAACGCGTCAGATTAATTCCAAGTCTTGTTTCGATTAATATCGTTATGTTATCTCATCTTCAATATCAGCTGCTTGATGTAATCTCTCCAAAGGTATTCAAAACACGATTCCGATGAAATTTCCAAAATGTAGGTATACGAAAACAATATCTAGACATGAGGCTTGCCATACTGTCTTCATAGAGGGTGAAAACAGAAGCGGTGGTCGGTGGGCTAAATTACAAAACCTAAAAGAATGCATACACAATACATATCTTCTATCTTCTTATATAAGAAATGTATGTACGCGCATAACTTCCGAACGACTGCACCAAATTGGATAATTCTTTTTTTTGTGTGTTCGTTATTGTCAGAACAAGGTTTGTATAAAACTACTGGTGAGCTCTGGCATTATGAAATTTGTATTAAAAAAATGCAATAGGTGGCACGCGAGCTGTTTGAAAACTGAATGTACCGGGACTGAATGTATGAAATGCGGGAGATAAGTGGGGGGAGGGGGGTTCGCGGGACGGGGGAAGGGGGAGAGTGGAGTGGGGAGAGGAAAGGTGGAGGAGATGGAGTGTGAACACAAAAGGGGAAGGGGACGCGGGAGAGGAAGGGGACGAGGAAGGGGAACGGGAACGGGACGAATGGGAAAGGACACGCAGGGAGAAACAATTTCTTTATTAAATGGCATAGCAACGCATGCCAGGAACCAGCTAGTGTCTTACAAAAATGCGGAAAAGGAGAAAAGTCCCAGCAAAGTAATTTGTCAATGAGTGCTTTTAACTTTAAAAAAAAAACTTTTTTTAATTTCTTTATGGGAAATATGCATGATTTTTTTTTTTTTTTTTTTTTACTTTATTTATTTCCATTTCTTTGTACATAGATATAATGTATAATAGCAAATAGTATAAAATAACATAAAATATAATAACAAATAATATGAATAAGAAATGAAAACCCACTAAGGCACTGCCTGAGTGTGGGTAATATTAATACAAAATACTATATTTCTAAGTACCCAAAGTATAAAAAAACTTAAAAAACATATAAAATATAAAGTTAGTATAAAAATTTAGTATTACATACGTAGAATAAATGAAAAAGGTTTTGTTTCAGCTATTATAAAAATAAAATAAAAATATGGAGAAAAACATACTAATTTCAATTTTTTTTTTTTTTTTTAAGTTATTATAAAAAAATAAAATAAACAGAAAACATATTGTACTACAGTTTAGAAAGTTACAGAAAGTGAGTTGTAGAATGATGGATAAATTTATAGAAAAAGCGTTTCGATTTTTCGTTTCGATTTTCTTAGCGTCTTTGTGGTATACAGGGTGTCCGGGGGTAAAGTGCATTAACTTCGGGAGGTGATTCTACATGATAGTACAAGTACAAAACATAAATAAGTTTTTTCGAAATTCCAACTTTTAGGGGTAGTTTTGAGGTAAAAAGATAATATTAGTCCGGCGTGTGCGGCCGGATTTATTATTTTCCGCTGTTACGATACGGGCCAATCACAATTAAGTCGGGCGCCAGGCAGGCTCTCAGCAAGTAAGATCGTACCTCACACTAAGGATTTTTAGTTGGTAAGTCTTTTTGTTATCGGAAAAAAAATGTTGGAATTTTGAAAAAAGTTGTTAATCTTTTTTACTCCTACCATCATGAAGTTAACGCACTTTACCCCCAGACACCCTGTATATATCGCGTCTTTGCCGAGTAACTCGAGCATGTGGACGCAACGACCAGCATGTTTCCATGTTAACATGTTCGAACGAGCCAAACCGTCGAGCATGAATGTTGTATAGTGTGTACATACGAGTAGCTTTATTGTGAGTTTTTTTATTCTTTTTTTATGTTACATACCTAATTACAATGAAATTTCGTTAAACTGCCAGATAGAAATTTGTCAAGGGTTCTTATTAAAAATGTACTTAATATTTAAAAATTTTGAATTTGAATATAATATCTCATCTTCAATATCAGCTGCTTGATGTTGTCTATCCAAAGGTATTCAAATCACGAAAAAATATATGTTAGTTTGGTTTCGGTTAGGCTAAATTGTGTTAAAGCGATGCACCACGTCATTTAAAATTCATGATCAGGCCGCGAACGATAACACTCATTATGTAGAGGGCGATAAGGTTTAAATTCCCATTGAATATCAGCTGCCTATTTTGATTTATTTAAGACAAAACATCGCCAAAAAGCGTGTTTTATTATATTTAGCCAAGCTCGGGCACAATTTTTTTTTATGTTTTACGATAATTTTCTAAAGAATTTAATTTTCCACATTATATATTATAAATTATGGTACCAAGATTCACATACCTAGGCTCCCTGATAACAAACGACGATAATACCACAGAGGAGATCCAGAAGCGCATAGTGAACGCAAATCGCTGTTATTTCCTCCTACAAAACCAATTAAAGTCCAGACTGCTGTCCAGAAACACGAAGATATTAGTGTACAAAACACTTATCAGACCAGTACTTACGTACGCAGCTGAGACTTGGGTACTAACTAAGAGGAATGAGCGAGCACTGAACGTTTTTGAAAGAAAAATTTTGAGGCGCATCTTCGGACCGGTTCTAGAAAATGGATTTTGGCGCAGACGTTATAATAATGAGCTCTATACTTTGTTTAAGGAGCTAAACGTCGCAAAATTTATAAAATTGGGAAGACTTCGGTGGCTGGGTCATGTGGAGAGAATGACCGAGCATCAAGCACCAAAGTCCCTGCTGAACTCAAGACCAATAGGGTGAAGGAGCCTGGGAAGACCAAGACTAAGATAGAGCGACAACGTCCTCAAAGACATATCTATCTTGGAGCTTCTAAACTGGAGAGAGCTGGCACAAAACCGAGATGAGTGGAGGAAGACTCTTGAGGAGGCCAAGACCCACTAGGGGTTGTAGAGCCAATAATGATGATGATGATGATATTATAAAGGCATAACTAAAAATTCGTAAGTAGGAGATATTAGAGAGTGGTCTACTGGATCTACGTTTGGTGACTTAGCAGGGGTGCCCGGGTTCATGGAGAGAGATTTGTCTAGTTCTTGGCGGCCAATGCGTTTGCTCACCTACTGCGTGGGAGGCAGGATCAGGATAGCTAGGTTGAGGGAGACCTAACCTAGACGTCTCAGTCGCACTCTCTCGACCCATTGCCTTGCAACGCAATGGGAGGTACGGATTCATACGTCCCTTCCAGAACTTCGTCTCCTTCCTTTCACTAAAAAAGACCCTCTAGACAACATCCCAAAGATGACAACGGCTCTGAGGGATACTTTTTTCCGAAGGGCCTCCTTAAAAAACACGTTCTTGCTTTAGTTAGTAGTGCTTCCACCTTATGTTAGGTTCACTTTTGCATTTTTTTAATATAAAATCCAACAAGTAACAGGGCGAGTCGTCTCGCATCTTGCGTCGCCACCGCGCAGGCTTTGTGAGTTGACCTCAATGGAGGGGAGCCCCGCCCACCTTGGACCCGTTTGGTATTATTAAATAAAGCATTTCCCGAGAGTAATCAGGCCGGCCCACGGAACGTAAATAATCCGGCGGACGGACAAACAACGGCAAGACGTGCAGGGCCGGAGCGGAACCGGCCGGAGCCGGGCGGAACCGGGCGGAATTAGTCCGCATGCCGGGCACGTGCCTAGAGACATTTTTGTATGCGAATAATATGATAATCTTACAATCAAATATTGAAATTGCAAAACGTTAATTAACTTTATTTCCAGAATTACTTTATTTTTACTCCCTGGGAATAAATAAATTATAAAACGTGTTGTTAAAAAAGTGCTCTAATATTTGTAATCAAAGAAAAGTTGCTAAATTACTTAGGGAGATACTTTAAAGAATTCATAATCTTCTCTCTCATAGATATCGGGAGATTAATTATTTTAGAAAAACGCTTTTAACGTGTTACCCTTAAGCATTAAAGGATACCCTTCAGAATTAATTGTACATACGCAATATGAGTAAGAATAAATAGTTTTGTCCAAAAACAAACTCAAATATTTCAAGATAGGCTAAAAAATACAATATCGGATTGACTCTCCGATATTTGTTAGCCTTTCTTGAAAGATTTGGGTTTGTTTATTGGCGAAACTATTTATTCTTATTAATATTGCTTGTATACTGGCGCAAACATGTAATTTATCTTAAAGCATAACTTGTTAAAGTTGTTTTTCCCTAAAATAATTTAACTCGCGCCAGATGGTAGATACGATGGTAGATTTCGTAGATACGAAAGAGAATTATTATTTTAAGTATAAGTAAATTTTTAGAGTTTTTTAAGATATTTCTCTTGAACACTTTAAGTTTTTAAGTTTCTAAAAAAAATATGTTATTCACAAGGATAATATCTACACATTTGTAGAGCAGAAACGGTAATTATATGAAATTCCCTGGATAGAAACAAATCGCAAAGTATGCTCCGAAAATTATTAAAAACACGTTTTGTTTTGTTATTTAACTTGTTATGGGTACGAAAAAATTCACAATGTATCTTTAAATGCAAGGTAAGCATTTGTTCTAGAGATTTTTGCTCTATTTTAAAAGAGTCGTGTTTTATTAAACATTTTCACAATGTTCGCTTAATTTTTATCGTTTTTAATATTAGTGCGCTCCCTTTAATATTCGTATTTACGAGTACATATCAACCCTTCTTCTTTTTTATTTTTAATATTTATTACCGGGCCTTAAGTACTAACTCCACAATATTTAGGTATCATGTTTGGTTGGGCTCCTTAGCAGACATGATGGAGCTATCTGAGTCCGAACCGTATGAAGTTAAAATAAAAAATAATGAAATTTAGTAGTATACTTCTATACGTTAATAACTCGAAAAAGTTTTTTCTTCTGGATTTTTGCTCCTAGTTTTTTTATTTTATTTTAATAACACACAAGAGTCCAATCTGCTATCTGGAGCCAGTGAGACCATGGCATCCCCAATTGGGGTATGGGGATGTGGGGAGGGGAAGGATATGGGGAAGAGGAAGGTGGGGAAGTACCTGGCTATTTATATCGACGACGGTAGAGACGGATAAAGCCATTTCAAGCATCATTTCAATTCTGAATGGTGGTCTTACACCAGGACGATACTGAGAGTATCTTCCACTCTTGAACGTGCCGCAAATATACGATATATAATTTTAATTAATTAATTGTGAAATAACACAAATTGATCAAACAAAATTATATTTCTGCACACCGGAATTCCATCCCGCAATCTTCGGATTGTGAGTCAATGGCCTTACCCTCTGACCATTACGGAGGGCGTCGTAGGTTGCAAAATAAGTACCCACCTACTCTCAATAATACCAACGCGCAATGGTCACATCTCTATCTCTACATCTCTATATCTCTATCTCTATCTCACATCTCTACATCTCTACATATTATAAGTTAATGTCTCCCGCGTCGTCTGTCTGTCTGTCTGTTCGCGATAAACTCGAAAACTACTTGATGGATTTTCATGCGGTTTTCACCAATAGATAGAGTGTTTCGTGAGAAAGGTTTAGGTATGTAATTTGTCAAGGATTTGTGTAAATTGGTTGAAACATAACGATAATTGTTTGAAGTGTCGGAAAAAGTCAAGCCGCCTGGTAGCTTTCATCGAAAACGCTGCCTAATCCTTTTGGGATATAACAAAACAATGCATGGTGGGATATTCCTCTTTTATAGATCTACAAAAAAGTCCGCGAAGACATATATCTATCTTTTACGGATAGCTTACTATACTCATTCTATCTTCTAAAAAAATGGTCACGTACATTGCGGTAATTGAAAAGTTATTTAGACGGATACAGTATTAATCCTTATTAACTTAAATACGTTAGTTACCCCTAGCATTTCATGCACATTATTATAATCTTTCACACCATCTCTACGTATTATAAATTAAAGTCCTCCGCGGCATCTGTCTGTCTCTTCGCGATAAACTCAAAGACGGCGGTGGTTATAAAGGTTGGATAACCATCCAATAGATGACGTTGTGTTTTATTAGCCACGGCAACGCGTGGCCGAGTCAGCTAGTTAATCATAATCAAAACCAGACTTACAGTGACTTCCTTTTATTTAGTTATAACCAGATTCGAATGACCGGGTAAACTTTACATCCTTTGTTTCCACCTTTAACAATAATTTTCAGGTAAATATCCAAGCGATTACTCATTTTTTGAAAACTTCAATGTAAAATGATTAAATTTAATAAAGATAAAAAGAAAACAAATAAAATTACCCTTTATCCAGAACATTCATAATAAAAATATGTCTGACCCAATTAGTTGACGTTTTCTTATCAATTTGATGTTTAGATTATTTAATTCAACACTTCTGTATCGAGTAGCCTTTAGTGATAAAAATGCCTCAGCTAATTGAAAAATAATTTTAAAAAACAATTGATAAATATTAACCTACTGTCCAACTAACCAGAGCTATTGCGACCATTGCACACGGGGGGAAGGACACAGAGTGGAAGTTACTCTCAGTATCGCCTTGGTGTAAGACCACCATTCCGAATTGAAACGTTACTTGAAATTGTTTTAGCCGTGTTTAGCGACCGGATCTGAAAAGCCAGGGGCTTCTCCACCTTCCTCTTCTCCATCTCCTTCCCCTCCTCACCGCCTTCAGCCTCACAACATACCCCAATTGGTGATGCCGTAGTCTCACTGACTCCAGGCAGGAGCAACTGGGACTCTCGTGTGGTATTCGTATAAAAAATAAATAAAATGTCATGTCTAGCAACATTATGATTCTAAATGCTTAGGTACCTACCACCTTAGTAAATAAAATTTGAAAAAACACTTAATGAAATGCTAATGATTTATTAGTTATTTATTGGGGTATTCTAGTCTAGAAGCATGAATTGTAGATATTTTTCAGGTGCAATAAAAAAAATCAATAATATTTTTAATAGCTAATATTTCACCAAATATTTATTAAACATTAAAGAATAATTAAAAAAAAAAAAAAAAAAAAAAAAATCGAAAGTTACAGGGAGTTGAAGTGGGTCTCAAAAAAATGGCACGCCCTGGTTGACTCGATTGCAACACTCCTAGTAATTTGAAAAAAATAAAGCAAATTAATTCTTAACCCAAACAAATGCTGCTATGGCCCGAACTAAGGAAAAGTTTAAAAAAATCGCAAAATGGCGGCTGTCTTAAATAAAACGATTCTTTTTCACCTGTTTTTTTTACTTTTCCAAAATTTTTATAAATAGCAAAATAGAATATTTTTTTAGTTTTAGTTTTAGTTGAAGCGATAGAGTAATGTATAGAGAAAGCTCACACCAAATTTCAAGTACATTGGTTCAGTAGAACTTGAGATATCATGTCAACCGTCTCGAAAAGGTAGTTTGGAGTATCATGCGTTTAAAGTTTTGCTCTTTTTAGTTATTCTTTTTTTTATTTTATTCATTTTTTTTTTATTTTTTTATTTCATACATTTTTTATTAGTAACAAATATTTGTTTTTTTTTTGGCTACCACACTAGGCTAAGCCCGTGTTGTGGTAGTCGTACATTTAATATTTTAACATTTCAAAAAATATTAAGAAATACTTAAAACTAAAGAGAAAAAAAAAATCATATTTTAAAGAAAAGTAGAAATAGAAATGAAAATTCAAATTCAAATTTTGAAATACAAAAATTAATAATAAAGATTAAATGTTAAGAACTCAAGTGTTCTGTATAAATTAAAACATATAAGTATATAAATCAAAATTAAAAACATAAATAAATTTAGTGAAAAACTAAGAGAAAAAATAACAACATTTTAAAGAAAAATAGAAATAAAAATGGATATTAAAATTTTGAAAAGCAAAAATGAATAATTAAAATGTAGTGTTAGAACTCATGAATTCTTTAAAGTACGTTCGTCCCCTTTCAAAAATCCAATGTTGTACACGTGTTATAAAAATATTCTAGTTAGATTCCGTCTTTACCGGTCGAACTAAAATGGCTAAAATTTTTAAAATAATTCGAATTTTGAAAAATCCTTTTAGGGATATCTTCTTGAATATGAAACTATCGAAGTATAAAGAAAAAAAAATACTATTGGATTTGTTAGCCTTTCTTGAAAGATTTGGGTTTGTTTATAGACAAAACTGCTGAACTCAAGACCAATAGGGCGAAGGAGCCTGGGAAGGATGGAGCGACAACGTCCTCAAAGACATATCTATCTTGGAGCTTCTAAACCGGAGAGAGCTGGCACAAAACCGAGATGAGTGGAGGAAGACTCTTGAGGAGGCCAAGACCCACCAGGGGTTGTAGAGCCAATAGTGATGATGATGATGATATAGACAAAACTATTTATTCATATTCATATTGAGTATGCGCGGACGCAAAAAATTAATTCGCCTAAATATTTTAAAGCATAACTTGCAAAAAGTGTTTTAATCTAAAATAATTAAATTGGCGCTATCTGTGAATGCGTAGATTATAACGTAGGTTCGGTATAATCTTAAATATCGTACAGAAAAAAACAGAAATGGTAAAATACTTCTCTTGGAATAATGAGCAATTTACCGACTCCTATAAATTGGGCTTAAGCCCTATTTATGTGGGTACCTGTCTACCCACTTACATAAACCACTACGATTTGTATTCAGGCTGCGCAACGTGCGCTGCATATTCTGGATTACCAATAAATATTACATTTGCAAATGCATCACAAATTTCCAATCTTTGACTAGATTAAATTTGTACCTCCTATTGCATACATTAAAATGAACGGTTCAATGATAAAACAGGATAATTCCACAAAATAGAACGATAATGAAACAGAACCACAATAAAACAGAACCTGATGAAAGAGAACATATAAAACAGAAAAATGGAAAAAAGATCAGAAAATAGAATATTCAAGAAAATAAAACAGTAACGATCGCAGTTCGAATCGAACCCAGGATCTCTGTCTTACCTATAACGAAATTAAAATGTGAAACGTTTAGTCGTTGTCCTTCCAATAAATAAAATAATTACGTTTAAATGGTCGTGTAAGTTGAGAGGGAAAATTCAGATTCCCGGTATAAACCGTAAAATCTCGGTAAGATTATCCCGGGTTCGATTCTCAGTTGCGACCGTTACTTTTTTTTCTATGTCTTGTTCTGTTTAATTTTTCTTTTAGATTATTTAGTTGACGGCCGGCGTAATCCAGCGGTAAGGCTCTTGACTTGCACATCGAAGGTCGCGGGATCGAATCCCGGCGTTTCAAATAAATTTTATTTGATTAATTTGTGTTATTTCACAAATTATTCATTTAAAATAATATATAGTATATTTGCGGCACGCTCCAGAGTGGAAGATACTCTCAGTATCGCCCTGGTGTAAGACCACCATTCAGAATCGAAACGTTGCTTGAAATGGCGTTAGCCGTGTTTGGTAACCAGATCTGAATAGCCAGGTACTTCCCCACCTTCCTTTTCCGTATCTCCTTCCCCTCCCCACTACTTTCAGCCACACAACCAATTGGGGATGCCAAGTCTTATTTAGTCTCACTGGCTTCAGACGGGAGCAGTTGGGACTCTTGTGCGGTGTTCATATAAAAAACTCATTAGTGTTATCTTCTTTTTTTAAATATTTTTTTTTTTTAATAATTTTATTTATCTTAAAAAATGGAACATGTTACAGTGTTACTTTTCCTCCATTAAAAGCATTTGCTTGTGGATGGAGGAGCTTGTGGATACATTTTAAATATGTACAATTTATACAGTCAGGTGTTTCACATAATATATACACAGATTCACAGTTAATATACATACACCGTTAAAACCCAGTTTAATCATATCGCAATCAAGATCCTTTAACTAAAAGATAAAATCATCCACATGTATTCAGTAATAAGTAAAATAGGTATAATTTTTAGTGTGACATTCATGTGGGGGTTCTCAATGATTAATGTTACATTGATGGGCATAACCTTAAAAAATTATTACAAAATTGTTATTCCAATAAAATTTAATATACCATCATTGGTGTTATTCTGTTTTGTAGATATTTATCGAATGCTGCAGCTCTTTCAAAAAATGAGATACACAATGTACGTAAGTTTGTTTCCTCCGAAGGAAAAAAAGTCATGAGTTTCTTGCTACGTCTCCGTAGCCCCCTACCAATTCTAATTGCCGTGAGGATAATATAGTTAAAAGGATAATACTGAAGTGTGGGTGAATTTCAAGCATTCAAAAATATCAAATGTCAATGCGCTAAGTTTCGCTATTGTTCATTAACATATAATGCTGCCGCTCTTTCTTACATACTAAATAACAGCAGTCGAAAATGAGACAAAAGGTTAACATATGTCTGCACCCCCCCAAAGGGAACAAAATAATTTTCATACATTTCCGTTACACGCATTAAGAAAATGAAAAGCAATTCAAGTCGCAAAAAAGTAGTGCTTTGGAGGAAACAGTCACACGTATTTTGTATGCCTCAAAAGAAAGTCTTTGTGTGTATCATGTGTAAGAAAGAGCTGCAGCATTATAGCGATAAGGAACGATGTTTATTGCCTTTTTTGTCGTCATGGTACCGTAACCATGATACATCACGATAAATATAAAAGCGCACATTACGACGAATTACGAAAATTTTCCATTACTCTGTTTTTCGCTATTCTTTTTTATCACTTTTTTTATAGTGGTTAATAAATATTAGAGATGGAATGTTATTGATCGTCGACTAATCTCTTATGAATTCTAATTCGGATTTTGCTGTCAATTATAAAATATGATAAACCTATTTTTCTGGGAACTATAAGACCTTCACTGAGATTCTATGAAACAGTGATACGGTAGTTTTATCTCTCGGATCGTGTTCGGATGATAGCAAAGAATTAATCAATTTGATTTATTAACCGAACACAACCTGGAAAAACGTTCACAATATTTAATCGCTCCATCTTGAAAACCTCGCAAATGGAAGTTTTATTATATTTCCTGATCATATATTAATTTTTTACTTGAGCGTGAAACCATATTAAGATTATGAGAGTCCCGAAGTCAGTGAAGCTCTATTTTTTTACATTCAGTCCACACAGGAGGCCCCGAGGAAAATAATTTCCCTCAGGGCCTATGTCATCTGAGATGCTTGAGGAGAAGAAGGAATAAACATTGGTATTGAAGAGACCCATGTCGTAGGAAGGAGGAAACACAGACACCGGCAAATCGTTCCACAGCCGAGTTGTTGAACACAAGAACGAGCCGAAGAAGCGAGCCGTTCTCATTTGACAAATGTTACCGTGTGCATATGTTTGGCACGCTATTGGAATATGCACCGGTGCCCAGGAAATGAATGACGCTAGTTGCTCAGAGCTTATTCCATTGAAATACCGATAGAACAAGGATAGCATTCCCACCCGACTGATTTATGCAACAGAGCACAAAAGGAGACCGATTATACTTTCTCATTCTCTCGCTGGCTAAATCCTACAGATGTTTGTTTGTTTGTTTGTTTTTGTAACTTTATTTAGATGTAAGCAAATTTCATACATCTAGTATTAAAAAACATATAAAATACATAATAAAATAAATAGAGTCATAAAATTATAACGGAAAGAATACAGTTTAAAAAAAGAAATACAGTTACTCCAGTTAGAAATACAAACAATAGGGTTTAAGACATACAGTTAATACAAATAAATACAATTCATAAATTTTTCTTAATGTATGTAGCACATGTTTTACGAAAAGTGCCAAGACTTGAGGCTTCCTTTATGGAATTTGGTAGGTTATTATAAAGTTTTTGACCTTTATAAAACACGCTGTTCTGTGTACACGTAAGTTTAGTTTTGGGAAGCCTGAAGTCTCGGCAACTCCTCGTAGGATAATTGTGAATATTTTCATGGTACATAATATTAGTTTGCAGATATTTAGGGAGCATGTTATTTTTAAGCTTGTACATCATTGTTAACGTATGTGTTTGTCTCTTTTTAATGTCGCTATTTTTCGTTTCATCGAATTTCAACTCATAACAGTGCTAAAGAAGTTTTCACTTCAAAATTGCAGCTACGGCAACTGTTTGGTTGTAAGTGAGGTTATGAAAGTATTCTTGATTTGACGTTTTGTGACTTCATCAACGGTGGCGAGGCCAACGCGGGTCTCGTGGTTTTGTAGCGACATGTACGAACTGTGCGCGATAAGTTATTTGTGATGTGAGTACATAAAATGAGTATCGGATACTGGTGATTTCCAGTGGAAGAAAACCCTAACTGCGGAAGAAAAATGAAACTTAATGGGAAAGTATAAGGAATGGAAAGTCCAAACCAAAATCCCTGCTGAGCTCAAGACCAATAGGGCGACGGAGCCTGGGAAGACCAAGACTAAGATGGAGCGACAACGTCCTCAAAGACATATCTATCTTGGAGCTTGTAAACTGGAGAGAACTGGCACAAAACCGAGATGAGTGGAGGAAGATTCTTGAGGAGGCCAAGACCCACCAAGGGTTGTAGAGCCAATAGTGATGATGATGATGATAAGGAATGGAAATGAATGGCTCGGAACTGGGGTTATATTTGTACTTTACCTTTAGGGAGCGGAGAACATTAATGGGGGGAGGACAAATCCCAACCAAGGATTTACCTTCCCATGTGATGATGATGATTAACAATAATGTTCTACTAGCAGGATTTTACTGCTAGGCCCTGCGGGCAGCTTTTAGTTCGGCTTGGCCCAGTTAGTGTTGGTGACCATTTTATAGATCCAATACAGACTGATTTCAAAAACACCCCGTTCCTCGGATCCACTGTAGCTGGTCACCGGGACAAAGTAACTGAGACAGAGCAGTGACGTCATATGTAATATATAGCCACTTGATACAACATGTATTACCGTCAATCTTTTGATAACCGGAGAGATACCACGTATTCACAAATTCGTAGCAGTTACACCTGGGGGGGAGACGTCCCCGTCCGATCTGCTGACGGAAGTAGCGACATCTTGTGTTGAATTCTTGAATTTGAAACCGAATTATAACAGTAGCTTTTGTGTGAAATTTCATGTACACAGAAGTTATTTGTGGCGCGGCGCGTATGGCGTGGCTTCTGACATGCCTCGTAGCTGGGTTAACCACAAAACAAAACAAAATGTCGGCAATGTTTCCGGACAGTTTGATGCACAATTTTCTCTACAGTAGGCATATGATACCAAATAAATTAAACGTTACACAAAATAACACTATTTCAGATACCTAATCTCTCCATATCTAGTTTTTAATCATATTTTTATGAGAATTAAATTACGTTTAATATATTACTATAAGCTTCGACAAGACTTTTTTAATGATATAGATATATTCTAGTGTAATTTAAGAACCTTAAAAAAATGTCGTAGCTAATATTAAATAATTTTTAATACCCTTTTGCAAGTTATCGTGTTATCGCTGTGAATCCTTTCCAGTTACCTGTCATTCGATTAATGTGTTCACATTGAGTTGTAGGTACATGTTATTATTATTGCTGTTGTGTAGTAAGAATAAATTTCAGAAAACTTTGTTTGAAATTTACGAAGCAGGTTTTTAGTTTATATTCATGTTCATGTTCTTATTTAAATGTTCTTTATTCTATATTATTTCCAATGTTGTATTTTTGTAAACTTGTTTGTTTACGAGTACAGGACCTTCAGTTTTTTGTAATAATTTTTAAGCTACGTGAAAATTTTATATTTGTTTTAATTTTAATCAACAGATTATTTATAATAAAATAAAATAAAATACGACTTCGACGAATCTCAAGCCATTACGTAACTCTGCAGTTTTTTCTCCTGTACTGTGTTTTCCTCACTTATACATATACTAGCTTTTGCCCCCAGCTTCGCTCGCATAGTATTAGAGGGGTACCCACAGCGCCTCATCCACATTCCCTATCCCCACTCCAATCAATCCAAACACAAAACATTAAATATCTCGCAGTAATAATTGACGAAAATCTTAGATGGGACCTACACATCAAAGGTATTACGGAAAAACTCACTAGCCTAATATATATTTTTTTTAATTTAAGAAATGTGTTAAATAAAAAGGATATGAAAAAGGTCTACTACGCGTTATGTCATTCTCGAATTGAATATGGAATCATAGGATGGGGATCTGCTACATATACGTACCTACACAACCTGAATACGATTCAAAAAGGAATCATAAAGACCATATTGAAAGTACCAATTAGAACGCCTTCAATTGAAATTTTCAATAACTTTGACGTACCAAGTGTACAGAAAATATATGCCAAAAATATATTATTGAAGCTCTTCAAAAATAATGAATCCTCTACTAGACCGTGTATGCATAACACTAGATCGAATAAAAATGATATAAAAAATATTCCAAGTTATAAAACCACATTTGGACAAAGAAACTATACATACTTTGCAACAAAACTTCATAACATACTTCCCCAAGACATAAAACTAATAAAAAATCCAATTGAATACAAATCAAGAATAAAAATATGGCTTAAAGAGGTCAATGAGAAAACCCTAGCGAAGACGCTAAAAACGACATAGAAGACAAATGAACTATATTTAAATAACTTTAGTCCGCCTCGGCACAGGACCCCCTACTGAGGAGGACTAAGAAATACAATATTTTATTCTTAATTTCACCATTATATTTTGTATGTAAAAATTTTTATATAGTCGCTATAATAAAAAATAAAATAAAAATATATATCCCCCCTCCTCCCTTCCCCCGCCCCCTCTCAGCCCTCTCCCCCCCACCACCCCAAAATCTCCCCTCACCCCTCACCCTCCCCCATCCCCTCTCCCCCCCATACCCCCTCCGCCGTGCCCCCACATCCTATCCCCTCCACCACCCCTCCACACCCGTTGCATTCATATTTCAAACAGCTCGCGTGCCACCTAATGCAATTTTTGTTCATGAATTTCATAATGCCAGAGTTCTAAGCTATTGCCTATAACCTATTCTACTGTATGAGCTATATTATTGTAAAGTTTCATTAAAATCCATTCAGTAGTTTTCGCGTGAAAGAGTAACAAATATAAATCCATACAACCTTTCGCCTTTTTCATTTTTCAAACAGCTCGCGTGCCACTTATTGCAATTTTTTAATATAAATTTCATAATGCCAGAGCTCTAAGCTACAGCCTATAGCCTATTTTGCTTTATGAGCTATATTATTGTAAAGTTTCATTAAAATCCATCCAGTAGTTTTCGCGTGAAAGAGTAACAAACATACCTACATCCATACAAAATTTTCGCCTTTATAATATTAAGAGCGTTTAACCAGCCAGCGGACGAAAATCCGCATTTCGTCGAAAGTTGTTCTTCCGATCGTGCAGGGCGGTTACAATGAGAAAGATTAATTATTCTCCGTACCAGCTTTTTTAAATTATAACTCAATATCGAATTTATTTCAATCCAAATTAGCTTTAATTTATACCTTCATCCAAAAATGCTGAAAGGCGTGATGATAAAACTATTAAAATAGTGTACATTTTGTAGTTATTTTTTGATTATAAGTATTTATCATTTTTCAATAATGTCTAAATTTAATAAGAATGTGAAAAAAATCTGAAATATATTAGTTTGTAAGTGCGCAAATAAATACACAAATGGACCAATTTTCGTCAAGAAACACATGTACGTACATATTTTTTAATGATTTTATTGAAACTAAAATTAAAATTCTAATACATAACTCTGCTAGATAATGTATTGATTTATTTTACTGCATGATTACATTATTTGAAATGGGTGTGGTATAATACAAAAACTTTTTTGAAAATTTAACAAATCTGCCAACGACCTATGGAATAACCTTATAATACTAAAAATTTTAAAAAAATCTAAAAATTTATTACATAACTTCACTAGATAAAAGAACAATCTTTCGAAATCCATTTATAATTTTTTGTGGAAAAGAGTCAATACGTCTAAAAACTTTTTTGAAAATGACGTATTTCCGGCTTTCTCTGGTAATGCCCTCTTAATGTAAGTAGGATTACGCATCAAAAATCGAATATATTCAATTGTCGAAAAGCTACTAACAATTACCTACCTATTCCATTTTCGTTACAATTTTTGTATTGCAACCCGAAAATTTAAAAGTGCTTGCTTTTATAAACGTATCGATGTTGTTGGTAAAATGTTTTTGATTAACAGGGAGTATCAATTTCCTACTTCGTCGATTTTTCCAGAATTCTCTTTTCACTTTTCTCACTGCAGCTCCTCTGCGATCAAAGAATAATTTCCCAGAGGGGAAGTGCGAGGGTAATAGGTTGTCACTCCCACCCTTGTCTACTTCCCCCCCCCCTCCTCCCCCGCCGGACAAGGGATGCGTAAAACTTTTCGATTGACGAGGACTCGAAAAATAAACCGCAAAAATTAGCCATGAGCAACTGGTTGGATGACCAACAAGTAGTTTGCCTGCTCGAGAATATTAAAATGATATAAATAGAGAACTCCAATCCAATTTTTTTTATGAATAATGACCCCCTAACTTAAATAACTTCATTTTTATTTTTAGAGTTAGCTTTAATAGTTAAAATAATTGTCAAAGTTTAATTTTTCAAGTTCCCCCGAAAACCACCGTATGTATGGTGAATCGTGTGACGTCATCACTCCTGAAAAATTAGTATAGGATCGGACAATCAGCTGATCAACTACCGCCATTTTGAATTCCGTTGTTCGAAATATTCTCCATGGAAATAGCATTACTATTTTTTTTTGTGCAGTAGTTTTTGAATATTTTCAATAATAGAGATAAACTAATAAGAGATACCTTTATATTTTGAACATTATTTAGGCCTAAATAATGTTTCAATAAACACAACAACTAAATCTCTATAAACGGTATGTAAATAAACGAATAAATTAATATGATGGCTTGTGTCATATCATACATTCCCATACAATGATTTTACGGTGACGTCACCACTAAAATTTCTATAATGCCAACTTGACGGCGTGTTTTTACGGTCCAATTAAAAACGGACTTTTTAATATTTTTTTAAAAACTCTGCGTTTAATATTATTAAATAAAACTTATATGTTCAGAATCAGCGTTTATTGTTCTATATGAAGATATTTTTTTAAAGCGATAATATTTTTCACTAGCGTTCCTTATTCTAAGAGCTTTTTTAATGTTGAAGCTTACACTTCAAAAGGTTTAACGTTTTATAGTGGATTACTGTCAGCTTGTCAGTCAACAGTAAACTATTTAGCTTTTAATTCTTCTGAGTGGGTGTTACTTTGACTTCATAAATAACATGACTTTTATTAGTTTTATTTAGGTTCATATATTTCCAGTTGCCACATTCACAGTCCAGCTGTACCTACCTACCGCACGTCTGCGTTGACATTTTATTTTTTATTTTTTTTTACAGTTTTTAGAGAAAATGTGTCCTTACTGGGGTACCCCGTTCTAAGGACACATTGTACAAGTTTTATATTGGAATTATAAGTAAATACCTAATCTATGTTAGAATATTAGTCTGGTCGGTGGTTGAGTGGGCATAGCGTTTGGGTCCCACCCGAGCGTCGCGTGTTCGATTCCTCGACTGGCTAAGTCCTTCATTACAACACAAGTAACATTTTCGGCTTTCTGTGGTGGTAGTAGGAGATTTTCAAACATTGTTGGGTTATTCGTAACCCGGAAATGTTCGTCTTTCTTTTTAAAATTAATTAATAAAAATGTTTCCAAGGAAAATTATTAAGTTAGATCTAAAAGAAAGTACAAAACAAGCATTATTCTTTGTTAGGTTGCAAAATTGAATCTATTTTCTTCCTTCCCATGTCCATAATCCATATTTTTATGCTTCTTTTGAAGGCGGTTATTTTTTTATGGTTTTCATTGCAAGAGGGTGTAAATTAAATAATTTTACAGAGAAGTATTCCATATTTCTTTGTCCAAAAGTCGTTTTAGTTATAGGTTGGTAGAATGTATGTTGTAATGTAGATCTTGTGAATCGGCCCGAGTTTGTCTGTGTAAAGTTATCCTGATTTTTTAATGCGTACATTAGAATATCTTTTGTGTATAATTGTTTCAGTGACATTAAATTCAGCGCTTTAAAAACATAGTTTGTAGGGGTTCTGATGGGTACTCTAAGCATAATTTTCAGAATTGCCCTTTGTGCTATGAGGACTGGTTTTATAGTGGAATCGCATGAGCTTCCATTGTGTGTGGGAATATTCTAAAAAGTCTTCCTATCAAAATAATGTGTACACTGTCTCAAAATTACCTATGGTTTATTTCCAATTTTTGATCATTTTTGAACTAAAATAGAAACTTCTATTTTGAAGCTCCCCTAAGTGTTCCTAAAACCCGGGTTGTTTTGCCATATGAGAACAAAGAGCTCCATTATAATGTATTTTATAAGCCATAATTGTTTATTTTAAGAATTGTTTGAATTTTACCACCTTAAAAATCAAAATGTTTAATTCACTTGTTAGTTTATATGAGACGAAAAAAAATTTTAAAATGCCTCAAAGCCAAATATACAACTGAAAATTATTATTTTTTTAAATATACACGTTTCCACAATATCAACTTTTTTATTTTAGAATTTTCATAGGAGTAACGAAATATGAAAAAATCTTTTAAAACCTAGCTTTGCACACTGTCATAATTTCACTCGACAATAGATATTCAGCAATAAAATTACGTGAACAAAACGCTTCTGTTTTGGAACAATTAAAAGTATGACTAAGTGAATAAATCAATTTCGAATTACATAAATATTTTATCTAAACTCGATGACAAAATACGTCACTACTGTATCACACGAAACAATATAAATACAAATAAGTATAGTTGATAACACAGATACAGATAAAATCATAGTATGATAAATAGAATAGAGTAGCCGATGCCCAACAATAAGTAGTTGAGATTAGTTAGTATCTGGTTTTCATATTACAAATTTTCAAGAAAATATATTATTTAAATAAAACATCTGTAGGTACCCTAAATAGTGGAATAAGTGACATTATCACATCACCCTGATTTTCAATCTGTTCAGTGCAAGGTACATTTGTTGGTGCTTGTTGTTATTGTTAACTAAGTACGTACGAAAACACGAGACAGACCGATAAAACGCTTTTATCTTGAATCTGTCAATGAATAATAAAAACTAGAAAAACGGTTGTTTGGCATAAATAAAAGTAATAACGTTTACAGGTCAAAATCAGTTTTAGATAAGGTGTTCAAAAAAGTATTTCTATGATAATGAAACCTAAATGAAAGCCATAAAGAACCAGTTACCAATTTTTAATTAGACATTTTTTGGAAAAATGTTTAAAGCAGTAAAAACCCGGTCAATTTAAATAACATTCTAGATTTATCTTCGTTTAAACTTATTAAACTGTATGAAAAATTTATCACTTTAAAAACTTATTTATTTCTGCCAGAAGCTATGCCGCGGAATGCATGCAATTATTAAGGTGATTCTTATTTATTTCTGCCAGACGCTATGTCGCGGTGTGTATGCAATTATTAAGATGATTCTTATTTATTTCTGCCAGACACTATGTCGCGGTGTGCATGCAATTATTAAGGTGATTCTTATTTATTTCTGCCAGACGCTATGTCGCGGTGTGCATGCAATTATTATGGTGATTCTTATTTATTTCTGCCAGACGCTATGTCGCGGTGTGCATGCAATTATTAAGGTGATTCTTATTTATTTCTGCCAGACGCTATGTCGCGGTGTGCATGCAATTATTAGGGTGATACTTATTTATTTCTGCCAGACGCTATGTCGCGGTGTGCATGCAATTATTAAGGTGATTCTTATTTATTTCTGCCAGACGCTATGTCGCGGTGTGCATGCAATTATTAAGGTGATTCTTATTTATTTCTGCCAGACGCTATGTCGCGGTGTGCATGCAATTATTAAGGTGATTCTTATTTATTTCTGCCAGACGCTATGTCGCGGTGTGCACGCAATTATTAAGGTGATTCTTATTTATTTCTGCCAGACGCTATGTCGCGGTGTGCACGCAATTATTAGGGTGATACTTATTTATTTCTGCCAGACGCTATGTCGCGGTGCGCATGCAATTATTAAGGTGATTCTTATTTATTTCTGCCAGACGCTATGTCGCGGTGTGCATGCAATTATTAAGGTGATTCTTATTTATTTCTGCCAGACGCTATGTCGCGGTGTGCATGCAATTATTAGGGTGATTCTTATTTATTTCTGCCAGACGCTATGTCGCGGTGTGCATGCAATTATTAAGGTGATTCTTATTTATTTCTGCCAGACGCTATGTCGCGGTGTGCACGCAATTATTAAGGTGATTCTTATTTATTTCTGCCAGACGCTATGTCGCGGTGTGCACGCAATTATTAGGGTGATACTTATTTATTTCTGCCAGACGCTATGTCGCGGTGCGCATGCAATTATTAAGGTGATTCTTATTTATTTCTGCCAGACGCTATGTCGCGGTGTGCATGCAATTATTAAGGTGATTCTTATTTATTTCTGCCAGACGCTATGTCGCGGTGTGCATGCAATTATTAGGGTGATTCTTATTTATTTCTGCCAGACGCTATGTCGCGGTGTGCATGCAATTATTATGGTGATTCTTATTTATTTCTGCCAGACGCTATGTCGCGGTGTGTATGCAATTATTAAGATGATTCTTATTTATTTCTGCCAGACACTATGTCGCGGTGTGCATGCAATTATTAAGGTGATTCTTATTTATTTCTGCCAGACGCTATGTCGCGGTGTGCATGCAATTATTATGGTGATTCTTATTTATTTCTGCCAGACGCTATGTCGCGGTGTGCATGCAATTATTAAGGTGATTCTTATTTATTTCTGCCAGACGCTATGTCGCGGTGTGCATGCAATTATTAGGGTGATACTTATTTATTTCTGCCAGACGCTATGTCGCGGTGTGCATGCAATTATTAAGGTGATTCTTATTTATTTCTGCCAGACGCTATGTCGCGGTGTGCATGCAATTATTAAGGTGATTCTTATTTATTTCTGCCAGACGCTATGTCGCGGTGTGCACGCAATTATTAAGGTGATTCTTATTTATTTCTGCCAGACGCTATGTCGCGGTGTGCACGCAATTATTAGGGTGATACTTATTTATTTCTGCCAGACGCTATGTCGCGGTGCGCATGCAATTATTAAGGTGATTCTTATTTATTTCTGCCAGACGCTATGTCGCGGTGTGCATGCAATTATTAAGGTGATTCTTATTTATTTCTGCCAGACGCTATGTCGCGGTGTGCATGCAATTATTAGGGTGATTCTTATTTATTTCTGCCAGACGCTATGTCGCGGTGTGCATGCAATTATTAAGGTGATTCTTATTTATTTCTGCCAGACGCTATGTCGCGGTGTGCATGCAATTATTAAGGTGATTCTTATTTATTTCTGCCAGACGCTACGTCGCGGTGTGCATGCAATTATTAAGGTGAGTCTTAAAAGAATTCATAATCTGCACTTCATAGATTGCACTATTTTCATTATTTTAGGTTAGAACACTTTTTGAAAGTTATGCCTTAAAATATTAAGATGATTTAATTCTTACATACTCGCAATATGTATCAGACAAATGGTTTTCTTCTTAAGGGGAACGTATGCGCGGCCCATTTCTGCCCGTTTCATACATATCTTAGATTTGGATTTGAAATCAAAATACCAAACCAAACTAAAAAATTATTTTTGTAATCAAATGATATATCAAATATCTAGTCAAAATGTGAGCTACTTTATTTATTTTTGCTTTAAATTATAAGATACAGGCCATTAAATATTTTAGTATTTCATGATTTTGGAGGCAACTTAGGCAATTATTTTTATTGTAAAAGAAAATTTAAAAAAAATAATTTTACTACATTTATCACATGAGTATGGTGAAATATAAAATAAAAAATAAAAATTTATAAAAAAAATCATTTTGATGCGTGTAAATTCAAAATACAAATTACCTATTTACGGCGGAATAAAAAATAGTCGTTTTTATATTAAAATTACCACCCAAAAAATGTATTTTTAAGAATTTTTATTTTATTTTTCATTCTGTTTTTTTAAATTAATGTAGTAAAATTATTTTTTTAAGTTTTTCTTTTACTCACAAATAATTGCCTCAGTTGCCTCCAAAATCATGAAATACTAAAATATTTAATGGCCTGTATCTTATAATTTAAAGCAAAAATAAATAAAGTAGCTCACATTCTGACTAGATATTTGATATATCTTTTGATTACAAAAATAATTTTTTAGTTTGGTTGGGTATTTTGATCTCAAATCCAAATCTAAGATTTGTATGAAACGGGCAGAAATGGGCCGCGCATACGTTCCCCTTAAACGAACTAAAATCTTTCAAGAAAGGCTAACCCGTATAACATTGGATTGAGTCACAGATGCAATATTGTATTTGTTAGCCTTTCTTAAAATATTTTAGTTTGTTTATGAACAAAACTATTTATTCATATTTGCGTATTTACGGGCGCCAACAAAAAATTCTACTTAATAATTTTAAAACATAACTTTAAAAAAGTGTTTTCTTAAAATAATTGAATTATCGCCACCTTGGAACGAGTAGATTTTTAAATCTTTTAAGTACAATGTATGTACGTCTCGTAGTGTGCGCCATTCAACCGATAAGGGTTAACATTAGTTTTAGGAATATTTCAACACTAAAAATTTTGTATACATCCTTAGTACGTAGTCAAGTCGAATATAACTCCTCGATCTGGTCCCCCCATTTTAAAATACATTCAGATTCAATCGAAAAAATTCAACATAAATTTCTAAGACATATTAATTTTAAACTTGGTATTCCCATTGAAAACATAAACTACAATTACTTGATGAAAGAACTAAATTTATTAAAACTCTCAGATCGAAGAATTGTATCCGATTTAATATTTATGTTCAAAATTGTAAATGGTAGCATAGACAGTCCTAATTTAACTAAGCTCATTGAATTTCATATTCCCACGAGAACCACTCGATCTAAGATCCTGTTTAAATGTAACAATAATAAGACTGAGTATACTAAACACTCCCTTTTACCTAGGTTACATGATGTTACTAAGAGATATGCAGATGTTGCAGATCTATTTAACTGCACCGAAGGTAGGTACAAGAGGGCTATGCTATCAAACCTTTTCAGTCAATATTAATTCTATTATTTTGTACTCTAGATTTTTGTATGTAATTGTCTATCTGGTGTCATTTCTAATTCAAATGCCACAATCATCTGTTAAACATTTTTTTTTATTATTCCTGTATTATTATTTTTCATTTTGTGACATGTAATCAGTTCTTATGGTATATGTATACCGTTGAAATTAAATAAATATAACTTTTTTTAAATACTTAATTTAGAACCACTTTATTTCTGTCTTTAAGATAACTGGCTGGCGATTTTTCGGTAATCATTTAAAAATAATCTGATGTGCAATGAAGGATATAAAAAATATATTTTTAAAATGATGTAACCATTCGCTCAGTTGGGTATGCAAGATAGAGGCAATTGAAAAGCTATGGAGCCCTGTTATAAGTTTTGCTATGAGACCTTCCTCCGCGCTACTTCAATACTCGCACCACTCTTTCCATGTGGGAAATCTCACGGCGCGGCGGCCATACTCTCTACCCACCTAACTATAGAATCCTGGCGTACGGCTCGCTGGAAAACCACCTAATAAAAAATAAAAATAATCAACTTTTCAGATTGGCAGATAAGAAAGTCTCCCTGGTGGAAAACCACCATTTAGCTTTAACCGTGTTTGGTGACCAGATCTGAATAGCCAGCTACTGCCACACCTTCATCTTCCTCCACCCTTCAACACTTCCTTTAGCTTCACAACATACTCTATTCTTAAATTAGCTCCATAATGGAGGCCCCGAGGAAAACTATTTCTGAAACTGAAAAAAAAAACTGAAAATTGTCATCTTTGGGGATGCTGTGTGGAGGGTTTAAAGAAGAGAGTTCTGGAAAAGAAAAAGGTACGAGGGGTAGGTAGGAATCTTTAGGTCAATGTGTTGAGGAGTGACGAACGTGAAATGTGAATGAATGATGAATCCATATGAAGCCATACCTCTCACTGCGGTACAAGACGATGGGTCGAGAGAGTCCGGCTGGAGAGGTAAAATGTCTCCATCAATCAGTCTCTCCCGATCCGGCCCGTCAACGCATGTGCCGCGAAGACCTAGACAAACCTCACACCATGAACCCGGTCAAAGTCAAAGGTCTGCTAAGTCACCAAACGTAGCGAACCAATTGGAGTAGCCTATGGCAGGAGTGTTGGTTATCCAATAAATAGTTCCCGGGACGGCGGTACACATACCCGCCCCCCAATTGATCGGTGGGGGATAAGATGCGGCAGGCTCCATACAACTGGGACCAGGAGAGAATCTTACATGGTATTAACTTTAAAAAAACACGTAACTAGTAAAACTCATTTTGGACAAAATAGACAACAGTAGCATCAGCCATTAGTTAAAAGTCACTAGTTATATTTTGCTTTTGGTTGTAAGTATTTACGCATAGACATAGATGGTAGGTTCTATGTTGTGAGCCATATTATATGACATTGCCATAATATCTTAGTTTTAAAGTTTAATAACTGTAAAGAGCCTAACTAACAAACTGAAAGATATTTTTTACTGAAAATATTAAATGTTGTCAAGCAAACAATTATATGGAGTTTTTTCTCCTACAGTTATTTTTTTTTTGTAAAATGTTAATAATGGTTTTTTGAAATACCGTGGGAATTAAATATTCAAAAATCGATGAAATTCAAAATTAAAAATCGATTAAATTAATAAACATTTCAGCCTTACTAAAAAAAAACCACAGCACGCCCGATTACCCGCGTTGCTGCAGCAACATGAATAAAACAAAAATACACTAAAACACGATAACATTACTAATAAGATTTTTTCTTAAAATGTATTTTATAAGTTTGGCAACAATGTAATTTTTCATACTATACACAATTTAATTGTTTGTTTTCCTACAGAACCGCTAGATGGCAGCGCCTTCGCATTCGTCATTCGTGTTAAAACCGCCAAAAAAACTCACTTCGCGGGTGTGTGTGAAATTTTACACAAATCTTATCGTAATATCTATTAATATGACTAATTCACTATTACATTCGCATAATTGATATATTTACGGTGTTTTTTGTGGTTTTTAATAAGTTTTAGTCAAGTTGAAAATTGAAATGTCAATAAGTTTTTTGTGAAACATGAAAATTCAAATTTACCTCTAAAGTATTTTATTTTATGTGAATTTCATAAAAGTGGTGTTTTTTTTTAAATATTAATATCTAACACATGTGTACCTAACCCTATCAATGAAATTAACGTTTTAAAGTTGCAAGAAATCTGTTATAAAAGTCGGTATTATTTTTTTAGGTTAGTTTTATGGCAATAAAAAACTTTGAAATTTTTTATTATTTTTTTATTGTATGCACGAGGAAAAAGTGAGGTGGCAGTTTCGTTCCAAATTCATTATATAAAAGGTCAGTATTATTTAAATTTTGTTTTTTTATAAATTTCTGTACACTTTCATCAAATATGTTTTGGTGAAAAAAAAAATCCATTTTTTTTCGCGTTTGAATCTTAATATATGGCAGTTTTTAAAAACTAAAGTGTATTTCAATTACACAAATCTAATAGGTAATTTTATCTAGTTTTCATAAATGTTATTTGTTTTTACGACACCTTCAAAAATAAGAAATATATAGAACATTCAAAATATTTTGCAAAAATTTCAAATTTCGTTCAAAGATCATTGATAAAACAGAGATAAACTACCCCCTCAGGCCGTGTAAACCAAGTGTATTTTTTTCCATGAACAATTTTTTAATTAGTAATGTTTTCACATCCGCGGCCGTTTGTCAATTGAATAAAAATTTCACTGGGTTTTTTAGTAAGGCTGATTCTGATTAAAAAGTAAACAAGCACTTGCAAGTAGGCTTTTGCACAAGGTGCTAAGTTTTAAAACTAAATTTGTAAACAGCTTTATAAAGAAATCGATGATATAATCAAGATTTCAGTGAGATATAAACAGTCTTTGTTCCTGAAATCTGCCTAACAACCTGCGCATGAAAAATAAATTCGACCCTTGGTCTTAGGTCTTTTGACAAAAGGACGCGCGTCTGCTGAGATAAAATCAAAAATAATTTAGATCGTACCAATTTATCGATAAACAAATTTGCGAGATTAAAAACATTCGACATGAGAACTTATCACGGAATATCAAATAAATCATCAGCTTATAAATATATTCTTGAAATATATATTAAATTTGTTCAGACGCTTTTTTATAAATTAAATTAAAACTTATAGCAATTCAGAAAAAAGCCATTTAATCTGTACACGTCATGACTTTTTTTTCATTTTAGTTGAGCACAAAATTTTCAGCTTTTTATGAATTTCTTGGTATAATGTGTATTAGTATTCGTAGATACGTGAAGATTGAGTAGGTAATTAAAGTTATATATTGGATTATACTTGTACTTTTTTTACGCACCAGATTTAAATGTCCGGGTTAAATTTTTCCCACAGGAAAAACTAAACCCTTTCACACACTTCCCAAATGATCATCTAGTCAATCCACGCTATGCAATTGCACTATATTATTATAAATACAAAACAATACAAGAACAACATGTCAACCTACCAGAGACCAAATGGGAAAAAAGTTCACCTACTCCAGGTATTTTCATATCAGAGGGTTCGGCTCTGTGGAATTCGTAATTGAACCTATAAATCCTACTGATCCTTCAATATAAATATTTAAAAAATCTTTTGTAATCCTAGATGTATTTAAAATGACTGATTTTTGCATTTTTATATATAAATTCTTTGACAAATATAATATGCCTAAATTTTCAATGAGAGACCTAGGTATAATGCCAGTAGCCGAAATAACAAATGGTAACATTTTTATAGTCTGAGAATGTCAAATTCTTTTAATCTCATTTCCTAAATCTGTGCATTTTCTAATTTTTTCAGAAACATTTTGAATTTGGAATAGCTACATCAATGATAGTTATGTTATTTTTTTAATTTTGTCATGTAAAACTATATCAGGTCTATTATGACTAATTGTTCTGTCTGTTAGTACAGTTTTATCATAATATATTTTATAAAATTCATTTTCTAAAAATGAATTTGGTTCATATTCATAATATGGTACTACATTACGGCAATCAATCAAGTTATGTTTAATTACCAAACTTTGGTGAATTATTTTTAAAACCTGATTGTGCCTAAATTTATACTCGGACGGCGCTAATATAGAACATCCCGATAAAATATGTTCTATAGTTTCCGGAAAAGCCAAACATTTTCTACATAAATCATCAATTTGATGATTTATGTAGAAAATGATTATATGCTTCCTATAATTTTTAGTATTAATGACTCTATCTTGAATGGCGAGCATAAATCCTTCTATTTTTGCGCTCAACTCTCTAATACTCAACCATTTGTTTGACGAAAGTTTGTCAAGATACGTTTGGTTGAGATAATTGAAGTGTTATCAGTGACTTTTAAATTATCTATATCATTTATTAACAATTAGTATTACCGCAAAAGCAATTTAATCTTCTTCTCTCGAAATGAGGAAACTTTGGTTAGGTGTCCTAAAACTGGATCCAATGCTGCGGTGCCTCGAAAAAGCATTTGAATCATGAGAAATTTCTCTCGGTGTTATGTTTTCATAAAAGATGATATAACAATTAATTAGCCACCGCAGCGTACAGCCAAAACCACCAGTTTAATAGTAGTAAATGTTATGGTGTGCGTAAAATTTTATTTCATGCATATTATTTATAAAATTAATATTGAGCAAGTCTGTAGTAAAAAAATGTACTTTGCAACAACATGTCAAATCAAAATATTAGAGGATATCAATATATGCTTGCTTGTGTGTGTGTTTCTTATGCATTGCTAAACCATTCATCCGATTGCGATGAAACTTTGGGGATTTAATGTGCGCATGCCCACGATGGTTTCTATATACAATAGTGAGCTCTAGCGTAATGAAATTATGCGGTGCTAACCATTCATCCAATTGCGATGAAACTTTGGGGATTTGATGTGCGTATTCCTGCGATGCGAGTGGGAATGGGAACGCTGGAGGGGGAGGGGAACGCGGGAAGGGGGTTCGCGGGAGAGTGAGAAGCGGGAGAGGGAAGAGGGAAGGCAAAGAAGAGGTGTAAGGGTAACGGAACGAATGGGAAAGGACACGCAGGGAGAAACAATTTTTCATTAAGTGGCATTGCAACGTATGCCGGGAAATCTCTAGTATTGGATATAAATTGGAGGATAACAGATACATTTGCTATAAATTGCCAAAATATGGCGTAGTTCACCCACCAAATTTGGGATTGAGAGAATCATTGAAGTTTTATTAAATGTTTGACTTTATCGCTTTAAAATTGTAATTATTGACAGAATTTATTGAATTATATTTATATTTCCGAGTTATCCTGCATGGGCTGTAAACGCGTATTGCCTATTGGACTTTCAATACTTTTAGAAATACGATTCTTGTATTATTAATATTAAATCACAAACCCTCGACGATGCACATTCACGGCGTAACAAGACGGGGGCGACGTGGACTCACGGGCCCTAACCGCCTAGCCGCCTAGCCTGGACCAACATCTCAAGGGAGACTATGTTATCAATAAAATGTTATATATCGTAAACGATTCCTATCGTAACGACCGCAAATGTATTTATTTTCCCATATGAATTTAATATTTGTATCGGGAGAGAATGGTTGAGGAAGTCCCTTCGATTTCTCCAGCCGTACTCTCTCGGAACATGGCCTTGCACCGCAGTGGGAGGGATGGATTCGTACATCCGTCACTCTTGGAGACACTGACCACCAGATTGCTACCCATCCCTCATACCTTTTTCCTTCCCAGAACTTGGTCTCCTTCCTTTCCTAAAAAGACCCCACACTATTATAGTATCCCCAAACATTACATAGGCCTTGAAGAGGAATTATTTTCCTCAGGGCCTCCTGTGTGGAGCTAACGAGAATTTTTTTTTTGATAAGTTTATTACCTTTAAATTTCTTCATAGCAGTTATATGTGGAGATGAGTATTTATAAGGTATTTTTAATACTGAAAACTAAATGTATGCGCAAACTTTTTTTCTTTCGACAAAACCATAGATGAAATTCTCCACCCTCAAATCATTCATAATTTTCAATAGAATTTCAAAATTTTATGTCAAATTGTTGAAAACTAATTACTGCTTTCATATTAACTTCAAGATTTTTTAAATTAGTATTACGAATTTGTAAATATTCGATTTTATCCTACCCTGCAATGTTTTCATTTTGTGGTTTGAGGGGTTTTACCAAACCACAGTCAATATGATTTATTGTGTACGTAATCTTTCCGGGGAAAATAATTCAAAATTCTTAAAAATTTTTAGAAGAATCCGAATATAAAAAATTGTTTAATATATGACTTTTTTTACAACTATCACCAAATCTATAATTGTACACGGTGAATAAAAATATTATAAAGACGATAGATATTGGAATTAGACAGATAGCAGTATAACCCAAAAGTGGTTTGCATGTTAAGTATACATACACTCTTTATTTTTATTAAATTTTTAAAATATCAAAATTTACCAATTTTAAAATTTGTAGAAAATCAGAATTAAAATATTCCTTAAAACCTGATATTCCAAAATTATTTTTTTTAGATTAGCTCCATACAGGAGGTTCTGAGAAAAATAATTTCGTGTGGAGGGTCTTTTTTTAAGGATACAAAGGATAGGAAGTTCTGGGAAGGAAAAAAGGTATGAGGGGTGGATAGGAATCGGGGGCCAGTGTGTTCACGAATGACGGACGTATGAATCAATCCCTCTAATTGCGGTGCAAGGCGATGGGTTGAGAGAGTCCCGCTGGAAACGTCAAAGGCCTCCCTCAACCAGTCTCTCTCGATCTGATCCGTCACCCAGCACAAGACCTGGACAAACCTCACCCCATGAACCCGGGCACCCCTGCTAAGTCACCAAACGTAGCAAACCACTTGGGGTGAACTATGGCAGAGGTGTTGGATATCCAATAAATGGTTTTCAGGGCGGCGGCACCCACACCCGCCTCCCAAAGTATAATCTAAAAATTCGTCTGAATTTTTAAAAATTTAAATACATACTGCGTCATAATTATTATTGAAGCTGTAATAGGAGTTATGAGATTCAACAATGATCTCCGTTGTTTATACATACGTGCCCACAATCCTTCAATGAGTCTTCGAGACGAGAGTAGTTGTGCATTGTATACTAAGGCGGAACGAAAATTTTTTTTTTCTAATTTTTATTTGGAATAGTTGTATTAAGTTGCCAATTGCCATCAATTATCTCAATTAATAATATAAAAAATATCAGACAACGGTAAAAGCCCCCGCCAAGACATTGAACATTTACAAAAAACGACAGTTTTGGGGCTATTTGCGCAGCCTACAAAACAGTACAGAATTTATTAAAATATGTTTATTTTATTTAATAACATGTTTAAATATCGTTAACTAGCTGTTGCAATCAAATATTTCATTATTGTGTTATGGGTCGAAGCGGGGGGCGGCAGGTGACAATCTACGAAATGCAGTGTTTTGTTTAAACTACCTAGAGTCGATAATTATCTCAAGGTGAAGGGTCTCGCGTCAATTATATGCACGAGTACTTGTTGATAAACGTTTTTTAAGTGATTTAACATGACTTCTACAAGACAAACGTTAAATGGAAATTTGGTGAAAATACAGATTTGAAAGTGAATATCTATGAATGAGTTCGACAAAACTTAAAAGTAAGGAATAACACACCAAAAGAACCTACGATTTGGAAATTGCCGAAATAGCTGGAACGAAAATTGAAGAATTGTGGATAAAATCTTCTATTCCAATTGTCACACTTACAGTTACTATAAAGTTATCACTCAAAGTGTTATAATTTGAAAAGTCTTTGAAGAAACTTAAGGAAGAAAAGTTAGAAGAGTTCAGAGTACAAAGTAGATAGCTTTTTGACATAGCTGCATGTAAATGTAAAGAATTTGTAAGCTGTACTTGTTTGAGGGAAAAGTGCCAAAACAGGAACAAATTTTTTTAGAAGACCAACGCACTAACAGGCTAAAACTGTTTTAAAAGGACCGAAGAGGTTTAGAGTGATTGTACAAGAGAAACATATTTCGATTATAAAAAAAACCAGGTTCTATTTATGTTGTGTATGTGGTTCCAACATCGGACAGTGCAAGAAATATTGAAAGAGCTAGCTATCCACAGCTTTTAACGACTGAAGAGATATCACTAGAGGGTTTAATGGCTGTTGGCTGTGATGGAACAAACACAAATGCAGGGAAAGTGAGAGGCGTGAATCGTCTTTTGAAAAACAGACTGTCTCGACCATTGCATTGGATAATTTGTCTCTTACACGCCAATGAGTTACCATTGAGGCATTTGTTTACCTATTCGGATGGCCCTAATGCAGGACCTATATCATTTGCAGGTCAAATCGGTAAAGCATTAGAGATATGCGAGACGCTGTCGTTGGCCAAGTTTGTTGGCCAAGAAGGTGAACTACCTCCACAAATATCCACAGATCTCAGTAGAGACAAGAAATATTTACAAAAAATTACTACTGCTGTCATAAATGGATCCTGTTCTCCTGATTTATTAAAGAGAAGCCCAGGTAAATCGCATACTGCGTTTGAATATGTCTACGAAAAATCCACAACAAAATCTTGTGACTTTAGCAAATCATACACTCCTGACTGGTTTGCTATCAAAACACATTCATCCTGCAAAGATGGTTCAATTTATTTATGGAAACTAATTAACAGCACTAGATATTTGTCCAACGAGTTGTTAGCGATAGTGGACCCTGTTATAATTCGAAACAGTTACTTTGCTCAACCAGAAAACTTGCTGTTGTGTATGATAACAGATTCACGTAAGCAGATTAGAGAACTTGCTGCAAGACGCATTTTAAAGGCTCGTGAAGTTAATAAAAATTCTGTTTGGCACATGTTTGAGGTGCCAAAAGTGGACTAAAATGCACGTTCTTACATAGACATGATTGACTGGCAACAAAATATGTACAAACCCCCAATACTTATGAATATTTCCGATAAGCAGTTACAAGATCTTATTGAAAATTGAGAACATACAGTGTTGGAGTTTATGAGACTGCCTTGCCACACCCAGGCTGTGGAAAGATCTGTAAAAGTTGTGACAAAAGCAGCTATAAGTGTATGCGACAAGACAAGACAAGAGGAATTCATAAAATCTAAATTAGCATCTCGAAAGCTCATGCCAACGTTTGAGATGAAAAAGGATTTTTGTCATAAAAAATGATGTTATGCATACCAACATAACTTTCTGAACCTTTGTTTACTTTTAAAATAAATGATTTTATTAGTTAAAATGAACTTTTATTCTATCATTGAATGCATAACATATTATATTTACTTATTATTTTGTTTATAGGGTGGATAATACAAAACGTCTATAAAAACTTAAAAAAAAAATTTCAAGTCTATGGCGGGAGCTCAAGCTGTCGAGCTAGAACTTCCAAATTGAGAAGTGTTATTTACAATTACATAAAGCAACTTTTACCTGGTATTCCAATAAGGAACTCCAGTGAAAAATATTATGGCTTTAAAAAAATATGTTCATATAGACCAATAAACGCTGATTCTGAATATATAACTTTTATTTCATAATATTAAACGCAGAGTTTTTAAAAAAATATTAAAAAGTGCATTTTTAAACCTCTCCTCGAAAACTCAGCGTTAAGTTGGCATTACTGAAATGGTGAATGGTGACGTCACGCGTCACGCTGTCACCTGGTGATCGCGTGTATTGTATTGTATTGACCAGTATTGACATTTGAAATGACACTTAAGCAATTCAACATTTCGTGTTTTTGGTTTATTTTCATACTGTTTATAGAGATTTAGATAAATAATAGTTATTGTGTTTATTGAAACGTAATTTAGGCCCTCAACAATTTACGAAAGGGGCTATATTTGCGGACAATCGGGAATAAATTTTGCCTATTTGAGGTTAACTATTCGTGTCATATTTTGACATTGTATTTTCAAATTTTTTTTAGTAAAGGGATACAAGCTATTACGCAATCGTCATGCAGTGTATTATGCCAGTTTATGTGTGTGTTATACATAAAACAATGTACAAAATCACGCCTGGACCAACAAAATTGAAGAACGATATCACTTGTATTTGCAAAGATGATTCATTATTTTTATATTGCACTTTGTTAAAATACAATAACAGTAGCGGTGAAATGTGGACATTTTACCAATGTTTTTCTATATTAAAAGCAGTTAATCTTAAATAAAAAACGCCTCAATTTCTTACACAAAAGTCATTGAGTCATCTTATCACATCCTATCTTCACTTTATTCCGCCATTTTCAAATACAAAATCAGGGATGCTCTGCCCAAAAAAATTATTTCCCTAGATTTCGAAGTGAAATTTCCCTAGAATTTCACATTAACGCAATTACCTACGTAGCCACCTGATTGTGTAACACTAATCCTGTTATATGATTTATTAATTGGAAAGATATCGGAACTTGGTAAATATACTTATAATAAATACTGTGCTTTTCCAAATAAAACACTTTTTGCTACGTGAAGTAATAATTTAAAAGTACGAATACACTCACCACTGAATTAGAAACTGAATTCCAAATAAAAAAAAACACTTTGCAAAATAAAAATCAACCGCAATCACCGAAAAAATGGAACTTAAAACAAAAATTAATTTCTTTTTCAGAGCTCCCATTTATCTTTTTAGATACACATAATATCATTTTGAGTTGTCAGTGTTAAAAATAACATTGCATGGTAAGTACAACAATAATTAAGATTCATGGGAATTCCAAAAAAAAAAAAAAAATATATATATATATATTTATATATATATATATATATATATATAAATAATACCAGTAATATTGTAATATGTAATAAAAAATTTGCCAGAGTTCGAAATTTCCCTAGATTTTGTCCTGATTTCCCTTATCCCTAAAAAATATTTTTCTCCCCTAGATCTAGGGAAATTTCCCTCGACATAATATCACTGATTCAAAAAGACAACTTGAAAATAATAAACTACAGGTGGGTGAAGGCCACCATAGATACGGTGCGTTTCTAGGAGTTTTGAAAAATTAAAACTTTGACAATTATTTTAACTATTAAAACTAACTATAAAAATAAAAATAAAAATGCAGTTATTTAAGTTTGAAGGTCTTTATTCATAAAAAAAAATAAAAAAATTGGACTGGAGTTCTCTATTCGAATTTCGAAAAAAAATAAATTTTCATACAAAAGTGTTCCACCCTATTGTATACGCACAGCGGCTTGTATATGCATGCTTTTGTGTTGAAATTCCACCCTAAACATTGATAAATTTTTCAAAACAAAATAAAAAATTGGCCAAGTAGCCCCGTACTCTTTTAAAATTATAAACTAATATAGATTGTTAATAAATTTTACATACTAAATAGGCCACTTGCATGGATTTCATAACGACTTGGAAAAAATCATGTGGATAGATCTTTTTACTAAGATTAAGAAAATGTTAGTTAAATTGTTTAGAAATGTACAATTTTTGTTATTTTTAAATAAATAAATCCATTATTTCGGCTCGTGACGTCACTACATGAAAATGTCCCGTCTCCGAAAATGTTCCTATTATTTTTTTAAAATTCCACACTGATTTATTTTTTTATATGGCATCACTTTGATTTCAGGCGAATTTTTTAATTCGTTCACTAGATTTATTGTTTGTTCTCTGCGAACTTATCATTTGGTTTCACTTTTTGACAGATGCTCTGAAGAGAACCCCGTACTTTTAATGATCGGGGTTCTCTTCAGAACGTGCAGATGATGTCGGTACGTGTTTTAGAGGTATAATGATTATGGTGCTGATTTTAACAAAATTAAATTTTATAATATTCTTATTATTATTATAATTTACAAGTACAAGTATATTACATTGAATTTAGTAATATAGACGCTGTTCATTATAATGATTTATGGTCAATAAGATGGATCAAGGAAAAAAATATTTATGAGATGTAATATTTTTGGTATGCCTCGTTATTCTCCTGTGCCATTCGTGTGGAAAACGTTCTTTTTTTTAAAATGATTTTCGGCTATGTAATTATCGTTTTTTCACACCTATAAAATTATGTCCCGTCTTTCCGGTTTATAAAAAATGGTCTGATTTATCGGATTGAATTTTTCACAAAATCCCCAGGGTTTCAAAAATACGATTAAAAAAAAAAAAATACAGAATGTCTTAAAATATTTGCCTAAACCGGAAAAAAATTTTAAAAAATTTGATGCAAGTGGCCTATTGCGGAAATTACGGCAGGAGGCAACAATGGGGAGGATTTGTTCCGACAAAAAGAGCTCTGGCATTTTAACAGTGAATTTCACAATAAGTTACATGTTTTTCCGTAGCGCTGGATTCGCCACGAATCTTCAGGGGACGTAGATTCTACGTCCCCTGAAGATTAGTTTCTACGTCGTAGAAACCTCAACTTCAGGCCAGAAGGGTTTATTGGTTTTAAGGCGAAAGACCGGGTGGTTTTAGAAGTCAAATAAGGTTATATTCCCTTATGGCTGTTGTCTGCTATATGACTGCGGGCGGGGTGATATCAGAACGGACGGGAAGCCATTGTACTGGCAAATGGGGATATGTGAAATTTAACCCACCTTCCATGCGGATAGCCAAGAAATTCTCGTTACTTTGCGCATGCATTATATCCATTTTGAATAACATCCAAATAATCACTGCATAGTGTGCCCCTCTGCCCAATGCTTAATATGTCCTCACTGACCTGGTGAAATAAACCAAATATTTTCAAATACCCATTTTTTTTCTTTTTTGAATAGAAACAAATTTCATTGGCCTATCTCGGATATAGAAGTTTTTTACGTAAATTGGTGAAAATTATTTTCTTCCAAAATAGTATAGATCAGCGTTTCCTAACCTTTTCAGCCACGGACCCCTAGGAAATCAAGCACAATTTTCAAGGATCCCCTTAATGGAAAAAAAACAGCAATAAATTTCGGACTATTTATTTTGCACTACAAATACTTTTTTTAATAAAAAAAACGTTAATAATTTACGTACAACATAAACACCAACATTCACATTAATTAATGTGAAGGTTGGTGTTTCTTTTTTGCAACTAAATTAGTGAAATTCCGGTTGATGTTACTACTAAGTTGTAATCTCAAATCGGATTCCACTTGTAATCTGTTTCTGTATGTGTTTTTAGTATATATTTATAAGAGCAGAGAATGCCTTTTCACAGAGGTATGTGGTTGAGAAAAGCAGTAAATGTGCCTCTTTCAGTGCCTCTTCTGATATTTTCTTATAATCTTTCTGTACATTCACGCAAAAACTTGATAAAGAGGATTCTTTGAAATTACGTTTCAAAGCTGAATCACTATAATACTACAATATTTTTATTAATTGGTTTTCCAGTGCCGTCGTCAAACTGGTAATCAGTAACACATACGAGTACATATGTTGAAAGGATCTAATATCCAAATTTTACTTTTGTCGGGTACTGGAAAATAATCCCGAAACGAAGACTTTAAAGCGCGGATAATCATTTCGTATTGTACTTGTGTTGCCAAAATTGCTCCGCCAGAGGATTCCAAAAACGCTGATAGTGTAGGAAAGTGATTATAGTTTTTTTTTTATTTGAACGATTCTTCCAAAGGTCAAGCTTTTTTAGCATCATCGTTTCATTTTTATGTTCAACTTGGAAGATGTTGTTATTTCTCCCTTGTAAACCCAAGTTTATCTCGTTAAGCCCGTCAAAAAAATAAGTCTGCGGACCCCATACGGACCACAGGTTAAGAAACACTGTTGTAGATCATACTTCTACAGTGTCGAAAGCTTTAAAAATCCAATGAGTTTGTAATAATCGCAGTCCTCTCTTACCCCACAAATGCACAAAGATACCGGGTGCATAGCGATTCAATTCGACAACGGTTTTTCCTTTTCCTTTGCCGGAGGGGGGAGGAGAACGCGTGAGGGGGGGGGATGGGGGAAGCAGGAGGGGGGAAGCAGGAGGGTGGAAGAGGAAAAGTGGAAGGGGAACGCGGGAGGGGAAGGGGGGCGGGAACGAGCGGTGCCCACGGAGATATAGGAGGTATTGGAAGGAGTTGCATGGGAACAAACACGCGGGAGAGGGGTGGCGAACGAGGAAGGGTCAGTAGGAGGATAGCAAAAGGGACAGAACAGATTTCCAATTTTGGCATACACAATTTTAAGGGCGGATTTAGGGGGGGGGCACGGGGGCACCCCTTAATCCGCCCGCCCTGTCTTTATTAAACATTTAATTTTTCTATTGTTTTGACACTTTCATAAACCTTCCTAAACGTACTTAAACTTGTAGAAATAAACTTGAAATATGATACTTCAAGTTTATTTCTAACAGTAATTGTTAATTTTTTGCCCGTCCGCCCCTTGTGCCCCCCCCCCCCCCCCAGAAACCTGGAACCGCCCTTGCACAATGTACACATAATTAAGTGCCACTAGTATGCTTTGTATGAATTATTTCTTAGAATGGAAGTTCCATAGTCGCTAGATTAATTACGCACATATGGAATTCATTTCGGACACACTCACGGGTTGTATTTGAAAAGTGCGCTGTTTATTTTTTTCTTGGGTTGTGGAACTGCACTAAACCGCCGCGGATTTGCACTTATAACTAGCCTTATGCAGTTTTTTTATAATGACAGTTAGGTACTGTCCTCGAAGTTGAATAATGCTTTTCAAATTTTTCTAAGCGTCATTGTTTTCAGTTCTTATTAACTTCATGTCTACACTGTAGAACTGAGACAATTATGATTTGTGTTCACGGTAAACTCTTATGGTACCTGTTAATAATAGATACCTACCTTAAAATAACTAACAACATCTTAAAATCTCTTTTTTATTATCATTATATAAATTTTAAAAATAAACCTTTTTCTATTGAGTTTTTCTATAAAAGTTTGGCTTCAAATTGTTTAAGATATTGCATTAAATAATGTCAAAGCATGCGTAAAATTGAATTTACTCGGGTAATGATGTGATGATGTATTGAGATGTCCTCAGCAACTATACTCTGGTTCGCAATGTTAATTCAATAATCTGCTATGGAGCCCTGAAAAGTTATTTAGTCTGTCACAAACGAGACAACACGCTTAATTATCAAATTGATAAATTGGAAAATAATTTTCATGTGTGTAGAATCGGACGAAACGTAGTAATTTATAAAGGACTCGACAAGGTTTCCTCGGTGTGGATCAATTTAATGAAAGTCACAGAGAAACAGGTCAAATATCTGGGTCACATCTTCAGAGAAGACAGGAGATATTGCCACGATAATGAGCTGAGGGGAAAATGTTATGCTGCATATACGTTTGCGAGCCGAACCACGAACCATGGGGAAAGGGACGAACCAACCGCATGGTAAGGCAGAATTATTGAAATTATTGGTAAGCCAAAATCTTAAAAGTAATACAATTGGTTCAGAATATTTATGGTTCGTCTTTCTTATGGTAGGCAGAGCTTTTGAGCCTGTATGTACAGCACGCCATGGCCTGTGATTTGTGTTGTAGATCAGTTTGAAATCAGTGCAATTTAATTGCTCCCAGAACCATTAATTGACGATTTCAGGAGTGAAGAGGAAACGGACAATTTTTTTTTCAGAACCAACATATACCCCAATTAACTCTCAGGGTTTTGACGCTAGTACAAATATTTTTTTAACGTAATATAGATAGATATCGACCACTAGCGTGTCGGTACGTTTTGCTTTTTTTGGTAAGATGCTTCTTATAGGAATCCAAAAATCGTTTAAATTGCCTGGTTTGAACGCCATCAACAGACGTTCAGCGCACAAACTAGACAATGTATTATTTTCAAAGAAAAACGTACAGACAGAATATTTTCTTCCAATACAGTTAGTAAAAAAAAATTTCAAAACTTTGTCCAGTTTTGGAGGAGAAAAATGGGGAATACAAAATCTCGATTTTGATAATTTTATTTAGGTATTATCAGCCTGAGGTGCAGTTGTCCCTTTCGTTCATTATTCGGGTGGGTAAGAGCGACAGTGCCAGCAACAGTTTGGTAAAATACCTAGTGTTCAAATTTCACGGCGACGCGGTTTCCCTTTAATGACGAATTTATTGGTCGCACAACAAGAGGATTGTGTGTATTGTTGCATATTTATACCATTTTAACTTTCAACAAAGATATATTTGTGAAAAGTCACCGAAAAACAGTCTTTGTCTTACCATCTCCTACTTATTATTACTAACAAATAAGGGAATGTAGTTTACAAGAGTAAAAATAAGGTTGGATGCTCATTGTTTTGCCAAGGAATCCGCAATGTCGAAACCCACGATTCCTTGACATGTTAGCATCATTCCTTGGCAAAACAAGGAGCATCCAACCCTATTGTTAACCCTCTTGTAAACCATATTCCCTATCTAACATTTTTTCCATCATCATTGGATATATATACGGACAAGATATATACCGCAATTTTTGGGCAATTCAAGGGTTCCTGCTATTCCTCAACTCAAAGTACTATCCGCCCTGATGATGGACACTGTAGCGCTATCCGAAACGTTGACTAAAGAAGGAGGTATCCGCAACACGGCATAACACCCCAAAAACAAATAACGAAAAAAGTACTATCCCTTCAAAACCGTGATTTCAACAATTCCTCCATTTTTACAAAAAAGAAATTTCCTCACTTATTCGAATGAGAATTGGACGTTGTTCCGTTCCTTCTCACCTTTTTAAATCCACGTCCTTGATTCCCCAGATTGTACATTCTGTGTTCAAGAAGTGTAAACTTTACACCACGTATTTTTGGTTGATTCTCTCTAAACAAATATCCTCTCTTCTATCAAGCGTTATCTAAAATTGCCTCCACTCCATTCAACATCTCATCTCTTCTATATCTGAATTAGGCTCCAATCTTCCATAATTTTTTTTTTTAAATAAGCCCATTTAAATAAAATGAATACATAAATCTACTTTCTCCATTATTTCAAATGATGGCCTAGAAGACCCTTAAAGGGCGAAAGCCAGATACACTTGAAAAAAAAATTCGAGTACAGTTAACACGCAAACCAATGAAGAACCAAGGAGCCTTGAAAAGTGAGGTCGTAATCAAAGCGGCCAATGAGCGCAGACCTTGCGTAATTTCCATTTTATGTCTCAATCAATAGGAGTCTTGATAGGAGTTTGATGCTTCGCAGGTACTGTAATGCGTCATTTCCGTTTCATCCGAATTCCAAATCACAACGGAGCTATAGAAGTTTCACTTTAAAAAGAAAACAAAAAAAGAGACAGCAAGTCGTAACTTTTGTATTTCTATTTTGTGCTGATATTCGAAAAGTTTTTAGTGTATTATTTTTAGTTAGTTCGAAAAAATGCAACAAAGTTTGCTTTTATAATATTGAACTTTTCTTAAATTTCGCAGGATTTTTCTATCCTGAAGTCGAATTACAAGTCAGAAACCTGCTTCCTGAAAGAAATGCATTTGTGTGCTGACTTTTGGTAGTAGACAGGAATTGATGGCACCGCGATCGTTTAAAAGATTGCGGCAACATCAGGAAAGCACAACGGAAAATGAAAGAATGTAAAAAAGTACAATGGACCAAATGAATATATTTTACTTTAACCAAACGGTGTTCAGAAATCGGTGGTTCTTCCAAAAGGAGATGATTCTAAATCATATTCTAAGACTAGGCATGTTTAGACTTGTTTTATTGTAACTGGTGTCCGACCGAAACAGGACTTTCTACCGAAACCGAATCTTCGATAGCTGTCTCAGTTTCAGCCGAAACCGAAACCCAAACAGGAAATTTTTTAGACATATTAAAAATCTATTGTTTACTGAAGTTTGGCTTATTTTTAACACTTGTACAAACAGTTAACATGTGTTAAATGAAACAAAAAAGCAATAATTGAAGTATGTGAAAAAAACTTCTTTTTTTATATCACTAAAAATTAACAAACATTAACTACTGCTTGGAACAAAATTTGTCAATAATCAACACTTATGTGCATTATAAAGGAAGGACCTCATTAATTGAGTATTTTAATTTAAATTGCATTTACAATCACAACATTCTTAAGACTAAATTTACCATTTATCGAGATCTTTTGCAGAGTTTCGGTGCGGCAGAAAATCTGCCGAAACCGAAACTGATGCCGAAACTAGATTTTTTTGCCGAAACCGAAACCGAGCCTTCGGTCGGTCACTAATCATAATGGTTTGCAAGTAAAGTAATCGGTTTATTGTATTTCTGAAATATATTTAGGGTTGAAACAAATTCGAATTACTTGTCAAAATCATAAATTTAAAAAGAGTTTAAAAATGTGAGTAGTTTGGTGTTGCCATAGTAATCAAAGTTTTTAGTTTCAATTGAATAAATGTCAAACTGTAGTGTTTGACTCAACTCTGGACCTACATGGCTTTCGTGACGTTAAGAAAATTAGACATTTTCTTCTCTGTCACGGCAGAGCTAAAAAATCAAAATCAAAATCCCATGTTTTTATTCCAATGTACATAAATATATTATTCAATTTCATAATAATAATATCTTTATTTGGAAAACAAAGAGCTTTACAAAGATACATAAAAAAGAAGTAAAATAAAACAGTAAGCCTAAAAACATGTTTTCGCTGTTAAAATTAATTAATTCAATATATTCATTTTAAAAACTTTACAAAATTAAAATTTCAAAGCGTTTTTAAAAGACAAAATATTTTAGATAAGATAAGCAGATTTATAGCAGCAACAAAGCTTGCCGTTTAAATTGTACTTCATTGATGTTAAACATATCGATATTCGAAGTGATTCTATTTAACAACAAGACCGCTCTCTCGACTGGCATGACTATTGGCAAGTTAGTTCTGCAAGCCGGGAGATAAAACAGTATATCGTCGTATTATTTCGTAGAATGCGTAACTACCAAATGTCAAATTTTACAGGAGGCACAAAAAACCTCGTAGGGAAAAAAATGAAAGACGAGTCACTGTTTTTATTTATGTTCCGAAAATATAATATATATCGAAATTAATTTTCAATCATTTAACTTTTGTAAGTTAAGGCTTTCTGTTTCAAATCGGAGTTAGGAAGTTTACATAAAAACCGAGAATGGAGATACGTATTTTACAAAAGATATCTACATACTTTTCTGCGAACAGTTTTATGAACAACTAGCAGAAGACTTGGGAGATAGGAGATAGGAATTTTACATTAAAAAATACACAACAATACAGATCTGCGATATTTATTTTATGAATTACTTAGTAACATCCTACTTGACTTTCATGTTTATTATTTATTTATTATTTGTTTATCTTAGAATTGCTACATATTATAATTTTACTGGTCTTCCATTAAAAGCCTTAGCTTGTGGATGGAAGAAGAGTTGACATTTCATATATTATGTACAAATACAGTCACGTGTACAGTTAATACAATGCAGTTAATACAGTTAATACATTTCATATAAGTACAATCACTATTTACTATAGTCATGTATTTCAATATATATATATATATATATGTAGATGCAGTTAATACAGACACATGGCAATCAGACCCGTTAACTAAAATATGCAAACATATAATATGTATTCAGTAAGAAGAAAAACAAGTATGATTTTTAGTGTGACATTCTCTAAAATACTTTTTGATGGAGTTCAACAATTGAACTTTGTTCCTAATGCTTCTGATTTCAGTATGTAAGAATAATAAGATACATATAATAGTAAGTACTTAGTACACAAAGCATAACAGCACAATACAATAATTTTGAAGTAAAATGAAATAAATGGACATGAAATGGTAATTAAAAAAAAGTATGTGGAATTAAAGAGTTTCGAAGTATTCGCGAGTAAAAATGCTACCATGGTGTTAGGCAGTTTCCTAATTTGTGTTTATCTAAGAAGTTTTTTTTTTAATTTGCTAGTTTTACTAGTCGATGCGGGACTAATTTTAACACCAGATGGCATTAAAAACGTATTTTCGAAAATTTGGAGTTACGCAGTCTACGAATTAATGCGACGATATGCTGTCGGTGACGGAGATAACCATTATAACAAGGTGTAAAAAGACAGACTTCAACCAGCCATTCCTTACTTACTAATAATTCTTACAACAAGACCTCTCCTATCAAAAAATAAATAAATTTCACTATCAAAATTCTTCAGAAGATAAAAATTCTTTCAGTGTTATTTATCAATAAGTAATATCGTAGCGCAAAATCTATGAAGATACGCTTCCAATAAATAATAACTGCTACGTACAAATTTATAAATATGTATGCCTGGGTATGCAATCTAATGTCTCTAATCTCCTCTGTTGTGAAATTTATCATTTTGACGTCATAAATATCGATCATCTTTATTATTGTGATCAAATAAAAGTGTTCCTGTAGACTCATCAAACGGAATGAAGTTGCTAATGCTAATTTAGTGAAATAAAAATAAAAACGAAATTCAGCCCACTTATTCGTTTCCGGGTTTATCACACGACACTTTTACAGTTGAATCCTATAATAATTCCGTTGTTTTTATAATCTCATTTTTATTGAAAACTATTGTTGTTTTTCAATTCTCCCTCGATATGATATAAGTGTGCAATATTTATGTTATTTTATTTTAAGTCAAGCTGTTGGCAATTTGTTTCAAAGTGTGCCAAAAATCTTTGTACCCTTTAACTAACAAATTTATAATGTTACTTGAGAAAGAAAATTTCCCACAAAGTTTAAAGAACCAATTATAATCCCTATTCGTAAAACAGGTTCAAAAAGTGACATTGTAAATAACCGCCCAATCTAAATACTCACGGTATTAGTAAACTCTGTGAGCACCTTGCCCACGATCAAATTTATACAAAAATTGTTCACAACGTACAAAACCAACAACATGACTTTCTACAAAAAAGATTGTTACTAACAAATTTAGTCAATTTTACGGAATATTTAACAAGCAATGTGTACAACAGGATCCAAGTGATGTAAACTACACTGATTAGGCACTCTAAGGCCTTCGATAAGTACCTTCGGAGTAGGCTTCAATGTATGTCAGTTGAGAGAACCAAATTCAATTCAAACAAATTCTCTTCCGTGCCCTCCAGCGTACCTCAAGGATCTTATTTAGGGCCATTATAAATAAATTTTTATATATTTGATCTTTTTTTCTTTTAAAAAGAAAGACAAACATTCCCGGGTTACAAATAACCCAACAATGTTTGAACATCTCCTACTACCACCACAGAAAGCCGAAAATGTTGCTTGTGTTGTGATGGAGGACCAGCCGAGGAATTGAACACGCGGCGCTCGGATGTGATCCAAGCGCTATGCCCACTCAACCACCGACCAGTCATTGATATTAACAAATGTTTTTTTTAATTACTTAGCGTATTCAGATGATGAAAAAATACTAAGTTGTCAAATCAATCAAAGACTGCATTAAACTTCAAGGGGCGTCAATAGTTTTTTTTGCTACTGTGAATTGAACAAACTTGTTATAAATATCTCGGTGTATAATTTGTTTGTTTCTTACAAAAATAAATAAGCTATCGGAATATGTGCCAATATTGGGAAAAAATTATTATGTTCAAGCAATCAACATTTTCACCTCCGTAAATAAAAAGAATAATAAAAAAAAATTAAAAAATTTACGATTATTTAATTAAATAACTTTTGGAGAATCTTTTTTTATTATAATCAACATTAAAAATATTTTTAAATCCTATACTTAGGTATCTAACTTAAATAATTGCATTAATTTATTCAAAGGCAGATGTAAATTTCTGACAGAAATCTTTCTTTCCTTCAGCTTTCCTTCAGCTTCTCTAACCTTTCTGACATATTAATTAAAGGGATTCTAAATATCTAAAATTATTTTAAACTCTAGAATTATTTTTGTCGCAACAGGCGTGTCGCGGTAGAGCTATAGACGTTATATATATTATATAAATCGGGATATTTAATAACATTTACTGTGAAAACGAAATGACGGCCGTTATCGCACTATGAATAAAGCTACTTTCCACTTGGGAAATATTACCTAAATACTTAAGTACATTATTTTATATTATCAAAAGCACGCTTATCCGTGGGTCAACAACGAACAATGAAATCAAAAATTCTGGATTATAACTTCTATTTTTAAGCGTGGTTCTAACTAGCTTCTTCTTTCGTATAGCGATGCATAGGTTTAGCCAGAATGGGTTCTTGAACTCGAGTTCTTTGCGGGAATCGTATCCCAATCCCACTCCTTTTTCAAATCAACCACTCCCAGAGAACTCGGACCCGAATGTCTCTACCCAGCGCTCGGCAGTGTCGCTTCCAGGCACCCGCGTTCCCACGCGTCACATGCGGGTCCGAGTTTTCATGCGGGTCCGGACCCGCATATCCGAGATCGGGGCCGAAACCGTGTGTCCCAATTCCCACCGTGGCTCTCAGTACTCACTAAGAATTCGGAACCTGGAACCACTCCAGAACTCGAGTTCTTTTAAAAGGATCCACTCCTCGGAGGTCTCCGGAAAAACGCGGAACCTATTCATCGCTAGTTTTAACGCACTTTTTCTTTCAGAGCAATCTGGTTTTTTATGATCATACTAAAATTGTAAATTTCTACATTTCATGATGAACTTGTACATTTATCTAATTAAAATGATACAAGACTTATATGTAAAAGATTACTGATTTATGACAACATAATATAGTACCAAAAAAATTATAATTAAATTTAAAAAATTCTCATAATTTACCTCTGAAATTGAGTATTTTTTCATGACGGCAACTTTGAACTATTCAGATCACAGATATAAATTAATTAACTTTATATAATAATTCACCGCACTGGGTACAACATTGTTCAAATGAACCCTATACAAGACTGCCTGCGGATTAACCATAATATTGAATTTTTCACAATTTATCAATTAATCTTATAGATATGTTATCTATTTCATAGGTAGGTACCCCAAAAGCGATGTTCGTTGTAATCCACTCGATGAAACTATATTGAGAAGTTGTATTATGTTATTTATCTGATTTATCTCTTATCTTTACGCATTGTTCATTATGAAAGGCAGCCGATTGAGGTGCATTAATAGTAGTAAGTTAACCAGTTACTGGTTCCCTGTTAATACTTGCTTTTCGTTAATCGTTATTACGTTTTATATTAACTGATAAGCGATAACAAAAAAATGTAAGCAGAAGTAGACAACTTGTCTTGTTTATCTGAAGTTCTACTGAAATAGAACAAACGAAAGCTTGGAAACCTACGAAAACACAGATGAAAAATGAAGTAATATTATGATCTACTCACCACATTTTAACTGCAAAACGTTATTCCTAGTTATAAATTTTCTCTCCCGCAATCATTCATTGATTTTCTAACTTCTAACTCAAAGAACTTTATTTTTATCTTTGAAATACAGTTATCGAAAGCCTGTGTCAAAATCTTTTATCGCTCGATTAGATCGCATCGATTTGATGTAAGCAGTATATATTCTCATTCTGAATATATTCTCATTCTACCTCCACCAGCTATATCAAAAACAACAAGTATTACAGATACACTGGCATAAACGTATATCATATTAAGATACTAACTACTAATGATCTTTAGGAGTAAATAGAAAGAAACTATTGCATACAAAATCCAAACATAACAAGCATCCCCGGTTTCATTTAAATTTTTCCAATCAATTTAAATTCTGAAGACTGGCCACACCGAGCAACCTTGTCGTAACATTTTAAAATGGCAACACTACATATGTTGTCAAGAACGATTGACTTAAAATTAATTATTCATCCAACCGATCCAACCTGACCGATAGACAAATAGTCATTCATGAGTGTCTTTCAAAGAATCGGTACATTTTCCTTTATTTTGCGTTTCGAATCAATTTTTCGATAGTACAGTGACTTTTCAAATGGTGTACTTGTAGGTTATGTTGGATTATTTTTGAGAAGGATGTCAACCCATCCAGTAGAGAATGCTATCAAGGAAAAGTTGACAGCTCGCCTGGCACCACTCCACGTAGAAGTTGTCAACGAATCTCATATGCACAATGTTCCCCAGAACGCGGAAACTCACTTCAAGGTTATGATTGTTTCCAAAGAATTCGAGGATCTTACACTATTGAGGGTGAGCATTTTAAAAACATATGAATATTTCATTTTTTACATCATAACATGTATATTTAGTGTTGCCAATAATAGCCGGGAGCTTTATTCTCTGACGTTACATAACGCAATTTAGTATTTCACCCTCCATTAAGTCGGTATTAAATCAATCCATGCATGAAAACACTTGACTTATTGGTTCGCCAGTGGGAGATTTGGATTATGTTACAAGTGTAACAAGTCTCGCCCAATATAGACTGTCTAAAGTCTTTACCGGAATTAAATACGGATTTGGGGAAACAAACCATTAACAAGATTTATCGTATTCTGATTTATTTTTGTTCAAAAAATACTTCATTTTAAAACGGATCATTTTTTTATCATTGAGTCTTAAAAGTAGATATTTTCAAAGCAAGCTTGATGTTCTACTGTTGAAATGTAAAATATGTAAAATCAGAAAAGTAGAGAAAGTAGAATTTATATTTTTGTTTCAATATTCGTTAATTAATTTCACAGAACTACTTAAAAATGTGAATTAATACTAACATTATAAGAACTTTTATTTCCATTGTAAGTCTGCATCAAATTTTGAATCTGTGTGACTCGTCTTTCCTATGACAATAAATGACTATTTCGCAAATCTCAGTAGGCACAAAAACAAAAATATTAGCTTCCCTTTGAGTTTATTTGTATATAAGAAATATACTAGGCTACTATTTTTTTAATATTATATTTACAATTTTAAATATGCAGTTTAATAATAAGATTGTCTCGGGGGTGCTTTACAATATTTATAGTAGTTTGTTTTTAAAAGTTTTTGGAGTTTTTTTTAATTTACTCACGTAAATTGTTTTATTAATTTTTCACATATATTTAGTTTTTTATACATTTTTATTACCAAAAGTTAAGTTTTTATTAAACACCACAGCCCTGTATAAAATAGGCAGATTCTTAAGCCAGCTTATAGCCATGTGGTCCAAGACGTCGGGCTCTCACCCGGACATTGCGGATTCAATCTTCTGTAAGCTAAATCCTTCATCATTAGATTAGCAACAATAGGCCACTTGCATGGATTTCATAACGACTTGGAAAAAATCATGTGGATAGATCTTTTTACTAAGATTACGAAAATGTTAGCAAAAATTGTTAGATATGTATATTTTTTTTTATTTTTTAATAAATAAATCCATTATTTGGGATCGTGACGTCACTACATGAAAATGTCCCGTCTCCGAAAATGTTCCTATTAATTTTGTAAAATTCCACACGATTTATTTTTTTATATGGCAGCACTTTGATTTCAGGCGAATTTTTGAATTCGTTGACTAGATTTATTGTTTGTTCTCTGCGAACTTATCATTTGGTTCGACTTTTTGACAGATGTTCTGAAGAGAACCCTGTCCATTTAATGATGTACGGGGTTCTCTTCAGAACGTGTAGATGATGTCGGTATGTGTTTTAGAGGTATAATGATTATGGTGCTGATTTTAACAAAATAAAATTTTATAAATTCTTATTATTATTATAATTTACAAGTACAAGTATATTACATTGAATTTAGTAATATAGACGCTGTACATTATAATGATTTATGATCAATAAGATGGATCAAGGAAAAAAAATATTTATGAGATGTAATATTTTTGGTATGCCTCGTTATTCTCATGTGCCATTCGTGTGGAAAAAGTTTTTTTTTTTTAATGATATTCGGCTATGTAATTATCGTTTTTTCACACCTATAAAATTATGTCCCGTCTTTCCGGTTTATAAAAAATGGTCTGATTTTTCGAATTGAAATTTTTACAAAATCCCCAGGGTTTCAAAAATACGATTAAAAAAAAAAAAAACAGAATGTCTTAGAATATTTGCCTGAACCGGAAAAAAATTTAAAAAAATGTGATGCAAGTGGCTTATTTTAGCTATTTGTGATAGAAGTAGAAAGAAATGAAATATTGCAGTGTTCATGACTCGCGGAATATGAAATAGCCAGCTTTTCAATACCTGTATGTGAGAATAGAAATACTCTGAATGGTTTAAAATGCTTTATTACGCTTGATTATCTGCAACCGATTGCAGATAATACAGACGAATAAATATCATGGGTAAAATATTCCAGTCTATTTCAAACATATTTTTTTGTACTGAGTCCTACATCAATATTTTGCATTAATTAAGTCGCACTGTACAGAATTGCATTAATGTTAACCCCACAGGCCTCGGGCATATTCCGTCAAAGATCAAAATATTTCCTCTTTGCAATACTATCCAAATAAATGTATCCGTGTATGAATATATATGTATACTAGCTGACCCGATAAACGTTGTTCGGCCATATAAATTATTTCTAGTGAATATTTTGATTGTTAAATAAAAAATAAGTCAGAAATAAATCTATGTCAGAAAGAGGAATGGAGCGCTGTAGACGATGACTGCCGAAAAAAGAAAAAAACACCAACTAAAGTAGGAAAATGAAATAAAGAAAATCAATATGAATTTTTAAGAGCAATTGAGTATTTGATTTTTTGTCAATCCGTCTTTAGCCCAATACAAATAAGCTCGATGGTTTGCCCACGCGAGAACATGATGCCGAATGAAATAACAAAATGACGCAACGCTTCTCATGAATGTCTTGTGCATGTGTGGATAAAAGTTCGATGAGGCGGACGTAGCGCCATCTGTCATTCAACAACATAAATAATTTCATTCTGTTTGAAATACGAAAGACGGTTAAATTTGTTCATACAAAAATACCAAAATCGCGATTAAAATATGGGAAGGTGGAGGTAGGAGGTTTAAAATTTGGGGTTATAGGTATTTTTTTCAAATAAAAAAAAAAATACAAAAAAATAAAATTCTGGATAGAGACACCCTAATCACCTAGCGGTATGAAATATTAATTAAAACCTATTCTCATACCTACCAAATATACATAAAAATCGGTCAAGCCGTTTCGGAGGAGTGCGACCACTAACACCGTGGCACGAGATTTTAATTTATAAGATGGAATATTTCTGAATGTATCCGAAAACTAAAAACTGTTTTTTAAAGGTAATGAAACATTTTCAAATTTTATAATTCGAAATAGGGGGGTTCATGTATTACGTAACGCAATTTTTGAAGATTTTTGACCTCCCCTCCCCCCCATGTAATGCGCTGTAACGTTTTTCCATGCCCTCTCCCCCCCCTCCCCCTAAACGTTATGTAATGCCCAAGAGGCAATTTTTACCCGAATGTCACAATTAAGTTGCGCAAAGTACTTTAATCGCGTTTGCGGTAGTAAATAAAACAAGAGATTTCGAGAACGAAAAGGGTTGCCAACTTGGAAGATTTTAATTCCCTAGTTTTTTTATCTAAATATAGAAAAACATGTTACGTAACGCGTTGTTCAAACCCCCCCTCGTAACGCACAGTAACGTTTCACCAGACCCCCCCCCCCCCCCCCCAAGTGCTTTACGTAATACTTGAACGACCCCATACTCGTAAAAAAAATTTAAAGAAACATAAAAAGTTTTAAAAATGGCTCCTACGTCTTTTCTAACTAAAATTAGTAATAACAAAGAAAAAAACACCCACATATTTTATTAGACAAATGTATTATAAAAGTTTTCGACATTTTATTTCTTGTTTCAAGTGAAAATAATAAAGTGTCATAATTTTTTCAAATTGCAGTCGAAAACTTTGGTTTCGTAAGGGTGTACATTTTAATTATTTTGTAGTTAATTTTTAGATTTTTATATAAAGTGTGGTGTTTTCTCTTTGTAATACCGTTTAGATCAGTGGTTCTTAACCTTTTTGGAGGAACGAACTGAACCCCCTACCAGGTTTCATTTGCATTCACCGAACCCTTCTTAATTCGAAAGCGGGGCATGTCATCAGTGGCGGCGGGTTACCACAAGGGGCATAATGGGATAGGATGGAATATTGTCATGACACTATATTTACCACAACGGGGGGGGCATAATTTTTTTTTCAGGCTGTGTCTTATTCCGCCGAACCCCTGAGACTGACTCACCAAACACCTGGGGTTCGATCGAACACAGGATAAGAACCATTGGTTTAGATAGATATTTGTGCCTGAACTTTAGTAAATAAGATAAAGTTTTTTGGCGATGATTTGTTGATTTGTGTCCCAAATTGGTCATTTCTAAATTAAATTTACGCCTATCAAAATGTTTGTCATTTGACTGTCCTAGAACAGGAGACCTTCCTAGTTGGACAGTCAAAGCTTCTTTGTACTGATGTATTCTCTATAACAAATAAAATAAAACAAACAAATAAACAAAGATCATTTTTCACCATGATAAGGGAGACACAACAACAATTTCTAAGAGACCTGCATGAGTTATTCATAAAGCGAACAAATTAGTCTGGGGGGTTAAACAAAAGAGCAGTCACATAGTTGTATAATAATTTAAACCTTGCAAAAATGGCTTTACAGCTTTTACAGTAATCTTGAAGAATATTTCAAGGCATTTTGCTTATTTTTAAATATGTAGTTACAAGTATTATTAGCCCTATATGGTGCAGTCTGTTCATACTTTTAGCATATTTAGGTATAAAACACTATACAATGTTCAAAGCTATTTAAGGTTTTTTATTACAAGGCCTTGCACAAATAACCCTGTTTTAAGCATTATTTTTCATGATTTTACCTTTTTCCCACCACTGACCACTGCACATATGGTGCAAAAAATTGCAACGATTCAAATTCATCGATAAAAGTTTTATAAATAAGTTATGATCTTCCTTTGTATGAACATTGGGAAAGTGATAAAAAGATTCATTATCTAGTTTTCAATATTCTAAACCAGTTAAGATGAAGCCATAGTAAATAATGCAAAATCATTCAAAATCATATGTTTTTGTTTTGAAATTTTGATGGCTTAGAAGTATTATAGATGCTTCAATTAAATACTGCGTGTAGAACACACCTTGGCCCTTAAAAATATCGGTCATTTTTTTTATAAGTTTTTTAATAAGCCTATAAAAAAATAAAGTATAAGGTCTATAAAAAACACTTCCAAGTCCAAATTTTCCTTTTTATAAACCCCTTTTCGGATTTGGTTTTATTGTATAATGTGGCAAATTTAGTTTCTTTTATTATAATCGCAAAAAAATTTGATATTTACGCCCGAACTTCACAAAATAAATAAAATATGTATTTTCTCATTGTTATTTTTGACATCAATCAATACGGCCCGCACTCTACGAATTTGGATTCCTAAAGTGACCCTTATGGCATGGGTACAAGAACCATGCACTGGGCAAAACCGCCCGTCACACCGCACCGTCACACGCCCCAACCGGCGCGGGTGACAGACGTGTTACTCCTCGTCGCTTAGTTTCGTGAAATCAATTTTAAATTTCAGTTTTCTTACAATAAACAATGCGTAAAACAGGAATTAATATTTTTTACAGGCCTTTACGAAATCAACCTGTAAAAAAAATTCTCAAATACCTTTTCCTACCTTTCCAAAAGCTTTTTCTCAAGTATTTTTAAACTCCTCTCATAAAGGGCGTGAATTCCGATTTCGATTTTTTCCTGAACTATTGGATCGCCTTAAATATCTTATTGCAGTCATTGTAAGAAACATAATACATCAATAAACACAATATCATTATTTATTTATATTATATGCCCCTACAGGCTTTTAAAACATGTGATATATATATTAAATTAGTGTAACAGTAATTAGCTACAGAAATTATAAAATAGATCCAATTCAGAAGAATAATTATAAACTAACATTGGTATTTATTTATGAGATATGTTATTATAGCCTTATTGTAACTATATAGTTGGACACCATTTCTGAGAAAGTTTTGCCAAGCTACCTAGGTACAAGCGAGTATCTATTTAGCCTAAATTATTCAAGTAAGAACAACTGATAAAGAAATTAGTGATGATTCTGGGTTAGGTATGGATAGTTAAAGTTAGGTTACATCAAAATGATTTAAATAAAAAAAGTTTTCTAGTGCTGGTGCTTGTTTTGCATGAATTTTATAACCCGTTGCCAGCCCGCATTCATTTCATATTTATGGTTGGGTGTAAACACAAAAGTACCGCATTTTTCATCCATTGTATTAAAATAATGTGTATGCTCTATAAAATTATAGCATTCGTCGATATTTAACATAAAATCAGCATAATTATAAATTAATGTACTGATTGCAAGAGTATCACGGTTTTTTTAACTTTTACCCTTTATTTAAATATTTAAACCGACATTGCCGATGCATTATTATATTTAGCCAGGTGGACTGTTTCTCACTTGTTTTATTCAGTGAAGAAGTAAAGAAGCGAATAGCAGATGGACTACTTTTATACAATTTGTCTATTTTTTTAATCTCAATCTAATTTAGAAAAAATATCTACAAATATATCCAATTTAGAAAAAATCTTGGGTGAAATACAGATCCTGCCACAGTTTGGAAATTTAATAAAAAGGCACTTTCTAGATGAGAAAAGTGTGAAGAAGCTGAATAAAAAAAAATTAAGGCGAGCTCAGCAAAATTGAGGGAGATACAGCCGTTTAAAGTATTAATTAAATTTCACTCCGCTCGTCATTTTGTCACTGTTATGTTAGTATCCCAGACCTACAAACAAGAGCCAGATACGATTGTAGCCGACTTCGTGGGATAAATAATAAGGCACGTAATTATGAAAAACAGAATTAATAATATAATGTAAACGAACCTCTAATCAGGTACTGGAATGGAGACAAACCATTCAAATCCTGGGATGTTTTTTAAAATAAAGATAATATACACAAACCCGCTACACAAACCCTGCGCAGCCAAACAAACCATTCAAAGACGTAGGCTGTTTTTTAAAGTAAAGATAACATACACAAGCCCGCTACACAAACCCTGCGTAGCCAAACAAACCATTCAAAAACGTAGGCTGTTTTTTAAAGTAAAGATAACATACGCAAGCCCGCTAGACAAATTTCATAATTACGCTCCTCATCAGTTATCCCACGAAGTCGGCTACAATCATATTTAGCTCGTCTTTGTATCAGGGATACCAACAGTGACGAAATGCCCGCCGGCACCCGCCGGGCTGTCATAGTGTCGGTTCGCGAAGTGAAATTTTATTTAACGCAATTGAAAATTAATTACTTATTAAAAAAAAATTTCTATTGCTTTCCACACTTTTTTTCATCTTCCAGATTAAAGTTCTCAACTTAAAACGCGGTGAAAACATGGTTTTTTGCATAAAACAAACTGTGGCAGGATCTGCATTCCTCCCAAAATCTTTAATGTGTCACAACATCGGCGCTGGAAAGGTTAAATGTGTAGAAAGCTGTAAAGGAAGAGTACGGATATATACAGCTGTACGGCGCTCTAGCCATTTTTCCTTTCCAGCGTCGATATTATAATGTTCTTAATGTACACACTACTCTTCTTTACATAGGCAGATGCTTCAAATAGAAGAGTTTAATATATAAATGCAATTATGTATTACCTATTCTAAAATGATTTTTAACTAATTAATCACTACTCTTTGTATTTTTTGTCTGTAGGTTTTTATTTATCTATACTTGTTTGTTTTTTGTCATTTTTGTTCATTTTAATTATATAATTACTAGACGGCCGGCATAGTCCAGCAGTAAGGCACTTGACTTGCACACCGAAGGTTGCGGGATCGAATCCCGGCGTGGCAAATTTTTTTTTATTTGATTTATTTGTGTTATTTCACAACTCATTCATTTAAAATAATATATAGTATATTTGCGGCACGTTTCAAAGTGGAAGATACTGTCAGTATCACCCTGGTGTAAGACCACCATTCAGAATTGAAACGTTGCTTGAAATGGCATTAGCCGTGTTTGGTGACCAGATCTGAATAGCCAGGTACTTCAACTTCCTCCTCCCTATCTCCTTACCCTCCCCAATACCTTCAGCCTCACAATATACCCCAATTGGGGATGCCATAGTCTCACTGGCTTCAGACGGGAGCAGTTGGGACTCTTGTGCGGTATTCATATAAAAAATATATATATATATATCCTGATGAAGGAGCCATTGGTTTCCAAGCATGTTGATAATTTACAAAGGATCTACGAGGGGGCAAACCGGGGTGCCAAAATCGTAATTTATGTTTGATTGAAAAAAAAATTGATTCAGAAAGCGCCTTGCATCCAGCGCTCGTTGTTCTATCGACTATACATTTAATTTAAAAATGCCCAGTTGGGTTTTGAACATATCGTAAGTTGATTTATGAACGTATCCTAAGTCGATTTTAATGTAATGTCTCTACCGGGGGAAATCTCCGTCACATCTAGAACTAGGGGCTACACAAGCTGAGCCAAATAAATCCGAGCGGTCGAACGTCAAGCAAAGTGACGGTCACTCACCTCACGAGAGGGGGCCCCACTCATCGAGGTGCGGCGCCACTATCAAGTTTCTGTCCCGGTTTGAAAAAGTTGTAGATCCCTGGCTAGGTGTATACATATAAAGTGATATGTTTTTTAATTAAAATGACGCCACAAAGTGAATTTGTGAATATTGAAGAAGTAATAAATAACTCTGAAATGTATTTACAAAGAATTAATTTATTTGCCAGTCATAATGTGTTATTATAATAATTTTGCTTTGTTTGCGTGCAAAAGCGTGTGATAATTAATGCATTCTCATTATCAGTAGGCAAATTGGCCGTATTCCAAATAGAACTATAAATAATTCACACGAAATCCTTGAAAAATAATGGAGCCAAGTTGAATGATCTACAAATAAAAACTCTAGTATAATTTCTAAAAATAACTAAGTAAAAATACTATCATTTGATCTTGGGGATTTATGCACTTCGTAGCTTCCGAAGCAAATTATTTCTAGATCAATTCTTCATATAGTTGTAGAAACATGAGGAAGAAGACTTGCTAAAATGTTTACGTACAATTATTTAGTCTAAACTTAAAAACCGATTTCATTCTAAGGTTTCTTGGTTTATGAGAATAGTGTGAAAAATAGATCAGTGAATTTAAAATTTTATATTCAGTGAATAATGTTATCGCACTTATTAGATCATTTCTGAATCACCTTGCTGTCGTGTTTCACGTTTATGAATGCTCTTGATGATATAATAAAATGTTTCCCGATGACAAACAATCTTTGAAAAGAACTAAATTAACTATCTTGTGGTTAGGTAGGTCGAACCAACGTTTAATTTGTAGCTTAACCCTTTGGACGCTATGCACGTCATTTATTTATAAGTTCTACGACTGTCGAGACAAATGCCAATAATCTATATTAGGAATGCACCTTGTTTACAATAATACCTCGATATAATGAAGATTTTTTTTTGTTTATTGTGAATTAAACCTTTGCAAAGTGCGGTTTTATAAGTAGATAGTAGTACTGGGCGTTGACGATAATTCCATCCAACGCCAACGTCGTTATCGTTGGCGATTTTCAACTGTTGAAAATAACGTCGACGTTGACGCAACTACAAATTAGGAGATCGACACGATACTAACAAAAAATATATCAAAATCCCTTTTAACGGGTGGTTCCCCGAATCATTGATGTATTATTATTATCACTTATCACTATGCCCCACACACGTAATAATAATCCTATAATAACGTTGAAAGTTGAAACTGTTTGAAGACGTTGCGCATTGGTTTAGGCGTTGAAAATATTACCGATATATTTTGCTTGTCACTGATAAATTCGCTTGTTGCTTGGCGCTACGGATCGGTCGTATTGGATGGGAAAATAAAAAAAAAAAGTGCAGTAGGTACGTCATTAACAAAAGACCATTTCAAATTAGGTATAATATCGTTCACGAAGTGTGATCTCTTGACCCTTTTGATTTAACCGGCCGATACCGTTGAAAACAATAGGTACAAAACATAGCTGTTTAGGCGACCGGCGTTGATAATTATCAATAGGTTATTTTTTGCTTGTCGTTGATAAATTTGCTTGTTCCGTGGCGCTGCGTATCGGCGGTATTGGATGGGAAAATAAAAAAAAACGTGCAGTAGGTACGTTCATTACCAAAAACCGTTTGAAATATCGAGTAATGTTGTTCACGAAGTGCAAACTCTTAACCCTTTTTATTTATTAGGCAGTTGAATCATTGACTGCGTTGAATAATGTTCCTATGTAGGTATTATATTTCAACTGTTGGCGCTAATTATTTTCAACAGCGTTGGACGTTGAAACAATATAACTATTGTTTCCAACGGCTAGTTATATTTTAATACAGTACTAGTAGATAGCCTTCATAATTTGGGAGGTGGGTGTGGACACCGCCGCCCCGTGAACTATTTATTGGATAACCAACACCCCACCATAGGTCACACCATGTGGTTCACTATGTTTGGTGACTTAGCAAGGGTGCCCAGGTTCAAGGGAGAAGGTTTGTCCAGGTCTTGGCGGTGGATGCGTCTGCCCACCTGCTGCATGGCGGGCCGGATTATACCTATTTAATAAAACAATAATTGTAAAAATAAATTTCAAAAAATCATTCACCAGTCTATAGACAAATTTTCACTTTTATTCAAGGTTGATCTTATAGGCGAGTTGATGAAAAAAGGACATATCCATAGACATCCTAATTGATAGACCATCCAGAACCGACCAAGTTGCGCGGAACGGGGAGGCGGCGTAACTGTCTCCCATTCTGTGATTTCTCAATAAATTAATCTGATTGTTAATCAAATTGCTGGCTTCTTAAAAAACCTAACTACAAATCCCAAATCGGGTAAATATAAGTTCGGGCTTGTTTTCAGATTTGAATATTTAGTAACAGTATTTAGTATTTATTTTAGACACTTTTACAAATGTATTATAATATACCCACCTCACGCATTTTTAGCATCACTAAGCGGTTCGGTTAAAAACGAACATTCATATCCTGTGCACAGAACTGTTGCCTTACTTTAGCGAACATTACTTTTCTGCGCAGGTTCTGGTTATTTCAATGTGCGCTCTTCAACGGTCAACGTACAACAAAACATTCTCGAACTCTCAAATATGGTCAAGTGGTTTGCCTCCAGCTCATTGAAACAAAAAACAAATGCTACCCAGATTTCATGGCAAGTCTATCAATTTAGATGTCTATGGATAAATCTTAACCATAACAAATAAATTTTATTTTGAATTGTGTACTTCGTTCCGCCTGTCCTACTAAAATATGAACTAAAAAAAAAAAAAAATTTTATAAGAATAACTCTCTTTTTATAACTTTTAAAGGTTATTCCCATCAATGAATATATCATTGAAGAAGAAGATAACACTAATAATCTAAACTAAAATATGAAAGAGAACAAGATGCAGAAAAATAGAAAAAGATGGGATACGAACCCAAAACCTCTCGTCTAACCGGGACGTGCTCTTTAACCAATTTAGTCATTGCCACCTTCTAAGAAACCGTCATAATTGTCAATCTCATATTTTCAAGAGTTATATTATTTCGACAAATTTTTCCATAATTGTCCCAGTTGCGACCATTATCTTTTTCTGTGTCTTGTTCACTTACATATTTTCGTTTAGATTATTAGTGTTATCTTCTACTTCAATGATTAAAAAAATATATTTTTTCTCCATCTGTACAAGTGTGAACTAAACAAAACTGATTGATACAGTACCTCCCCACTTATAATTAGTTTAATTTTGTATTTGAAATGTGCGTACATATATGGCTTACTTTGGTAGACCATTTTTAAAAGTTGAAGTACGCATTCTGTGATTGTGATTGTATTTTGTGATTTTTCATGGGTAACAGCTCGTGTTATAAATTTTATATAAAGCATCTGTTTTTAAAATGATTGTTTGTTTACTTTCAGAGGCATCGTCTGGTGAATGAAGTTCTATCTTACGAGCTGAAGAATGGTGTCCACGCCCTTTCCATAATAACAAAGACCCCCGCCCAGTGGGTGGAGCATAACGTTCCCATGGAGCCCAGCCCTCGGTGTCGTGGTGGCTTTGGAAAGTAAAACAAGTATTTTCGTGTTCAAGTTTTAATTTTAATACAATGTGAATGTCATTAATGATAAACAATAAAAATATATATTTACTTTTACGTTTTTTAGAATTTTTTTTGTTTTCTACCTTTTGTCGGTTTTAAATTATTAATAAGGCATGTGTTACACACAGCTATAAAAGATAAAGATCATTTGGTTTGGCGTATTTCAGCATGTCGCTCGCTATACATTCCCAATGGGAACATATGGCGAGCGAAATGCTGAAATAAGATAAGCCAAATGATCCTTTATAGCTAAGTGCGTTCGCCGTTTAACAATCCTTAGGCTGGGCATACATTGAGACAGCGGTCGCGCAGCATGTTCAGCGCAGAGTAGTTTAGGTTTTCATATCGTATGGAAGTGTATGGAGCGACATGCACGTCTCAGTGTGTGTCGCTTGATAATTGTATTGCGAGATCAAAATTTCATTTACATTTTTTACTCCAAATAATGTCAGGAATCACTAATTAAAGTAAGTCCCTTAACACCCTGTATATATATTGACAGGTACTGACCTTGGTTGAGTGGGCATCACGTTTGGGTCCCACCCGGGCGTCGCGTGTTCCGATTCCTCGGCTGGCTAAGTCCTTTATCACAACACAAACAACATTTTCAGCTTTCTGGGGTGGTAGCTGTGGTCGTAGGAGATTTTCAAACATTGTTGGGTTATTCGTAACCCGGGAATGTTTGTCTTTCTTTAAAAAAAAAAAAAGAAGACTGTATACAAATTTTTGTACTTGAATCTAAAGTATAGTTTATGCTGTACGCTCTGCTTCCAACAGCCTAGCGATTCCGTATTTTTTGTGAGATCGTTATTGGATAACGGACGTTATCTCCTGTCAGATTTGTTTGATTTTTATGGCTTTTATTTGCTTTTTCTATGTACAACGTACATTAAAATAATAAATAATCATGCATACTTGCAGGAATTCGTGTTTAAATCTATGTATATAAAAATCACATAAATCTGACAGGAGATAACGTTCGTTATCCCATAACGATCTCACAAAAAATAAGAAATTGCTAGGCAGGACATTCCGACGAAATTGCTGCTTGGCATTTGACAGCCATAAGGTTCATTTAAAAAATAAAATTAAAATATATTTAGAAACTAGACATATACAAGGTTTATAGTATCACATGGGGGAATTTTGATATCTGAAAAAAAAATGGCTATCCAGCGAATTTTATTTCCGGTTTTTATGGAAAATTTTAATTGTAAAAAAAATATAGAAGGGGGTTCTTTATAAAAAAAATCCCTATGTGGTGCCATGGAGACTGGATTTTCGAACAGTTTAAGACTTGGTGCACGCAAATCGAATGTATAGTTTTTTTTTAATATGTTGTCAACCAGGTTAAAAAACATAGTTTCGATAAAAACGCATTCAAAGTTTTGCTAAAGTATAACTCAACATAAAACTGTTTCAAATGGTTTCACATAAGATGCTGTATCTTTGTCAATTTTACGAATTTCTTTAAAACAATATTGGTGAGAGCATTCTTAATGCATCTTTCTTAATGCAAAAAATGACAAAACAATTTTTTTTGCAGTGGTGTGGTGCCTTAACTCTCGAAAAGCCAAGATGCCAAACATAACGTCCGTAACCAAGTGGGTCGTCCGAGGACCCCATGCAATTTTTTTTTATAGGCATTTAAACCTGGAGATCCTTTTTTTTTTGTCCATTTTATTGTGCAGGTAATATTACCGACATTTGACAAAATATTTTTTCCTGCGATCAACGATTTTTTCACATGTTTTTTAAACGGCATATTATGAATTAATCCTTTGCTCAGGAATACCTAAAATACTAAAAATATATTTCATGTATTTAAGTAGATATAAGAAGGATAGTAATTTTGGGGTCTACCTTCAGCCCCAGTTGGCTGCGTGGGAGAGTTAATATCAATTATTGTGACTATAGTATTACATTCTGGCCTTTCCATTAGGAGGCATGCATTAATTACGTGAGCTCAAAAGGGGGGGGGGTCCATCAAAATCACACGTTACTCTAAAAGAATATGCAAAGTGGCCCAAATTTATCTCACCAAGAGGGGGGGCGAGGTGTCTGGATTTGAAGAATAACTGCTCAAGTAATTAATGTATGCCCCCCTAACTTTCCTCGGTTCTTAGTGTCTAATATATATTAATTATCCATTCACTTATTATCAGTGTTGTAAAATTATGGATTTATGTTACGAAAATTAAGTTTTTTCTGTCTTAGGTTCCTCAGGTCAATAATATCCCAGTATGAAATACCCTCGTCTTGTAAATAAAAATGCTTTCTTACAACAATAAGGTTTCTAAGAACATGCTGTAATGGTCCGCCACCCTTGGCTTTTGACACCAATTGTGATGAACCCTACCTAGCTGATTTACTTTTCTAAGCTTCTACCTCGTAGTTTAAATCTCGTAGCTCCTGTCTCGTAGCCACGCTCATAATTCTACCCTTATGTCCTACTGATCACACCACTAGGTATGATGGCCTGACTCAACCCTCCTTTCGGTTTATTTCTACCTCAGGCTCGTGATTTCTAAACCCCTATACTTTATAATCTAGCTAAACCTACCCTATCTTCTTAAATCCCTGCGATTTTTTCACAGTAATCAAGATTTAAGATTTTAGTTCACATTATTTCTATAATCTGCGTTGTGTATTTTTTTGTTTTAGATTTTACATCTGTTTGCATACTTAATATGCACACATATGTAGAGAAGATAATGTATTACGTGTGGTAACCCATAGGTTCTTTTAGAGAAAGGGTGAGAATCTTCCGATTTATTAATTATTATTATTTGAGTATCTTTTACCGAGTTTGATAAACTAACCCCGCCTTAGACTTTGTGTCTATTTGATTTCCGTAGGAATTTAGTGTGTTTATTTAATTCTTCCTATCACCGCTGATACATCGATAACATAAACAACAGTTAATAAATTACATCATTTCAAAAAAATAAAAACCCTATCTTACCAGTGTAGAATGTTCATATTCGAGAGTCCGGTTTTCTCAATTGGAGTTCTTGTCTGCAGCTTCCCCTAACATAATGTGTTTGTAGTCATAGTTAGTGTTATTTGTTAGTATTCGCAAAACTGTTGAAATAGTAAGGATGGATGGATATGGGGAGGGGGATAATATGTTTGCTGAAAAGTCGGCTCCTCCGCTAACCAAGTGAAAACCGATGAACAACAATTACAAACTCGAATTCTCCCAGTACGTTTGCTAGGCTTGTCCTTAGATCCGAGTTTTACTCTCTTCGACGAGCGTCTCATGCTATGAAAGGGGCCCTTCACGCCAGCAGGGGGAATACCAAGTCTTCATGCCGTTTTTCTGTCCCACTCCGACTTCCGACGCCTCCGGGTTGAATTTAACTCTACTGAGTCTAGAAGGGGTATTTCATGTCTTCCCTTATCATGCCTCTATCCGTTAAATGTGGCGTAAGCTTGTGACGGGCAGATCCTTCCTCCCACGTGACCGACCCAGCGTTACACTCCACCTCTGACTAGCTGACATAAAACTCACCTCGTGAACCTTATGTTTGCTTTCAGGTTCGACAAGACTCACGGTATGCAAATAACCTGTGGCTTTAATGCCGCGTCAGCGTACTGTCCGCATACGTCCTTCCTCTTCCCCGCATGCCCACCTCGACAATACCGCCACAAGATCAAAGCCGTCCGTTCGAGAAAGGTTGACACTTACATTTCCAGATGGCTCATACCTACATACAGAAGCCTTGAAGCTTAAATTCGAAGACAAGTTAGGATTCAGGACTGTATGAGTATTTGAACACAAGTGTTTTTTAAATGAGGTCACTAGCTCCTCGTGTATTAGGTTTTAGGATTATGGGTATTTATGGGTTCTTGGATACCTACTTGCTATAAGAAAGATTTAAAACGAGATAAGTCAAGTTGTCATTGAATTAATGACCTCCTGAATAATTGTGATGAGCTCTCTTTGAGTTTGAAGCTAGTCGCAGTACTTTACTTTGCGAAATTTTGCGCGCGGAATCAATGCTACCTATTGGCGATCGCTCTAGTACAGATAAGTCGTTTAAATTGAGTGAATTTAACGTCGGTTTTACTTTCACATATTGGGCGAAGTTTCCGTCGTAAGCTATGATTGATAAACCTGCCCCTTGACTTTTGTGCTTTTGTTTTGTTTATTCGTTGATGGAATCTAGGTGACCATGTCATTGAACTCTAATCGAAATTTTAGATACACAATCGAAGGTCATATAACATACCCTAATCTCGTCGGTGAAAGGATTCGGTAGGTATTAGTTATACCTATAAATTTGCTATTTCCATTGATTTAAGCGTTACGTATTTCATTTCTCATGGTTTTTTTTGTTTATTTAATTTATGTGTTGTCGTCAATTATTTTCCTTCGTCTTATTATTGTCTTTATTTGTAATTTTAGAATATGGAACGTATTGCACTGCACTTTCCCTAACATTTCTGGAATAAATTATTATTATTATTATTCAAGTACGCCAATGTAATTACCTAGAGTGATTAAGAGGCACGCTCCTATCACATCTCGTAATACCTAATTAAATTGTGCCAATAGTTAATTAACTCCGATAAACGAAAGACCGATATTAAATAGGTACATCATTTTTATGGTTTGTTTGTTTACTCTTCACACAGACGACCTTCGGTATACTGACCTACTTTGGAGATTGTTTATTTCTACGGTCATTGTCCTTTTGAAGCACGATTCATCGTTTAACTAATTATTTCTTATTTATTTGACCTAGATTTGCTTAAACACTGATCATTTAAATAGGTACCTTGCTAACCTAGAGGTATCTGGATGACCTAGTTTCAACTAAGGTATAATTTGCTTGACCTACATAGTTCTGAGAAATATAGGTATTTCGGTTACGAATCGAACTGATATCTTACGTCGCATTCCTTATACGCGCTTAAATAAACATTACACCTACCTAACTAAAACAAGTACTTGTATGACCTAATTTATAAGTAGGTATTTGTTTGTTTGACCTAATTTTGAGACGCTTGTATACTCCCGCACACGAAATATAGAATAAAGAGCTTCCACGATAGTCATTTATTACGTTCTACGCGCCTCGATTCGTTTTATATGAGTTATAATAAATTAGCGTATTTACCTAACTGAAGTAAATACCTACATATGTATCCTAACTCTAAAGCAGGTATTTCCTGTTTGACCCACTTTCGAGCAAGTGAAAATTGTTATTAGTGTGTTAGTGACAAACTTCAAAGGTCCGATTGATTCATTGGTGATGCACGCTCGTCCCTTTCTTCTTTGTCTCTGAAAATAATTAATAATTGGTTTTATCTTACCGCCCTCGATCGATTACAATTTTTCCCAGTCGGAACTTTCATAACTTCGACATTGTGATCGAGGTTTTCCTTTTTTTTCGTTTCCTAGCTAATGGATTCCTATCGGCCCTTTTTGAGAAAAGACTCTGATGATGAAAAAAACTCTTCAAATATCTGTCTATTTAAAATTCACTTCGGTATTTCGCTTAGTTCCTCAACCTCGTATTAATTACTGTTTTATTTCATTCGCCTTCGAGAGGTGATTCATCAAATAACAAATCAGATGTTTAATTTTATTGTCCGGAATTAGGTAAATCATTATTTATTCTCAATACTTTAATATCACTTTAGAATCAATAACCGTAGATACGCACGTTTTCCAAGTGTACGAATTATTATCACCACTGTTTATTACAATTTCGTTATTCAATTCACAAAGGATTTTTAACCGCTTTATTATTGAACCACTGTAGTTTAAACGTGACTCGAACAATTCGTTATTGTTATTTATTTTACATATGTCATGTTATTTAAAGTAAGGTTAAAGTTTTAATTATTATATCACCTATAGTTAATTTTAAAATCGCGTGTTATATTTTCTTTTATCCGGTAATTTGATTTATTTTAAGACACTGGATTTTTGTTAAATGTTATAAAACCACTAAATACAAGCTGTAAGAAAGAACCCCGAATGTCATTCAATTCTTATTTACTGACTTTAAACACTTTCATTATAAAACACCCGAACTTTCACGAAGTATTATTTAGGCACTTTTCCGGACTCTCCGTTGATCGTCTTTGAAATTTTTATTCCTCAATTTTAAAGGGAAAATAAAACACTGAATTTACTATTTTTTTGCAAACGCTTGTAGACATTTTTCAACTCTACTAGAAGCCCTAGTTTACTAGTCTTCTTCGCGCACCTTTACATTTTTCTTGATCGCGCACTTCCCGTTATTTCATCCGAACTCTCCCTCAATCTCCCAACGAATTCCCTTTCTTTATCAAACCATGGTCTTTTAAAAACTTTTTAGAGCTCTCCTTTCATAGAAAAATCACCCCTGATCGCCCAGACTTTCATAGGAAAAGGACCAAATTCGGTTCCTCCGTATATGACCTTTTGTCAAATCTCTGCTAATTCCCTATCTCATGTCTTAGAACCAAATTAGTTTAGTGTCTCTCTCTCGTAAAAAATCACATAAATTTTCTCATTGACAGGTATTTATATTAAAAATTTCATGTACTTGCTCGTAATTCATTTTTTTAATGCCTACACCATAAAAGTAATGTTTTTATTTTAGAGTAAATATTCGTATTTAACTTGTATAATTTTGTTTAGGTCGTTTCGTGTTAATGATACCCTTAATTGCTTGAAATCATGTTCTATAATTTTATTTGGATAAAGTCATATCAACAAAGTGATAGCCAACCTTTTTTCTCTAGTCAAACGGTTAGCGATTCCTTCGACGGTTCTCACGCATTTCCCAGTGTCAGGCTACGTTAAGCATCTTTTCCTGTGATTTGATTTAATTGTAGAGTGACCAAAATGTACCGTGGCCTTTGATATGCAATATTTTCAATATCCTGTTTATCGTGAATAGTGTTGTCAGATCAGAGTAATCCTTATATCGGTACCTATTAAAGTCAATTTAAGTAGTTCCAATCAGTTTTTTTTTGAGATATTTGGCTCTAATAACTTCGTTTCACCATTCCATTTCCATATCAATAGATTTTCCCACTTTTTCAGGTTATTATATTCAGTTTGTGAAAATTTTCGAGATTCTACCCGTTTTTTGTGATCATTCCAGATCGGTTTTAATTAAATCGACCCCTGGGACCATTCATGTTACGTTTTCCGTGCCCTTATTGATGATTTTTCATTTACTTATTTTCAACATTTCCGCCTAAGATTTTCTTGTTTCCATTTGAAACGTTAGGTGCCCAAAACCTGCAGTTCTCGATCGCGCCTTAAATAAACACGACCCGGGTCAATAATCCTTCAACTCTTTGTCTTTAGTTCTGTTTACTATTCCGTTCGTTGAACTTTCGTTCCTGTGGGAAAGAATTCAAGGCCGCTCAATCTGATCAAAGCCCACTAAAACGATACACGCCTATAATTTCTCTGATTGGTTCAAATTATTTTTAATCGCCTTATTTACTCCCTCATTGGCAGAATCCAAACTTCCTTTGTCCTCGAGATAGCTATGATATGGGGGTTCCCTCGCTCCAGTCTCTATGCAGATTTCTGTATAGTTCCCAACTGCTCGGACAGATGTCGCCGAATGTACCATTTTCTCTACATAATATTTAGAGGAAAAAAATTTTTCTTGTAGGCTTCTCGTAGGTTGAAGGTTGGCATTCATCACAGCCCCCCTATAGTTATAATTCCAGCGGTAAACACGCCTCCTAGTGTTAGTTGATGGAATTAGAACTAAACATAGATCTAATTTTGTGCAATCTTCCTTAAATCTTCCCTTTTTGTTCTTTTCTTCAAACTTGTTGCGCGCCCCTGCCTTTCACTATTTTATATCGTAGAATTTTGTTCGGTTTTCCTCTGTGCTGAAACCATTTTTCAATGTACTCTTGTCTACTCAATGACCTATTTAAGTCGGCTAACTTACGTCAGTTGCTGTACCTACTCTTTGTCCTACCCCCCTAAGATTCTTACTTCCACAAACTCCCCCCTAAGACTCTACTTCCGTAAGCTCTCCCCCCTAAGATTTTACTTCACCGATCTCATTTAATTTTTCCCAATGAATTGAGGTATTTATAAGCTCACGGGCCGCTTATTAGGAATTGAATCACCTTCAATCATCGTTATTATAATTCAGGGAGTCATTATTTATACAATATTTCCCTAAACAATCTGCAACATAGCTATGTGCAATAATTTTTAATGCAACCCGGCTTTGTTTGTTTATTTATTTTTATGCACGAATACACAAATGTATAACGTACCTAAACCCCGTTTTAAACAAGTTACCCCCTCCTAAATTCGGATGCGTTTTAAACCACTCCGCTTATTTGCCCTATATTGCAAATCGGAAATAACTCGGTCACCCGAGAAATATGCAAACCACTGGTAAGGCTAGATTTCTAATTCATTCAGCCGACATCTATGTAATGATGTACCTAAAGGTCCAATCCATCCCTGTTACACGTTTGAACGCAACGATTTGAAAGTCACACTGTAAATATTTTATTTTATTTTTATCCGTCCTTTGCTGTGTATGTTATGTTGATTTTATTTATTTTTATGTCACCGTGTCAAAAGAAGTATTTATTTATAAAATCCTTCAACTCGAAGGAACCAATAATACCCTCGACCACTATTAACATAAACAACGTCATTTGATTAACTATCGTAAGTATATCTTTTTTTCACAGTAACATCTCGAGTTGTTCAATAACAAAGATTTCGGTCACAAAACCTTGTCACAACCGTACGTGTTTGTGACCATATCACCACTTCCTCGCGACAGTGTTTATTCAATTGTTTGTTTACATAACCGCGTTTTATTATTAGTGTTATTTGACTGATTTGAATTCGAGTGTTTTAGTCCGTCGGAGGTATGCAATGTTGTTTATATAACAGCTTTTTTATTTATCAATACGCACCACCCTTCTAAATCTGGGTCAACATTCCTGGGTGTTATGAGATTTATGATTTTTATCTGGTATAAGGCACGTTTTTCACTTTTTGTTTTAAAATATTTGGTTTTTGAGTTATTATTTTTTTTTTCGACTGTTTTATTTAATGGTACGTTTTTTTTCCACTTGTTTCACGTTTAATGAAGATGTTTTAATGGCACGTTTTTCACTTTTCGTTTAAATTATTTTTTTGATTTATTGTTATATTTCTACTGTATAATTTAATGATGCGATTTTTTTTTCCACTTGTTTTATGTAATCTGAAGTTGTTTTAATGGCACGTTTTTCACTTTTCGTTTAAAATATTCACTTTTTTTTTCCAATTAATTATAATTTCATTTATTTGTTCATTTTATTTTATTTTTATAATATCTCAGAATTCTCTCAACTTGTAACCTTTACTCTCCTGGTCCGCGGCAACAGTTGTAATGGTCCGCCACCCTTGGCTTTTGACACCAATTGTGATGAACCCTACCTAGCTGATTTACTTTTCTAAGCTTCTACCTCGTAGTTTAAATCTCGTAGCTCCTGTCTCGTAGCCACGCTCATAATTCTACCCTTATGTCCTACTGATCACACCACTAGGTATGATGGCCTGACTCAACCCTCCTTTCGGTTTATTTCTACCTCAGGCTCGTGATTTCTAAACCCCTATACTTTATAATCTAGCTAAACCTACCCTATCTTCTTAAATCCCTGCGATTTTTTCACAGTAATCAAGATTTAAGATTTTAGTTCACATTATTTCTATAATCTGCGTTGTGTATTTTTTTGTTTTAGATTTTACATCTGTTTGCATACTTAATATGCACACATATGTAGAGAAGATAATGTATTACGTGTGGTAACCCATAGGTTCTTTTAGAGAAAGGGTGAGAATCTTCCGATTTATTAATTATTATTATTTGAGTATCTTTTACCGAGTTTGATAAACTAACCCCGCCTTAGACTTTGTGTCTATTTGATTTCCGTAGGAATTTAGTGTGTTTATTTAATTCTTCCTATCACCGCTGATACATCGATAACATAAACAACAGTTAATAAATTACATCATTTCAAAAAAATAAAAACCCTATCTTACCAGTGTAGAATGTTCATATTCGAGAGTCCGGTTTTCTCAATTGGAGTTCTTGTCTGCAGCTTCCCCTAACATAATGTGTTTGTAGTCATAGTTAGTGTTATTTGTTAGTATTCGCAAAACTGTTGAAATAGTAAGGATGGATGGATATGGGGAGGGGGATAATATGTTTGCTGAAAAGTCGGCTCCTCCGCTAACCAAGTGAAAACCGATGAACAACAATTACAAACTCGAATTCTCCCAGTACGTTTGCTAGGCTTGTCCTTAGATCCGAGTTTTACTCTCTTCGACGAGCGTCTCATGCTATGAAAGGGGCCCTTCACGCCAGCAGGGGGAATACCAAGTCTTCATGCCGTTTTTCTGTCCCACTCCGACTTCCGACGCCTCCGGGTTGAATTTAACTCTACTGAGTCTAGAAGGGGTATTTCATGTCTTCCCTTATCATGCCTCTATCCGTTAAATGTGGCGTAAGCTTGTGACGGGCAGATCCTTCCTCCCACGTGACCGACCCAGCGTTACACTCCACCTCTGACTAGCTGACATAAAACTCACCTCGTGAACCTTATGTTTGCTTTCAGGTTCGACAAGACTCACGGTATGCAAATAACCTGTGGCTTTAATGCCGCGTCAGCGTACTGTCCGCATACGTCCTTCCTCTTCCCCGCATGCCCACCTCGACAATACCGCCACAAGATCAAAGCCGTCCGTTCGAGAAAGGTTGACACTTACATTTCCAGATGGCTCATACCTACATACAGAAGCCTTGAAGCTTAAATTCGAAGACAAGTTAGGATTCAGGACTGTATGAGTATTTGAACACAAGTGTTTTTTAAATGAGGTCACTAGCTCCTCGTGTATTAGGTTTTAGGATTATGGGTATTTATGGGTTCTTGGATACCTACTTGCTATAAGAAAGATTTAAAACGAGATAAGTCAAGTTGTCATTGAATTAATGACCTCCTGAATAATTGTGATGAGCTCTCTTTGAGTTTGAAGCTAGTCGCAGTACTTTACTTTGCGAAATTTTGCGCGCGGAATCAATGCTACCTATTGGCGATCGCTCTAGTACAGATAAGTCGTTTAAATTGAGTGAATTTAACGTCGGTTTTACTTTCACATATTGGGCGAAGTTTCCGTCGTAAGCTATGATTGATAAACCTGCCCCTTGACTTTTGTGCTTTTGTTTTGTTTATTCGTTGATGGAATCTAGGTGACCATGTCATTGAACTCTAATCGAAATTTTAGATACACAATCGAAGGTCATATAACATACCCTAATCTCGTCGGTGAAAGGATTCGGTAGGTATTAGTTATACCTATAAATTTGCTATTTCCATTGATTTAAGCGTTACGTATTTCATTTCTCATGGTTTTTTTTGTTTATTTAATTTATGTGTTGTCGTCAATTATTTTCCTTCGTCTTATTATTGTCTTTATTTGTAATTTTAGAATATGGAACGTATTGCACTGCACTTTCCCTAACATTTCTGGAATAAATTATTATTATTATTATTCAAGTACGCCAATGTAATTACCTAGAGTGATTAAGAGGCACGCTCCTATCACATCTCGTAATACCTAATTAAATTGTGCCAATAGTTAATTAACTCCGATAAACGAAAGACCGATATTAAATAGGTACATCATTTTTATGGTTTGTTTGTTTACTCTTCACACAGACGACCTTCGGTATACTGACCTACTTTGGAGATTGTTTATTTCTACGGTCATTGTCCTTTTGAAGCACGATTCATCGTTTAACTAATTATTTCTTATTTATTTGACCTAGATTTGCTTAAACACTGATCATTTAAATAGGTACCTTGCTAACCTAGAGGTATCTGGATGACCTAGTTTCAACTAAGGTATAATTTGCTTGACCTACATAGTTCTGAGAAATATAGGTATTTCGGTTACGAATCGAACTGATATCTTACGTCGCATTCCTTATACGCGCTTAAATAAACATTACACCTACCTAACTAAAACAAGTACTTGTATGACCTAATTTATAAGTAGGTATTTGTTTGTTTGACCTAATTTTGAGACGCTTGTATACTCCCGCACACGAAATATAGAATAAAGAGCTTCCACGATAGTCATTTATTACGTTCTACGCGCCTCGATTCGTTTTATATGAGTTATAATAAATTAGCGTATTTACCTAACTGAAGTAAATACCTACATATGTATCCTAACTCTAAAGCAGGTATTTCCTGTTTGACCCACTTTCGAGCAAGTGAAAATTGTTATTAGTGTGTTAGTGACAAACTTCAAAGGTCCGATTGATTCATTGGTGATGCACGCTCGTCCCTTTCTTCTTTGTCTCTGAAAATAATTAATAATTGGTTTTATCTTACCGCCCTCGATCGATTACAATTTTTCCCAGTCGGAACTTTCATAACTTCGACATTGTGATCGAGGTTTTCCTTTTTTTTCGTTTCCTAGCTAATGGATTCCTATCGGCCCTTTTTGAGAAAAGACTCTGATGATGAAAAAAACTCTTCAAATATCTGTCTATTTAAAATTCACTTCGGTATTTCGCTTAGTTCCTCAACCTCGTATTAATTACTGTTTTATTTCATTCGCCTTCGAGAGGTGATTCATCAAATAACAAATCAGATGTTTAATTTTATTGTCCGGAATTAGGTAAATCATTATTTATTCTCAATACTTTAATATCACTTTAGAATCAATAACCGTAGATACGCACGTTTTCCAAGTGTACGAATTATTATCACCACTGTTTATTACAATTTCGTTATTCAATTCACAAAGGATTTTTAACCGCTTTATTATTGAACCACTGTAGTTTAAACGTGACTCGAACAATTCGTTATTGTTATTTATTTTACATATGTCATGTTATTTAAAGTAAGGTTAAAGTTTTAATTATTATATCACCTATAGTTAATTTTAAAATCGCGTGTTATATTTTCTTTTATCCGGTAATTTGATTTATTTTAAGACACTGGATTTTTGTTAAATGTTATAAAACCACTAAATACAAGCTGTAAGAAAGAACCCCGAATGTCATTCAATTCTTATTTACTGACTTTAAACACTTTCATTATAAAACACCCGAACTTTCACGAAGTATTATTTAGGCACTTTTCCGGACTCTCCGTTGATCGTCTTTGAAATTTTTATTCCTCAATTTTAAAGGGAAAATAAAACACTGAATTTACTATTTTTTTGCAAACGCTTGTAGACATTTTTCAACTCTACTAGAAGCCCTAGTTTACTAGTCTTCTTCGCGCACCTTTACATTTTTCTTGATCGCGCACTTCCCGTTATTTCATCCGAACTCTCCCTCAATCTCCCAACGAATTCCCTTTCTTTATCAAACCATGGTCTTTTAAAAACTTTTTAGAGCTCTCCTTTCATAGAAAAATCACCCCTGATCGCCCAGACTTTCATAGGAAAAGGACCAAATTCGGTTCCTCCGTATATGACCTTTTGTCAAATCTCTGCTAATTCCCTATCTCATGTCTTAGAACCAAATTAGTTTAGTGTCTCTCTCTCGTAAAAAATCACATAAATTTTCTCATTGACAGGTATTTATATTAAAAATTTCATGTACTTGCTCGTAATTCATTTTTTTAATGCCTACACCATAAAAGTAATGTTTTTATTTTAGAGTAAATATTCGTATTTAACTTGTATAATTTTGTTTAGGTCGTTTCGTGTTAATGATACCCTTAATTGCTTGAAATCATGTTCTATAATTTTATTTGGATAAAGTCATATCAACAAAGTGATAGCCAACCTTTTTTCTCTAGTCAAACGGTTAGCGATTCCTTCGACGGTTCTCACGCATTTCCCAGTGTCAGGCTACGTTAAGCATCTTTTCCTGTGATTTGATTTAATTGTAGAGTGACCAAAATGTACCGTGGCCTTTGATATGCAATATTTTCAATATCCTGTTTATCGTGAATAGTGTTGTCAGATCAGAGTAATCCTTATATCGGTACCTATTAAAGTCAATTTAAGTAGTTCCAATCAGTTTTTTTTTGAGATATTTGGCTCTAATAACTTCGTTTCACCATTCCATTTCCATATCAATAGATTTTCCCACTTTTTCAGGTTATTATATTCAGTTTGTGAAAATTTTCGAGATTCTACCCGTTTTTTGTGATCATTCCAGATCGGTTTTAATTAAATCGACCCCTGGGACCATTCATGTTACGTTTTCCGTGCCCTTATTGATGATTTTTCATTTACTTATTTTCAACATTTCCGCCTAAGATTTTCTTGTTTCCATTTGAAACGTTAGGTGCCCAAAACCTGCAGTTCTCGATCGCGCCTTAAATAAACACGACCCGGGTCAATAATCCTTCAACTCTTTGTCTTTAGTTCTGTTTACTATTCCGTTCGTTGAACTTTCGTTCCTGTGGGAAAGAATTCAAGGCCGCTCAATCTGATCAAAGCCCACTAAAACGATACACGCCTATAATTTCTCTGATTGGTTCAAATTATTTTTAATCGCCTTATTTACTCCCTCATTGGCAGAATCCAAACTTCCTTTGTCCTCGAGATAGCTATGATATGGGGGTTCCCTCGCTCCAGTCTCTATGCAGATTTCTGTATAGTTCCCAACTGCTCGGACAGATGTCGCCGAATGTACCATTTTCTCTACATAATATTTAGAGGAAAAAAATTTTTCTTGTAGGCTTCTCGTAGGTTGAAGGTTGGCATTCATCACAGCCCCCCTATAGTTATAATTCCAGCGGTAAACACGCCTCCTAGTGTTAGTTGATGGAATTAGAACTAAACATAGATCTAATTTTGTGCAATCTTCCTTAAATCTTCCCTTTTTGTTCTTTTCTTCAAACTTGTTGCGCGCCCCTGCCTTTCACTATTTTATATCGTAGAATTTTGTTCGGTTTTCCTCTGTGCTGAAACCATTTTTCAATGTACTCTTGTCTACTCAATGACCTATTTAAGTCGGCTAACTTACGTCAGTTGCTGTACCTACTCTTTGTCCTACCCCCCTAAGATTCTTACTTCCACAAACTCCCCCCTAAGACTCTACTTCCGTAAGCTCTCCCCCCTAAGATTTTACTTCACCGATCTCATTTAATTTTTCCCAATGAATTGAGGTATTTATAAGCTCACGGGCCGCTTATTAGGAATTGAATCACCTTCAATCATCGTTATTATAATTCAGGGAGTCATTATTTATACAATATTTCCCTAAACAATCTGCAACATAGCTATGTGCAATAATTTTTAATGCAACCCGGCTTTGTTTGTTTATTTATTTTTATGCACGAATACACAAATGTATAACGTACCTAAACCCCGTTTTAAACAAGTTACCCCCTCCTAAATTCGGATGCGTTTTAAACCACTCCGCTTATTTGCCCTATATTGCAAATCGGAAATAACTCGGTCACCCGAGAAATATGCAAACCACTGGTAAGGCTAGATTTCTAATTCATTCAGCCGACATCTATGTAATGATGTACCTAAAGGTCCAATCCATCCCTGTTACACGTTTGAACGCAACGATTTGAAAGTCACACTGTAAATATTTTATTTTATTTTTATCCGTCCTTTGCTGTGTATGTTATGTTGATTTTATTTATTTTTATGTCACCGTGTCAAAAGAAGTATTTATTTATAAAATCCTTCAACTCGAAGGAACCAATAATACCCTCGACCACTATTAACATAAACAACGTCATTTGATTAACTATCGTAAGTATATCTTTTTTTCACAGTAACATCTCGAGTTGTTCAATAACAAAGATTTCGGTCACAAAACCTTGTCACAACCGTACGTGTTTGTGACCATATCACCACTTCCTCGCGACAGTGTTTATTCAATTGTTTGTTTACATAACCGCGTTTTATTATTAGTGTTATTTGACTGATTTGAATTCGAGTGTTTTAGTCCGTCGGAGGTATGCAATGTTGTTTATATAACAGCTTTTTTATTTATCAATACGCACCACCCTTCTAAATCTGGGTCAACATTCCTGGGTGTTATGAGATTTATGATTTTTATCTGGTATAAGGCACGTTTTTCACTTTTTGTTTTAAAATATTTGGTTTTTGAGTTATTATTTTTTTTTTCGACTGTTTTATTTAATGGTACGTTTTTTTTCCACTTGTTTCACGTTTAATGAAGATGTTTTAATGGCACGTTTTTCACTTTTCGTTTAAATTATTTTTTTGATTTATTGTTATATTTCTACTGTATAATTTAATGATGCGATTTTTTTTTCCACTTGTTTTATGTAATCTGAAGTTGTTTTAATGGCACGTTTTTCACTTTTCGTTTAAAATATTCACTTTTTTTTTCCAATTAATTATAATTTCATTTATTTGTTCATTTTATTTTATTTTTATAATATCTCAGAATTCTCTCAACTTGTAACCTTTACTCTCCTGGTCCGCGGCAACAGTTGTAATGGTCCGCCACCCTTGGCTTTTGACACCAATTGTGATGAACCCTACCTAGCTGATTTACTTTTCTAAGCTTCTACCTCGTAGTTTAAATCTCGTAGCTCCTGTCTCGTAGCCACGCTCATAATTCTACCCTTATGTCCTACTGATCACACCACTAGGTATGATGGCCTGACTCAACCCTCCTTTCGGTTTATTTCTACCTCAGGCTCGTGATTTCTAAACCCCTATACTTTATAATCTAGCTAAACCTACCCTATCTTCTTAAATCCCTGCGATTTTTTCACAGTAATCAAGATTTAAGATTTTAGTTCACATTATTTCTATAATCTGCGTTGTGTATTTTTTTGTTTTAGATTTTACATCTGTTTGCATACTTAATATGCACACATATGTAGAGAAGATAATGTATTACGTGTGGTAACCCATAGGTTCTTTTAGAGAAAGGGTGAGAATCTTCCGATTTATTAATTATTATTATTTGAGTATCTTTTACCGAGTTTGATAAACTAACCCCGCCTTAGACTTTGTGTCTATTTGATTTCCGTAGGAATTTAGTGTGTTTATTTAATTCTTCCTATCACCGCTGATACATCGATAACATAAACAACAGTTAATAAATTACATCATTTCAAAAAAATAAAAACCCTATCTTACCAGTGTAGAATGTTCATATTCGAGAGTCCGGTTTTCTCAATTGGAGTTCTTGTCTGCAGCTTCCCCTAACATAATGTGTTTGTAGTCATAGTTAGTGTTATTTGTTAGTATTCGCAAAACTGTTGAAATAGTAAGGATGGATGGATATGGGGAGGGGGATAATATGTTTGCTGAAAAGTCGGCTCCTCCGCTAACCAAGTGAAAACCGATGAACAACAATTACAAACTCGAATTCTCCCAGTACGTTTGCTAGGCTTGTCCTTAGATCCGAGTTTTACTCTCTTCGACGAGCGTCTCATGCTATGAAAGGGGCCCTTCACGCCAGCAGGGGGAATACCAAGTCTTCATGCCGTTTTTCTGTCCCACTCCGACTTCCGACGCCTCCGGGTTGAATTTAACTCTACTGAGTCTAGAAGGGGTATTTCATGTCTTCCCTTATCATGCCTCTATCCGTTAAATGTGGCGTAAGCTTGTGACGGGCAGATCCTTCCTCCCACGTGACCGACCCAGTGTTACACTCCACCTCTGACTAGCTGACATAAAACTCACCTCGTGAACCTTATGTTTGCTTTCAGGTTCGACAAGACTCACGGTATGCAAATAACCTGTGGCTTTAATGCCGCGTCAGCGTACTGTCCGCATACGTCCTTCCTCTTCCCCGCATGCCCACCTCGACAATACCGCCACAAGATCAAAGCCGTCCGTTCGAGAAAGGTTGACACTTACATTTCCAGATGGCTCATACCTACATACAGAAGCCTTGAAGCTTAAATTCGAAGACAAGTTAGGATTCAGGACTGTATGAGTATTTGAACACAAGTGTTTTTTAAATGAGGTCACTAGCTCCTCGTGTATTAGGTTTTAGGATTATGGGTATTTATGGGTTCTTGGATACCTACTTGCTATAAGAAAGATTTAAAACGAGATAAGTCAAGTTGTCATTGAATTAATGACCTCCTGAATAATTGTGATGAGCTCTCTTTGAGTTTGAAGCTAGTCGCAGTACTTTACTTTGCGAAATTTTGCGCGCGGAATCAATGCTACCTATTGGCGATCGCTCTAGTACAGATAAGTCGTTTAAATTGAGTGAATTTAACGTCGGTTTTACTTTCACATATTGGGCGAAGTTTCCGTCGTAAGCTATGATTGATAAACCTGCCCCTTGACTTTTGTGCTTTTGTTTTGTTTATTCGTTGATGGAATCTAGGTGACCATGTCATTGAACTCTAATCGAAATTTTAGATACACAATCGAAGGTCATATAACATACCCTAATCTCGTCGGTGAAAGGATTCGGTAGGTATTAGTTATACCTATAAATTTGCTATTTCCATTGATTTAAGCGTTACGTATTTCATTTCTCATGGTTTTTTTTGTTTATTTAATTTATGTGTTGTCGTCAATTATTTTCCTTCGTCTTATTATTGTCTTTATTTGTAATTTTAGAATATGGAACGTATTGCACTGCACTTTCCCTAACATTTCTGGAATAAATTATTATTATTATTATTCAAGTACGCCAATGTAATTACCTAGAGTGATTAAGAGGCACGCTCCTATCACATCTCGTAATACCTAATTAAATTGTGCCAATAGTTAATTAACTCCGATAAACGAAAGACCGATATTAAATAGGTACATCATTTTTATGGTTTGTTTGTTTACTCTTCACACAGACGACCTTCGGTATACTGACCTACTTTGGAGATTGTTTATTTCTACGGTCATTGTCCTTTTGAAGCACGATTCATCGTTTAACTAATTATTTCTTATTTATTTGACCTAGATTTGCTTAAACACTGATCATTTAAATAGGTACCTTGCTAACCTAGAGGTATCTGGATGACCTAGTTTCAACTAAGGTATAATTTGCTTGACCTACATAGTTCTGAGAAATATAGGTATTTCGGTTACGAATCGAACTGATATCTTACGTCGCATTCCTTATACGCGCTTAAATAAACATTACACCTACCTAACTAAAACAAGTACTTGTATGACCTAATTTATAAGTAGGTATTTGTTTGTTTGACCTAATTTTGAGACGCTTGTATACTCCCGCACACGAAATATAGAATAAAGAGCTTCCACGATAGTCATTTATTACGTTCTACGCGCCTCGATTCGTTTTATATGAGTTATAATAAATTAGCGTATTTACCTAACTGAAGTAAATACCTACATATGTATCCTAACTCTAAAGCAGGTATTTCCTGTTTGACCCACTTTCGAGCAAGTGAAAATTGTTATTAGTGTGTTAGTGACAAACTTCAAAGGTCCGATTGATTCATTGGTGATGCACGCTCGTCCCTTTCTTCTTTGTCTCTGAAAATAATTAATAATTGGTTTTATCTTACCGCCCTCGATCGATTACAATTTTTCCCAGTCGGAACTTTCATAACTTCGACATTGTGATCGAGGTTTTCCTTTTTTTTCGTTTCCTAGCTAATGGATTCCTATCGGCCCTTTTTGAGAAAAGACTCTGATGATGAAAAAAACTCTTCAAATATCTGTCTATTTAAAATTCACTTCGGTATTTCGCTTAGTTCCTCAACCTCGTATTAATTACTGTTTTATTTCATTCGCCTTCGAGAGGTGATTCATCAAATAACAAATCAGATGTTTAATTTTATTGTCCGGAATTAGGTAAATCATTATTTATTCTCAATACTTTAATATCACTTTAGAATCAATAACCGTAGATACGCACGTTTTCCAAGTGTACGAATTATTATCACCACTGTTTATTACAATTTCGTTATTCAATTCACAAAGGATTTTTAACCGCTTTATTATTGAACCACTGTAGTTTAAACGTGACTCGAACAATTCGTTATTGTTATTTATTTTACATATGTCATGTTATTTAAAGTAAGGTTAAAGTTTTAATTATTATATCACCTATAGTTAATTTTAAAATCGCGTGTTATATTTTCTTTTATCCGGTAATTTGATTTATTTTAAGACACTGGATTTTTGTTAAATGTTATAAAACCACTAAATACAAGCTGTAAGAAAGAACCCCGAATGTCATTCAATTCTTATTTACTGACTTTAAACACTTTCATTATAAAACACCCGAACTTTCACGAAGTATTATTTAGGCACTTTTCCGGACTCTCCGTTGATCGTCTTTGAAATTTTTATTCCTCAATTTTAAAGGGAAAATAAAACACTGAATTTACTATTTTTTTGCAAACGCTTGTAGACATTTTTCAACTCTACTAGAAGCCCTAGTTTACTAGTCTTCTTCGCGCACCTTTACATTTTTCTTGATCGCGCACTTCCCGTTATTTCATCCGAACTCTCCCTCAATCTCCCAACGAATTCCCTTTCTTTATCAAACCATGGTCTTTTAAAAACTTTTTAGAGCTCTCCTTTCATAGAAAAATCACCCCTGATCGCCCAGACTTTCATAGGAAAAGGACCAAATTCGGTTCCTCCGTATATGACCTTTTGTCAAATCTCTGCTAATTCCCTATCTCATGTCTTAGAACCAAATTAGTTTAGTGTCTCTCTCTCGTAAAAAATCACATAAATTTTCTCATTGACAGGTATTTATATTAAAAATTTCATGTACTTGCTCGTAATTCATTTTTTTAATGCCTACACCATAAAAGTAATGTTTTTATTTTAGAGTAAATATTCGTATTTAACTTGTATAATTTTGTTTAGGTCGTTTCGTGTTAATGATACCCTTAATTGCTTGAAATCATGTTCTATAATTTTATTTGGATAAAGTCATATCAACAAAGTGATAGCCAACCTTTTTTCTCTAGTCAAACGGTTAGCGATTCCTTCGACGGTTCTCACGCATTTCCCAGTGTCAGGCTACGTTAAGCATCTTTTCCTGTGATTTGATTTAATTGTAGAGTGACCAAAATGTACCGTGGCCTTTGATATGCAATATTTTCAATATCCTGTTTATCGTGAATAGTGTTGTCAGATCAGAGTAATCCTTATATCGGTACCTATTAAAGTCAATTTAAGTAGTTCCAATCAGTTTTTTTTTGAGATATTTGGCTCTAATAACTTCGTTTCACCATTCCATTTCCATATCAATAGATTTTCCCACTTTTTCAGGTTATTATATTCAGTTTGTGAAAATTTTCGAGATTCTACCCGTTTTTTGTGATCATTCCAGATCGGTTTTAATTAAATCGACCCCTGGGACCATTCATGTTACGTTTTCCGTGCCCTTATTGATGATTTTTCATTTACTTATTTTCAACATTTCCGCCTAAGATTTTCTTGTTTCCATTTGAAACGTTAGGTGCCCAAAACCTGCAGTTCTCGATCGCGCCTTAAATAAACACGACCCGGGTCAATAATCCTTCAACTCTTTGTCTTTAGTTCTGTTTACTATTCCGTTCGTTGAACTTTCGTTCCTGTGGGAAAGAATTCAAGGCCGCTCAATCTGATCAAAGCCCACTAAAACGATACACGCCTATAATTTCTCTGATTGGTTCAAATTATTTTTAATCGCCTTATTTACTCCCTCATTGGCAGAATCCAAACTTCCTTTGTCCTCGAGATAGCTATGATATGGGGGTTCCCTCGCTCCAGTCTCTATGCAGATTTCTGTATAGTTCCCAACTGCTCGGACAGATGTCGCCGAATGTACCATTTTCTCTACATAATATTTAGAGGAAAAAATTTTTTCTTGTAGGCTTCTCGTAGGTTGAAGGTTGGCATTCATCACAATGCCTACAAATGTTAGCCATGCCTGCAATCCTTGCACATCCAACAAAGCATTTTTATTTACAAGACAGGCATTTCCGACCCGAGGACCTTTTTCATACTCGGGTATTTATTGAGCCGAGGAATCTAAAATAGAAAAAACTGAATTTTCTTAACATAAGAGACTTACCACTTTTACAATACTGATAATAAGTCGATGGATAATTAATAGTTGTCATGAAGTCTTTATAAATTATATTATTGACTAGCAGACCCGGCCACACGTTGCTGTGGCTAACGAAACACAACGCCATTACCCAACCTTTATAAAATCCACACCACCCACTTGCCAGCTGCCCGCTGCCTGAATTGAATATTTGAATTTCTCGGCTTTTTTCTACTATAATAAGCACGTATTATACATATAAACCTTCCTCTTGAATCACTCTATCTATTGGTGAAAACCGCATGAAAAATCAGTTGCGTAGTTTAAAAGATCTATGCGCATATACATTTTGAGCGACTTCATTTTATATTATGTAATGATTACCACTTTTATGATCAGTTAAATTTCAGTTTCGTGTCACAATGAAGGCCTTAAATGTACTTAGTATTTGAGGAACCGAGGAAGGTTAACCTGTCTGCTTGTTTAGGAACAAATACATCCCAAAACACGTAATTGCATTATACTTTCATAAGACCAAAAACGTCCCGAGCGACCTTACATTTTAAAAGCTATATATCATTCTTCCTCTCATGCAAACCTATGTATTTTTTCTTTTAACCAGGAAGAGAACGAAATAATGCTTCTTATTGTCTTTGAAATATGAAAGCTATCTTTCATAGATATTTTACAATCTCGATCCAAATTGACGGTTTCAGATTTTTCTCGCAATACTGAGGCTACCGTATTGTGAGGTGCGAATATATTGGACCAAGTAAACGGGTTAATGGTCATTGCTTGCTAGTTGGAAAATATTAATGCGCTAATCCCCTCTTCAAGTTAACCCTTTGAACCCGTTAAATAAATAAAAATATTCTTCCAATACTACACAAAGCCAATTTATGAATCGTGGGAATACAAAGTCTTGGGCGACTAAGTCGTTTTATGCATTTAACAATAATATTTTTACGGCTCGTGAGCTTAAGGTCGATTTATACATTGAAAGGGTTAGGATGGAGCAGCTTGTTTTATTAACCCCTTTCGCGAAAATTCGCTTATGATGTCTCAAACAAAATTACATTTTACGAAAACTTTGTGTTATTACCACTTCACAATTAAAGCTCTATAAATGAAACATTTCTGAATGTAGCCGAATAGTAAAAACTGTTTTAGAAAGGTTACAAAATAAGCTTTCGAATTATTATATATTACAAATAAATATTAACATTTGTAAATATTAAAATTTAGAATGCAAACATTTAAAAAAATGTAAAAATGACTCGCGTGATGTTTTTATGTGAAAACGGTACTAAAATCACAGATTATGTAGACAACAATACTTATTCTATTGTATAAATGTGTATTAAACACTTTTGTCACTTCACTTTTTCATCATTTCATATAAAAATTAACAAAATCGAGCGGCCCGGCAGTTTGGCGGGAAAAAATATGTGTCAACCGCGCCACTGACAGAATATTCTTGTTATGTATTTCTATGGACAACTTGAATAGGGATGTACAGCTTGATCTACTATCGACCTTTTAATTTTTGTTTTAGGGATGTCACTAAAAGAATAACGAAGTTAGAACGATTTCTATGGTGTCACACGCGTTGGCGTATAAACACACTTATTGTACTTGACTGCTGTCGTAATTCTAACGCATATATCTGCTTAAGTTGGTGACCGGTTAAGAGTTCAATAATTTAACAAAAGCAATATTTTTTTAACTGCCGCAAACTGTGAAAATACCTTTTGGCATTAACATTAGGGAACATACCCATACTACGTGACCAACTTTTTGCAATTTTTAACCCCCCCCCCCCCCCCCCCCCGGTGACCAAAAACCTAAGCCCGCCGCCGCTCATTTGTACCAAGCGTGACATTTTGAAGACCCCCCCCCCCCTAAACGTGTCACGTAGTATGGGTACATTCCCTTATTTTCATTAACTCCTCAGGCATATTTGGTCAGTACATCACAATATTTCCACTTTGCAAGAAAATCCAAATAGATGGAATATATCTGAACATATCTGAAAACTAAAAACTATTTTTAAAAGGTGATGAAATACATTTGCAAATTTTATTATTAGAAATGACCGTGTAATTTTTTAAATATAAAATTTTTTAATGCAAACATAAAAAAGTTTGAAAAATGGCTCACCATCTTATGTTTATTCTAATTAAAATTGGTAATAAAAAATAAAAAAACACATATTTTATTAACTTTACTGACAACTCACTTTTTGGTAATTTCATAAAAAAATAATTAATAAAAAGTTCACCAAATTTCATAATTTTTTCGCGGATTGCGACTTTGGTTTCTTAGAGGGGCATTAATTTTCCTGTGATTAACTTATAGATTTGAATATAAAGCGTGGTGTTTTCTCTTTCTAACACCGTTTAGATCATATTTCTCACCATGACAGTAAGGGAGATACGGTTTCTGGGAGACCTATGTGAGCTTTTCTGAAAAGTGAACAAATTAGCCTTAGGGGTTCTATTGGGTATTTTGTTCAAGCCTCATTGATTTCCTATGATGATATATTTATATTTTTATGTGAACCACTACCCGGAGCCAATAGGAGAGTTGCATCCTCAACTTGGAATGTTGTAAGGCATAAGGAAAAGGAGGGGGAAAATGAGGCAAATTAAGAATTACTTGGCTACCTAAAATGACTAAACATCACATAATTATTTAATCATATAATATTTTAATAATTTCAATTTGTTGGTATCCGTATTGTGAAAGGTTGTTTTTTGTACACAGCAGTCGTCAGTCGATTGCGAAATACCTGATCATTTTAACCCGATCACAAACCACCAACGATCGATCAGGTCACTTTTCAAAAAGATTTGATCCGATGAGCTGTCAGCTCAGTTAACACCCGTGATAGGCGTGGTGAGTGACCATAGATGTATAAATTTTGTAGACCGAGAAATAGGGATGGTAGATATTTGAAATAGGCTGTTATTGCGGTTCCAGTTACCGGAGACCGATACGCAACCGTTTCTTTTTAGGCCCTCTGTTCATGGAGATACTTACAATCTACGTAATTGTGACGAAACCACAAGTACCCTGCTGATATACCACTTTTTAATGCTAGTCTCCGTACACGGCGCTATCCGAAATATACTGTACTTGATCATTTTTCACGTGCAGCCGTGGAGTGAACACGCTGTCATGCGATGTCATATGACTTTTTTTCCAACATCAATCCATGCCTTCTCCACTAAATCGTTTCTTACGTATTCCGGTAAAGTATAGTTACGTAAACAAGCATTTTTTCCACTTCCAGAACAAATCTAACATTACTTTCATGTTCCGACGCCATTTCTGTCAAATGTCAAACGAATAAGTATCAGACAAAAATGATGCGAGCGTCGCGTGCGATCAGCACTGTCGGTATCGTGATACTGATATGCGCACGAGGATCGAGTATCTCGTAAGTATCTCCGTGAACGGAGGCACTTACAGTTACTTTTGGAACCGGTTTCCAATGGTGGGTAGGTTGATCGGTAATACCCTCGACTCTGTGCAGAAACGGGCGGTCCGTTTGATAGATTCTCCCATCTTAACAGACGGATTGCAATCTTTAGAGCACAGACGTCGGGTGGGAATGCTATCCTTGTTCTACTAGTATTACAATGGAAGATGCTCCGAGGAACTAGCATCATTGATCCCTTCGGCACCGGTGCATAGTCGGGAAACACGCCAAACGCGTGCCCAACATTTGTACACAGTTGACATTTGTCACATGAGAACGGGTCGTTTCTTCGACTCGTTCTTGTGTTCAACAGCTCGGCTGTGGAATGATTTGCCGGCTTCTGTGTTTCCTCCTTCCTACAACATGGGTCTCTTCAAGACCAATGTTCATTCCTTCCTCTCCTCAAAAAGACCCTCCACACAGCATCCCAGATGACATAGGCCCTGAGGGAAATTATTTTCCTCAGGGCCTCCTGTGTGGAGTTAATGTAAAAAAAAAAAAAAAAAAAAAAAAAAAAAAAAAAAAAAAAAAAAAAAAAAAAAAAAAAAAAAAAAAAAAAAAAAAAAAAAAATCCAGATCTGGTTTCTATCCAGATCTTAATATTCGAAGATGAAACATGGCAATCAGTTATTAACAAAACTAATAATGCTCTAATAAAAGTAAAGCATTGGCTTGACACAAACCTCCTCACACTTAACATCGACAAAACACAATATACCTATGACATTTTCCATACGCAAATACAATATACCCAACAACTGCCCTAAACCAATCATCCACTCGTGTCCACTCAATTTAGGCAATCCGGAAACCACATCTAATATTAATTGTACGTGTTCGACCCTCAAATCCTCAAAAGTAGTTAAATATTTGGGAATAATCATAGACAACCAACTACGTTGGGAAGATCACATCGGTGACACAGTAAAAAAACTTCGTAAACTCTGCCATATATTCTACTCCCTTAGGTCTATCTTAGATTTACAGACTCTAAGAAGCGTATACTTTGCCCTTTTCCAATCCATGGTATAGTGGGATGGGGTGGTTGTGCTGAATCCATTATTAGACCAATTATTTTAGTTCAAAAACTAATTCTGAGAATTATATTTAAATGTCAACCTACCCATCCGTCAAATGAACTCTTTGCAAAAATCAGGGTCTTAGATATTCGACAGCTATTTACTAAAACAAGCATTTGTTATATACGAAAAAATAATCTACTAATCGCTCCACAACATCAAGCACACACCCGCTTTTCATCAAACTTGGGTTGCGTGGTCCCAAAAACTAACACCTCATTCGCTCAACGACAATTCTGGTTCATCGCTCCTAAAATATATAATGCTCTGAGTACTGACATAAAGTCAAGTAATTCTAATTCTCTTTTTATAACACGTGTACAACATTGGATTTTTGAAAGGGGACGAACGTACTTTAAAGAATTCATGAGTTCTAACACTACATTTTAATTATTAATTTTTGCATTTCAAAATTTTAATTTCCATTTTTATTTCTATTTTTCTTGAAAATGTTGTTATTTTTTTCTCTTAGTTTTTCACTAAATTTATTTATGTTTTTAATTTTGATTTATATACTTATATGTTTTAATTTATACAGAACAATTGAGTTCTTAACATTTAATCTTTATTATTAATTTTTGTATTTCAAAATTTGAATTTGAATTTTCATTTTTATTTCTACTTTTCTTTAAAATATGATCTTTTTTTTTCTCTTTAGTTTTAAGTATTTCTTAATATTTTTTGAAATGTTAAAATATTAAATGTACGACTACCACAACACAGGCTTAGCCTAGTGTGGTAGCCAAAAAAAAAATAAACAAATATCTGTTACTAATAAAAAAAGTATGAAATAAAAAAAAAAAATAAAAAAAAACATCTGGTTAAAGAGAGAGATGGGTGAGTTCTGCATTTTGCCGGAGGCCTCCGAGGCGTCCTTTTAAAAGTACTTGAATTCTAGGAGCAGGTCCCGGGTCTGAGTTCTTTGATGTGGACTGGGTACTGGGTGCTGTTGCAGCTATTACGATGGACAGTTTCAGCCGGAGCCAGACCCAGATAAAACCCGCACAAGAACTCAAACCTGGACAGGAACCCTGACGACTAGTGAGTGGTGCGGACACGGGGACGCCTATGGAGGCATTTGGGTTCCGGCTCCAGGTTTGGGTCCGAGTCCTGGACTGAGTTCTCTGAGAGTAGTCGATTTGAAAAAGGAATAGGAGTTCCCGTGAAGAACCCAAGTTCAAGAACCCACTTCAGCTAAACCTACTTATGAGCTGTTACCAAAATGCTGACTTTTAACCACGGACTATACTTGGGTGGCAATGGTGCCAAAATTCCCACACCAGAGATAATTTGGGTAAACTTCACCTGTAGAAAAGACCACTCCCGAATATACTCGGGTGAAAATAATATGATTTATGGTATCTGGAAGCAGACAAAAGACAGCTGCAATGATTCAAACAAGGTACCATTTCCCCTTACCTCTCAATCTTGCAAGTTGGGTGACTACGCTAGTACTGTTAGTACTTACTGTGCAGAGTAGTGAGCATATATGTTTTTTGTTTATTTTATTAATAATCTATTATATATTTAACCTTTTTATAGACTTTATTCCCTTTTACGATGAGTGATCTTGACGATTCGTACTTTGAGCATGCATTATGAATTTCTTTTTTTTTTTGCCCCATACTAAGCACCATAATATCAACTTTCAGTCCCATTTTGGGCCCGAAGTGGCTTTTATGAAGGATATATATGTATATGTACAGTAAATAAAAATCATTCATAAAAAAAATGTGTTTAATTATCACTGAATTACTGAAGGGGTTAACTAAGGGCAATCTGACAGTTGAAAGTGAGATAAGAATAGCGATAATGACTGCAACACTGGCAACTTGAGAAGCATGTTGATATTTGGGAGGCGGGAATGGGTACTGCCGCCCTGGGAACCATTTATTGGATAACCAACACCTCTGCCACTTGTCACCCCAAGTGTTGGTGACTTAGCAGGGGTGCCCGGGTTCATGGGGATGAGGTTTGTCTAGGACTTGGTGGCGGATGCGTCTGCTCGTCTACAGCGTGAGGGAGAGACTGGTTGAGGGAGATCTTTTGGTCTCTCTAGTCGGACTCTATCAAACCATTGCCTTACAACGCAGTGGGAGGGATGGATTCACGCATCCGCCTCTCCTGGATACACTGTCCCCCAGATTCCTACTCACTCTTCAAACCCTTTTCCTTCCCACACATTTTCCTTTCCTCAAAGATGACAAAGGCCCTGGGGGAATTTATTTTTTCTCAGGGCCTTCTGTATGGAACTAATGTAAAAAAAAAATGTAGGGATATATGTTGACAACGTAGAGAGACTAATTTAAGTGTGGTTGCACGCCGTATACTAAATATGCATTGGCCGAATAAACAACCTGAAGGAGGTTGAGTCATTCTTCCATCTGTGTGTCCTGAATTAATACTTGAAGTAACTAAGAGAAGGATTGAAACAGGAAAGGTTAGTCAATAATAAGATTGGTTTTTTTCAATTCAATTTCTTAGTCTACTTTCAAAATTATTTTTATTATATCTAAGATTCAGTTATACACATTCTTATTCCTCGGTTACAAAATCCAGATTACAACATGTAACATTAAGACAAAGTACTGCTGTTATTTATACATAACAAATATTTTGCCAAAGCAAATACATTCTGAACAGAAATACCTACGTAGACATTTTTCAATTAGTGGTAACATTATACAATGTAAATACTTCATTTTATCCAAGAATTCTTCGCGACCTTGTAAATTATATTATTAATGATGAACCATTTGACTTTAAAATATTTATTGGAAATCATTCACATATTCTAAAAGTACAAATTATGTATTTTTGAAAACCTACTAAAACATACTTTTTAATGGAAAATTTGTGTCTTCCCAAATAATCGGAATCTATTTTTAATTGTACGCTTTACTTACTTCAAATAAGAGAAATTGTAGAAAAATATTAAATGAATCTTTAATACGATTTTCTTTATTAAAATGAAATACATAATGATAAAGCAAATGTTTACAATTCATTATTACAGAATTAGATCAGTTATTTTTCTTTCATATTATTATAACACATTTAGATTGTACAATAATAGTTAAAGCTATTGCACAAACAAAGATAAACAACGTAATATTATAAAATTAAAATATGTCTTATTTATTAGATTCTTACACTCCGATTCAGTTATAGTTAAACCGGCCTTCAAGTTTTTCATTATTAAAACTTGCGGGCCACTTAATATTTGCGATGTGTTTATAATACATTCATTGCTGATTGTGCAATATCTTCAATTACAAGACAGCAGTAAACACGACTCTTGCTCCATTCGGAGTTTAAACAGTCTCCATAAAAGTGGAAGACATTAAACAGAAGTTCAAAGTAAAATGCCAATGCCATGTTATAGATTGAGTTCACATTAGTACGAGATCCACAGTCTGACATTAAAACATTTGTTACCTGAAACTACTGTTATTCAAACCATCAAATGTTGAAGTTGTCCAGTCGTAATTTGCCTTCATTTTCAGTCAGGTAGAGCATGTCCGCCATGGTCTGCTCACATATGGCATCCTCGCATTTGTCATACATCTAGAAAAGAAATTTATCATAGAATATTATTTCTATTTTTGATTAATCTCTACTACGAATCAGTTAACATCATGGCTACCAAAAATTTTGGATAAATTGAAGCTTTTTCTATCGTTTTAGTAGAATTAAAATAAAATTTATAACATAAATGGACAGTTTTTAACACAGCCTCACGGTGGGTGTCAATTTATAGCGTTAATTATATATTAAGTACTGCGTGAGTTCGAACAGAGAGCTTTTTTTATTCAGGAAAAAAAGTATAACACAACAAAATAATAATAAGTACACAGTATAACGATATTTCAAGATATATATGAACGCGGCGCGTAATCTCCGACTGAGGTCTGACTTTCTCTGAGACTCCTCTATCCTATCAATGTGGACAAGAAAATATCTCACAGTTGATCCTTGGTATTGAGTCTTAGGACTGTCTTCTGGTTCTCTCTACGAGAGATATGGGATTCCACTGGATACCCCTCTCACTAAAGTGGACTTGAACGCATCATATCTCACTTTAGCTCCGAGTACCGAGCTCTTGGAATGATTCTGGATCTCTGGTTGTTCAAGGCCGCGCTCTCGTTTATATAGGGCGGCTGGTAGTACATCCTTTGGTAATTAGGTGGCCGGGAGCGGGGGGCTACCCAGTGATTAGCCGATGGTTTGAATTGTGCAACCAATGCTATTCCTACGGCATACTGCGTTTGTAGATAAGGACGGTGTATCATGTGTGAGCGAGAAAGTATTCGAGCCCGCGCGGTGTCTCTCGTTATAAATTGTTAATAACTTTATAAAAATTATAAGTGTAAAATACAAAAAAAATATATTATTAATGTACGAATGCAAAATACAATTTTATGGCTAAGATTATCGGTGACAGTTTCCCTTGATTATCTTTTTTCTCTCTTATAAAATTATTTACAAAATAAATAAACGCCGCTTTCTACTAAAAAGTTTCCAAACTCCATTTGCCAAGCGGTTTTTACGCCTATTGATTTTTTATGACTAATAATATATAACTCAGTTTACAACTTTCCCCTGTAAACTCCATACCCAAATAATATATAACTCAGTTTGCAACTTTCCCCTGTATACTCCATATCCAAATTATATATAACTGCAATTTACCCCCCTATACTCCATTTCCAAATAATATATAACTCAGTTTGTAACTTACCCCTGAGTTCTCTATAACCAAATAATATATCTCAGTTTGCAACATACCCCAAATAATTAATTCAGTTTGCAACTTTCCCCTGTATACTCCATATCCAAATAATATGTAACTCAGTTTGCAACTTTCCCCTGTATACTCCATATCCAAATAATATATCTCAGTTTTCAACTTACCCCTCTCTACTCCATATCCAAATAATATATAACTCAGTTTGCAACTTACAACCGTACACTCCATATCCAAATAATATATAACTCATTTTGTAACTTACCCCTCTGTACTCCATATCCAAATAATAAATAACTCAGTTTGCAACTTACAACCGTATACTCCATATCCAAATAATATATAACTCAGTTTGCAACTTACCCCTCTATACTCTATATCCAAATCCGTCGGTGCACATTTGAAATTAGGTCCAAAATTAATACTGACTGTCACATTTTTGTGCAATGAGACAGAGGGATAGTAGCAGCCCCCATAGATGTCTAGGAATGCCTCTCCCTGGCTCTCTCCATTCTTGAAGAATATTATCTTACTTCCCTGGAGGGACTTGAGATTGTTCAGAGATTCTTGGATATTATCCTTGTCTTCATAATAGAGATGGCTCTTAAACTTGACAAGGGGCTGGAAAAAAATACAAATTAATATAAAATGTCATTTTTATTTGTTATCTCATGTAGAGGTAAGGCTGAGAGGTGATTCTGGACCCAGAATACTGCATCTCCACAGCCTTACCAGAATCCTTTAAATTCGGTGCAACCTTTAATAAATTCCCCATGTAAGAAAAATAACGGGAGGAATGCAGATCCTGCCAATGTTTGTTTTTTGCCAAAAACCATGTTTTTACCGCGTTTTAAGTTGGGCACTTTAATTTGGAAGGTGAAAAAAAGTGCGGAAAGCAATAGAAAATTTTTTTGAATAATTTTAATTTTCAATTGCGAAATTTCACTTCGCTAACTGATACTACGACAGCCCGCCCGCCATTTTGTCACTGTTTTGTTGGTATCCCTGACCTCATACAAACAAGAGCCTAGATACGATTGTAGCCGACTTCGTGGAATACATGGCGCGTAATTATGAAATTTGTCTAGCGGGCTTGTGTATCTTATCTTTACTTTAAAAAACAGCCTACGTTTTTAAATGGTTTGTCTAACGGGATTGTGTATGTTATCTTTACTTTAAAAAATAGCCTTCGTTTTTGAATGGTTTGTTTGGCTACGCAGGGTTTGTGTACCAGGCTTGTGTATATTATCTTTATTTTAAAAAACATCCCAGGATTTGAATGGTTTGTCTCCATTCCAGTGCCTGATTAGAGGTTCGTTTACATTATATTATTAATTCTGTTTTTCATAATTACGCGCCTTATCATTTATCCCACGAAGGTCTGGGATACCAACATAACAGTGACAAAATGGCGTAGTATCGGTTCGCGAAGTGAAATTTTATTTATACTTTGAACGGCTGTATCTCCCTCAATTTTGCCGAGCGCACCTTAATTTTTTTTTATTCAGCTTCTCCACACTTTTCTCATCTAGAAAGTGCCTTTTTATTAAATTTCCAGACTTTGGCAGGATCTGCATTTCACCCAAAATAACTAATCTGAAACCCTTTTTACAATGTTCAATATACTACCTGCAATAGACAATATGTAAAAAAAATATTCAATAATACAATTTTTTTAACCCCTCAGGTTAACTTGTTCGCTTTTGGGAATAACTCATCTAGGTCTCGCAGAAATCGTTTTCTCCTTTACTATCATAGTAAGAAATATGATCTTAACGGTGTTAGAAAGAAAAAACCACACTTTATATTAAAATCTAAAATTTAACCACAACATAACATATTATTATTTTTCTTTCTAATCCACTCTGTGTAACATGTAAAAATAATTCATACATTTACTGTAAAAAAAATATGTTTAAGTATGTTAAATAAACAAAAAATTAGTTTTCATGCTTACAAAGTTTTATTTGTTATCTCATACAGTGGTAAAGGTTGAGAGAGGATGCAGCATCTCCAATTAGAAATACCTGAATTTTATAAATACAGTGAAACTCTCTTGTAAAGTTTCCACACAGTTTTGTTTTTCGGTCCCTAGTAAGTTTGGAAGGTGGATAACACCTCTGCCACCCCAAGATGGTTCACTACGTTTAGTAACTTTGCAGGGGTCCTCTGGTTCATGGGGTTGCGTCGTGGCTGATGCGTCTGCCCACCTGCTGCATGGCGAGCCAGATCGACAGAGACTGGTTGACCTTTCAGCCGGGTTACCTCGACCCATCGCCTTGCACCGCAGTTGGAGAGACGTGTGTCCGTCAATCTGTCACTGACCCCCAGATTCCTATCCACCTCTCATACCTTTTCCCATCCCAGAACTTCCTCTCCTTCGTTTCCTTGAAACGATCCTCCACACATCATCGTCAGTAGGCCCTGATAGAAAATATTTTCCTCAAGACCTCCTGTGCAGTGGAGTTTGTAAAAAAAAAATTAAAAATGACCCAATTTATATGACAACATATTTTTCTTTCCTTGGAGAAAACCTTATAAGAGAGAGACACTGTATAACACAAAAATCATAAATTCATCTTCATCAGCTCTAAAGCCGGGCATTTTACTGCTGTGTTAAGTATTTATTAGAAATAGTTACCCTGTCCTTGTAAGTGTTGGGTATGTGCTCAACTTCGTTGGAATCGGGTAAACAAATCATGAAGCCGAGAGTATCGCCCTCGCCATATCCCGGACTGTAGTGCTTGCCGTGGGACTCGTGAAATCTACAAACATTAGTTAAATAAGTATAAACCAAATATATAGTGATTTACAATCTTCTCTGTCTCAATCAATCTCAGATTTAACACAAAGTCAGTATGTGTTTTGGAAACATAAGTAGATGGTATAAACAGTAAAGACCCTGTTAAATGTTCATTTTTGGGTTACAGATCAACTTTCAAACAAAGGTTTATTTATTACCTGGTTCCCTTGCGTGACCTCCAAGAGTACCCAAACTTATCATAACCCAATGGCGCCTGAAGATTGGCGTAGGCCTGTCCCCATCCAATACGGCTGGCCGAACCTTCCGGCATCTCTTCCACCGTGGCCTCCCAGTACCAATTGCCACGGGTCACACCTGGAAGATACATTCAAATAAGCAATAATTAGTTTAAAAAAAAACACTATACACTGAAACCTACATATTATATTATATTCCTCTTGAGAAATTTCGGTCCCTTGAAGACTGAAATTAAAATAGAGATCAAATTGATAGACTTTCACTAACATGAAATCTGGGTATCATTTCGACAAGCTGGAGGCAAACCAAGTGACCACATTTTTGGCACCAGGAGAGTTCAAGAATGTGTACTTTGAATGAACTACAACATCAGTCATAAGAATGAGAGTTGACCATCAGTCATACGTTGACTACCGAAATAACCAAACCCTGCACGGCAAAGTTAAGTTTGTAAGTAGGTCTTTTGCCGGTAAGACAGTATACAGCTACCTTTCCCCATTCAGTATACCAAGCGCTGCGCTGGAAAAGTTGTCCTTTCGGCTGGTGTGAATTTTTTAATTGTTATTTAATTTTTTAAATAACATTTGTTTTGTGTGCTCGTCATTTTTGGGATGGCTGATTTAGGTGAACAGAGTTCCAAAATGACTCCAACTTTTTATTCTAGGTCATGGTGCTACAGAAGGACCCTGAAACAAAGCAACAATCAAGCCAATGGTAAACTCCAAATTCAAATCACCCCAAAAAGGGTGTCAAGTGAGATCAATGTGAGAGGAGTCCTCCGTTCAGAGTTTATTCTCCATTTAAGAACCACAATCATTTGGGGCCATCCATAAATTATGTTACATTATGAGTAGAGAAGTGTGACGAGGGGTATGGGGGGGGTCATCAGCTCTGTGACATCACATGTAAAAAAAATTAAACTACTGTTTTGATCATTTTTAGATGTAAAATTGCAAAATATGAAAAATGTCAAAATATGTCACACTAGGGGGGTGGGGTCGAACAAATGTGACGATGTGTGACAGAGACGGGGGGGGGGGGTCAAAAAATCATGAAATTCGTGTGATGTAATTTATGGCCTCTTTGTGGTGCTCAAATTTGAGTTTTCCCCACAGCATCATTCTTGTAGACCTTTTTAACATTTCAAGTTTGTTTCCAGTTATCAAAACTTCACGGCCAATCAAGAAAATCAGCCATCGCAAAAATGAAGACAAAACAACTGTCACCAAAAAATTCACACCAGCCGAAAGGATGACTTTTCCAACACAGTGCTTCGCAAACTGACTGGGGAAAGGTAACTGTACAAGGTCATACTGGCAAACCCCGTTATTATTTCAAAAAGTTATTCAAATAAAATTAAATAAATATAAGGTTTTCCCAGAGTTTTTCAGCCCCTTGGAAAACATTATAATAAAGTTTCGCTGTACATCAATCCCTTATTACAATCCTACATTTTTCTGTGTTTTCTTCTGTGTTTTGTTCTGTAATTTGTATGTGTCCGCATTCACACATTGATGATCATGATATGCAAAATGATCTAGTTTAGCCACATATCTGCAATTTCGCTATCCCCTTACCACCATTAATAATTGTGTAGTACACAATTTAAGTACATTTATAACATTGTTAGTCAGTACCGTCTGTACAAAATGAATTTAAATAAAGTTTTTGACATACATATTTATTATTCATTACATTAATTCATAGCAGGTGTCATTATAAGTGAGTTCAGCCAATTAGTAAATGTTTTAGTGACTGGAAGAACAAACCTACGAGTATCTTCTGATCAAAAGATCAAGGATTACTTTCGCTGTTATAAATAAATCATTTAATTTATTTTAATAACACTAATCGCTGAACTGAGTCACTTAAAATATTATAAAAATAAAACTGAGGAGGTGAAACAGTTTTAATTTGGAATCCATCCAATTTTTTCTGCTGAAGAATCAGCTCGTTTAAAGACTAATTTTAACAACTTAATAATACTACAATGTGAAATAAGTTAACTAATACATGGGAAACTTTTTTTTAATTAGTATGGATATTGAAATAGTCACCAACTATCGCCGAAACAAAAGTTGCTGGTGTGTGCCTGGACTAAATCACAAATCAAAGACTCAGAACCAGAGAATTTATCCTGATTTCTTCTATCGTTTACTTACTCTCCTTTCTCAGGTCAACCGGTCTATATATATATATATATTTTTTTTTTACATGAATACCGCACAAGAGTCCCAACTGCTCCTGTCTGGAGCCAGTGGGACTATATCATCCCCAATTGGGGTATGTTGTGAGGCTGAAGGTAGTGGGGAGGGGAAGGAGTTAGGGATGAGGAAGGTGGGGAAGTACCTGGCTATTCAGATCTGGTCACCAAACACGGCAGAAGCCATTTCAAGCAACGTTTCAATTCTGAATGGTGGTCTTACACCAGGGCGATACTGAGAGTATCTTACACTCTGGAACGTGCCGCAAATATACTATAAATTATTTTAAATGAATAAATTGTGAAATAACACAAATTAATCAAATAAAATTTATTTGCCACGCCGGGATTCGATCCCGCGACCTTCGGAGTGTGAGGCAAGAGCCTTACCACTGGACTACGCCGGCTGTCAATATGAAATGAAGGATAGACTAATTGAGATGCCCGATAGTTGCAGGACCACTTTTTGCTCTCGTCGAATAGAGGATATACTAACCGTGCGAGGCGCGCACCATGCAGTAGCCCTTCTCCCCGGTGGCGGCCACCCGGTCCTCGGACAGGCGCAGCTGGGGCGCCCGATCGTGCAGCGCTAGCAGCACGCCCCCACCCCCGGCCATGGCGCGGTAAAGCCATCCGGGGATGGGTTTGCCGGACCACTCGTTGCTCTCGTCGAATTCCTAGAATTACATAACATTTTTAATATGTTCCTCATTAAATTAACATATTCTTGTTAACCCCTCAGGAAATCGCAATTTAAGCACTTTAACTGTCTCTAACGAAATGACATTTTACGAAAACTTTTTGTTATTACTGCTTCGCAATTAAAGCTCTATAAATGAAACATTTCTGAACATACCCGAATAGTAAAAACTGTTTTAGAAAGGATACAAAAAAGCTTTCAAATTATTGTATTACAAATAAATATTAGCATTTGTAAATATTAAAATTTAGAACGCAAACATTAAAAATAGGTTAAAAATTACTCACATGATGTTTTTATGTGAAAACGGTACTAAAATCACAGATTATGTAAATAACAATACTTATTCTAGGGAGGAATGCAGATCCGGGCACCGTCTGGAAATTTAATAAAAAGGCACTTTCTAGATGAGAAAAGTGTGGAAAAGCAGAATAAAACAAAAATTAAGGCGCGCTCGGCAAAATTGAGGGAGATACAACCGTTCAAAGTATTTAAAATTTCACTTTACAAACTGATATTGACAGTTCGCCCGCGTCCGCCCGCCATTTTTTTATAACCTAATACGCTAAACATGGTTTGTGATAGAAAAGAAAGTGCCCCCTTCGTAGCGCCTGCTCGCGTCACGGCAAAAAAACATCCCAGTTTTCAAGTGGTTTAGCGGCTACGCTAGGTTTGTGTAATATGGTTTGTGATTTTGGCGTACTATTAATTCTGTATTAGGTCTGGGATCCAACATAAGCAATGAAAACATGGCGAACGAACTGTCAATATCAGTTCGCGAAGTGAATTTTTAAATACTTTGAACGGTTGTATCTCCCTTAATTTTGCCGAGCGCGCCTTAATTTATTTTTTATTCATCTTCTCCACACTTTTCTCATCTAGAAAGTGCCTTTTTATTAAATTTCCAGACGGTGCCCGGATCTGCATTTCACCCTTATTCTATTGTATATATGTGTAATAAACACTTTTGTCACCTCACTTTTTTATCATTTCATATAAAAATATTTAATAAAAATTAAAAATGTGGAGCGCGAGGGGGCCGCCGGTACTAAATTTGGGCGGGTAAATATTTTTGTCAACTATGCGACTGACAGCTGATTCCTGTTATGTATTTCTATAGACAACTTGATAGTGATGTACAGCTTGATCTGCTATCGACCTTTTACTTTTTGTTTTAGGGATGTAACTAAATTAATAACGGAGTTAGAATGATTTCAATGGAGACACACGTGCTGACGTATAAACACACTTATTGTACTTGACTGCTGTCCTATTTCTAACGCTTATATCTGCTTACGTTGCGGACCGGTTAATACCGATCCCAGTGTGGGAGGAATAGATGGTTCATAACGGAGGCCAGTAAGGAACCAGTTCTTTATCCATCAACCAGTTCCTCAAAAAGAAAAAAACCATAGGAGGGGGTTTCTTTAAAAATTTAAAAAAAAATTGTCACTTTTATAAAAATTTTATAATATCTTACTATAATATTATAAACGCGAAAGTTTGCATGGATATATATGTGTTTGTTACTCTTTCACGCAAAAACTACTGAATGGATTTTAATGAAACTTTACAACAATATAGCTCATACATAAGAATAACATATAGGTTATAATTTATGTTGCTAGCTAGGAAGGGGATGCGGGAGGGGAACGGGGACGCACGGGAAAGGTGATTCAGGGAGAAACAATGTATTTCTTTGAATGTGACATAGCAAAGCATGCCGGGAACCAGCTAGTTTTTTAATAAATTTCTACAAGGAACCGGTTTTTTTTTAAATCAATTATTTAAATTAATTTGTCAGATTGAAAAAAAAAGTTTTTTTCGGTTCTCTAAGTGATACAGATTCACCAGTTCCATGCTGAACCGCATGAACCGTGTATAATACTAATTAATATAATATGTATGATAAATTTCCAGTATCACCTGTCTAAAGGGGGCGTGTGGATCCGGCTCGGCGAGTATATATCTGTATCCGTCCTTGTTGAAGGGGTGATCGGCAGGGTAACCGTGGGAGGGCAGGCGGGGGGCAGTGGATGTGTCCCCGGCGCCCTGGCCCTGCCCGCCCCCGCGCCCCTTCTTGCCTCCCGAGCCCCCGCCCGCCCCCGCGCCCCCCTCCGGCCGCCGCTTGGCAGCACGCCCCTTCAGGTTGCCTTGCAGGGGAACTGGAACAAAAATATTACTTCATTTCGGCAAACATTTCAATGATCATCAAAGTATTCAGTACAAAAATATATATTTCATTGAAAATTCCAAAAATAGAGACTTTTATCATAAAAAGCAAGTCAAAATAAGCCAACAAGGCGATTTTCAATTTTTATCAGATCCAGCATTGTTCTTCCGGACCGTCGATTTAGTCGAAAATGAATGTTTTTACAAAAAGAGATGTTAAATCGATTCACTTTATACTATATCTATGGATGTGCACTTGTATCTGCCTTTGTCAATTCTGTCTTGTTATTAGCTTTAGGTTTCGGGTGTCTATGACTTCAGTAAAAAGTCACATAACGTCAATTCTACATTCTTGCTTTTGTTGTTTCTTTGCCGTTCATAGAACATATATTTTTTGTAGCAGATTTCCCTTTCAATGTAAATGTTTAGTGCATAGAAAAGAAAGTCAAGCGGTCAATTTGAAACAAGTGAACTGACAGACAAAAGGCATTGGTAACTTGCCAGAACAAAAACATCTGGCAAGTCATTGAAGAAGAAGAACATAAGAAAATATGAAAGAGAACAAGACACAGAAAAATAGAAAAAGATATTAGCAAATTAGTTTAATTTTTTTTTAATATTAATGGTAATTCTGGGACACAAAACCCAGAATCACTCGTCCCAGTTGCGACCATTATCTTTTTCATTTTTCTGTGTCTTGTTCTCTTTCATATGTTCGTTTAGATTATCTTCTTCATCAATGATAAAACATTGATGGGAATAACCTTCAAAAGTTTTAAAAAGAGAGTTGTTCTTGTTCTAAAAAATTAATTATTATGTATTTATCCAAATTACCAAAATATTATTCAAACTTATTAATAATAATAATACTTGGATGAAATGTTTAGCGCCGTTTTTATGAAAAATCTGTACAAATTTATAATATACTAGCTGGTACCCGGCATGCGTTGCTATGCCATTTAATAAAGAAATTGTTTCTCCCTGCGTGTCCTTTCCTATTCGTCCGTTCCACTTCCGCCTCCCCTTCCTCTCCCGCATCCCCTTCCTCTTCCGCGTCCCCTTCCCCTCTAGTGTTCCCACTCCGCCCCCTCCATCTTCTCTCCCCACTCCACTCCCCCCCTTCCCCCGTCCCGCGAACCTTACCCTCGAGTTCCCCTCCCCTCTCCCAGGTTCCCCTCCCCCTCCCCCTCAATTTCATAATGCCAGAGCTCACCAGTAGTTTTATACAAACCTTGTCCTGACAATAACAAACACAACAAAAAAAGAGTTTTCCAATTTGGTGCAGTCGTTCGGAAGTTATGCGCGTACATACATGTCGGCGATTCATTTTTATTTATATAGATTTGTACAATATCTTACTACTAACTACAGACTAGACAAACTATTTTAACAACTTATGGCTAACAGATTGCATCCACCGGTTATTCGATCACTAATACAAAACTTTTGACAGAGCATTTGACAAATGAACCAAGCTGCGTTAAAATCTACATGAGGTGATTGATGTATCACAAAATAATATGATCTATAAAAAATAAATAATCGCACTGCGTATATAAATCAACCGATAGTATTATTGTTTTTGGAAAATCAATAACCTATAAATTTTATTTGCATTACACGCCTTTTATTTTCAATATTTTCTATCACAAATCTTGACAAATTAGAAAATAAAAACTTCAAATTAGCTCCCATTCATGAACCTTTTCTTAGTAATTACAAATGCAAATAAAATATACTATTTTTTCATTTGCTTACGTATGAAAGATAAATTTATATCACATGTTAACATAATACGAGTGTTTGTGTTATTCTTTGGATTGAATCTATTTGCAAATATTCAAGAAACAAAAATTAATATCTAAATTAAACCTTTCCAGATGCACTCATTCAGCATTCCGTCACATATTATTTCCAATTGGTAAAATAAAACAGCGCACAGCCGCTAAATGTGGAATCTAGTTCAACTGATTGGTAAATGTTAATCTTACATCAAACAAGGTTTAGTGAGTCATAAACTTTGATAAGGAAAAAATAGATGTGTAAAAAAGAAATCATTACAAAAAAATACAATATTTTATCAGTAATACCCGGTTATAAAAAGAATTTATCAGTTGGAAAAATTTATAAACAATTTCTGAAATTTTTATTGAGGATTTATGAAAAAAAAGTTATTTTATTAGTGGCAATAATTTACATTGGCCATCGTGGTGTTTTTTTATAGCTTCATCATTTTTTTTCTGCTTTAATCTGTACCCTGTGGTTCAATGACAATTTTATTCCCATTAGGTACTTTAAAATTTTTTATTATTTTTTACCCATATTCAAAAATTTTTGATTTTTCACACTGGTGTAAAATTTTAGTTTTTAGTAATATAGTAGTATTGCTTTCCCGCGATGATAATTTTATTACTTACACATATTATTATTACGTTACATTATTAATTTTATTACGTTAAAGCAATATTATGTTTGGTTATATTTTATTATCTCTTCTATCAAACAAAACATTGACAAAAAAAAACTATTTCCTTCATCTATTTCACTATACTCTACAATAAATGCCTTTATAAATAATTTTTTTTACATTTATTTACTGCAAATTATTGAATGTTTTGACATACCATCCATGACAAGTGGTTAACTTAACCCAATGACACAAAATAAGGAACAAAATACTAATCTTTTACTATCTCCAAATAAATAATATGTAACAAAGCTGATTTTAGTTATCAAGAAAACTGTTATCAGTGAACATATCGCAATGGCTGTATAACACACACCTTATAATATATGTATGCTTTATTGGCTTTTGTGTATGTATAATGTGCATTACTATATTGCTGTTGTGGATGTAGAGCAAAGATGAAACTATTAAACTAAAATACGTCAGCACTTCTAGATTTTATTGTCGATTTTACGGGTTGGTATTTTGTGTATTTTTAACCAGTCGAATATTTTTCGCTCAACATGTTCTACGACCATACTCGATGCTCATTCACATATGACCGCTCTAATATCCATGCTGGAATTTTTTGTGATGGGATTTTAACTCGTTGAATGCCGGGGTATGCCAGCAAAAAGCACCACCAATTAAAACGCGGCATTATGACACCACGTGACATTTCGTGTCTCGCGATTCTGACACTGTCCTTGAGAAATTTTGTACATAGAAAGGTCAAAACCGCAGTTAAAGGAATTTTTCCCGCGCATGCGCAAGAACTGCGCACGTTCCCGCGCTCCGGTAAATCATTAATATAAATTATATGGAGTGACCAGGCGAATTGCGGTTTTCTCTATGGTAAAGAGCGATAATAGAGCAAGCGATTCTGACCGTGTTCTTCATACACTTTCTTTATACATAAGGGTCAAAATCGCGTGTAAAGTCTCACGACACGCCGGCGCACGAGCGGCACCTGAGCGGTTAACCTCTGCTTTGAAAACTGTATAGAGGACTCAATCAGAATCGCTTGCGCTAATAAGACTGTTGATTCTACTTTTTATTTCATGAATGTAGCCTCTCTAGACTATTTAGAAAGCAATATATCTGTGCAGGGAAAAATCTTGCCAATCTCATATGTATTGACCAAAATATAACAATTTCAGAATGTAATATTGATTCTGAAAATAAATTAACAACTTTTCAAGTTACCATAGAGGATGAAGTAGTATCTCTAAATATTATATAATAAAGTCCTCCGCCGCGTCTGTCTGTATGCTCGCGATAAACTCAAAAACTATTGAATGGATTTTCATGCGGTTCTCACCAATAGATAGAGTGATTCATGAAGAAGGTTTAGATATATAATTTGTCAAAGTTTTGTGTAAATTGGTTGAAATATAAAGGAGAATGTCTGTATGTGGTGGACAAGCGGGCTGGCAAGCAGGCGGTGTGGGTTTGATTTGTATGCAAATTTATTAACAGATGGCGGTGTGAATTAATTTATCGTGGCTATAAGGATTGGGTAACCGTCCAGTAGATGGCGTTGTGTTTTGTTAGCCACAGCAACGCAGCAACCCACAATCTGATAATCCAGGAGAGATAAGCCATTACCGACCCATTACTCTAGTATTCCATCATGGTTCATCATCGTTGATTCTTCAAAAATTCTTATTTTAAATAAAATGAAAAGATAGTTAAAAACAGGATGAACCGATTTATAAAATGTACGGCAGAATAGGGCGATTAGAAACAAACGATTATAAACTGGTAGCTTATTTTCAACCTTATAGCTCAGAAACTGTAAGTTCAAAGTACATTGAAATGCCTTAGAAATATGTTTCTTTGGCTAATCTTTTCGTTTCTACCCACTTATAACAAAAATATGCATTCTCATCTAAAAATTAAGATAAAACTGTGATGTTTCTATTCACCTTCACGGTGGGGTCAATAGAAACATTTGTTTATTATATTATTTCAATAGAAGCACATGAGAAAATTTAAGCCAGTATTCGTAACACATGTAGCTACATGGATTCAAGTCTTTTTAAAAATAATTATCTTGAGAGGACGATGGCGATTAAGGTAGTGTTTTAAGATGATGCGTAGATCAAACTGATCTACTGGATAGCCCCATTCTGCACATGTGTGTCTATATAAAGGTGTTAAGGGACGTACCTGACTTACTTTAACCAGTGATTCCTGACATTATTTGGAGTAAAAAATGTAAATAAAATTTTGGTCTCCGGTGACATTTTTGATGTTTTTTTTTTTTCCTCAAAAACATTAAAAAATGGTAGCTGTTGAACAGTTGGAGGCGGGGTAAGGGGTTTGTCGGACACCCAGCTGAGTGACCAGTGACGACATACGGAAGAAATTTTTTTTTGTTTGATTTTGAATAAAAAAAATTTGAAAAAAAAAAAAAAATCATAAAAAAATGTCACCGGAGACCAAAATTTGATTTACATTTTTTACTCCAAATAATGTCAGGAATCACTGGGTAAAGTAAGTCAAGTACGTCCCTTAACACCATGTATAGTACGAAATAATTGATGTTGGGTTTTTTAGCAGTCTCTCTGTATGACAAATTATTCTTCTTCATTATAATGTCTTCTAAAGCTTGTTTTCTATCTCTTCTATTTTATGAGAAATATGGCGCCTGGATCGAGGAATAGGCTTGTAGTTATGTAAATACATAATTTTTATTTGTAACGACTGATTAGCATTTAAATTGTCATAACATATAAAAAATACGATTTAGACATAAAATTAAACAAAATTAATAAAATACCTAATTTTTTGTAGGAGGTTTACAAATTTTTGTTATTTTTTTAATTACTATATATTTATTTTATTTGGTTTTATATAAAGTAAAAAACCCTAAACTAACTATTCAACTACCTTTCTTTAAACTGTGTAAGTGTGATAATATGTGAAATATTCACTTAACTTCATTATGTCTCTCAGATGTATGATTATCTTTAATGTAGGTAAAAATAAGATTATCTCTCTAGGGTTAAAGGAAAAATAGTGTAAAAATAGTTATGCTGACGACACTGTCGTAATAATTGAAGGTATTAATAATAATAATAAAAAAATGATGTAAGTTATTTTTTCAAATTAAAATAAACAAAAATTTTAACAAAACAAAAAACGACTTCAAAAATGCACTAAAAAGTAAAAAAATAATTTATTACTCTTCTACAACTTCATAATCATCTTACTTTTTCTACTCATTAACATGTAGGTACGATTGTTATTTTTGGAGTCGGTGTCATTCAAGGTAGGATTGTAAGTACATACATGTTAGTCCTGGGTCGATCGATTGTTTTACACGACCCGGGTCGCTCACGACCCACTGGCGTCACGAGCGGGTCCCGAAGACCCGCTCTTTTCGCGACACAAAATACGAAACTCGGTAATCGAGTTTCTCGCGCCGGTCGCCGCCCAGACCCGTCAAGTCAAACTAACTCTTAAAAATGTCACCATATTTAAAGAAAAATATTCAAATATAAAATTTCAAGGTACATGAAGAAATGGTGAGAACTGAGATTAAAAAGATTCTCATTTCTCTAATTCTTAAATAAAACAATAAAACTTTTAAAGTTGGCCAAAAAGGGTACACCAATAAAGTTACACCTTAAACCTTGGGGATTAATAAATATTGCGTATTTTATGATTATAAGAGTTTATCTAAGATTGGGTTATAAAACCCCGACAGCAAACACTTTACATTTTTGGGCTGCCATAAATATTTATAGGATCTATTTGAAATGTAGAGATATTAAAAACCTACTTAAAAATAAAACAATTTAAGAAATAAACTCTTTCATCCAAATCGGCAAAGTAATGCATCTATATAATAACAGGCAGAATAATATTATTTCTCAAGGTTGGGACCACCTTACTTGAAAAAACCGCGGGATAATTTTGTTTGCAAAGGAGAAACTACCTGTAACTAAAATAACATGAATATTATTACGAATAATTATTTTACTTAAGACTAAATAGAAAAATCGCATTCTAAAATGAACAAATACCAAGATACGCTCTTATTAAAAACGACTCCGTGTCTAGTTGAATATTCAAAAATCGAATCTACTAAACAATCCCGCGATGACTTGACACACGGGCAGAAGCAGGATATTTTCTACTAGGTACCTGAGCCGCGAGAGCGGGCGGCGAAACCCGAGTGTTGACAACCCGTTCGCTCTCTCTTATACATCTATCTAACGTCGCTCGCCCCGCCACATCCGCACCCGAAACCCAGGTTGCAGTAGTAGAGGGGTTGCGAGAAGTGGGTCGCGAGACCCGGGTGCTGAACACGTCTCGCCACTCACCACATGGGCACCAGGCGATCGGTCCGTGAGTCACGGGGTGCAGGAATGTGTCGTAGTTGGTAGGTCGCACGAGTGTGTCGCGGTTTACGGGTCCCGGAAGACCCGGGTGCTGACGAATAAATAACCCGCTCGCTCTTTGATGGATCGTGAGCGGGTTTCGACGATCAGGTCTTTCACGATCGACCCAGGACTAATACATGTATAGTTTAGGTGAGATGTGCTTGTGTCGCACAAGCGACTTGACGAGGCGAGAGCGGGGCCGCGGCGGGAGGGGGGCTGTCAAGTGAACACGTTGGGCCGGGTACCTTTGCTGACACCTACTCCAAAAATAACAATCGTACCTACATGTTAATGAGTAGAAAAAGTAAGATGATTATGAAGTTGTAGAAGAGTAATAAATTATTTTTTTACTTTTTAGTGCATTTTTTGAAGTCGTTTTTTGTTTTGTTAAAATTTTTGTTTTTTAGTGAATCTGAAGTACCTACACCAACTAATTTGTCTGAATATGGGTAGACCTACTAAACGTGCTACTCATATGAGCCAGACACAATTTGACCATAACGACGCTAAGGTCAAATTAAGAGATTCGGCCGAGTTTCGTTAATTTGCTCCTAAGAATTGAAGAGTTCAGAACCTAACCAAACTCTCATCATACTACCCTTGAAGTACATCCTTTCCAATAAAAAAAGAATAATTGAAATCGGTTGGCGTGATATTGAGTTATTCGTCCATTTGTCGCGCACATACTTAATGCAAATTTAAGACTTATATGGTTTTCTCATGGATCCCATCATCGGAACTGGACCAAATTACAATGGGACCACACGGGAAGCACCAGCTTTCAAATAAAAAAAGAATCATCAATATCGGTTCACCCAGTCGAAAGTTCTGAGGTAACAAACATAAAAAATAAAAAAAATTTTAAAAATACAGTCGAATTGAGAACCTCCTCCTTTTTGAAGTCGTTTAAAAATAACTTATATCATTGATGTAGCTATTCCAAATTCCTGAAATATTCAAAAAACTGTTTCTGAAAAAATAAGAAAATATACAGATTTGGGAAATGAGAAAGAATTTGGCATTCTCAGACTATAAAAATATTACCATTTGTTATTTAGGCTACTGGCATTATACCTAGGTCTCTCAATCAAAATTTAGGCATATTAGATTTTTCAAAGAATTTATATATAAAAATGCAAAAATCAGTCATTTTAAATACATGTAGGATTACAAAAGATTTTTTAAATATTTATATTGAGGGAACAGAAGAATTTATAGGTTCAATTAGGAGTTCCACAGAGCCGAACCCTCTGATATGAAAATATCTGGAGTCAGTGAATTATTTTCCCATTTGGTCTCTGGTAGGTTGACATGTTGTTCTTGTATTGTTTTGTATTTATAATACTTATATAGTGCAATTGCATAGCGTGGATTAACCAGATGATCATTTGGGGAAGTTTGTGAAAGGGTTTAGTTTTTCCTGTGGGGAAAATTTAACCCGGACATTTAAATCTGGTGCGTAATTAATAATAAAAAAAATAAATAATCAATTATTATGCAGGGTGTGATCTTGAGTGCGCTCGGGCCCATCGCTCACTCGGTGCTTGGTGCTGGAAGGCTGCGGTATTGATTGGAATACTGTTAATAACCAGCAAATACTATTATTAATATACTGATAAACTGATTTGATAAAAATCTCCTCTCCTTAAACACTTAAAGCCTTACTTATTAAAAAAAAGTTCACAACCGTTAAACGTTTACACAATTAAAAGTTATTTCATTTGAACAAAAATGACAGCCTCAATACTAAAAACTCACTGATAGACAATCAATAACCAACATAACATATCCTCTACATTTTTTGTACATCGGCATAATATTTGAGCTGTTTTGGTTGATACATTTAAATGCTAAACTATTCAGGACAGTTTGCCACTTCTCTGTCAAATATTCAGTTTGTTTATCAAAAGATTGATTATCGAGCATTGTTGCCCAATAGTTGTGTGATTTTTCATTTCGAAATGAAATTAAGAACTGAAATAATGCAGTTTTTACAGAAATTGCTTTGTGCAAAATAAAGTTTACTGGGATTAATATTTTTGTCCAGTGAGGCTTAATATATGGTTCCATGCCAACTGAGAATAAAGTTAACTCAACACTTGAAAAGTCATTAAAATACTATGAAAAAAATAATTTTAAAATAGCCCATAACCCTAACCAAACGTAACCTATTTAACCAATTTTGACTTTTCTGAGGCGGTTCTGAGTTGGTTTCATTCTGACTTGTCCGGTCACCGAATATATATACATATATATAGTATTGAACAAGAAATCACAGGAATCCACATCGTCCAGGCTGTTGTTAAATTTGTCCTCTTTTCTTAACCTAACCTAACCTAATCATAATCTATAACCTACATCTCCAACATCCTTCATGGCCGAGTGAGAAAGATCCTAATCTATTAATCTAGAGGTCCTGGTTTCGAAGCCCGGTGTGATCAAATATATTTTATTTTATTTATATTATTAGTGTTGATTAATATATGTGAGGGAGCGGGCCGGATCGGCAGAGACGAGAGACAGAAATGAAAGGCGTCAGTCGATGTAGTGTGAGTCGTCTTTATTGTGCTACGTAGCGATAGTCAATGAGCCAGGGGTGTAGACGGAAGAGTAGACAGTGATGGTGCGCAGTAAGATGTGATGATGGTCATGAAGCTGCAGTGGTGAAGATAACGTTTTTTCAGATCACTAGAGTGGTAGAGGATGACCAGTTCCAGGCGGTCGCTCGACGTCATGAGGACGGAGATGACAGCTGTGACTTCGGTGAGCTGGAGTCACACGCAGGGCAGGAAGAAGACCTTGTGAGGCGATGAGGAAAATCTCTGCGGCAGCGAAACGTGACAGGCTTCGGATTGCCGGAGATCGAGTTGTTTCCCGAACAGAAAGTACGACCGGACTTGCGAGACGGTGGTGGTAGACGAGAGCCTCGAAGGTGTTACAGAGAGTCTGAGATGCTGCGCTGGAGAATGCGTGTAAATCACATTGCACTGTATAACGTCTAGACGGGGCCTCCAGTTGAGGGCAGGCGTTGACTGACGGATTGAGACAGACTGGAGCGGGCGAGCGAATCTGCTGCTTATATAGCCGCGGCGAGCGGTAGAGTAATTACTCTCACGGTAGATAATACGTGCCACTCGGCAGTTGATGAGAAGGTTCGGCGCCGTACAGATATTGTACGGTGCTATCTCGAGACCTTTCTAGGCGGTGGCGATATTATTAATCGTCGAGACGGCCGCGGCAGGCGAGCAAAGTACATCGTGCCGGCATAGGTAGGAAGGTACCTAGGCAAGTAGGTTGCCGGCGCCGCGTGAATATTAGATGTGTTTCTCGTACGTTCTTTCTGATGGCGAAAAGATAATGCATCGCCACATATGTGTAGGTAAAAGAATATAAAAGATCTCTTTGCGACACATTCGAGAATGGTAGATACTATCAGTATTACCCTGGTGAAAGATCATCATAGAGAACTGAAACTTTACTTGAAATTTTTAGTGACCAGTTTTGAATTAGCCAGGTACAGGCAAATCATTTTAAAAGGACTCATTCAAATCTACTTGAGCACACCGATAGCTTGGAAAGTTTCAAAAAAAAGATTTTCCACATAGTTCATAGAATACCTACCTGCAATCCCCTCTTACCTCGCAAATGTCAACTCAATTTGACGATGTTTTTTTTATGTTTCATTCTTTAGTTTCTGAACCAATTTGGGAGACGGGAATGGGTACCGCCGCCCCGGGAACCATTTATTGGATAACCAACACCTCTGCCATATGTCACCCCAAGTGGTTCGCAACGTTTGGTTTTTAGCAGGGATGCCCGGGTTCATGGGGTGAGGTTTGTCCAGGTCTTGGTGGCCGATGCATGTGCCCACCTGCTGCAGTGGGGGGGATCAAGAGAGACTGATTAAGGAAGGCCTTTTATCCTCTCCAGCCAGAATCCTTCGACCCACCGCCTTGTACCGCAGTTGAAGGGATGGATTCATACGTCCTTCACTCCTGGACATACTAGACCCAGAATCCTACCCACCCCTTATACCCCTTTCCTTCCCAGAACTTTTTCTCCTTCCTTTCCTAAAAATACCCTCCATACAGCATCCCCTAAGATGACATAGGCTCCGAGGGGAATTATTTTCCTAAGAGCCTCAATATTAATTAGTGTCCGACCGAAACAGGACTTTCCACCAAAACCGAATCTTCAGTGTCTGTCTCAGTTTCGGCTGAAACCGAATACGAAACTTTTTTAGACATGTTAAAAATCGATTGTTTACTGTTATTTGGCTTATTTTTTACACTTAACAACAAGTGTTAAATTAAATAAATTTAAAAAAAAAAAACAATAATTGAAGTACATGAAAAAATAATATTTTTTTAATATATAAAACAAAGTCGGGTTAGTTACACTATTTATAACTCGAGAACGGCTGGACCAATTTTGAAGATCTTTGATTTGTTGGATTTGTCTCCGCCCCGGATAACAGAATAACTATTAAAACATCGCAAAAAATCACGAAAAAGAAAGTTATGAAGAAAATTCATTTCCTCATACATTTTGTATGGAACGGATTTTCATCTTTTGAAAGATCTGTAGCAATGTTGTGTTAGTTGAAGTTTGCGTGAATTCCAAAAATTCAAAAATGTCAAATGTCAATGCGCTGATTGTTTCGCTTTCATTCCTTAACATATAATACTGCCTCTCTTTCTTACACACTAAATGTCAACAGTCGAAAATGGGACAAACGGTTAACGTGTGTCTTCACCCTTCCAAAGGAAAAATACAATAATTATAATAAATTTCCCTCACACGTATAAAGAAAATGAAACGCAATTCCTGTAAGGGCCATCCATAAATTACGTCACACATTAAGGGGGGGGGGGGGGAGTAGGAAGTGTGACTAGGGGTATGGGGTGGTCATCAGCTCTGTGATGTCATATATAAAAAAAATGTACTACTATTTTTAGATGTCACACTAGGGGGGGGGGTCTCATAAATGTGACGATGTGTGACAGGGACGGGGGGGGGGGGGGGGGGGGGGTAAAAAAATCATGAAATTCGTGTGACGTAATTTATGGATGGCCCCTAAGTAAGTGGAAAAGTAAGAAAATCACAAAAATATAAAAAACAAAACACGGACAGTGGCGGATCGATATTTGCTTCGTTATGTAATTTTTAACTTAATAAAAAAAAATTATTTAATTCAGCTAATAAATGAACACAACAGTTATTGATTCTGAGGGGGTACGAAGTTCACCGGGTCAGCTAGTTATTCTATAAAACAAACAAAATTTAAAAAAAATAACATAGTTTCGGTTTCGGCAGAAAATCTGCCAAAACTGATGCCGAAACTCGATTTTGCTGAAACTTGCCGAAACCGAACATTTGGTCGGTCACTAATATTAATTACAGAAAATAAAACAGAAATCCAATTTTATCAGTACATGTAAAGAATGTTGAAATGTATATTTTTTTTAAATCTTATTTTTCTACTCTCCATAAGTAGAGCCCCATAGCTCATGATTATGGTAGGAATATTTACAAACAATAGAAAATAATGCTGTAATGATAGTGAGGTGATATTCTTTGAAGATTGTTAATATTCTTTCAATAATCTTTGCCCCTTCTCTTTGCCCCTTGCACTAGGCAACATGGGTTTGTTCCTCAAAGATCAATCAACTCAAATCTTTTCAAATTTTGTAATTATGCGAGTAATTATATTAATGAAAGTTTTTTTTTTTTTACAGTGAATACCGCACAAGAATCTCAACTGCCCGTCTGGAGCCAGTGAGACTATGGCATCCCCAATTGGGGTATGTTGTGAGGCTGAGGGTAGTGGGGAGGGGAAGGAGGTGAGGAAGTGGAAGGTTGGGAAGTACCTGGCTATTCAGATCTGGTCACCAAACACGGCTAAAGCCATTTTCAAGCAACGTTTCATTTCTGAATGGTGGTCTTACACCAGGGCGATACTGATAGTATCTTCCACTCTGGAACATGCCGCAAATATACTATATATTATTTTAAATGAATTAATTGTGAAATAACACAAATTAATCAAATAAAATTTATTTGCGCATGCCGGAACCTGCGACCTCCGGATTGTGAGTCAAGAGTCTTACCCACTGGACTAGGGAGGTCGTCGAGATTACAAGTAGATGCAATTTATACTGATTTCCAAAAAGCTTTTGATAAAGTTAACTACTCCATCTTACTAAAAAAACTTGAACAAATAAGAATACATGGAGACCTATTTCGCTGGGTGATATCATATTTTGTATAACAGAACCCAATTAGTTTGTAACTCAATAGTTACAACTTCTGGTGTACCACAGGTTTCAAATCTTGGCCTCCTGCTTTTTCTTATATTCATAATTGACCTTGGCTCGAAATTAAACTGTGATTATACTTTTTTCACCAATGATCTTAAAATTTTTTGTAAAATTAAGTCTGTTTCCGATCATCAACTGCTTCATAATAACCTCGACACATGCAGTAACTGGTGTACTGTCAATGATATGCACTTAAATGTTGAAAAATGTTAAGTATTAAACTTCACTAGAAATAGAATTATAAAGGATTTTTCTTATGCTATCAATAACGTTATTCTCAAAAAAGTGTCTTCAATAAGGGATCTAGAAATCACTCTTGATTCTAAATTCATATTTGATGTACATATTAACGACATTAAGTGCAAATCATTAAAAATGATGGGATTTATTCACAGAACATGTAAACCTTTCAAAGATCCTCAATCAATTCTAACTCTTTACAATGCCTTAATTAGAAGTAAACTTGAATATGGAAGCACTATTTGGAATCCACATTACTGCAAATATGAAAACATTGTAAAATCAGTTATAAAAAATACTAAGAATGTTAGCCTTCAAATGTGGACTATATGAACATCTCAGATCATACGACGTACGTCGTGATTACTTCAAGATTGATAAACTTAAAACCAGAAGGCAATTGACTGATATAATATGTTTACATAAAATTATTCACGGCCTTCTTGATACTACACTATATCTTAGCAGTATTGAAATAAATGTCCCCAATTCCCATTGTTTACGAATGCCATAACATTTTTCACATGAATACATTTAAAATTAAATCGCCTACTTTAGCCCTCTGACCCAGATTTGTCGACTATATAACAAGATAGAGTGTGCTGAAGTAGATATTTTCATCGATAATTTGTACGGATTCAAAAAATAAGTTCTGGCGCTGTTAAAAAATACTACCTAATTATATTTTGTCAATTGTCTTTCTTATGTCTCTTACCACTCATTGTAATGTGTTACTTGAGTGAGCTTTTATATAATTCTGTATTTTTATTTGTGATGTTTTTGTTTTTCTAATTATATGTTTCTGTATTTAATTGTATGTAATTGTAGATTTTTGTAATTGTGTAATAACTAAGTTTTATAACTGGATTGTTCTCATGTAAGTGCGAACATCTGTAAAACCTAGTTTAAATAAATAAAAAAATAAAATTAATTAAAAAAAATAAAGAATATTTAATAACTGCCTGTGGGGGTCCTACTAAATAAAAAAAAAAGCAATCGAGTAATCAATAAAAATTGTAAAATAAAAAGTACTTTACCATGGGCAACTCCCATATCTGACACCTTCAGCTGGCCCCCCTTGATCATGGCCTCGTAGTTGGGCCGTATATTAGTCACGTCGGAGGATACGAGGCCAAACATCTGCCCATCGCTGGCACTCTCCTCGTACGTAAACAGCAAGTGGATATCTCTCACCAGGGCGCGTTGAACAGTTGCGTACCATGACTGGGTAACTCTGAAAATCAAATGAACCCATTTGAATTGTAAATATAGGTATGTTCCAGAAAGACATGGCACTATTATTTGAGGCATGTCGTGTCAAAAGTCTGACGGATGAATAGGTATAAATGTAGAGGTTTGCAGTAGTCCTGGGTCGATCGATCGTTTTACACGACCCGGGTCGCTCACGACCCACTGGCGTCACGAGCGGGTCGCGAAGACCCGCTCTTTTCGCGACACAAAATACGAAACTCGATTACTCATCACCCAGTTACTTTCTACGGGCGCGCCGCGCGGTAGACGCTCGCCGCCCAGACCGGTGAAGTAATACGTGACACGAAACCCAGGTTATAATTGTATGAACGTTCTCTCATAGCTCACACCCGTAACTAGTAATGTCATGTCCCAGAAATAAATTTTTAAAAAGACATGTTTCAGGGGTTAAAAAAACAATGTTTTATCATGTTTTGAAGGATATAAAAACCTTGAAAAAAACGTGTTGTTCTGAAGCTTTTATTGAGAATTTAAATAAGTAAATTAGCTGTAAGCTGTAATGCTTTATTATAATTTCTTTTTATTAAGGTTAGACATTTTACACTTTTACCAGTTTATAGTTTCTATTACAATGCACAATTACATTCACACCCACACGAAAAATGAAATTTTTTTATGAAAACAGCACTTAGCACTTTGATTAACAATACCAAGATATGCTCTTATTAAAAACGTCTCCGTGTCTAGTCGAATATTCAAATATCGAATCTACTAAACAATCTCGCTAGATGTGACACACGGGCAGGAAGCAGGATACTGTTACGTCACGCACGTGTGTGCGTTAATCGGCAATCGGCGACCGAGTGTGTCGCAGTTCGCAGTTGCAGTTCGAGAGTTTCGGGAGCTGACACGTCTCGCCACTCGCCACATGGGCACCCGGCGATCGGTCCGTGAGTCACGGGGTGCAGGAATGTGTCGTAGTTGGTAGGTTGCGGGAGTGTGTCGCTGTTCACGGGTCCCGGAAGACCCGGGTGCTGACGAATAAATAAGCCGCTCGCTCTTTGGTGGCTCGTGAGCGGGTTTCGACGATCAGGTCTTTCACGATCGACCCAGGACTAGTTTGCAGTCATTGCCAGCCTCTGCGGAAAAACTGTGAAATGATAACTTTACTTTTTAAGTAATAAAAACTAATATTATCATGTCACAGTTTTTCTGCATTTATTCCTTGTAATTACTTTTTCCTTTTTTCACTTATTTATCCAGGACCGGTTTAACTCTGCTTACCGGCATCTACAAAGTGCCCTTTTGAAATAATAAAAAATGTTCTTATATGAAGATGTCCGTGTAACAGGAAGAAACCGATTCAATCTCCAATATAAGGGCGGTTCAGAATGTAATCACTTTTTGGTTATAAATAATAAAAAAAAACGTATCAATACGAATATTTTATGCCTCTTAAAACCATAGCTCTCCAATTTTGTTCTACATGGTCACCATTTTAATACAAGCATTTGTCATTTCCACCAATTTGCAAATGTGCATAAAACTAGGCAGCCTGGGAATTCAGGCATCCGTCACAGCATTTTGAAGATTCTTCATATGAGTGAACAAATGGAGCCAAGTCTGGGCCATACAGGTGGATGATCAAAAGCATCCCATTCGTACGGTTCAAAGGGTGTTGTGTTAGCTGAATACTGTGAGAGTGAATGTTGTCATGCAAGAATACAATGCTAGATGTCAGCAGTAGAGATGGCAAAATTCTGCTTTTTACCAGAGGCCTCTGAGACGTACTTCCTTTCAAAAGTATTTAAGTTTTTGGAGCAGGTCCCGGGAGCCACTCCCGACTAGTGGCTCGGACCGAGAAGCACGGGTTCGACCGGAGCCGGACCTAGGAGTCGGAACCGCATTCTCTGAGAGTAGTCAATTTGAAAAAGGAGTAGGAGTAGGATCCGTTTCCCGCGAAGAACCCGAGTTCAAGAGCCCTCTCCAACTGAACCTACTCATCGCTAGTCAACCGACCAACCGATCGCAAAATTGGTTCTGGATGGCTCTTGTATGAAAAAGCTAGCCCTCACAGTAATCAGTAAACACAACACCTTTTAGTCAATTCAAATGGGACATTTTTGATCATAATATTATTACAAAAGATTTCCACTAAACAGTTCAACAAGGCCGTAGCCAGGGGAGGGATCAAGGGGGATTGATCCCCCCCCGAAATTGACATTGACACCGAGGAGGTAATTGATTTGTTCGCTGAAAAGAAAGCTAGAAGACTAAATTTAATTTTGTAATTATAAAAATACACGATAAGATTGAAAGTACACCATTTAATTTATGTTATTAAAAAAATATTTTTAAAACTTAACGTATTTCTATAAGGGAACGTACCCATACTACGTGGCACGTTCGGGGGGGGGGGTCTTCAAAATACCACGCTTGGTACAAAGAGGCGGCAGGGGGCTTAGGTTTTCACCGGGACCGGGGGGGGGGGGGGGTTAAAAATTGCAAAAAGTTGCAACAATACAAATAATTTTAGTTGGTTAATATCGAGCAGGCTTCATACAAGTCAATTTAGAATATATGTATAATAAATCAATTAGAATAATAGCGCACCTTCTGGGCATTGTTGTCATAGCTTCCCAATACTGATCGATGTATGGAATAATATCCCGATCTTTACTAAAGACGGTTCTATTTTTCCCTTCCTTCGTGCTGTCTTGTTGCAAGTTTGCTAGGGCTGTAATGCACATCTGAGGAAATGCTAGAAATAAATAATCAGCCATTAATACCATAGTAGGAAAAAACTTGATTTTTTATGAATTGAACCGCTTACTCGTTAATATGGAATATTTTTTATTCAAACGGTTAGATTTAGCTTTATTATTACAAAAAGTGAGTTTTATGTCGAGGAAGACAAAAAACATGCAAAAAATGGTGATTGGACAACTCAGAATGAAACCGAAGCACCTCAGAAAGGTCAAGTGATAATAAAAAAATATTAAAAAATTGGTTAAATAGGTTAAGTTAGGCTAGGGTTACCGGCTATTTTAAAATTATTTTTTCATAGCTTTTAATGACCTTTCTGAGTTGGTTTCATTCTGAGTTGGCATGGAACTGCAAAAAATATGCATTTAACATTTTAATTTTGTTAAAATTAATTCACTGCGGTAACACAATTTTTATACATATTTATTGTTTTTATTTAACATTTCATAGACAATCAATCAATGCTGCCAATCACAGAAAAAATATTATTGCCATGTAAAACAATAATTTATTCACGTTATTCAGTGAATCCATTATTGACAAGTTTGTACCTGTATTTACCTATAACAGCAGAACATGGAAAGAAATGTATTACAATAATTACACATACCCGCTAGACAAACCCTGCTTTGCCAAATAAACCATTCAAAAAACCTGGGATGTATATCTAAATTATGATGACATGCAGCTTTCGTAGTTTGAGCCTTAATCCAATAATTAGAAGTAGGTACTTTTTGTTTTCATTTTGGAAAAGAATTTATTTTATAAGAACAGATGTCATATTTGATTGTCTATTAGTTAAAAAAAGGAAAAAAAAATTCCGTATAAGCACCTCCCACACGCACACTTCGGAGCGACCGAGTCCCGCGCCACTTCAGGCCGCCGCGCAGAAGAGTCTCAACAATGAACTGCGCTGTAAACCTATCGGTCTTTACTTTTCTGCGCGATGGCCTGAAGTGGCGCGAACTCGGTCGCTCCGAAGTGTACGTGTGGAAGATACTATCCGTGCATCAAACTTCGACAACACGAACATTCCGTATTATCCGTGAGGTGGAATCTATGCATATTTACCAAAACCTGATCAATTCAACGATTACATTGATTACATAGATGAATTACACATATTCAAGCAGAGTAGAGTAGTTAAAAGTTACGAAATTACTGCATAAGGCGAAAATGTTGAATTGAATGTGAATACATGGTAAAACAACGTACGTGCTTGATTTTTCTTGAAGCTTTCCAAGCCGGTTGGAGAGCAATTCTTGCAAACAAACATGTAGTTGGTCATGAAGGGAACCAATTTTCCCAATTGGTAGCCAATACATGATTCGTGATGCCATCTAGTGCAGGAGGCACATAGTAATTCCACAATGTTGAGATTCCGATCCTTCCCACTGAAAAGGGGTTTAATTCTATATTCAAATAATCGCACAAAGTATTGTAAACATAAACAAAGTACAATTTTCAGCGACATAAATAAAACACAGATGGAAAGGCAGATAAAATAAGCGTGCCTTCTTCAAATATTTACTCACCAATAGCAATTGCCTTGCTGTTCGTTACTTTTAGACATTTTTGTTTAGAAATCGGACAACATTTAGGACAAAATTAGTTTTTTACCGTTTTGACAGGTTTTTGACGTAGAAAATAAATCGAAGCGCCAAAGCTTCAAGCCATAGACAACAAATAAATGGCCATAGATCAAGGTTCATAGAAAAAAAATCTTTTTATGAACATGAACGATTTTAAGGGGTGTTCAGACATCTAATATAACCGCTAGCAGGTATCTGTTGAACCGCGAGCGCTTATGTTTCGTGCCGTTCAAACGGCGCACAGTGGACGAAATGGAGAAAAAACGCGAATTAAGTGGTTTTTGCAAACGTTATTGTTTTAAATATTTATATTTTTTTTAGTGTAGCACGATAGTTTCTGCACTTTATGTGATTATTTAAATATGTCAATAGCGCTTGACGGAAGTTTGGCAAGGCCGCAAAGTGTGTCGTAAATTTGATGTTCGACATCGCGTTTTTCCGTTCTCTCCTACGCGTGAGCACATACGGTTGTGTATTAAGTGACGTTTACATATATATACAAAAGTTTTTTTTGTCTGACATTTTTCAAGGTATTTTCTATTTAATTTACTAAATTATATATCAATATCACATGTGTGTGAGATTTGAACTCACATCTAATTTTCCACTATTTTTATATTTTTTTACTGTTAAAATGCTTATTTCAATTAGCATTAAGAAACAAAATATCGTTTGTACCCATTTATGAATATATACATATTGTAGACTGAAGTTTCACCTTTAATATCATATATAAATTGTGATCATCTTTTGTCCTCCGTTGAACAAAGTTTTTATTTTCAGGAAGGCCTATAAGCTTTCCCCGGAGAGAATTATTCGAGGTATTAAATGTACAGGGTATATTAAATGCCACTTCTGTGAGATGAAAGAAGTTTTTAATTCATTACCTAACACAAAAATACCACATGGTGGCAGGTTCGAACATTTTAAGCCCTACATTTTACAAAACTGTGCAGTATTTTTCACTACAATCAATGAAGAAATGGAGTAAAAGCCGTTTTTATTATTGTGACGTTTAAAAAACATAATTTAGAGTGGTTGCAAGAAATGATAGTTGTCTTCAAATCTTTGGGTAGACTAATAAAACTATTTCAAGAAAGTGGTTTTACATCAAGGAAGAAAAAAGTGCATGATCTGTTAGAGTCACGCACTCTTGATGAACTTCAGTTAGCAGCAGATGTGAGTTTGCACAAATGTATAATGGGGCTGCGATGGTTAGGTAGTCACAGCAAGTACAAGCAAAGGTATAGTGATGGAGAATGTCATGATGACTCTAATCTCCCTACAACATAGTAGGTGCCAGTTCAGCTCTACAGTGAAGGAAACTAAAAGCAAGACTATTATATGGCAAAACCCACGGTCTTTATCTACAAGGTACTGCAAACCAATCAGAGTTCAAAAAAGAAACTCCCGAGATAATAAGAAATAAATTTTGCATATTGCGACCACTTCCTAAAAAAGGTTCTGTTTACCTCCTGAAGCTTTAAGCCTACTAAAAATTTGTTTTTGATTTTCTACCATTTTTCAATTAAAATATGTGTGTACCTAATTATTGCCCGTCTTTTTGTGTTCATAGATGTGAAATATAATATTTAAAATTAATATTTTTTTGAAGAAGATAATTATAATAATCTAAACAAAAATATGAAAGATAACAAGAAACAGAAAAACAAAAAAAGATAATGGTCGCAACTGGGACTCGAACCCAAAACCTCTGGTCTATTTTTCTGTGTCTTGTTCTCTTTCATATTTTCGTTTAGATTTTTATTGTTGTCTTCTTCAATGATATATTACAAGATGCGAATAACCTTTGAAAGTTATAAAAAGAGAGTTTTTCTTGTAAAATTTAATAGGTTTTATTTGCCTATATTTTTGTATATCTTCAAAATGTATTATTTTGTCGTTGTAAATTTCTACGGAAGAATAAATTAAAAAATTTTACTTCAAAATAGTTATAATTCATTAATAAAATTAAAAAAAAAAATTGCATTACTATTTAGTCAGCAAGGAATTAATTCGTGTTTTTTCTTCATTCCGCCCACTGTGCGGCGCAGATAAAATATTTCTTCCTATGGTTGGAGAGGGGGGTCACTTGAATTAGCGAGCGGCCACGGAGTGCGCATTTTTTGTACTGAATCTATGAACTTGACATCTGTCACCCACCGGTCTTGGCAGCTCCGTGATTAAAATGACCCCCTCTCCTGTTTTCGTCGGAGTGGGGAGCGCTTAACTGTTGGCATATCGCCTCAGAGCTCGTTCACATTGAGCATATAAATATAAAAGATCATAGCACGCCACATATCGCTCTCCATACAATCCCTTCAGACCGTTCACACCTGAGCGCTTTATGCGCACATCAACCATAGACAATGCACATCTTACGCCGTAACCGCTCCTGAGGCGATATGCCAACAGTTAAGCGCCCCCCACTCCGACGAAAACAGGAGAGGGGGTAATTTTAAGTACGGAGCTGCCAAGACCGGTGGGTGACAGATGTCATTCAGTACAAAAAATGCGCACTCCGTGGCCGCTCGCTAATTCAACTGACCCCCTCTCCTACCATAGGAAGAAATATTTTATCTGCGCCGTGTGAACGGCACAAAGCATAAGCGCTCGCGGTTCAACAGATACCTGCGCGCGGTTATATTAGATGTCTGAACGTAACTTCAGGAGCGATTACGGCGTAAGATGTGTATTGTCTATGGTTGATGTGCGCATAAGGCTGGCCGCAAAAGCACGTTTTCCGTGTTTGATTTCCTGATACGGAATTCCGATTCGGAATTCCGTGAGACTAGCGCAAACGTTCGTTTTTCTTCATTCGGAATGATAGCGTGGTGAACGCACGACGATGGAGGACGGCGATTTATTAGCAATTGCATTTCTGTTAATAATGAAGAAGAAGAAAATAATGGAATGATGAAAAATAATGAATTAATAATGAAAGTTTCTGCCTCACACATTATCGTGTTGCGATTCTATGCGTAACTAATACAAAGAATACGTCCGATGCACGCGGTGCCAATGCGATACTGAATAGAAATTTCCGAACGTATGCGCCGGCACAAACAAAATGTATGGAAGCGCTGCGTTCCGCATGACGTCATTAGGTTTTTTCCGTTCGGTTTCTCCGAACGCGCCGGCTTGCATTCGGAACGTACGTACGGAATTTTTTCCGTTCGGAAAAAAAGCGAACGTGTGCGTCAGTTAATGTATTTTCTACTGATTCCATGCATTCCGATCTCCGAATACGGAAAACGAATTCGGAAATCGAATAAGGAAAACGTGCTTGTGCGGCCAGCTTAAAGCGCTCAGGTGTGAACGGTCTGAAGGGATTGTATGGAGAGCGATATGTGGCGTGCTATGATCTTTTATATTTATACGCTCAATGTGAACGAGCTCTTAGTTTTTGAAGTAAAACTTCTTTATAGCCGGTTCACACGGTTCAATTTTAGTTGATCAACTCGACATTTGAAAGCATATTGACAGGTGTGAACCTTCTTTCAACAAAGTTGAACAAGTTTTTTGTTGACCAACTAAAGTTGATAGCCCGTCTACTTTTGACGTTCGAGTATGACCGCGCCATCTTGGTTACCATAGTTACTCGCGGGCACAAGTAGACGTCAAACGTTTATGTCAATATTCAGTCGGGTCCAAAGCTCGTCATTTGTCTCAATTTGTCTTGATAAAATCATTGACAGTCCCACAACAAGTCAATGATTTTATCAAGTTTGTCAATGTTTCGAGTTTAGTTGTGCTTCCCGTGTTCGACGGAAAACATTCCCAAAACACTTCATCCCGGGTGAAGCGGGAAGGCAGGCGGGGGGGTATAATTCATTTAATTGACAGGAGTCGCGCGGTGTGGTCGTATTTATGGAAGAACAAACCGAACGACTTTTTGAGGTTATGTGTAATGTATAATGAGCGAGCTTAAATATTCATGAGTTTAAAATATTATTATACTTACGTATAATATTATAATAAATATATTTGATAATATAATTATAATATAGTAACAAATATTAACAAACTTATTCGGTATCGAGAAACGCCTGAAATATTCTCCGCGCCGCGCGGGAACGTCATGTCTTTGTACAGTAATATACAGTGCCCTTGAAATGATTTTACACAAAAACGTAAATTTCATGAACAGCCATACATTGTTATTATGTACTTTATTATTATGTTATGTAGGTACTACTTGTCAAATTGTGTTCACCATGCCAACTTGAATAATCAGGAAAGATTTCTGACTAATATCGATTATGGCACGACCTAAAGTTACGAATTTAGAGTGCGTAAATATTTACGTCAAAAACAGAATAATTATAAATATTTGATATTATATTATAATTTTATTATCAAATATATTTATTATAATATTATACGTAGTATAATAATATTTTAAACTCGTGAATATGCCCGCTCATTGCACATAACCACAAAAGGCGGCCGTTCCGTTAATTCTCCCCACACGACCGTATTGCGCGGCATCTGTCAAAAAATGAATCCCCCCCCCCGCCTGCCTTCCCGCTTCACCCGGGATGGAGTGTTTGGGAAATGTTTTCCGTCGAACATGGAAAGCACAACTAAACTCGAAACAACAAAAGTTGAGAATATTTATTGACAAACTTGATAAATTCATTGACTTGTTGTGACAAATGACGAGCTCTGGACCCCGCTTTCGTTAGACATTCCTAGTTTCTGTTTCTACCGTCATGGAATCCGTTTCAACGAAAAAATATCTGAAATGGTCGGATGATTTGATGTTCAGATTTATGCATCCCTGTCTTTGGGATCAAAAGCAAGAAGTGTACAAAAATAGAAATGCCCGTGATACTGCAATAAATAATAAGTGTTTCATTTACACTCGGTACCTAACCAATATATTATGATAATGACAGAAAATAGCCGCAAATATTCAGAGACATGCGTCACCATTAATACGCATAAACAATTTGTACAAATCTAATAACAATAACTACCTATGTCAAACTTTGACGTTTGGCGTTGTCGTTTTTAGGTTATGGTAAAGCTAACTTTAACGAAAAATGCATTATTTCCTTGCTTCTCCGGTTACTGTAGTTAGTAGTTATTATTATTAATTTAAACATCTCTGAAAAATTTTATCGCCAATTTTGGAAAGCAGCTCATCAATTTGTTTTTCTGTCATCCTCAAGCGATTTCTATATCCTTCGGAGTCTTCTAAGGCCATCTCTTTCAAAATTGTGTTGGATGCGCCTAATTCACATGTTCCTTCTCATGATCCATTTTCTCGCCCAAATACGACGTTTTTTATGCTTTTCTCGAGCTCGTCTCGCAGAACATCAGAAGTTAGAGAGACGCACGCACTGACAATTTCAGTTGACGCCATCTTGAATGTCAAATTCGGTTCTACTTAAATTGAAACGTGTGAACATAATCGTATTCAACTTTTTGCGTTAAATAAAAGTGGATCAACAACAATCAAAACATCTGAACGCGCCATTACCTTGTTAAATGCATTTTCTACGAATCTTGGTTCCTTGGTTCGAATACGCGTAAAACCATCGAGAACGAACGAACGTGGATACGGGGCTATAGAAAATGTGGAACCTCGTTAGTTATTCATTGTTTTTGCGTATAATTCGTAGAACTCTAATGATTTTTATTTTTTATCTAATTTAAATCAAATTTATAAATGCTAATATTATGCTTTAAATGGCCTTGTAAACCGAAAAAGCTGTCACAATAATAAAAAAAACTAAAACACTTGCGGAACTTAACATTATTAAATTGAGATACAAATTAAATTTAAAAAAATGAAACTTCATTAGCCCTATTAAGGCCCTGGACAGAGCATTAGTGCGATTTTGTATGGTTGACGTTGAAGGCTAATCTAGTGTGAGGGAAAATTGACCTCCAGCCATCTTGTTTGACAATTTTTTAAATGATTTAATGCAAAATATTTGTTTCAAATGAATAAAATTTTATGTTTATAACATTTTTTTTGGTAATTGTTCGGAACAAACGTTAACGGTTAATACGCACTTTTTTTGATAAAACTTTTAGATTCTTCTTAATTACCATAAAAGACAACTATTTGCATTGGGGGAGGTTGAAAATGTTACATTTTTAATTTTATTTACGTAAATTGAAAATTTGCTTTCACACTGTCAAATCACTCTGTTTGCAGTTCGGAACAAACGTCAACGGTTAATACGCACTTTTTTTTGATAAAACTTTTAAAATTAAGATAATATACACAAGCCCGCTACACAAACCCTGCGTAGCCAAACAAACCATTCAAAAACGTAGGCTGTTTTTTTAAGTAAAGATAACATACACAAGCCCGTTACATAACCGTTGACGTTTGTTCCGAATATTTACCTTTTTTTTAATAGAGCAAGAAATTTTTCATAATTAAAGGGTGTCCCTTTAATTTAAACATGTGATGGACAATTATTGCCTTCAAATGATATTTTTAACATTACTAATAATGTAATAATACCGTTTAGATCATAGGTTCCCAACCTTTTTTTGCCCACCGCCCACTTTGAGAATATTTTTTTTTCTAGCGCCCCCCAGCTCGTAAATCTGAAACAGTAATTGTCGTCACGATTATATTTACCACAACGGGGGCGGGGGGGGAGGGGGGGGGGGGGGTGAGATGGGATGGGGCAAGATGCGTTTTTTTATTTTATATTTTATTTGATGACCGGCCAACTCAAATGAAACCAACTCAGTAAAAAAATATTGGTTTAGTTAGGTTAGGGTTACCGGCAATTTTAAAATTATTTTTCATAGCTTTTAATGACCTTTCTCAGGTGTTTCTGAGTTGGCATGGAACCGTTCTGAATTATTTTCATTCTTTTTACTTGAGTTTTATTGCTCAGAAAGATTACACTTGTGCAGTAAGTAATTCACGTGACACGCTACAGTGGTATTGTATACCAATTTCCGTGTTTTGACCTCTTACTTTCCCTTTATCCTATTTAAGAAATTAACCTTTTCTGTAATTTTTTAATATAACATTTCAAAGTTAGTGTTTAGTTTTAATTTGTTATAGATTATGAGTCCTGAGTATTTAATTACTTCTACTATTTCAATATTTTGATTTTCTATATTAAGGGTAGTAATTTCGTTGAGTTTCTTCTCTAATACCATGAATTTACTTTTAGTTACATTTATTTTCAGTTAATTCGAAGAAAAAAAAACTTTAATATAAAATATAAAAGTATTCTTTAAAAAAAAGCTTTTTTTGACAATGCATCTTCGATATAATTTGGTATAATATAAAAAAGTGTGTCATCTGCAAAAGTTTGATAGAACAGTACTTTAGGCACTTCACTATATCATTAATATAACTAACTAACTAACTAACCATCACGCCGTTTCCCCGCAGGGGTAGGCAGATAGGACGGACCGCCAAACAACTCGGTCTTGGCACACACTCTTTGCCTCACTCACATTCATACATCGTCTCATACATACTCTTCTATTATTCTGACTTTTGACATGGCCCGTCTCAAGTATCTGATTCACTTGATCGTGCCATGTCTTCCTAATATAATATATATACTTAATAAATAGGAGCGGTCCCAAAACAGATCCTTGAGGAACTCCGAGTATTACTTGTTTTCTTCAGATATAGTATCTCCAATTTTGGTTCTTTGTTTTCTATTTTTAATTTTATTATTAGTATTTCTCTGTCTATCCTTTAAACACGTCTAAAATCCAAGAACACTACTATTGTTATTTTCTTCTGATCCATACTGGTTTTCCATTATGAATATTTGTTTCTAAACCCTGCTGTTTTACAAGAATGTTATTTTTTTTCAATAAATTTTCTCATCTGTTCTTTAACTATGGATTCTAGTATTTGTTCATATTTAGGTTATCCATTTATTTTTCTGAGGTCTTTGAAATTTTTAGCATTTATTATTTTGGGCACTGGTGTTATTATGGAAGTTTTCCACGAATGCGGAAAAATTCCCTTTAAAACAGATTAATTTATTAGTGCAACTACTTAAATTTAATTATGCCTATAGTAATTCCAGACGTCGATGATTTTTGCGTCATCGTATTAAAATTTTTCATTAAATACTCACTGTTACCTGAAAATATTATTATTCCCTCTTCTTTTCGATGATTGAGAAGAAGTATCTGTGAATAATGAAATACTCTTATTTATGTTTTCGACACTTAGTATTAAATGTGGCTATTTTAGTTTTATCATCTTCAACTCCATCGGGAACCGAACTTCCTTAATGTTTTCCCTCTGTTTGCCACTTATAATTTCTTTAAGTGTAGTCCACATTTTTCTTGAATCTCTTTGAGAGGTAATAATTATTAGCCTGATATACTATTTTTAAAGAAATAAATTGTTTCCCTGTTCCCCTCCCGCATTTCCTTCCCCTCCCGCGTTCCCTTTCCACCTTCCCCGCCTACCCCCTCCCCTCTTCCACTTCCCCGTCCCGCCAATCCCCCTACCGCGTTCCATATAACAGTCCCAGTACATTCAGTTTTCAAACATTTTGCGTGCCTCCTATTACAATTTTTTTATTCAAATTTTCGCTTTTCATTCAAAACAAATATTCATTTTTATATATTATAAGAACAATCAATCAAATTTGGTACCTATCGTAGGTATCTATTAAAAATATCTTTAATTTAAATAATCCATAGATAATTCTTTTTTACAAAAAAAAAAACGTTCAAAAACACAATTCAATTTCGTCAAACGCGCGAACTGTCAAATGTGTGAAGTTAAAAAAGTCTAAGTTAAGTTTTCAGAAATTATCCAATTTTTTGCGCAATTTTCTTAAATTTTTTTTCCGTAAGAACCTTCTACAAAGTATTGGGAAACTTAAAAAAAAGTGAAATGAAGGCGTGACCAAGGGAAATGGGAATTAATTTAATATATAAATACTAGCTGGTCCCGGCATGCGTTGCTATGCCATTTAATAAAGAAATTGTTTCTCCCTGAGTGTCCTTTTCCATTCGTCCCGTTCCCCTTCCCCCTCCCCTTCTTCTCCTGCATCCTCTTCCCCTCTCGCGTTCCCACTCCGTCACCTCCACCTTCCCGCTTCCCACTCCACTCAACCCCCCCCCCCACCTTCCCCCGTCCCGCAAACCCTTCTCCCGAGTTGTCCTCCCCCCTTCCAGGTTCTCCTCCCCCTCCCCGGTTCCCTTCCCCCCTCTCTCCTTCGCCTTCCGCCTTCCCCGCCTTCCCTCTTCCCTTTACCGCTCCCTCATCCCGCGTTCCATATATTCAATCCCAGTACATTCAGTTTTTAAACAGCCCGCGTGCCACCTTTTACATTTTTTATTCAAATTTCCATTTTTCATGTATATTAAATTTGGTACCTATTTAAAATATCTAAAATTCTTGATTCGATTCAAACTATTAGGGGAGTACCTACTTTAAATAAATTTATCAACTTAAGGATTTTCAAAAATATAATTTTATTTAACAATCATCGTTTTGCAAAATGTCATTCTCAAACACGCGTACTGTCAAACGTGCGATAGTCGTTTAGGTTAGTAATGGGTTTCTCGTACTTCAAGAAATATTCTAAAAAAAGAATTAGCGAAATCGGTTCAGCTGATCTCGAGATTTGCTCTTAGCGACACTTTTAGCGATTCATTTTTATATATAAGAAGATATATTCGTTGTAGGCATTAGTTCATTTACTACTGTTTTCAGGTGTCCTATTAGTTCATCGGCTTTTCTGTCTAAATTTCCTTGGTTATCGCAGATCCACTTTTTGTTTTGTAATGCCGTACACAATTAATCCTTATTATAGTTATTTTTATTCCTGTATACATATTATACTTCGTGTTCCCTGAGGCTTCAGACTATTATATCTAATTTTTGTAATAATTGTTCCGTGATCAGATTGATTTTGAATTCTTCCGCAGAATTAACTTCCGCGTAAAAGTCTTTTGAAATTACCAAATCAATCATGGTTTTAGAGTTTTTTCATATTCTTGTATAATTTTTACAAGTTGCTTCCTACCTAGGCAATTTATGATGATTTGTAATCTTGTGCTTTTCTCTCTCTCTAGTATTTATTTACTAACGACACCATTCTTCAAAAAATCTAAGAATTTTATATCATTTTGATTTGGGGAATGATAAATAGCTGCATAGGCTCCCAGCTTAAAATCCTTCAATAGCCAGTAGGTATCCAGGTATTATTTTTATCTAGTACCGCATTTATTGTGACTTTGTAAGAGATATTGTTTACACACTCACACACATACAATACAGAATTAATGTGATAACTTCACCTATATGCCTGCTAAATAAGTCGCATCTAATTGTCGAATAGCCCTGAAATGTTGTTTCATTTTGGTTAATTTCTTCGGTAATGCAGGTTTCGCTCATCATCACCATGTGCAGTTCGTATTCTTTTAGCATGTCTTTGACTTCTTCGATATGTGCTACTAAACTAGCTATGGGTTTCTCTGGGTCTCCTACCGCCCCCCTGAAAGTCTGAAACGCCCCCCAATTTCCTCTTTGCCTTCTACCGCCCCCCTGAAGGTCAGAAACGCCCCCAAGGGGGCGTTATCGCCCACGTTGGGAACCTATGGTTTAGATTATTATATGATTCGTTGCCATCATGCCACAAGTTATCACTGAGCATTTTTATGAACTTTATTAGTTTGTCTGTTTTTTAACCTCAGTTAATTTTGAATATATTTTTTTTTTTAAATAATAACAAAAAATATAAATAAAATTTTGCCTATTATAAATTTATAAGTTTACATAGCAGTAGTAAATTTATTTTTATTTTATTTCTTCGATTTTTCGTTCGGTAGGTACGATTAATTTATTTTTCGTAATCACGGAAATTATTGCGTAGTGCCACACTGGTCGCCATCAGCCTTTTCAAACTTCCGTTTTGTGACAGCGGGTTTGCTGCATTTAGCAGTGAGTATTTTTGAAGTGAAATATAACATATTTTGATGTAAAGTACTAAATATTTTTGTGTTTATTTTGCCCATCGGTTAATTTAATACATAAAACCTCTGAAGTTAGTGAATGCACAGTGATTATTGTGATAACCACGAATGTGGGAACGTAACCTAACGTCAAGTTTCGCCGTGAGTTTGACTGATTATTTTTTGTTTTCAGAATATGGCACCTAAGAGGAATAAAGTAGCGAAGGAGGAGGTCCAGGTATCCCTTGGACCCCAGGTTCGCGAAGGACAAACAGTGTTCGCTGTTGCACATATCTTTGCATCCTTCAACGATACATTCGTACATGTTACGGATTTATCTGGCAGGGAAACAATCGCCAGAGTCACTGGTGGCATGAAAGTAAAGGCTGATCGAGATGAGGCATCTCCCTACGCCGCTATGTTAGCCGCTCAGGTATGTTTACATATTTAATTTATGTCTTGATGAAGAATTTTGATCTCGTTGAAAGTTGTTTATTGTTCTGCCTCATATTAGTATAAAGTTATGTTAGCAGAATAACCGGCGTTATGGAAATGGTCACATAAAGAAGTTATAGTTTTATGACTACCAAGCGCTGCTAAAACAAACCCAAAAATATTATTGTCAGTTCAACTGATAGTGAAGTTATTTACAAAAGTTTTTGAAACATACTTTCCTAAAATTATGCTCTGACCTATAGATTGGGATAGAGACTTGTACATTCCTACTCTATCCTACTGGACACCTTTAGTAAATGCAGCTCGTATTAAGTTGTCCTGAATATATTGAGATATTATTTCAGGGCTCCAAAATATACAAGAATCTTATTTTCAATTTATCTAACGCTTAAATATAAAGTGCCGTCAGTTCATTGGGAAGATAACCTCAATTTGATTGTTTATCATGTTGGTTTAACTTTGAAAAGTTCAGTGTTTCACTTACTGCAAGTTAGTTAATTTGTTGATCGAGTTCTGCTGAGCGATTTTATATCTTTTGTGATATCGAGATCTCCTGACGGACGAGATGACGAGATCTCCTGTCAGATTTGTGTTATTTTCTATTTGCTTTTTCTATGGGTATCAGTTTCGCCGATTTGTCACCAGCTTTTTTTTTTACCCAGCTTCGCCGATTTAAAACGATCTAAATTAAAATATCACAGTTCACAGCAAATAACAGCCATAGAAAATCACACAAATCTGACAGGTGATCTCTTCCATCAGGAGATCTCGATCTCACAAAAGATATAGAATCGCTCGGCTGATCATTTTTAGTCCATCACAATATATTTATTGAATAAATTAAAAACAGGTACATGCCACCTCTTGTTAGTGGGACACTTCAATGAATATCTATGAATACACCACCCCGGTTGCAGCTAGTTTTTGGCAGAAGGGATGTGAATTGTGGAATCTCGATACAAAATTTGGTAAAATTTTGCATATGGCTACCATATGCATATTCTTTTGAAACACTTTGATTCAACTTAGTTACCACAAAAAAACAACGATATCTGACATAGAAAATAGTGCAAGTTAGCCCCTTGCTGCTGGAGCCTTGAAATTGCCGTGTTGAATAAATCTCGCCTATGCATGGTGCGAAGACCTGCAATTGCAATGTTGACCTTGCGTATTCATTTGTCTTCGGATATTTCCTCTACTAGGTTAGTTAAAGATAAAAAGGTAACTTTATCAAGTATGATATTGTCAGCTTGTTTGTTTTAACAAAAAAAGAATATTTATTAAAAATTTTGCCATCCCCTACTTTCAAATCAAAATTAATATTTTATGCCTTTAGTATAGCGGCCGACTGTCATAATTAAAATTATAACCTATAATAAAATAGGTTTTTAGGCTGACACGATTTTAGATTTTCACGGTCAAAAGTATTATTGTGATTTATTTTTGGGGTATTATGTCATGTCGCACTACCTCCCTTTTTTGACCAGACTTTGGGACAGCGTTATAGTGTCCTTTTACGGGGCAGACGTGTAGACTACACTACTCTACACATCTACCCTGATGGAAAGAAACATTGTTTTTGGTAATTATGTGTGGTAGTCGTAAGTAAAAATTTACCCAAAGTGCATATTCACCTGACAATAATTCAATTTAACCCGTCTGCTTGTTTAGGAATAAAAACATCCCAAAACACGTAATCGCATTACACTTTCATAAGACCAAAAACGTCCCGAGCGACCTTACAATTTAAAAGCTATATATCTCTCTTCCTCTTATACAAACGTATGTATTTTTCTTTTAACCGGAAAGAGAACAAAATAATGCTTGTTATTGTCTTTGAAATATGTAAGCTATTTTGCATAGATATTTTACAATCTCGATCCAAAGTGACAGTTTCAGAATTTGCGCGCAAAACTGAGGCTTCCGTATTGTGAGGTGCGAATATATTGAACCAAGCAGACGGGTTAAATTAGGGTAAATATTCGGAACAAACGTCAACGGTTATGTAACGGGATTGTGTATGTTATCTTTACTTTAAAAAACAGCCTACGTTTTTGAATGGTTTGTTTGGCTACGCAGGGTTTGTGTAGCGGGCTTGTGTATATTATCTTAGTTTTAAAAGTTTTATCAAAAAAAAGTGCATATTAACCGTTGACGTTTGTTCCGAACTGCAAACAGAGTGATTTGACAGTGTGAAAGCAAATTTTCAATTTACGTAAATAAAATGTAACATTTTCAACCTCCCCCAATGCAAATAGTTGTCTTTTATGGTAATTAAGAAGAATCTAAAAGTTTTATCAAAAAAAGTGCGTATTAACCGTTGACGTTTGTTCCGAACAATTACCTAAATTAGTCTTTAATTTACCATTACATTATTTCCTAGCATTTTGGTTTTTACTCATTACTAAAATTGTTGGGAGGAATGCAGATCCGGGCACAGTTTGGAAATTAAATAAAAAGGCACTTTCTAGATGAGAAAAGTGTGGAAAAGCTGAATAAAACAAAAATTAAGGCGCGCTCGGCAAAATTGAGGGAGATACAACCGTTCAAAGTATTTAAAATTTCACTTCACAAACTGATTTTGACAGTTCGCCCGCGTCCGCCCGCCATTTTTTTTATAACCTAATACGCTAAACATGGTTTGTGATACAAAAAAAGTACCCCTTTATAACGCCTGCTCACGTCAAGGCAAGAAAAACATCCCAGTTTTCAAGTGGTTTAGCGGCTACGCTAGGTTTGTGTAACATGGTTTGTGATTCTGGCGTACTATTAATTCTGAATTAGGTCTGGGATCCAACATACCTAAGCAGTGAAAACATGGCGAACGAACAACGAACTGTCAATATCAGTTCGCGAAGTGAATTTTTAAATACTTTGAACGGTTGTATCTCCCTCGATTTTGCCGAGCGCGCCTTAATTTATTTTTTATTCATCTTCTCCACACTTTTCTCATCTAGAAAGTGCCTTTTTATTAAATTTCCAAACTGTGCCCGGATCTGCATTTCACCCAAATTGTTAATTAATTGTGTTGTCATTTACATTATATTATAAAAGCGAAAGTGTATTTGTTTGTCCTTCTTTCGCGTTGCAACAGAGCGATTGATCAATGTGATTTTTTTTGCGATAGTTAAGAGGATTGGAAATTGTCATGGACTACTTTTCATCCCAGAAAATCACTTCAATCTCATGGGAAAATTCTTAACACCAAAATACCAAAACGAGTATTCTCATAAATACTGGTTCATTTACTTACAAGACAATAGGATACTTGATAATACAATCTTAAAATTTTTCTCCTCCATAACTTTTGTGGAGTGATTTATGACTTTTTTCGATTTTTAATAATTTAGGTACAACATTATTTCTTAGGCTGCCTCTTCACACATTCAAGTTTTACTTACTTAGGAAGTCGAAAGAGGCGTAGTTTGAACTAAAACCTTATTATGAGGTACATTATTATCTCCTGAAAACAATATAAAAAACAATTACATATAAAACTCAAATAAGCAGTACAAAAAATAATGTAAGCTCAAAATTTTCTAATTCTGAAAACCGAAGAGATGTCACTTATTTTTAGGTTGCATAAAGCTTTTTGAAAATAAGCATTCTTTTTAATTAGTGAACTGCTAACCTACTATATCAATCCTTTATAATCTCAATGTATCTGTTTCTAACATGAGGTGTTTGAATTCGAAGTTGGTTGCTGTCATTCGGATAAAACTGCTACTAATGGGATATTTTCACAAACTATGAACAACACTGTTAAAAATGTGTTAGAAGTTTATTTTGCAGATTCTGATTATTGTGCTAAAAATATGTAGATTTAATTTTTTGTGTGGAAATGTCTGTCCCAGAAAACAGTACTAGTTTGATTAGCTGACTGACTGACTGACTAACCTGCCAAGAAGCAGAATTTCTACTTCTACGCATACCTTGTCTTTGACATCCATGAAAATTGTCCGTTATTCCCACTTCGGATATTTCATGTCTTGCAGAGTACAGTGTATCCAATAAAATTAAACAAAACATCACAATATGTTGTCCGTCCGGCGCGAGGAACTTAAAACTGTAATCATAAGCTTATGCTGATTTCAAAATGACAGTGATCAGCAGATTGTGCATAATTTCGGTTGACGTGTGATTGTTTCAATCTCCCTTTTCCACTGACTTCACGAAGTAGTGAACTCTTCTGCTCGATAGAACTCTTTTGTCCTTGATTCATTTTTATGTTACAGCATCAAAGATATTGAAATATAAGAGATGTTCTATTTTACTGGGTGGGACTGTGCTTCCTGGTGTCACCGATATTGTTAACCAATTAACGAATAAACTAAACGAACGTTAAACTAAATGAACGAATTCTTTCCTTATTCAAATTATATTACTAACCAATACTACTGCACACCTTTAAAAAATCAACTAACCACTGGAGTGATTATGGTCGAAAAATGGACCACTTTTATTTTTCTGCGATTGATAGCGGTCAAAGTTGGATTACATTTTCCTATCATTAGTAAAATATTTATGTAATTATTTAAAACATTTCCACGGCCAGCCAATTATTTTAAAACGAAGCAATTGAAATGCTTTATCTATTATGACCATAGATGTCGCAACTCCGAACTTCATAGACTATTTTAGAACGATGTTAAAAATAGATTTTTAAAATATTTTTTTTTGTTAAAATTAAGTCCATTTCTTCATAGATATGCACCTTTCATTATCAAGTATACCACAGACTACATTCAGAAATCGAAAATATTCTATTTTGACTGACCTCACGGCAGTTTCAAAGTAAAAAAATTCAGGTTAATTCATTGGCTATGTAGCTATGTAGCACTATAATACGTTTTTCTGTTTCCATGTTAAAATTCGAAGGTATGATTTTTTTAATGTTGAAAAATTTTAAAAATGATCATCCGGGAAATCTCGGGCATTTGAGGCAAATTTATTTATTTCACGTGGTCGCTCCAGTGGCTAAATGAACCAATTCTTTTCATATGCAAACTATTCTCATTAGGTAGTAGTCCGCCTATGCCGACAGTCACGCGGACACCATAGCATATCTCTTTTGTATTTCAATATCTTTGTACAGCATAAATACTTATTTGAAATTTGTTTTATTTCCAGGATGTGGCCGAGAAGTGCAAAACCCTGGGCATCACAGCCCTGCACATCAAGCTGCGTGCCACCGGAGGCAACAAGACCAAGACCCCCGGCCCCGGAGCGCAGTCAGCCCTGCGCGCCCTGGCCCGCTCTTCCATCAAGATCGGCCGCATCGAGGACGTGACCCCCATCCCGTCAGACACCACCCGCAGGAAGGGAGGTCGCCGTGGACGCAGGCTGTAGAAGCCTACTTCTCGTCACCTTATTTTATATTTCACGCCAGACCTGTTGTTCCGTTATTTTATTGTAATACAGGAAATATAAACATTTAACATCTATTTTGTTGTTTTGATTCTGTTTTATGTTACTGCAGCTCGTTGTAGTTGGGTGTGATTTGAAGAAGCTTTAATAACAGCACATTGACAAATCAAGTTTCTAGATCCTATTGAAGCCCGGGTTAGCTTAGATGCAAATAAAAGTGTTTTATTTTTTTTTTACATTAACTGCACCGGAGGCCCCGAGGAGAATTATTTCCCTCGGGGCCTATGTCATCTTTAGGAATGCGGTGTGGAGGGTCTTTTTGTGGAAAGGAAAGAGTTAACCTGGGACTTAATGTGAGACCCATGTTGTAAGAGGTAGGTAACAGACCGGCAAATCGTTCTACGATCGAGCTGTTGCACTCAAGAACGAGTTGCAGTAACGACCCATTCTCGTGTGACAAATGCCAACAGTATACAAATGTTTGGCATGTTTCCTGACTGCACCGGTGACAAAGGAATCAATGGCACTAGTTCCTCGAAGTGTCTTCCATTGAAATACCGGTAGAACAAGGACAGCTTTCCCACCGGACGCCTGTGCTCTAAAGATTGTTATCCTTAATATATCCAATCTTTTGTTTGTTAAGAAGGAGAATCTATCAAACGGACTGCATGCTTTTTTTTGAGGCGAACATTGCGTTTTGTGCAGGGTTACAAGTACTATTGAAAGCGTCTGCAGGTCCTGAACAGTACGTTCACCTTCTGAGAGGCCAACTTAACTCTTGCTTCGATGGAGCCCCCGTACCTGAGCTGGTCAAAGGGCTTAGGGCCTTCACTCGTGGAGAAAAACCAGTTGTCGACGCAATCGCAATCAACCTGAACAAAATCGTTATTTTTCTGATCTGACATGTCAAAACATGACGAAACTTGACAGGTTGTGAGCCACTACCATGGCAATCTGTCAACACGCAACGAAACTGTCAAAATAAAACGTGACTGCCGAGGCAGTCAGTTGCCTTATTGACAGGTTGCCATGGTAGCGGCTCACGAACTGTCAAGTTTTCGAGTAATCTGCGATATGTCGGATCAGAAGAATATCAATTTTGTTCAGGAGGTTGATTGCGTCAACAACGGGTTTTTTTTCAGTTTCTCCGTAAGCGAACAGCCTTAGGCCCTCCGTTCATGATTGGAGATACTTACAATTTACGTAATTGTGACGAAACCACAAGCACCCTGCTGATATACCACTTTTTAATGCTAGTCTCCCTACACGGCGCTATCCGAAATGTACTGAACTTGGTCATTTTTCATGTGCATCTGTGGAGTGAACACGCTGTCATGACTTTTTTTCTAACATCAATCCATGCCTTTTCCGTATCCTTAATCGTTTCTTACGTATTCTGGTAAAGTATAGTTATGTAAACATGCATTTTTTCCACTTCCAGAACAAATCTAACATTACTTTCATGTTTTGACACCGTTTCTGTCAAACGAATAAGTATCAGACACAAATGATGCGAGCGTCGCGTGCGATCAGCACTGTCGGTATCGTGATACTGATTGGAAACCGACAGCCACCGCGTAGCACCGTGAACGGGCACTAGCAAAATCGTACGGGGGGTACTTACGATCGGCGCATATGATACCGCACGAGGATCGAATATCTTGTAAGTGAGGGAGCGGGAGACAAATGACAGGCGCGTTCATGCTGACGCGTCTCTACCGATTCCCTCGTTTTTGCGGTGTTACCGGATGCGCTGTGGTAACACACATGTCAGGATGCTGTATGCTGCGTATCCATATCTCGTCGGGGCCTCCAGTTGAGGGAGCGGGAGACAGAAATGAAAGGCGTCAGTCGAAGTATGAGTCGTTTATTGGGCTACGCAGCGAGGTCGGTAAAACGGTAACATGATGTAATGCAGAGTGCCGTAGATGAAATGCTGCAGGCGCACGGAGGTGATGGAGATGGTGTGGTGAAGGTCAGAGAGTTGCTTAACACCTTGGCGGTGGAGATGACCTATCTTCCAGGCCGTTGCTTGACGCTTTGAGTCGCGGAGATGAACGGTGAGTGGCTCGGTGAGTTGAGCCACCAGCAGGTAGTCCTGGCGAGGCGGAGCGTGTTTCCATGGCAGCGAAACACGGTGGGTTTCGGGGTGCCATGAAAATGGTGAGCTGATCCCTGGACTGAAGGTGACGCAAGCCTTGTAAGTCGCGGGATGTAGCTGTTCTGCGGAGCTGAAGGCACGATGGGCCTTATGGCTGAGACGTGGTGATGGACCTCGGGAAGCTGCCCTGGATGCGTAGAGATGCCATGCAGGAGCACTTGTGCGATCTGTTACATGTTGAGATATTGACCGTTGAACTGATACTGACTGAGCGAGCGAGCGAATCTGTTGCTTATATAGGTAGAGTATTTACTCTCACGGTAGGTAATACGTGCCACTTTGGCAGTTGACGAGAATGTTCGGCGCCGTACAGATATTGTACGGTGCTATCTCGAGACCTTTCTAGGCGGTGGCGAAATTATTATTTATCGGCGCGGCAGGCGGCCGAAGTCCATCCTGCCGTCGTAGGTAGATAGGTACATAGGTGAGTGGCTTGCCAGCGCCGCGCGAATATCAGATGTTTCTCGATGTGTCGCCACATAAGTATCTCCGTGAACGGAGGCACTTAGAGTTACACCGATGGAAGGAGACCAACCAAGTTAGCATATCAATGGAAGGCCTGTTTGGAAGATTGCTTCTGTTGAAGGAGATTAGATTTTCGTTTTGATCCCTTTTAGACAATCAGACATGATTGGGTCTTTGAAACTATTATTGAATTAGGAAGCCTATCTTTAGATCCGAGCCTCAAAATATTTAGTTCTTATACAGAAATTATGTGAAAAAACTACCTAAATCCGAGCCTAGCTTCAGAATGCTGTGCAAGTGGGTCTGTATGAAGCAGGACATTGGTCCTCCAAATTAAACAGATAATTTTTGTACTCTTACTGCAGAGTCAAAGGTGGCAAAGTCCAGTAAAATCCAATGGATCGAAGTATGTAAATAGTTATGCTGAGTACCCAAGCCCGATCATGTTCGACAGTTTGGCGCGATCAAACATGTTGATTTGGAACTATGCTTGTCGTTGCGTTCATGTGCTCGAGCAGGGCATGGACACAACGACGACGCGCGTCTCGTGTCGAGCTGCTCCTGGCAGGGGTCGGCGGCAGACCGACACTCTTAAACTCCATTTTCTCCGCAGCCTCAATAGAAGAGTATGATTCTCAAGGTTGCAATGCACATTGTCTATTTGCTTGCTTGCACTTTTAGTACTGTTTAAAAATATAACTAGCCATTGTAAACATTCATTTTTGTCAACAGTGTTGCATTTATTTGATAATACCAGTTCGAATATGATTCAACACAATGCCGCGCCGTCATATTAAAACATACTACTTTTAGCAGTCTTAGAGCCACCGTGACAATTTATATTTCGGTTCTATGAAACTACAGTGAAACCCTTTTAAGAAGTTTGGTTTTTCGATCTCTCAGCCCAATTTTTCCCACATAAGATTTTCCTGCTTAAGAAGTTTGTTTTTTCCGGTTCCTTGGAAAACTTCTTAAGTGGGTTTCACTGTATTGGGATTCTGTTAACTTAATATTTAGCTCATCTCACTACAAATTCTGCTGATCCGTGGGCTTAGCCCCTCAGGCCTCGGGCCTATTTTGTCAGAAGGTCAAAATATTTCCGCTTTGCAATAAAATCCAAATAAATGGAATATTTCTGAATGCATCCGAAAACTAAAAACGGTTTTTGATAGGTGATAAAATATGCCCTCAAAATTTATTATTCTAAATAAACATATAATTTTTGAAATAAGAAAATTTTTAAAGCAAACAAAAATTTTTAAAATAAATCACCTTACGTTTTTTTATTTGGGCAAATGTATTATTATAAAAGCTAGCGTCAATTCACTTTTTTGTTGTTTCATGTAAAAATAATTAATAAAGAATTCCCAAAGTTTTATTTTTTTTTCAAATTCGCAGTGGGAACTTTGGTATATAAAGGTGTACATTTTAATTATTTTGTGATTCACTTTTAGATTTGAATACAAAGCATGGTGTTTTCTCTTTAATTTAGATCATATTTCTAACCATCTAGTAAAGGAGACAATAATTTTTATGAGACCTAATTGAGTTGTTCCGAAAAGCGAACGAATTAGCCTTTTAAGGGAACCTGTATAGCTCTGGGGCCCTACTAGCATGAAAGCTAACATCGACATGATAAGAGTCTCAACAAAATTGGTGATTAGTCGATGTACGAGACGAGTGGTGTCATGTGTACAGACACTATATTTCTGAGAGTTACACAGAGATCAATTTACTAGTGTGCGAAAATGATTTTCATATATGGGAAATTCCCATATATCATATATGGGAAAGAATCTGAATGTAGTACCGAATAAAACACTTGTAAATATTTCAACTTGGAGATTTGGTTTGTAGGAGGCTTGTTACTTCTTCGGTGATAGTTTTAAACTGAACTGATCACATTTGGCTCTATATTTATAGGGCCAATCCAGTTTGAATTTGTAAAAGGAAAATGTCCAATTTTGAGGTCCACGTGTAGACAACATGCGCCAGTAAAGACGGGTCTCTTGCGACCTCCGCCATTAACGTTTGCCGTGAAAATCCCTCAAAAATCGGTATCAACATTTTTTGTTTTCCGTCTCCTCCGTTTGTTGAAACACAGTTGGTGCGAAAGTTCGCGCGGTCACACAATTTGGCTAGTGGTCAGTGGTAAGGATCTGCCCACGCGTACGCAATGAACACCTGACATTTTGGCGTTTATATCAATGTTAAAATGTGTTCTGATGAAAAAGAGATGCATCAGGGAGAAAACACAGATATTTTAATAGATATTTATTTATCAGGAAAGATTTCCGACTAATATCGATTATTGCAGGACCTAAAGTTGTCTTTTAAAAATTTCCAGTTGCGTAAATATTTACATAGGCATTAAAAACAGAATAATTATGAGTTTATTTATTGTACTGTTATTCGTGGTGGAATTCTATTGTACTAAAATTGAAATTGAAACACTTTAACTTTTTTCCACTGATTTATTTCACCAGGACCGGTTTCATCCTGTTATGGACATCTTCAGGCTGGCAATTGACATTCTTTTGTTACAGAATTTTTACAAAATTAGGTAGGTAGGTACACAATGTTAAGGTAGGTACATATGTTTGGGTTATTACGTTACAACTGAACGTTCAATTGCCAGCCTGAAGATGTCCATAATAGGATGAAACCGGTCCTGGTGAAATAAATAAGTGGAAAAAAGTTAAAAAGTGTTTCAATTTCAATTTTAGAATAATTATATTAATATTTGATATTATATTATAATTTTATTTTCAAATATATTTATTATTATATTATATTTAGGTATAATAATATTTTAAACTTATGAATATGCTCGCTCATTGTGAAAAAGTCTCAAAAAGTCAATCAGTATATTCTCCATAAACGACCGCATCGCGCGGGTCTTGCGGAAAAATGAATTATTCCCCCCTCCCCGCCTGCATTCCCACCCTGGGATGGGATGTTTTCCGTCACTCATGGAAAGCTCGAAACACAACAAAAATTATCAATATTTATCATGTTAATGGGATTGTCACGGCAAACGTTAATGACGGAGCTCGCAAGAGACGGGCCTTAATGCAAATATTGAATAATGTTTAGCTTTCAGTCATAAACGAGTGCCGATAACTAAGTTGATACTACTACATTATAAGAGTATGACTGTGCTAGGCCCCCTGGTATTCTGATCAATTTAACAAGAAATAAAACATCTAGAAATTGGTCAATAAAAAATGTAGCAATTTGTTTAAACAATGTTTATTCATTACTATGCAATAAAAAAAATATGTTGATCATAATGATTTTTTAAATAAAAGGAAGTATAATAATATTATAAACATGATCACAAGTGGTAAAAATTTTGTAAGTGTATATAAAAACTACGATTGTCATAAAATTCTCAACATTATTCAAAAATACAGGTGGGAAATGTGCCGATTCTATGTGAACAGAGATGAAATTACTTTATAAGTGAAAAGGGAATAATTACATAACAATATTATAATATTTATATCTTAATCTAGTGTGAATAGAGTCCAAAGTATGAAATAAAACAAAATATAAGTTATTTTTGTAAATTCTTGAAAAAGCTATAACTAAATGACACTGAAGTTAGTCGGTATATTTCTAATTATAAATATATATATATAATATACTCTCTAAAGTAAACATACTCTCTGAAATTCTAATTCCTCAAAATATAACATAAAAAAATGTATAATTCATCGTCTCTATCTACATATTATGGATTTAGTAACGTTGCATCATTCATCATCATCAACATCAGCTTTCAGCAACATTCATCCGATATTGAAATAATTAAATAATCTACACTTCATGCTCAATATATAAATTAACTAATACGTAGGTAATATAATAACAGTATTGCACAAGCCTAACATTTGGTTTTTACGCTAAAATTAGATTAATGGCAGACCGTACAAAAGGCTGTTTCATCAAGGCAGGTTATTTCATATGACATACAGCTGCACACACTATACTAACACTACTCTCTACTCTAACTAAACTACACTAACTGTTCTATATTACAGGAGATACCGAGGTCTTATGAACTCTTGAACCATTTTAAACGCAAACAAACTGGTGACCTTTACCACCAGAATAAAAACACTATCTAAATACATTACATATATTATAATAGTATGCATTCAAGTTATGAGCCCTTAAAATTACAGCCAATTTACGGAATAATAATAGCCAATACGGAATTTGTCTGTTTTGTCCCATTTATCAACTTTACAACAATAAATGGGAGAAAACAGAAAAATAACATATAGTTCGATTTCATCTTTTTCTAAGAGCTCATAACTTAACTAGCATACTTTGTACTCGAGTTAACAAATTCAAAGACGACGCTTGCTTTTTTTGGTAATGGTTCAGTATCTACACCTACATTAATGTAGCAGTAATTAATTGTACATGTCTAGCTTCTAGCTGTAGTATTGTGATATCCGAGGAGGTGGCTCCAGCCATCAGCGTTTCATCGTCATGATCACAGAATGCAGTTAACACAACACTTTTAAACAATAAGATGAACCTAGTCTTTAGGAATTTATGTACAGAGGAGAGTCACTCCTTAAATAATGTGTCTATTGTCATTCATTTATTTCATATTATCACTGGTCAAGGAAAATATAAATTAATTTACTAATAGCGGTTTATCATACATACTCTACACGATACCACATCTTAAATCTTTTATCTTCACACCCAATATGTTTTTCAATTCCATTCATTTTGTAATAATTCTTTTTTACAACTTACAACCGACATACAAACTAAACAAATAAATGCAATTTTCACGCTGATTCTGCGACTATAATTTGAAGGGAATGTATACGTTTAAAAATAAAGTTATTTACACATCTTCTGATAGGTACCCAGTTAACAACTGACTAGATGGAAGTTTTGCCTGTTCCAATTACTAGGGATATGCACCACTAGGGTTATAGCTCCCCGATTAGTTCATCCATTTGCGGCAGTTGGGGGCGCTGCACATGCAGGATATCTTATGAGCATCATCTTCAATGTCGAATTTGTAGTCATACGCCAGCTAAAAAAAAATAAATTGATAAGTATTTTGCTTCAAAAACACTCAAACGAGAGGCTTGGCATCAAAGATATTGAAATACAAGGAGATATGCTATGATGCCCGCCCGACTGTCGGCAGAACTACGGTCTAATGGTCCTAATTTGATTACGGAATTTAATTGATTTTTTTAAGGTGTGCAGTAGCAATGGTTAAAAATATCGGCGACTCCAGGAAGCATAGTCCTACCCAGTAAAAACTACCAATAGCCCATCTCCTTACATTTCAATATCTTTGCATGGCATTATTGAATTTTAACTTTTTGTGTCTGGAATTTCTAGATCAAATCAACTATCTTCAGATCTTGATCTATGGAGTATAATATCAATTTTTAAAAATTATTAGGGTAGTAAACTGGTAAGTACTCTATTATTAACTATTAGCAATTGATTTTTTTTTGTACAAAGTGATAAAGCTAATTCAACAGTCCTAACAAAACAATGCCCCATGCTGTACTGGTCGCGTTGAGAAAGGAATAATCCTGACTGGTGTGGTACAATCCTATTTCATCATAAGGTTAGGTTAAAAGTATAATGATTTTAGATCAGATACTGAAGAGGGTACCACAATTCGCCCAAGGTACCACAATAGCGAAGAGGACTCCACAACTCTTATGATGAGCAAAAGACGAAAGAAGTATGATTGTGTTACCTCCTCCCCGCGCAGGATCCTCCGCTTGGCGAAGATGATGATGCGCGTGTCCCGCTCCACCTCTACAGCTTCGGCCACGCAGTTGGGGTTGCACGAGTGGTTGATGTAGCGCGCCAGCCCCCCCACCAGCGTGGCATCCACCACGCGCTCCTCGTCCAGGCGGAACATGTAGATGCCGCGGTTCTACAATTCAGAAACAAGATTAGGACTAGGGATAGAAGAGCTACAGACCATGTAGAGTCAAGAGAGTTCAAATCTAAAGATATCAGCGTACTTCTGATAGTTTTGTTGTAACCCTCTCTCTTTCTCAATTCATGTTACAGAAGAAGAAATTGTAAAGGAACTCTCAGCCACAGACGCATGGGACCTAATGTTTAGTTGAACTTCTAATACCAGAATCATGGAGCCAGTCAACACAATACATATATGTATTACGAAACGACGATGAAAAGCTGAGTGAGCTCTTTCAACTGCCACTTTCAAGGCTACATTAAAAAAGATAAATAAATACATATTTATATTTTCACTAGCACTATTATTAATTCACCTCAAGGGTGCAAATAATACCAATGGTTTCCAAACATGTTTCATTACTTTCCATCCTTAACCTGTAATCGGCCGAAAACGCGCGGGCGCGGGAAAAAAATTAAAAAAAAATTTGAATAAATTATGTTTGTCTGCGATTTTGACCATCCTATGTACAGAATTTGTATGAAGGACAAGGTCAGAATCGCTTGCGCTCTCATTTCCCCATAAGACGGGTAAAAATTTCATTCACCTTGCAACCCCAGAATATTTTTAAACGATTTTATCTGTGGCATGAAAATGTCAAATTTGCCGCAAATTTTATCTGTCAAGGTTGATGCGTGTTCCTCGACTAAAACATCGTAAAACCTATTAATTTACGTAATAGAGAACTCCAGTCCAATTTTTTTATTTTTTTAAATGAATAAAGACCTTCAAACTTAAATAACTGCATTTTTATTTTTATTTTTATAGTTAGTTTTAATAGTTAAAATAATTGTCAAAGTTTTAATTTTTCAAGACTCCTAAAAATGCACTATGGTGGTTTATGTGATCTCTTCACCCACCTATAGGTTATTATTTTCAAGTTGTCTTTTTGAATCAGTGATGTTATGTCGAGGGAAATTTCCCTAGATCTAGGGGAGAAAAATATTTTTTAGGGATAAGGGAAATCAGGACAAAATCTAGGGAAATTTCGAACTACGACAAATTTTTTATTACATATGACAATATTACTGATGTTATATTTATATATATATATATACGTAGGTATATATATTTGTTGGGATTCCTATGAATCTTAATTATTGTTCATGTACTTACATGCAATGTTATTTTTAACACTGACAACTCAAAATGATATTAGGGAACGTACCCATACTACGTGACACGTTCGGGGGGGGGGGGTCTTCAAAATACCACGCTTGGTACAAATGAGCGGCGGGTTGCTTAGGTTTTTGGTCACGGTGGGGGGGGGGGGGGGGGGGTTAAAAAGTGCAAAAAGTTTGTCACGTAGTATGGGTACGTTCCCTATGTAGGTATCTAAAAAGATAAATGGGACCTCTGAAAAAAAAAAATTATTTATGTTTTAAGTTCCGTTTTTTCGGTGATTGCGGTTGATTTTTATTTCACAAAGTGTTTTTTTTAAATTTGGAATTCAGTTTCTAATTCAGTGGTGAGTGTATTCGTACTTTTAAATTATTACTTCACGTAGCAAAAAGTGGTTTATTTGGAAAAGCACAGTATTATAAGTATATTTACCAAGTTCCGATATCTTTCCAATTAATTAATCATATTAATTAACATATAACAGGATTAGTGTTACACAATCAGGTGGCTACCTAGGTAATTGGGTAAATGTGAAATTCTAGGGAAATTTCACTTCGAAATCTAGGGAAATAATTTTTTTGGGCAGAACATCCCTGTTTTAAAATGGCAGAAGGCAGAAGATGGCCGATTAATACTATGACATTTAGGTGTTAGAAGTCGTTTTTTATTCAAGATTAACTGCTTTTAATATAGAAAAACATTGGTAAAATGTCCACATTTCACCGCTACTGTTATTGTTTTTAATCAAAGTGCAATATAAAAACAATCAATCATCGTAAATATTTGCAATCATTGCAAATACATATAACATCGTGTTTTATGTATAACACATACAGAATAGAATTTATAATACACTGATCATGACGATTGTGTTGCATTAACTTGTATAAAAAACCCTTTACTAAAAATAATTTGAAAATACAAACTAAATGTCAAATATGGTCGACACGACTTTAACCTCAAAGGCAAAATTTATTGCAGATTGTCCGCAAATATAGCTCTTTTCGTAAATTGTTGAGGGCCTAAATTGTGTTTCAATAAACACAATAACTATTATTTATCTAAATCTCTATAAACAGTATGAAAATAAACCAAAAACACGAAATATTGAATTGCATATGTGCACTAAGTCATTTCAAATGTCAATACAATACTGCAATACTGACAATACAATACACGCGATCACCAGGTGACAGTGGGTGAGTGTGATGCGTGACGTCACCATTCACCATTTCAGTAATGCCAACTTGACACTGTGTTTCGAGGAGAGGTTTAAAAATGCACTTTTTAATAATTTTTTAAAAACTCTGCGTTTAATATTACGAAATAAAAGTTATATATTCAGAATCAGCGTTTATTGGTCTATATGAACATATTTTTTTAAAGCCATAATATTTTTCACTGGAGTTCCTTATTAACACAAGTAATGTTGTTTTGGTACATAGTTTATTGTTCTAGGAATGTGTTTCGGTCAATAAAATATACGATGTCTCAAAATTAATCCACAAAACATTAAATTCAAAAATCAAAATGGTGGTTTTTTAGGAAATTTCCGTATTTTTCCTGGAATTTGATGGCCTTCCACAGGTTAAAGAAAATTATTTACCATGTAATAAAGAGACGACAATTAAAATACGTGTATAAGTAAAACAGTGCGCCAAGTCATCAAGACATTGGGGTCTAATTAATAGTCTTCGCCATTAAGCTATGTACATTAGACGTGGGCAAAATTGAATGAATGAATTAAATGAATAAATTCAATTTTGTAACACACTCGATCTGATTCTCATTTTCAAAAGGAATTAAATCAATATTCCTTACCCTTGGCCTTGCATCTTCCGATTTTTTAACAGCACCATATTTATTTTTATTTCGATTAATTTATTTTACTGTTAAATATTCCATGTTATATTGAGGTAAGAAAATAATAATGTACTCTACTAAATATTGTAGTGTTTCGTAGGAATTAAATTAAATATTATTCTGGATATTTGTTGCGCGGATAGGTACACCTACTACAGGCGATGCGCGCCGCGAAATTGCCTATCACGTGGTAGTATCCCGCGCAGTAAATCTTATACCTACAAAAAACCCCGTAGGCCAGAGTCCCCGTCCCAATCCAAGTGACAAAACCGCCAAGCGAGTCAAATAATTCTGAGCTCCGAGTGGCGCGTCTGTTTCACAGTCGTCCCGCCAGTCCCGCTATTGTCATAGTCACGGAGGAATGAGGAATCGTTCCTACAAGTCTGCGCGGACTCTAGCGCTCAATCCGCAACCCCAATCTCTGTTTCACTTATTCAAGGAATCAAAACATTTATTTCTTATTCATTTGTGACGTTGTAGTCCCACGGGTCCCCCCGGGTCACACGTGTCGAGTCTATCCAGCCGGTCCGCGGAATGCAAGTTATTCAAGTCACAGCAAGACAAAAGACACTTTATTAGTCAGAAGTTCCTAATTCATTTCTTGATGCCCGCAGAAAATCGGTTCGTCGTTGGTCCCCGCGCGGCCAAGCCGTCATCTTACGGCGAAACTTACCACTTCGGACCCTGAGTGTTAATAAAAAGACTAAAAAGCGAAAGTTAATGCTACATTTTTTCTCCCTCACACGTGCGTAAATTATGCAATGCGTGTAGAAACAAAACGATGTTTATTTATATTATTGTTTTTTTATGGTATCTGTTTAGGGAACGTACCCATACTACGTGACACGTTTAGGGGGGGGGGGGGGTCTTCAAAATGTCACGCTCCATACAAATGAGCGGCGGATTGCTTAGGATTTTGGTCAGCGGGGGGGGGGTTAAAAATTGCAAAAAGTTGATCACGTAGTATGGGTACGTTCCCTTACCTAGCCGTAAACAAAACATCAGTCGGGGTTAGTATATTATATTTATGCATCAGTCGCTGTCGAACCGTGATACTGATAAATGATAATCGATTTTATTTTTGTAATAAATTATATGACGCGTGTCGCCCAGACTTTTAATTAGTTTTTATTCGGCGCTTGGTTTTAACTTCACCATTGAGGTAGGTGCATTTAAAAATATATATTTGAGTGATCCAGGTGTATAATAGTATGTTTTTTTGTGAATACCGCACAAGTCCCAACTGCTCCCGTCTGGAGCTAATGAAACTATGGCAACCACAATTGGGATATTTTGCGAGGTTGAAGGTATGGGAAGTTTAGATCACGTGAAGTGGAACGATTTTAAGTTTAATAAATAAATAAAAAATAGTAAAACTTTAGGAGTTAACCACTAAAACTGTTCAATTTTAAGATTTAATTGCTAGCTTAGATATTATTTTGCCATTTTGGCAAAATAATATCTAAGTACGCATTGAAATATTTCGTTAACCCCGTCGCGAGTCGTTTTTAGTACCTACAATTTTTCAGAACAACATAATTCACCCTAAGAAGAGTGCTTTGCGAAGTGAAAACTTCCTTAGCACCGTTGTGATTTGAAACTCGATGAAACGAAAAATAACGACACTAAAAATAGGCAAACAGATGCATCAAAAGGATGTAGTCTGCGAGAGAATGAGATAGTATTATCGGTCTCCTCTTTTTGCGGTTCTTCGTAGCCTTTCGGTCTCCTCTTTGTGCGGTGCTTCGTAGCCTCCCCACTCACGTCTACTTTTATTTTTATTTTTTATTTTATTTTATTTTATTTTTTTTTTTTAATTAAAAAAAAAAAAAAAAAAAAAAATTCCTCGTTTATATGTATGTATACATAGATATATTATCTAATGTGCAGTTTTCACTTCAGAAAACTAAAAACTTTTTTTTTTTTTTTTTGGAATTAATTGAATTAAAGGATTGAATAAAAGGAATCAATTCAAAAAGCCGAGGGAATCAGACTGAATCGATTCTCTCCTGGGAATGAATCTGCCCATGTCTAATGTACATACATCCACAAGCTCAAGGAGCTCGACACAAGATGCTATAGATAAATCACTGAGACACTCCTCTCGTAAATTTCCGTCGAACATCGAGCAAGAATTGCAGTCCTTGAATCTTTTTTACATCGAACAAAAAAGCATTGAGCATGAACGAGCGTGGGTACTTAGCTTTATAATAATAATTTGAAGAAATAAAGTTAACTTACGCTGGCTTCATACTTCTTTTCCCTTATTTCGGATAGTTCATGGCGGATAACTTCGCCGATGTACTCAATCACCATGGTGTGTTTTTCTAGATCTCTCGCAGCGTACAGTCCCAATCCTTGAATCTTTGATCTGAAAACATACCACAAATTAGCATGAAAACCAACAGTAATACAAAAAAACACTTCCCAACCGTTAAACAGTGTTTTAGTTACACATGAAAAAAAACTATACAACAAGCTCAGATTCAATATGGTACTAATAAGAAAAGTATTTAACTGTGCTCCGAAAAAGCTGGCAACAGTGCATTTAACCTCTTATTGGTCGGAAACGCGCGCGTATTGTGCGCAGGCGCGAGAAAATAATTCCAACAAAACATGTTTGTCTGCGATTTTAGCCTTTCTATGTACAGAATTTGTATGAAGAACAAGGTCAGAATCGCTTGCGCCAACATTACCCCATATGATGGGTAAAAATTTCATTCACCTTGCAACCCCAGAATATTTTTAAACGATTTTATCTGTGGCATGAAAATGTCAAATTTGCCGTGAATTTTAACGGTCAAACTTGATGCGTGTTCCTCGACTAAAACATTGTAAAACCTATTAATTTACGTAATTAACGCAAGTAATGTTGTTTTGGTACATAGTTTATTGTTCTAGGAATGTGTTTCGGTCAATAAAATATACGATAGCTCAAAATTAATATACAAAACATTCAATTCAAAATTCAAAATCGTGTTTTGTTACAAAATTTCCGTATTTTTCCTGGAATTTGCCGGCCTTTGACCGGTCAAGCAGAGTGACATGCGAAATCCTCATCTTGAAACAGTGAGATTATTGTTAATACATTCTGAAATAAATTATTATTACCATTATTAACTGAGGTTCCCTTTATTACCTGGCCAAATAAACATTGTTCCTCCACTCCTGCTTCATCTTCTTATACTGGCTGCTCTTGCTGTGCACAAACTGCTTGGAATAGGGGCACGCGTGCTCCCCGGGCGGTGGGGGTGGGGGCGGAGGCGCCAGCGGGGGTGCAGAGGGACGCGGGGGTGCGGCATGCGGGGCTCTGACGGCGAGGGCGCGGCGCCAGGCGGCCCCCCGGGCAGCGCTGCGAGCCTCCGTACGAGCGGCACCTGACGGGTTGACAGCCAGTGGCAACTCTAGAAGAGGGTTACGTCCGTATTTGAAGCGGTAGTCTGATAGGGTGTCGATGCCTGTGAGAATAATAAAGCAATTAGCTAAATTAATAAGTACCTACTATATATACATACATCAATTTGAATTTGCAGGGGACCCAGAGAAGACCCCGAGAATTAGATAGACATATAATGAGTCCTATAGTTCCCGTATACGGTAGGTCTACATAATTTACGGAAAACTTACAGAAGTCGTAAGGGTTGTGAGTTTTGGACAGCTCAATCGCATTTGCAAGAACTCACTTCACATCTCACTCATTTCGCTTACATTAGCCTTATTTATGAATTTCCACATTTTTCTAAAGATCACGTGAACACTAGGAATCGAATCTTTTCATGTGTTTGCCTATTAATTTTTTAAAATAAATAAAACAAAATAGCTGTACTAAGGAAGCAAATGCCAATGTTAAGTATTTTTAAGAATACATTAAGAACAATCAACAAGGACTGAAGTTTTCCTCTAAACCCTTTTGCAAAACACAACAGAAACCGTTGAATAATCTTTACTGCAAAATTTTTAATATTTTATTCAGCCTAGTGGTACGAAAAAACTCACAGGCCGTAGGTTGCTCATCACCGTAGGTAGAGCCAAAATTATTGTTTCATCTTATTGTCTTGATGGTCAACAGCTTATTCTATTTTCGTAAAAGCTTTGTTGCAAAATGTTTTTGTAAATTGTACCATCTTACCAGATAAAGTGTTTATGTATGCATTTATAAAAATAGTATAATATTTAACAAGAAGAGAAATTACCAGGCAAGCTCTCCAGCACTCTGACCACAGCCGGCTCAGTCAGCCCAAAAAGATCCTCTCCCGTGATATGATCGGGCCACAGCCTCAAGGTGTCGCTTCTGTGCCTCAAGGCGGAGAGCGACGCTAGCAGGGGGGCCCAGGCGGCGCGGGGGCTCGGACCTCGGCTCTCAGGAGCGCCATCCTCTTGGGGATGGACGACGAACTCAGGGCGCGCGCCCCCGTCCACGATGGAGCAGATGTAACGGCATCGGGAGTTTAGGCGCTTGGGTGACCAGTAAAAGCGAACCTTTTGGGAAAATGACCAATTAGTTATTTGAATTGAATGAAAGATAATTTTCTAATTTAATAACTATTCAGTCCGGAGGTTTGAGTTACTATAGTTGTTTTGCTGTACATATTATATTGTTTAAAACTTGATACCAAGCTTAGTAGGCTGCATTTTTGTTAGTAAAATGAAAAAAAAAATTGTTGTCCGTTAGTTGAAATATCTTACATATTAATATATTTGACTTAATATGCATATGCTCACAACATTCAAATGAAATGTTTAACGGCCCATGTTTTAGACATTTTTCCACATAATGCTGTTTTTCCGCATAGGATCTCAATTGAAAAGCACTATTTTCAAATAAATAAAGAGCTTAGCTATATTTGAATTACATCAGAAAATGTTAGTATGTAATGAGGAGGGAAAATACTTACAATTTTGTATCCTATAGGGTAGATGTAGTGCGGGGTGTGATGTGAAGCGAGCTGGTGTGGCAGAAGCTGTCCCACTGACAGGAATATCAGTCCTCCAACCCTGAGAAGGTAGGTAAGATCAGCCAGATGCATCACTGCAGCCACCTGCCGACTCTCATCCCTCTGAACATAGACTCTTCTCTGCACACTCAATGTGGTCAGTTCATTTTCCTTCTCCCCTTTAGGCACGTGAGAAGTGCAATGTGCAGTCTTGTTCTTGTGGAAAACACAGTTATCTTTAACGGCGCAGCTCAGATGGTAGACGTTACTGCAGCGAGTTTTAAAGCAGCGAACGGTGGCGCCAGGACGTTCGCAGAATATGCACAATGTTGCCATGCCAGCTTGTAAGGCATTCTCAAAGTTCATTAAAGCACCGTTGACAGTTTCATAAACCCCGTCAGACCAGAGGGCACAGTTGAGGTGCACCCATTTGTCCACATCGTAGTTGAGGAGACGAGATGGTCCATCCGCAACGCCGTCACCTTGTACTTGACAAAGGAAGCAGCGTCGCATATCGTCTGGCAGTTTAACGGGCATCACAGCAATGCCGGTACGGAAAACCAACTCCGTGATCTCTCGGTCTGTAGGTCGCTTGTAGCGAGTTGGTGGAACTATGCAGCCAGGTGACCACAGTTTGTATTGCAAACCCCTGAATTGCTTCAATGGGGGACCAGAACTACTTGAATCTTTCAATCCTGACTTCAAATTCTTTTCTTCCAACTTAATATCACTCTTGTAATCTGGACTCTCATTTTCTTCTTTAATCAAATCCTCATTATCCAACGAGTCCATAAACAATAGATCCATCTTATCATCCTTAATGTCCCTTTTCATGTTATCAATTTCGTCGGTCTCCATTCTTTCCACTGATGTATCAGCTTCTTTCTTCGAGCCCACGACCGGGGTAAGACTACTTTCTTCTTCAAGATGTTTAGCAGAGGATTTATTATCAATGAGAATATTGGTAGGTCGCCATGCAAATCTCTTATAGCACTGGGTGCTGCAGAAGTACAATTCTGAATCTGTATCACTCAACAAGTCATCATTACTGGATTTGAGAGAAGGAAACTCTGATGCTTTTGCTCTAAGAACAGAATCCAGAATAACTACATCACAATGTCGGCAGAATTTGGCGGCCCCGTTTAATATGCTTTGAATGTCAATGGTAGTTCCCTCTTTTCCGTCTTTGCCCTTGGAACGATATAAGCCGAGCCTATGAGATGGAGGAGTAGCAGTTCTTTCTACAATTTGGTAGGCGGTGGGGGGTGGAATGTGAAGGATTCCTGCCAGCTTTCTTAGCACACCCAGTATGTCTTCTGCGGCTCCCGAGGTTAGAGTCAGCGTTACTGTCACATTTTCAGCATTCTCTGAATCTTGATCTGGCGTTAATTTAGATTTAATTGAAACCACTTCTTTACTCGGTGTAGTAGGTGCATTGTTACATATATTTTCCTTGTCTGTTTCTTTTTCACATATTTGGAGAGGTAATGGTTTTACCCTGATGGGAATGGGTGTTATAATTGGTATGATGGGAGAAGTAGATCTATCGACTTCTTCTTCACTATCTGATTCTTCATTGATAAGTCGAAGTCCTGGGAAAGGATTAGGATCATCCCACAGCCACGATTCGGGACTAGAACTGCTGATAATTGTGTCAGGAGTATCCACATCTCTTTCCTTGCATAGGAAATCTAACTTTTTATCATCTGAATCAGTATCCAGCCGAATTGGTGAAAACTCTTGGTCATAAAATCCTCTCTGCGTTGAAACGGGAGGCTTCTCTGGAATAGGTTCCTCTTCACCAAATGGCTTTGCATTGTAGAAATCAGCCACATTAGGAATGCGTGCAGTACCAAATTCACCAATTAAATCTCCAAACCTGATGTTGTATTCTTTGGCAGTTACAATTTTAGATAGATCCCCCAACCCAAACACAGGGCAAACACCATAATTCTTGCCTAGCATTGGCTCTTGAACTTGCATGGGTTGGAGTTGCCTTAACTGGGCCATGAGGTTGTCAATGAATGTATCATAATCTTCTTCCACTTTTGAACCTTTTCTTGGTCTCTTTTTAGTACTTGTGCTAGTTGCTTCTATTTTTTGATTATTCTGCATTTGACGGCGCTTTTGTTGATACTCTCTTCGCTTTCGCTTCTTTGCTTCCAAAGCAGTTTCTTGAGTAGTGCCATTATTTTCTGTAGTGGTATCCATGGTAGTTGTATCAGAGAGTTCTTCCTTTAAAGTGATATCTAATTTCTGGTCAGAGGCGGCTGAAATACCAGACATTGTAGACTGCTGGGAACACTCATCCAGGAGTTCTTTCTTCACTTCTTGAGGTATAAAAGGTTGACTGACTGGACTTTGTTGAGGAACTGTAACTTCCTTTTTAATAAGCAGTGGTGAAATTTCACTTGACATTGAGAAAGCAGATGATGGAGTTGTGGATGTTGGTGTAGATGAAGAGGGCGTAATTGGAGGTTCATCCCTGATAATTAATTTGCTCAATGGTTTTCTGACATCCATTAAAGATTGGGTGGAAGACTGAGTCTGAGTCATGATGGGTGTTGTGTTCATTATCAGAGGTGCAGGAGAAGATTGAGGAGGGCGTGACTGGGCAGTCACAAAGGCAGATTCTCTTGACACAAAAGTAGATTCTCTAGATACAAATGGGGACTCTCTTGATGCAAATGTAGATTCTCTAGACACAAATGTAGATTCTCTAGAAACAAATGTAGATTCTCTAGACACAAATGGAGATTCTCTAGATACAAACGGGGACTCTCTTGATACAAATGTCGATTCTCTAGATACAAAATTAGGTTCTCTCGATACAACGACGGGCCTCGGAGATGTTTTGGGTGGCTCGACAGGTGCCAGAGGCAAGTGTGGTGGCGGCGGGATAGATGGTCTGGCTAGTTGCGCTTCCAGTGATGGTACTATTCCTAAACTCGGTGCAGTTCTTTGACTAGCCAGTAGCAATGGGACTGTGGATCTGGATGGGGCCACATTAGGAGAATTGCCACCTGAATTTTGTAATAATTGTTTCAGAAGTACGTTTTGAGATTCATCAGTCTTCTGAGGCATACTAGAAAATTTGCATCCGCTTGATTCAAGGTTTGATCCGCTATCATCACATTCCATGGGCTCACTTTTGACAATGACAGATTCCAGACTGTGTCTCTTTGTCGGTTGGATATGGCCAACTACCACATCACTCTTGGGTTCATCAGTTGACTTGGAACGTTTCAATGGTGAAGTCAATTGGCTATGCAACAATTTAGATGTTGACATAATGTTTGGATTCATATGGGATTTATTGGCCATAGACTGAGAAAGACTGGCACTGAGAATACTGTGCGTAGCAGTCGACTGCACATTTGGAGGTAATTGATGAGCGGATATGATAGTGGCAGGTCTAGAGCTCATCACGAGCGCTGGAGGTTGACTAGAGCTGATGCTTTGCAGAGGAAGTTGAATATTATTGGGACCGTGACGACCAGCCTGCAGTAGAGTGGAGCTCAGAATATTTGTAGATATGAGTTGTTTATGTAGAGGCAGTGAGGATGATGCTGTTTGGAGACTTGTTTGAATCACTGTTGACATAGGTTGGGGAACGTTTGATTGGATCTTTGACAAAGCTGGCATCTGGATCAGCTGTTGACTTATCACAGGTGTTTGTGCACTAGATGTGGGAAACTCATCGGAATTACTTTGACTTATCACCAGAGGAGATTGTATTGGGGACTTGGACAGCAGAAGAGGACTGTGTCTCGGAGATCCTGTTGGGGAACCATGCGGTGATTGTTGGCCCCGAATGATGGTACTACTAACGGGGGTGTTAATGTTACTAATTCTCGAATTCTGGATTAAATTCATTTGTGATGTTTCTACGAGATTTATTCTACTGTTCATCACAGCCTTTTCCATCAAACCACGGTGAGAACTCTTACTTGTTACTACTTCAACTTTAGTAGAGGGCAGAAGATTTTCAAAATTAACTTGAGTGGATGTAGGTAGTTCCAAGTGAAGGTGAGTTTTCTTCATGGATGTTATTGAAGTGTTTACAGTGGATTCAACTTTTGACGTGTTGAGAGAAGACATGATAGTCCTCACTTGTTGCGAGCCATTGGCAATGTTGGTTGTCAACTCGGTGGGTTTTGATAAGGGAGACAATTGAGGCATGATGGTTGTGATTCTTGATGTGGCAACGGTGACGGGTGAAGATTCTCTCGATCGCATGATGACATGAACTGGAATGGTTGACTTTGAAGATTCTTGGCTATGATCGGTGGCATTGCTATTTAAGTCTTGTCTTATGATATCATCAAGATCTGCCATTGAATCATGTTCTCTATCCATGGAAGTGCAGGTATTGTCTTGAGATGAATCGGATTGCTGTTCTCCAAGTTTCATAGGAAAGAGCTTTTGATCTCCACTGTAAAGTTTATTCAGCATTTCTTCCAGAGAGTCATCTTGTTTCTGAGTGGAGTTGCCTCGACTGTCCACTTCAGAGTCAGAATGTGCCTGCAAAGTTATATTGTCCAAATACTGTTCTTGAGAGGGAGTTGGGGATGGGATAGATATTTGTATAGACTCTTGTGACACATCAGACGATACTCTCATATTGGAATCCAACACTATTTCTTTGGTAGGATTGGCAGTAGCTTTGATGCTTTTAACATTTAGCGAATCAACACTATCATTAGATAAACTTCTTTCCATCATATCAATAGAGTTACTTCTGCTCATATTTTGATTGAAAAGCTTAGTGCTAGGGGCTTCTTCTTGTCTGACCATCTTCTCTTCTTCATCTCCTTCCATTATATTATCAGGAATCTTTTCGCTTACTCTATCGGGAGATTTGGATATTTCAGGCTTACTAATGCCTAGAACCTCCGTGTTCTTTGTTATTTCTTTTTCAATGTCTTCTTCTTGTTTAGTTTTGCGCCCTTCAGGTTGACTGGCAAACATTATACCATGTGTGGTAGTGGGCACAGGTTTGACTGGATTGTTTATTATTATGGGTGTAGGTTTTTGAATTGGCCTTTCAAGATCAACTGTGTGAGTGATTTCAATTTTGACAGGATCATTTTCACTGCCCTCATCTTGACTAAGTGAGCTATCGGGAGAAGCCGATTCATCCTGGAAAATATTGGCTGGTAGAGTAGTATCTTTGGAAACAGACATGGAAGTAATCTTTGGAGTGGAAATGGAAAGCTTTGCTGGTTTTTCCATTGTTTTAATAATCTTTTGCTTGATGTGCTGTTGAGTCAGAATAGGAATTGGCATCCTAGGTGAATTAGTAGATGTTGTGGCCAGTGTAATCACTGGACTTAGAGTTGCCATCCTCGGTATGTTTGTAGAAATAACACTTATTACTGAGGTAATAGGTTTTGATAATGGAAGACTCAAAGGGGTAGAGATGGTAATAGGAACTTTCTTAATGTGGGTGCCAGGGGAGTTGATTCCCTGCACATTTGTTACCATGGATCCCATAGGCACGTTCAAGGTTTTGAGAACCGGCACGGAGATGGTTTGATTTGCAATGGAGACAGAAGCAACAGAGGCCTGCGAAACTTCGATCTTTGTATTGGAATGAGGTGCAATTGCAGCTGAATTGAGTAATGGTAGCCGTGTTATTCCACTTGCTGTTTTCCCAGTATTTAAAAGTTTAAACTGCTGTACTCCGGTGACATGTTGTGGAGGTTTGGAGCCGAGGCTTATCACAGCTACCGTCTTCTTGGTAGTTTCTGTCCTTGTGATAGTTGTGGGCAAAGATTCTGTTGACAACGTAATTGTTTGTTTCTCAGCAGGGTTCTTTTTGGGAGCGGTCTCTTCCTCCACGGCATCTTCTGGTTTCCCGCCATCGATAAGCTCTTCAAAGTCCTCTTCAGTTGCGATATGTTCTTCAGGCGAAATGACAGAGCCAATTACAACAATATCAGAATCGTCCATTACTTCATGGATGACATGGCCTATTTTTACAACTTTCTTGGAAGTCTGATGATTAGATTGTTGGTTGGTTGGTTTTTCAACGACAACATCATCATCTATTTGTATGCAACTCCCTTCATCTTCACTACCTTCAGTGGGACTATGCATATTCTCCTCATTAGACTCAGATGTCTGTCGACTATAGCTTATAACAACAGCATTATCTTTGTTGATAAAATTCAAGTGTTTAATGGAATCATCACTGTCAACTGTGTAATCAACACCATCAGAAGAGAATAAGACATATTCCTGAGCATCGAGTGGACTGGCAGCAATCTCTGATATGTCGACTTGTGGAAACGGCTCCATGACCGATAATTCCCCCTGATCTGAGTCTCCGGCGGCAGCACAAAGTGATACTTCAGCACCAACAAAGTTCTTGTCATTTTCATCGTCGTAGTCCATTATCTGCTGTTTGTTGTTATCATCTGGACTGCTGTCAATTAAAACCACATCTTCATCGTTATTCGTTCTGACTCTTTCTAGAGGCTTTTTCTCCAGAACCATTTTAGTTATTTTGATTCCTTTCAGATCTTCTGGTGCAATGGATGGTTTGGTCTCCTTGTTTATCAACATCTTCGGGCTTTCAATAGTAATAGAAGATGTTGTCTTTGATCCAGGGCTGAGAGGAGGCGTGTTGGAGCCTTCTTCGGAGTCGTTATACTCTGAATTCACTAGGGAAGCGATTTTGGTATTTGTTGCAGTTACCATAGGAACAGTTGTAATCTTAACTTGTGGCTTCTTCTTCAGAATAGACACCTTGCTGATGTGTGGCTCCTTCTTTTGCTTAATGATTTGATCTGTAAATAAATAATATCAATGTTAGTATGTACATACAACAAATCTTAAAGGGTTGAATTTATTTACGAGGGTTACATAAAATGTTATTTACGAGGAATGTTACGTGAAATTACTGTATGTGTGTCTAGCAGGCTTTGACTACAAAAATAAAATACATTTGACACAAAAAAAGGTTCGACGTAAACAGTTAACAATCTAAATATTTTAATGTTAACTTATGGAAAATATAAATGAGAAAAATAAAATTTAACCTCATCCAGCGGTTTTTGACATATTATGGCAAGTTTACAAAATGATTTGAGCGATCGCTTGCCATAATGTAGCCATTTTTTTCAGGTGGATTCATTGGCTATGTAGCACTATAATCAGTTCACGTCTCCATATTAAAATTAGCAACTGTGATTTTTAATGTGGGTGGGAAATTTCCAAATCGAAGAGCTCAAAAATCACAGTTGCTCGACTCGTTTTTCAATTATTAACGCGATCGCTCAAATGGTTAAACTAAGTCATTATTATAACATAATGTTAAGAGTCAAAATGGCTTAAAAAAGAAACAAATGACTCACTATCTTGCTGGTTGCTACTAGATTGAGCCGGTTGATGATCAGGTCTCTTGGGTTGCGGGGGCTTATTGAGTCCCCACATGGGGGAGCCTCCCCTCAATCCCAGCTTGAAGTAGGTGTATCTCCCGAGCCCTGGGGGCAGGGGGACCGCACTGTGGGGGGCGTGGGGGTTGCCGCCCCCCCGTTCCGCTCCACCGCTGGAGTCGGGGCCTGGGGAGGGCGAGGGGGCCACCAGGGGGCTGCGGGAGAGGGGCGAACTGGGGGGCTGCCCCATGGGGCTGTACTGTTGGCGTTGGAGCATCTGTTGTCGCTGCTGATAACATAGAAATACACATTAAAGCCTCCATAAACAAATCTACGCATGGGGGAAAATACACATAAGTCATACACAGGCCCTGAAAACATTCAGGACGTGTTGTTTAAAAAAATTTGATCAATTCATCAAATTTTTTAAACAACCCTTCATAAGTCTAACTTATGTGGTTATTTCCCTTTAATAAAATGCAAAACATATTATGTGATCATTGCAGTCTCAAAATAAACCTCTTAACCTGTCACGGGCCGCCCTGAAACAAGGAAATTATGGATCACTTTGAATTTTGAATTGAATGTTTTGTGGATTAATTTTGAGCTATCGTATATTTTATTTACCGAAACTCGTTCCTAGAACAATAAACTATGTATCAAAATTACATTACTTGCGTTAATTTGGTAAATTGATAGGTTTTACGATGTTTTTGTCAAGTATCACGCATCGGACTTTGACAGTTCGAATCGCGGCAAATTTGACATTTCGATTCCACAGATAAATCATTTAAAAATATTCTGGTGTCGCCAGGTGAATGAAACTTGTGGCTATATCATCAATGATGTTGGCGCAAGCGATTCTGACCTTGTCCTTCATACAAATTCTGTACACAGAATGGTCAAAATCGCATTCAAAAATATTTTTTTCGAAATTTGTTCCGCGCGCATGCGCATGCACCGCTCGCATCCTCGCGTCTCGGGCAAGTAAGAGGTTAATGGAATTTAAGGCTTATTTGATGAAGAACACACATAGTATTCAATTTGTACTATGACGAAGACTTTTCAATCGAAGATGATGAAAAAATCACATTTCTTGACTTTGTGTACTTAAAGTACTAATCGCGATAATATTTTGAAAAAAATATGTGTACTTACTGCTATGGATTCGCCAGGTGAGGCTCCAGGTGACATGAGGGGTTGAGGGCTGCCCAGAGGAGAGGATTGTCTACTGGCAAATTGCACGCCAACTCTCATTCCTACAAACATTAAGGTAATAATAAATTCTTCTATGCAGTGAAGTGTGAATAGAAGAGTGAACAAAGCTTGAAGTATAAAATTCTAATGGTCACTGCTAGATACATTGCAAGCTAGTGGAAATGTTTAAAAAATATTAAGTCCTTACATATGAAATTGGCGTTTTGCCGTACTGGCAACTTTGATCTCAAATATCTTCTCTTTGGTTAGGAATTCCAAATTCAAATTTATACAGCTATTTACTCATGTATTTGTGTTTCGAAAATTAAAATTCATTTGTTTTTTCCTTAATTGTTTTTTTTCTTTGCGTCACTTAGTTTACAAAATGGAAAACTTGAAATATCGCGTTATTTACGAGCACGAGTTCCACCGTGGCACCAGTGCTGCAGAAACGGCTCGAAGGATTAATGATGTGTATGGCGACGGTGCCGCAAAAGAAAACACAGTGCGTTTTTGGTTCCAACGTTTTCGTTCTGGAAATTTCGACCTGCAGAACAAGCCCCGTGGACGGCCGGAGACCAAAGTTGATAATGAAGAATTGAAGGCTATTGTGGAAGCGGATCCATCGCAAACCACGTCCGAGTTAGCTGCAGGCTGCGGTGTTAGTGATAAAACTGTTTTAATTCACAAGCAAATTGGGAAGGTGAAAAAGTTTGAAAGGTGTGTACCTCACGAATTGAGTGAAGCAAATCAACAAACACACACTGCACAACAGACGGCTACCAAATTAGAGGAGCTTCAATTGGAATGTCTAAGACATCCACCGTACTCTCCGGACCTTGCCCCAACAGATTACCATTTTTTTCGAAATTTGGATAACTTCTTTTGCAAGGAAAAAAATTCAACTCCGATGGGGCAGTCCAAACCGCCTTCAAAGATTTTATTGATTCCTGTCCGAATGGTTGTTTTTTGTAAAGGGATCGATGAACTACCTATGAGATGGCAAAAGTGCATAGATAGCAATGGTACATACTTTGATTAAATAAATATATTATATTTAAAAAAAATCGACTTTATGTTCCTCCCATACAAAACGCCAATTTCACATGTAAGGACCTAATAGTTGATCAGCAAAAACCAGTCCATAAATGATGCTGGAATCTATACATATTTATAAAATTTCACGACAGATAATGGATAAAGAAGGAAACAAGCATGTTGTTCCCTTCTGGAATTAATAATATGCTAGCTGTGTAGGTCTCGCAAGTTAAGTTGACTTCATCACAGAACTCACACAGAGCAAAACTTTCATACAGCGTGTTTCGTTTTAGGCTTTAAAAAAAAACAATTCATAATTATTTCACAATAGAGAATTCGAAGCCAAAGCGTGTTGAAGTCGGTTACATAAAACTTATTTTGTTTTACAACATTGTTATTGAAATACTGAAGGTTAAGGAAGAAAAATAAAGTTTATTAACTAAATGTGATAATCATCAGGATTGAATTCAAATGGGAATTCATAAATAATGACTAGATTAAAAAAAAATTGTGTTAATTGAAAAGATTAATTTATTATAGTATACCTACCTACCTACATACTTACATAATCTATAATATAAAAATGTGTTAATTGAAAAGATTAATTTATTATAGTATACCTACCTACCTACATACTTACATAATCTATAATATAAAAATGTGTTAATTGAAAAGATTAATTTATTATAGTATACCTACCTACCTACATACTTACATAATCTATAATATAAAAATGTGTTAATTGAAAAGATTAATTTATTATAGTATACCTACCTACCTACATACTTACATAATCTATAATATAAAAATGTGTTAATTGAAAAGATTAATTTATTATAGTATACCTACCTACCTACATACTTACATAATCTATAATATAAAAATGTGTTAATTGAAAAGATTAATTTATTATAGTATACCTACCTACCTACATACTTACATAATCTATAATATAAAAATGTGTTAATTGAAAAGATTAATTTATTATAGTATACCTACCTACCTACATACTTACATAATCTATAATATAAAAATGTGTTAATTGAAAAGATTAATTTATTATAGTATACCTACCTACCTACATACTTACATAATCTATAATATAAAAATGTGTTAATTGAAAAGATTAATTTATTATAGTATACCTACCTACCTACATACTTACATAATCTATAATATAAAAATGTGTTAATTGAAAAGATTAATTTATTATAGTATACCTACCTACCTACATACTTACATAATCTATAATATAAAAATGTGTTAATTGAAAAGATTAATTTATTATAGTATACCTACCTACCTACATACTTACATAATCTATAATATAAAAATGTGTTAATTGAAAAGATTAATTTATTATAGTATACCTACCTACCTACATACTTACATAATCTATAATATAAAAATGTGTTAATTGAAAAGATTAATTTATTATAGTATACCTACCTACCTACATACTTACATAATCTATAATATAAAAATGTGTTAATTGAAAAGATTAATTTATTATAGTATACCTACCTACCTACATACTTACATAATCTATAATATAAAAATGTGTTAATTGAAAAGATTAATTTATTATAGTATACCTACCTACCTACATACTTACATAATCTATAATATAAAAATGTGTTAATTGAAAAGATTAATTTATTATAGTATACCTACCTACCTACATACTTACATAATCTATAATATAAAAATGTGTTAATTGAAAAGATTAATTTATTATAGTATACCTACCTACCTACATACTTACATAATCTATAATATAAAAATGTGTTAATTGAAAAGATTAATTTATTATAGTATACCTACCTACCTACATACTTACATAATCTATAATATAAAAATGTGTTAATTGAAAAGATTAATTTATTATAGTATACCTACCTACCTACATACTTACATAATCTATAATATAAAAATGTGTTAATTGAAAAGATTAATTTATTATAGTATACCTACCTACCTACATACTTACATAATCTATAATATAAAAATGTGTTAATTGAAAAGATTAATTTATTATAGTATACCTACCTACCTACATACTTACATAATCTATAATATAAAAATGTGTTAATTGAAAAGATTAATTTATTATAGTATACCTACCTACCTACATACTTACATAATCTATAATATAAAAATGTGTTAATTGAAAAGATTAATTTATTATAGTATACCTACCTACCTACATACTTACATAATCTATAATATAAAAATGAATCGCTGAATGAGTTGCTAAGCGCATAACTTTCCAACGACTGCACCAAATTGGATAATTCTTTTTTTGTGTGTTCGTTATTGTCAGTCAAGGTTTTTATAAAACTTCCGGTGAGCTCTGGCATTATGAAATTTGTATAAAAAAATTGCTATTGGTGGCACGCGAGGAAGCGGCTATTGCTATGGAAAGCGGGAGGGAGGGAGAGATGGGGGAGGGGAACCAGGGAGGGGGAGGGAAACTTGGGAGGGGGAGGGGGACCTGGGAGGGGGGAAGGGGACTCGGGAGGGGGGTTTGCGGGAAGGGGGGGGGAGTGGAGTGGGGAGAGGGAAGGTGGAGGTGACGGAGTGGGAAAGGACACGCAGGGAGAAACAATTTCTTTATGAGTGGCACAGCAACGCATGCCGGGACCAGCTAGTATTTTATAAAGTAAATAATCCAATACAAGCCGCCACATGCCGCTACACGTTTAATAGGCAAAGATTTTGAAAAGAAAACTACTTTTAAACTTAATTACCAAAAGAAACATCGGTTTCGGTCGGGATAGATGGAAAAATATGCATTAAAATTCGATTTTAATTCAATCAAAGTTAAAAATTTCCCATATAAAACATCTCCATTGCCGCCATTTTTTTTTGTACGGATTTGACATTTGTAAAGTTTTGTTTTAAACAAAATACGCATGAATTACTTAGTTTACCTAAACGAAGAACCTAATAACCTATTTTGTACGCCTCCGTAAATAGTGGTTTCTTGTAGTAATTGTTGAAATAAAGTGTGATTCCATAATCTGTGCTTAAAAATTTGGCTGCTATTTATTTAATTTTTATAATTATGTGTTAGCAATCATCAGCAACAGTAATTATTTAGTTATGTATCAGTCAGAGGACACCCCGTAAGTGCACGAAAACAATATGCTTTCTGTGGCGTAAAAGCTTGCTGTCTCTTCTACACTAGTTATAATAAGTGGGCAATAATAATAAACAAGCAAGACAAGAGGGCACATTCGGGTAAGTAGGCGTTGTTTGAAGACTCACGGATACACCAATGCATCAATTCTTAGCATTTTTATTGCTTTCAACTCTCGCTGCGTTACCCATACCACAATTACTTGTTCATCAATGAAACCAAGAAAATCTGTTGTTTTTGTAACTATCATTAGTATCTATCTCAGTACATAATATTACTTATACTCGTACAACATATTGCTCATAACAACGTTTTTGTACAAAGGAGGCTGAAGTATAAACCTACTATCAAATATAAAAGTCTATAGAGTAGCCCACCAACAAGATGCAAATTCTAACAAAAATAGTGTCATATTAGCTCTATAAATCCTTTATGCTTCACATCTATTATTACAGTTCCAAAATTAAACTAATTGAATAAATATTCTAAAGATATTCAACGTATCAATCGGTTTCAGTTATTCAAGCCAAACTGTCAAAATGGTCGTGCGAACAAATCTCTATTATGTACTAAAATAATCAACTCGCTTCGGTTATGCTAATTTGTGCACTATACCTGTAAGCATTAGCTGTTTGCTGCATGTTGGATGGTCTTATCGACTAAATGCGCTTGCGTGAACAAACTCTTTCTAGTATCGTGAATACGGAATGAAGTAGAGAATCCACTGTTGCTGGTGAAGGTGCGTTTACGCGACATTCTACATGCGAGCATTAAGAATGTTATTGTATGTATTTCGACCCGATCCGCGAGTTGCGTTTCGTTGTTGTTGAAAAATATTCCTTATTTGGATTTGGTTTCTGTCTTGAAATAGTGTAAAAAAATTACGAAATAACCAACACAATTTACAGTCTACAAACATGAAAATAATCAACAAAGGTGAAGATGAGGAAAGTATGATGTAAAGACGGGTCCATTGCGTAGGCAAACGCCAGACTTTTGCTTTGACAGTCCCATAACACAACATTCAAGGTCATAAATGTTTGAAAATTTTTGTAGTGTTTGAGCTTCCCGTGTTCGGCGTTTGAAGGTTTTCGGCGTTTGAAGGACTTTCAAACAATTAATTAGGGTGAAGTTCGCGCAGTTCACACAATTTGACAACTGGTCTGGAATATGGACGTCCACGCGTACGCAATACTTGACGTTTGGCGTTTATTGCATGTCCTAAGTTACTATTGAATTTGAGATGCACAGATATTTTAATAGATATTTATTTATCAGGAAAGATTTCCAACTAATATCGATTACTATTGAATTTAGAGTGCGTGAATAACTACGTAGCATCAAAAATAGAATAAATTTAAATTGGTCAATTTCTCCCGTGTCTCTGAAACAGATTTATAAATTAATAGACTTTATTTACAAGTGAGTTCACAAAAGAAATAATCATCCATTACGACAGTGTGTTTAGGGAACGTACCCATACTACGTGACCAACTTTTGCAATTTTTAACCCCCCCCACCCCTCCCCCCCGGTGACCAAAAATCTAAGCAACCCGCCGCTCATTTGTACCGAGCGTGACATTTTGAAGACCCCCCCCTAAACGTGTTACGTAGTATGGGTACGTTCCCTTATATAAAATCCTTAATAATTATCAGATTCGCGCAGTTGATAACCAAAAAACTTGACATTTGACGTTTATCGTTTACGTGGAAAAGATGCTACACCAGGAAGAAAACACAGATATTTATTTATCAGGAAAGATTTCCGACAAATATCGATTATTACACCAATAACATTATATAATAACATCGTTATATTGCACGACCTAAAGTTACTAGAATTTAGAGTGCGTAAACATTTACGTCAAAAACAGAATAATTATAAATATTTGATATTATATTATAATTTTACTATCAAATATTTTGATTATTATATTATATTTAGGTATAATAATATTTTAAACTCGTGATTATGCTCGCTCATGGCACATAACCATAAAAGGCCATTCCGTTTTCCCCAAACACGACCGCATCGCGTATCTTCTGTCAAAAAATGAATTCTCCCCCCCCCCCCGCCGACCCCCGCCTGCCTTCCCGCTTCACCCGAGATGGGATGTTTAAGTTTTGTTTTTGTTTAGTTTTCCGCCGAACACGGGAAGCTCAAACACTACAAAAATTGTCAAACATTTATGACCTTGAATGTTGTTGACCTTGACTGTCAAAGCAAAAGTCTGGCATTTGCCCGCGCAATGGACCGTCTTAACACAAACACAACAACCTACACTCTGCCTCAGAACAGGAATCCTTAGTGAGGACTGTGAATAAACTACTATGTTTACTAGTAAGTATGATGTAACAAAAACACAACTACCTACAGTCTGCCTCATAGCAGGAATCCTTAGTGAGGAGGACTATGAATAAACTACTATGTTTACTAGTTTCAGCGAGAGATTGTATGTGACGTCATCGTTCTAGTATCTTCTTTTTGAGAAGGAAGGGAATGAATTTCAATGACGTCCATAAAAGCTCTCGCTGGGACTAGTTTATACTTTGTATTTAAAGTCATTAATAAAAAAAATAATAATGAATGTTCTTTTAGAAACCATATAATTAAATGGATAGGGCATAAAATCAGTTGACAACAATAATAATGGCTTTCTTTATCTATTAATTTAATGATCATTCTTAAGGATAAGATATGTTACCTTGCTGATGCATGCTATGCGGCTGAGGGGGTCGTGCAAATCTCGTCTGCAACGGAGAACCCTGTGGCCGGGGGAACATGATCTGAGGGGAGCGGCCACCTACACCACCGCCCACTCCGGGCGATGGGCTGAAGGGAGGAGGGGGGGTGCCGCCGGCCCCCAGTGGTGATGCGCCACCTGACAGAGAGCCACCCTGGAAACATTACAATAAGATGAGATGAAGAAAAGTCATCTGTACCTCAGTCTAATTAGCCCAGCCATTACATACGGATTGCCAGTCTGGAGTAACATTGCTCGCACAACATATACACGAATTAAGAAATACCTACATTACAGGAACATGCGTATTGATTACACGATTACATGTGCACTATTCTATAACACTCTAAACCCGAATGACCCGCTAATTAAAGAGCTGGGCAATTAGAATACACCAGCGGATCTCGCCTTTCAACTACAAACATAGGATGCCTAAACACCTTATCATGAAGTTCCATGAGAATGATGACAGCAGAGACGAAGAGGAAGACTAAAAATGATCCCTTTTAGACAAAACCCCCTCCATCACCACCAGAGCTTCCGGGTGCGCCAAAACAGCTGATGCTAACATTCCAAGCATAACTGCAAAGGAATTTCAACCAAGAGCGGATGTAGGGTCGCAGGTATTACACTACTCAAATAAGATGATTTTTTCTTTTTATTTTTAACATGAGTAAAACCTCAAATTGTAATATTTAATTTTATCTTGTCTGATTACGTCCAAAAGGGATCGAAATGAAAATCTAGTCTCTTTCAACGGAAGCAATCTTCCGAACAGGCCCTCCATTGATATGCTTGGTGTAACCCTAAGTGACCAGCTCAGGTATGGGGGCTCCATTGAAGCCAGAGTAAAGCTAGCCTCCCAAAAACTGGGCGTACTGTACAGGGCCCGCAGATACTTTAATAGTACACAACTGCTAACCTTGTACAAATCACAAGTACGCCCCACGGTTGAATTTGGCAGCCATCTCTGGTCTGGAGCTCCAAAATACCTGAAAAATACCCTCGATTCTGTGCAGAAACGGGCGGTCCGTTTGATAGATTCTCCCATCTTAACAGACGGATTGCAATCTTTAGAGCACAGGCGTCGGGTGGGAATGCTATCCTTGTTCTACCGGTATTACAATGGAAGATGCTCCGAGGAACTAGCATCATTGATCCCTTCGGCACCGGTGCATAGTCGGGAAACACGCCTAACGCGTGCCCAACATTTGTACACGGTTGACATTTGTCACATGAGAACGGGTCGTTTCTTCGACTCGTTCTTGTGTTCAACAGCTCGGCTGTGGAATGATTTGCCGGCCTCTGTGTTTCCTCCTTCCTACAACATGGGTCTCTTCAAGACCAATGTTCATTCCTTCCTCTCCTCAAAAAGACCCTCCACACAGCATCCCAGATGACATAGGCCCTGAGGGAAATTATTTTCCTCAGGGCCTCCTGTGTGGAGTTATTGTAAAAAAAAAAAAAAAATGAAGACAATATTAGCGAAACTCAATCAAAAATCAGAAAAAGATACGGTCACATCTGTGACTCGAACCCAGGACCTTCTCCTTGCTGGGGCGCAACTCTAGAGAAGGAGGTAGCATAATAACCCAAAAACAAATCACAATAAGTCTGAGAAATTTTTAATTGACTATAGATCAGTTTGAGTTTTTACCTGCATAGACTGAAGCTGCGGAGAATGTGAGGTAACAGGACTGTGTATATTCTGCATCTGCATGGTCATCTGCGGGCTGGGCGTAGAGATGGGCCTCTGATTCTGCTGCAGCTGTTGTCCTGGGCTGATCATCTGGTGGCCCGGGCTGACCATGTGTTGCTGGCTCGGACTGACCATGTGTTGCTGTTGCTGCTGTGGGCTGGGACTGACCATCTGATGGCCGGGGCTGACTATCTGATGTTGCTGCTGACTCGAGCCCACCATCTGGTGCTGCTGCTGTTGAGCCATGTGGTGCTGGTGCTGCAGCATCAGTCTCTCTTGTTGCTGCGGTTGCTGCTGTTGCACGTTTATCAGTTGCTGATGATGGTGTTGCATTTGAGGAGATGGTGAACTTGAGATCAGATGCTGCTGTATCTGTTGTATTTGAGGGTTTTGAATCTGCTGTTGATTTTGTGGTTGCTGATTCTGCAACTGTTGCTGATTTTGAATAAATTGATTTGGCCCTCCTGAATTCTGTAACTGTTGCTGTTGGTTGTCTAGTAGCTGTTGTTGAGTTTGCAACCGTTGTTGATTTTGCAACTGCTGCTGGTTTTGCAACTGTTGTTGATTTTGCAATTGCTGTTGAGTTTGCAGACGTTGTTGATTTAATTGCTGATGTTGATTTTGCAACTGTTGCTGGGTTAATTGTTGATTCTGCAATTGCTGTTGAGTTTGCAACTGCTGTTGGCTCTGCAACTGTTGTTGATTTTGTAACTGTTGCTGATTTTGGAGCTGTTGTTGTCTTTGTTCTTGCAACTGTTGCTGATTGAGCTGTTGTTGTGTTTGTAATTGTTCATTTGGTCCTTGTGGACTCTGCAACTGGTGTCCTTGCAATTGCTGCTGATTCTGCAGCTGTTGCTGAGTAATCTGCGGGCCTTGCATTTTGGTGTTTCCCTGTGACTGTGACAAAAGTTGGTTGACTGGGGTCATCATGACATTAACTCTTTGCTGACCAGGGAGCGTTTGTTGTTGCCCCATTCGGTCGGGGCCAGTTTGTTGACTGATCATGGGGGACTGTGGGGGCATCCTGCTCAGAGGTGAGACTTGTTGCTGAGGATTAAGATTTCCTTGTTGCTGCACGATGACCTGCTGCTGCCTGAACATGGTTTGCTGCGGGCCCAGAGGCCCTACGGTGGTCTGCTGCTGCTGGGGCAGCTGGAGCTGTGGCTGCTGAGGTTGTTGGTGTAGCTGCTGTTTATTCCGGTATTCCTTAATGTAGACCAATAGCCAAATACAATTACATTACATTTAAAAATACAACCTTAAACTAGGAGATAAAAAGTCAAATGAAGTACCTATGTTCAATAATAATAAGTTTTGGGAGAAATATGAGTATTCAAATTTAGTATTTGAGTAGGTTGAATAAGACATTACCTGTATTAGCATCGCATGCTGTCTACTTTGCTTGCGAGCTGACTCCAAATGCTTTTGCAGAATGGCTTGCTCCCCGGAAACTCTGGCCAATTCAGTTGCATCCGGAACGGCGAGCTCGTTTCCTGACTTGCGGAGCTGTCTTTGTTTGCTGTTCAAAGACTGAAAAAAAAATATTCCCAGTAAAGAAATCATCAGATATAAAATAATGATGACAAACTATGTTTAAAGAACACCACTAATCACCTTTCTGATCTTCCTTAGCTTCTGCACCTCCGTATCGTAGTATTTGAGCTGGTCTGTCAATTGCAGGTTCTGGTGCTGCAGCCACTGCTCGTAGACCTGCTGCGCCTGGCGCTCTGCTTCCGTGCTCACTCGTTCCGGGGGCAGCGGGGGGGCAGGCAGAGAGGTGCAGTTGTAGAGGGGAACGGTGCCAACCTGGACAAAATACACAGTCAGACTAGTCTATTCATCGCAACAACACTACACAATCTTATTCTGAGTGAGTCCAAGTGAAATGACTATAAATATATAGTGATGGGAAAAAACCTCTTTCAACCTAATCTAGCTTTTCATGACTTTTATTTTTAGTCACTTTCAAATTTGTTCTGTTTGGTCGGGTTACCGCCATTATAAAGAAAGCTATCATAAAAGATGGCAATAAAGTATCTAGGCTGCAAAAAAAGCCAGATGCTTTAAACACCTGTAGTCGTGTTTAGTGACCAGATCTAATAGTCTGATACCCCCAACAACCCTCTTTTCATCTTCTTTCCTTACCACTACCATAGCCTTCCATATACCATTGGCTTTTAGGCAGTTACGAAGACAGACACATGATAAAACAGAACAGTGACATAAAAGGATAGGTAAGTTTTCCCTTCACTTGTTTTATTACTTTTCTGTTTGTAACGAAACAAAAAAACATATAAATTTACCGGCGGCTGCGTTTGAGTGGGTGTCGTAGGTGTGGTCGGCTGTTGCCACTGCGGAGGCTGCGTGGGCTGCGGGGCAGGCTGTGGGGGCAAGGGCAGCGACAGGGGAGGCGCAGGGCCCCCCTCGCCTCCGCCCGGGTCGCCCCGCCCTGCCCCCTGCTCGCGCTTCTCCTGCTCCAGCAGCTCCTCGAGCAGGAGCGGCTGCTCCTAACACACACAACGCGGTCAATATTGGGAACACGAGCTTGCATTACATAATATCATTTTAGAAAGCAAAACAGCTTTAGTATCAATGTTGACAATGATGTAGAAAACATACCATTAGCTTTTGTAGCAAAACTTAAGTAGGAATGTTTCAAGCATCATCACAATTGATGAGCATCAAGTCGACAATGAGTGATTAATAAACTGGTGCAATTTGAACTAAATTAGAATTTTTCACATTTGAACAGTCCAGTTAAATTTACTCAACTGACAAGTTTTTATTACATGGATTTGCTAAAATTAAATTTAGGAACCATCAAATAAAATTGAAAATTATTGTGTTAAGCCTCGATGACACACGGCAGTTTTATTTTATTTTATTTTTTTATTTTATTTTATTTGTTAGCGTTATAAACAGTCATTACAAGTTCATATATGACAGTGTTAGAGATAGTCATATCATTGACCAATAAAATAACGACATAAAAATTTGAGACCATAATAAAAAGAAAAAACAAACAAAACAATATATGTATGTAATATAAACCGTTCTGAAAAAGTGCATCTACTCACTTAAATCTACAAAAAATGTATTTTCAAGGGTAATATATACTGTAACATGTTTGAAGAGGTTATTTATTGCAAACTGCTGAAATCAAAAAAGAAAATGTAACGAAAATGAAAAAAAAATGCAAATGAAAAAGAAAGATAAGGAATTAATGAAACATTAAGTTTTCCGTTGAATATTACTTTTTACGAATTTTATGAAGTTAGCAAAGCTTACAAGCTACTATCTGGGAAATTCACTATCTGTTAGTAAACTCACCCAGTGTCATTGTGTTACTTGCTAACTAGCAGCTACTAGCAGATTGTTGAAAATCTACGAAAAAAAGTTGAAAGGTCGTCAACTTTACTCGCCTACACGCTTGCTCGTGATTGGTTTTTTTATGTTTCCAACATGGCTTCCGATAAACAGCTGATTTCGACTGTCAAATATCTGAAGAATTAGTTCACGCAGGCATCGTTATTCTTGTTACTGGCGCTAGCAGCGGCCTCAGTTTCCTACGCTTCTGAGCGAGTGGACAGTTTTGTGTGTCATCATGACAATCTCACTCGCCGATTTACCCGCTTTTAAAACTTAGTAGATAGTAGCTTGTAACTCGCCGTGTATCATCGAGGCTTTAGTGACTTCTGATTGAAAAAAGGCAAATTTCACGATGGTAAAAATATAAAAAATTACATTACTTTGGGAGATTGGTCATATCTGTATGTAAGTATGGGATCATTAATCTATCTAAGAAGACATGCAGACAATAAAGAAATTGATTGGACAACTGTGCCACTAGGGGTATTCTAAATGGAAGGTGTTGGTCTGAAGAAACATTTTCTAATCGGAAATTTCATTTTATTAATGTTTTTGATCGATTTTAATTTCTTACATAATGGTTTACTATGAAAACCCGTCAGGGTTTTATTCATATAAAAAAATCATCGGAAAAAATTCGGTTTAGGGGCGACAGTCCTAAATAATTTTTTTAATTTTTTTATACTAATTATGGGCCGGAAAATCCGAATCTGAAAGAATTAGGCGTCGGCAAGCAATATTAACTGAATTACACGACTTTAAAATTTTCAAAGTGGGTAAAATTTATAAAAAATAATTACTTAAATTAGTTATTGTTATTATTATTATTGCTTAATGGCAACACTTAATTTTATGTGGTGTAACATCTTTCTTGTTTTTCTATGACTTGTAGTGTCAGAATGTTTTCAAAATGGCTTGTTTTCTTGTGTATATATAGAAAATTTTAAAGTCGTGTAATTCAGTTAATATTGCTTGCCGACGCCTAATTCTTTCAGATTCGGATTTTCCGGCCCATAGTTAGTATAAAAATAACTAGTTTTATTATCTAGGAATGCCGCCCCTAAACCGAACTTTACCCAAATCATCTTTTAGTTGTTGTAATTCTAGAAAAAAGACCTAATATGTATACAACATGAAAATCTGAGATCCAAAATCATATATGAAAGAAATGGACTCCCCTTGAACAAGGTTTGCATAATAAGCCAATGACATTTATAAATACCAAGACCTAATATATGTATACAACATGCAAAAAATGCTCAGGGAATATCTGTAAAATATTTAAAACCAAAAATATTTCAGAAATAAAGCAATTTCACACGTACATAATATAAGTCATATTTAGGCATGCATATTTAGAACCTAAAAATAGATAAAGCGGGTATATAGTCTGTCAAAAAAGAGTAGAAAATATATGAGGGCGCCACTGTTGATCAAATGGCAATACTAAACACATAACTCATGGTGTTAAAGTAAAGCTGTGTAACCTACATTTTCATAAAAAATTAAAAAGGCATAATATTGGAAAAAATATTTTTTCATTGCAGTATAGTGATACCCGCCGATCTCAAAATTAGAATTGAATATAGGTATATTATTATTATACCTTTGCAATTTTGTGTTAACATAATGAAGAATAACTATAATGTAATAAAATATAAAGCACAGGTTAGAAATTGCTCACATTTATTTAATACTAGATAAAGTACCTAGCGTTGCCTGGGCTTTAGATCATGTCTCTAATTTTAGATCTGAATATATTTAACTCATTCAGATCTAAAAATAGTCTAACTAAACTCACCATTAGTGATTCTTCCTTTCTATCTATTGTTAAATTCAAATTTATGTTAAATTAAATTAAAGCAAATCGCTTTATTAATCACCTTTTAACAAAATTTATGTCATGAAGAAAAAATGTTTTTTAAAATGTGGTTACTGTGTTCTACACATTCAGTGTCATTGCACTTCAAAGAAATATTTGACAGTTAAATTGGTGTTGCCAGTCTACAAATTTAGTAGTTCCAGTTTATATATTTTCTACTCTATTTTGACAGACTATATTTTGTAGCTGAAAATTCAACATAGCAATAAAGAAGCATTTTTACTAAAAAATATGAAATAAACTACGTAATGCTCTAAACAGGTGATTGTGATTACAAGCTTATTATGGACATACAATTTGAATATGCGGAGTTTTTTAATACGGGCTAGGATATTTTTTTAATTTTTTTTTTATTATTGACTACATGGGAGGCATTGAGGGTTTGAGGTCTCAATAATAAAGTACTAAAAATATATTCCTTAAGAGGAATGTGTGATTTATTGTACACAACTACTAGTGCTGAAAAGATATAGTATAGTTTCACATCATTCAGAGATCAGACTAGAAGTGTAACCCAGTGGAAGGATATCATACTGGTCTGCTGTGGGGCACCATGTTTTCTTGATACATGTAACATTCAAGAAGTGCTATCTATGCAGTCTTCTGCTGAAAGTGTCAATTCCATTCAGTTTTCAACTGAGAACCAAAGATATTGAAATATGTACAAGAGATATGCTATGATGGCCGCCCGACCGTCGGCGGAGTACCGTCTAAGGAGAGTAGTTTGAATACAGAAAGAATTTGTTAATTTAGTTGTTTTTTTGAAGGTGTGCAGAAGTAATGGTTAACAATGTAGTTTGAATACGGAAATAATTAGTTCATTTTTTGTTGATTTTTTGAAGGTGTGCAGAAGTAATGATTAACAATTTAGTTTGAATACGGAAAGAATTAGTTCATTTAGTTTTTTTTTTTTTACATGAGCTCCACACAGGAGGCCCTGAGGAAAATAATTTCCCTGAGGGCCCATAGGGCTCTCCACACGACACTGTCTGCAGAGAGCATGGGTTTGAGCGAACTAGCGCTGTGTCGTTTGTTAAAGGGCCGCTAGAACGAGACGCATGCAGGGACTCTCTGCGGCAGAAGTCCCTGCATGCAGTGTCGCGAGTATGCCTTATGTCATCTTTGGGGATGCTGTGTGGAGGGTTTTTTTTTAAAGGAAGGAGAGGAGCGTTCTGGGAAGGAAAAGGGTTTAAAGGGTGGTAGGAATCTGGGGTTCAGTGTGTCCTGGTCATCCACCTCCAAGTCCTAGACAAACCTCATCCCATGAACCCGGGCACCCCTGCTAAATCATCAAACGTAGCGAACCACTTGGGGTGACCTATGGCAGAGGTGTTGGTTATCCAATAAAGGTTCCCGGGGCCGCGGTACCCATTCCCGCCTCCCAAATTAGTTGATTTTTTGAAGGTGTAAAGTAGAATTGGTTATCAATGTAGTTTGAATATGAAAATAATTCGTACATTTAGTTGATTTTTTAAGGTGTGCGTGCAATAGTATTTGTTAACAATATCGGCGACGTCAGGAAACACAGTCTACCCAGTAAAAACTGCAGATAGCACATCTCTTATATTTCAAAATCTTTCTGTCGACCAACTCTTCCGCTTATTTCATTGTTCAATCATGCCAACTCTGCAAACTGGAGAAGTGAAAGTTGTCAGTTGTCGGGGCCAGATATGCTTTCTGGACACCAAAATGCAAGGATTTCAAAAGATTATTCTTATAGTTATATGCAACAATAGGGAAACTTCGGCATCAAAAACCTTTTAGGAAATGTGGAAGAATAACACAACTAAGATTGTAAAAGTCCATTTTCCATTTCTGTTTAGAATATTTGGACAAGAGAATAAAAGTTCGAGCTATATGATTTTATAAATGAGCAAGTCAGACATGGTGCCCCGAAAAGTAGGGGGTTGTTTATTCACTAAATAAACTAGCACTAGTATATGGGTTTCTTTATCCAAGTATATAGACTAGTGATGGGGGAGGGGGGGATTGGGGCTGGTTTGTTCACTTTATATACAGAGTATACAACTAAATAGTACTAGAGTGAAAGGGGTTGTTTTATCCACTGTACATAATTATACTAGTGGCACTAGAGTGATTGGGGTTGGTTTGTTCACCGTATGTACGGAGTATACAAACTGCACTAGAGTGAATGATTCACCATATACATGTACAGAGTACACAACTAGGACTAGGTACTAGAGGAATGAGGTTGGTTTATCCACTGTATATACAAAGTGACTGGGATTGGTTGGTTGTTGTGTGCAGTGCAGTGCACTGACCTGCAGCAGCAGGGGCCGGCGTCGCAGCCACTCGCTCCACGGCTCCTCCCCGTACTCCACACACATCTGACACCCACAAACTCAGTATACATATGACTGGCCGAGTATATTTCTATGTGCTCCAAACCAAAAGCCCCTTTATCCGTCTTCCACTAACACTAACGTCCTCCTACAGAGAACCATGTATTATTGGTAAATGACTATCGTAATACGTGCTTGTACCGAAGCACAAAGTGCCTTAGACTCAGTTGCTTCATGAGTGGTATAGCCAGAGAAGTGGCTAATACCTACCATCAAGTACCACAGCCTGACTTCAAATAGATTAACGTTCCGATTTAAGGCTTTACATGTTAGAACAGAGTCAAAAGTATGAAGTTTTCTACAAATTACCATGAATTTTACTCACCTCTTAGATGTACCACAGATGAAATTACGAGTTAGGTTAATTAAGTCTTTAAACACGTGATATTTCGATGTTGGGTGCCCTTGCACATGGCACTTTTAAATAACAATGTATGGGGAACGGCCACTCGCTGTGAATGTGACGTCCACGTAAAACGGGTTAAGTGGCAACAAAAAAATAAAAATTAAAAGAAGTGTTTCATATTAGGAAGAAATGTTTATAGAGGTGCGGATACTGATTCCACAAGAAATTAATATTATTTTATAAGCAGATAAAAGGGCTTTTTAGTGGTTGTTAATATTCGCTTTTTTTAACATGTAATGCAAATATGTAGTAATAAAGATAGGGGCAATATCTTGCTCTTGCTTCACAAATAGCGTTTCTTTTTATGGCCAAATTAATATGTAGCATAATAATTGTACACATTTATTATGCATCTAAATAAAATATAAAAGCAGATTTTTTATTTAATCATTTTAGAAAATCTCAGCATTATTAAAAAAAAGGTTAATATTATTAAGTAAGGAAGTTATTTTCCAAAGTTGGTCCACGATCTACAAAAAATCCAATTTGAAATGAACAAATCACCAATAAATTAATTGCTTCAAATTTCATGCCAAAATATAATAATGTATTGTCTACTTTCAACAGCCAATAAATAGTGTAATCACAAGCCAGCATTATAATAAAACTCATAAAAAGTTAAAAATTAAATAAAACATTGGATTCCATTAAATAAGTTTTATCAGAGGCAATTTTAAATATCTGTGTTTATTATGGATTCACCAAAAAGCACAAGAAAATGTTATACAGGGTGTATCATAACGTACCCGGCAGACGCAACCGAGCATATTTAAAGTTAAAAAATGTAGATGGTATCATTATGATTTATTTTCAGGGTATTGTGCTATGTTGCGCTACCTCCTTTAGTCATCATCAGTGCAGAGTATCTTTGTCCATCATCAGGGCAGACATGTACCAATTACAAAATAAATAATTTTGGTTGTAAAAATCTCCAATCATATCTATTAAATGAAGATGGTATTTTGGTCCCGGTGACATTTTTTTAAATAAAAACCAAATTCTTTACTCCTTTCACATGCCGCCACTGACAATAACCTAATGCCAGCACGTTTGTACCATGTGATAAGCACCACCTCGTTCCCACAGCACTGTAAGGGATGTTACAATTAGTAAAATGAATAATACTCCGAGAGTCTGATTAGAACTGCGATGGAAACCAATGTGTAAATGCAAAGCGGCACATACTGCACTTGACAAAGAATAATATGATGCTGAGGCGTGTGATTACAGTGAACATCAATGTTACAGCGATAAAACCAAAACCAACAGAGATGTGAATAAAAAAAATATTTGCGACACACCGAGACGAGAAACAACAGCTACTATCAAAAGTAATAAAGTTTAATATAATTTTTTTAATTTTAGGACTTTCATTTAAAAACCTGTTGGTGTGCCACATTAATCAATCAAAAATAACATTTAATAAAAATCAATAACACTCAGACAGCGGCAATAATGACATTGAGAAGTAAAAAAAAAATTAACCATTTCCTAAAAAAGAATGATAATTTCCTGCATATTGAAGAAATGAGGAATTCTTCAACGGAATGATGCAATATTTATGTCACAATAAAGCGAAAGTGAAGGAAAAACTGGATTTACCACACTTATTTATTGCCATGGGTAAGCAATTTCCAATTACCCATCCTAACTTGAAATAATATTAAAATAAAGAAGCTTTTAGTTTAACATTAAAAAATAATGTAGAAAACGAATAAACTAAAAGTTTTTATTACTTTGGCATCACCGATTTTGGAACAAATTATGAGTTCCATGACAACTCGACCTTGTAGCATTTCAACACCCCTCTGAAGTTATTAAAAGTTATAAAAAAAAAATAGCCCACAACCCAACTTAACGTAACCTATCACTTTTAATGCCAACTAAGGAGGTGTTGAAGTTGTAAGTTTTTGGATTATCCGGTCACCCAAATTATGATACATTCAGATGAGGGGTTATGTTTTTAACTACGGAATTTGACAATTATTTTAAATTTGACCGAAAAATAGCATAACCTTTTTTTAAATTTTAATTTTAACCACTGGAGCGATTATGGTCGAAAAATGGGCAACTTTTATTTTTCTGCAATTGATAGCGGTCCAAACAGCTTATAAAATCAGTTTGATAAGCTAAGAGACTTACTGCAAGAAATAGTTCCGAAATGCGCCACGCACCGTTGCGAAATGTTAAAAATTAAAAGACAATTGTTTTCATAGGATTTTTTTCCTACAAAACTAGTATTTATTTCCACTTATTTAAGTTTTCTGGAAAATAAGCATCCTTCTATTCAATTATCAGTCCAATCCTTTCACATCTTAATGTTTTTGTTTTTAACATTTGCGTATTTGAAATTTTGAATTCGAAGTCAGTTGCTGTCAGCAGATGTCAGGTAGCTGTCATTCGGATAAAACGAAATTAATTACCGCCTTTGACCACCTTCGACGGTATAAAAGCGCGTGGATAATTGTTTAATTCAAGCCAAAATCTATTTCAACACTTTATTGGGGCCTTTTCGTCTTTATTGACAAAATCGGGTAAATTTGACAGTAGCAGGCCGTTGTTGACAGGAACCCATCTTACCGCAAATAAATTTACAGATGTAAACAGTCGCATGGGCATTTACATTTACAGGTCGAACTTCCGAACAACTTCCGTGATCATTAATTACCACAAGTCGGATGCATAAGTAAACGCTCCTGTGAGTGACCTGTCAAAATCTTATGTAATCCGTAAATTTTAATTACGAGTCTAACCCCAGCCTAAGAATCAATGGTTAAAGTTTGTTGGGTTGGTCCTGAGACACTCCGCAGAGCTTCTGGATTGTAACAAGTTTGAAGAAAAGAAAATCTTGAAGTGTGTAATGACTATTTTTTAAATGAAAACTTATATATTTATTATTCTGAATTTCCTCATTCCTTCAATGGTGGCGAACACATATAAGCGATTGGTCACGAGGAATCCAAGTGCATCGATAGGATAGTTTACCTGAGACGGGTAGGGCGGCGGGGGCGGGGGCTGCTGGGGCGGGCCGGGGGGTGCCTGGAGCCTCACGTTGGTGCCCGGGTAGGGGGGAGGAGGGGGAGGGGGCGCAGCGCGAACCACCCCGCGAACTCCCACGCCAACGCGACCTGGAAACGTGGAACAAGTAAAATTGGGGAATAGGCATATTTTTAAATGTTTAGTACGGAATACTGGTCATTGCTGATAAACAAGAATAAATCCTAACTCTTTATGGGAAAACCTTATACCCCTCCTAAACTGCTCAACAAACAGAGCATCCCCAAAGATGCCACAGGTCTTGAGAACTAACCCACTGACCTGTCAATTCAATTTCGGAGGAGGGTATGAGTACCGCCATCCCGGAAACCATTTCTTGGATAACCAACACCTCTGCCATAGGTCATCCCAAGTGGTTTACTACGTTTGGTGACTTAGCAAGGGTGCCCGGGTTCATGGGGTGAGGTTTGTCTGGGTCTTGGCGGCGGATGCGTCTACCTGGCAGGTCTGCATGGCATGTAGGATCGAGAGAGAATGGTTGAGGGAGTCCCTTTGACTTCTCCAGCCGTACTCTCTCGGAACATCGCCATACACCTTGGGAGGATGGATTCGTACGCCTGTCACTCCTGGACACACTGACCCCCAGATTCCTATCCATTCCAAAAGACAACCTTCCACTGCGAGCGGAGCGGACTCCGTGCGAACCCCGCTCGACTAGCAAACGTTAACTGCATACATCTGCTTCCATCAAGATCGAGGTGGGCAGAGCGGACTAAACGAGTTAAATAGGTTCGAACGAGTCCGCTCCGCTAATGCGAGCAGAACAGACTCCGTAAGAACTCCGCTCGACTCGCACACGTTAACTGCATACAAGTGCTTCCATCAAGAACAAGGTGAGCGAAGCAGACCGAACTTGTTAAAATAGGTCCGAAAGAGTTCGCTCACGCACACCATCGCCGACTAGTTTCTAGAGGACTCCGCTCAAGAACTGTAGCCAATTCAGTTGCCTCGCTGCATTTTTGTAGAGATTGAGGTGTTTATTAACCTCTTATTTGCCGGAGACGCGCCGGCGCGCGCGTATTGTGCGCATGCGCAAGAAAATAATTCGAAAAAAATACAAACAAAAAATGTTTGTCCGCGATTTTGGCCCTTCTATGTACAGAATTTGTATAAAGAACAAGGGCAGAATCGCTTGCGCCAACATTACCCCATGTGATGGGTAAAAATTTCTTTCACCTTGCAACCCCAGAATATTTTTAAACGATTTTATCTGTGGCATCGAAATGTCAGATTTGCCGTGAATTTTAATGGTCAAACTTGATGCGTGTTCCTCGACTAAAACATCGTAAAACCTATTAATTTACGTAATTAACGCAAGTAATGTTGTTTTGGTACATAGTTTATTGTTCTAGGACTGTTTTTCGGTCAATAAAATATACGATAGCTCAAAATTAATCCAAAAAACATTCAATTCAACATTCAAAATCGTTTTTTGTTACGAAATTTCCGTATTTTTCCTGGAATTTGCTGGCCTTCGACGGGTTAAAGCCTTTTGCAAATTTTCATGTTTATAGGATATGACTAGCAAAGAATGTTGCAATGTCGACAAAAAGGATGCGACTTGGAAAAGCATCTTTGAGATGAAATTGCCGGAAATAAGTTAATTTTTTATTTTTTTTTATTTCATTGAATTTTTTTAAGCAAACGTTTCTTCATTGCGTATGCACAAAAAATCATCCTCACTAGAATCAAATCACTGAAATCACTCTGTTCACTTCGAGACGGAGCATCAATGACTAGTTTTCAATGGAAGGGCAAAACTATTTCTCATTTTTCGCTGACATCGCTCCGCTCGTCTCGCTCATTTCTCGCATGGGCAGTGGAAGACAAACACTTATCTTCTTAGCAACTCTTTTTTGGTGGAAGGTCAAAGCTATTTCGCTCATCTCGAATCTTTTCCGCTCGCAGTGGAAGGCGGGCTTAATACCATTTTCTTCCCAGAACTTCCTCTCCTTCCTTTCCTAAAAAGACCCTCCACACAGCATCCCCAAAGATGACACAGGCCCTGAGGGGAATTTTTTTTCCTCAGGGCTTCCTGTGTGGAGCTAATGTAAAAAAAATCTAATATGATTATTTTTGCTGAAGATTATGAAGGTGATGATAATACCAGGGTTGACCGTGACGACCTAATACGGTTCAGATGCTGGTCTCACCTAGCTGCGGCCTGTGAAAGTGCTGCGGGTAGGTGACGGTGATGCCGTTGTTGACGGTGACGACCCCGACGGCGGTTCCATCGGGTGCCAAGAGCCGCGTGCCGGGTGCCATGGGCCGGCCCTGTGCGAGGGCGGCCATCACCTCGGACTGCATCTGCTGCTGCAACGCCTGTTGCTGCCCGGCTTGTTGTTGCTGTTGAACAGCCTGCTGTTGCATCACCTACAAACAAACAGACATGCAATTTCAATGAAACTCTTCCCAGATGACTCATAAAATCTAGAAATAAATAAACAAAAATTTTATTTTATTAATTTTTTATGCATTAATGGGCCAATATTTTTGTCACAATAGCCAACAACAAAATTATCACTTAGAACCTAAAAAAATCATAAATATAAATCCGATAACTTTTATAATACATTTACTTAATAAAAGATGTGTTTTTTTTTTTTTTTCCATATCAGTAATTATGGTTAAAAACAGTGGCGGTTTTCTCTAAAGTGCGTCTGTGCGACGAACCCCTATTAAAAAGATAACCAAGAAAATAAAACAATCTCGTTAATAACAATGATATAAACACAATAATATAAACACATTATAAATAGCGCGCCATTAAAATTCTGCCTTTAAAACGCGCTCCTCAGAACAATACGTTATTCTCATTTTGTGCGTGTCAGAATGCGCACCAAATGCTCTTTGGAAAAAAATTATTCTCATACGAACGGCTCTGACGGTGATTTGAACGAAACCAAGCCTTTCTGTATGCAAAATCAACTCACCGCGGTGCGTTGATCCGAACACGATGTCCGAACATTGTCCGAACACGGTGCCCGAGAGCCGAGATCCTACGAGAGCGCAGACTGACCGTTGACCTTTAAACCATGGATTTTGACTTCTGTTTTCGTATAATTTTTTTTTAGATAGACGACATATCCTTCAGTTACATTTACGATGATTAGTATATAGATTAGGGAACTACTGATAACCTCTATACCCGATTTTAATACCCGCGTAATTAAAGTGTTTTCAAATGCAAAAAGTCGGCGCATGGCTTTTTGTTTAAGTGAAAAAAACTAGTTTTATTTTTGCCACCTTTATTTTTGTTATTTTAATGTTTTAAAATATCAATAATACATTCCACGTAATTATTCTTGTTGAAAAAATAATAATAATTAGCAATGTACGTTGAGTGCTGTGAAAACATTAAACAATTTAATTATTCTAAAATCTGTTATCTAATAATTGTGTCGAATTTCAAGTGATTTGAAAACAATAGTATGTAGCACTAGGTAGATAGTATGTAGCCCTAGTAGGTACCCCTCCCACTAACTTTATTTAAGTTGTGTGAATGCCGCTGTATTCGACGATTTGAAGAAAGACAACAGTAAGTAAGTAAGGTTTTACATCTTCTCACGAATTTCTGAACCCCCTGTTAAAAAGATCACGAACCGCCACTGGTTAAAAACTTTATATTGAAAATGGTTCGTGACGATGCACGGGGGTTTAGAATAACCTTGCGGCTACTCCTTGCTAAATAAAACGCTTATGGATTTCGATACGAATTATGCCCGACCACCAAACAAGATCCGGTATACACAATTAAGTAATTCTCACTGTTGTGTCTCGTGGCTTGATCTCCATTCGGTGACGGTCACAGGTGTATCCACAAGCGTACGATAAGATTGTTCTGGTCGGTTATTAGAACCACGATAAAGTTGAGTCATGAGACGAATAAGCTGTCACATGAAGCATTCAATGAACAACGGCGATATAATGCTTCATATTACACACTTCCGATTGATAAAAATAACATTTCAACGTAGAGCGAAATGTCACGTTACGATTTGTTATGATGGTTGTTGACAGACTCGCGATATTGCGGTACTAGACTAGACTCCTGTCTACCATGTAGGTAGGCACCCTTAATGTGCGGAATTCCAAAAATCTGGATTCCTCCGATCCCGTATGCCGATCGGAGCACAAAACGTATGAAACCCATCAGCGTTATAAAACAGAAAAAATATTTATTTCTAATTATGTATAAAATTTTAAAGCATATTTCATCACCTTTCAAAAACAGTTTTTAGTTTTTGGATGACTTCAGAAATATTCTTTTAACTTGGATTTTATTGAAAAGCGGAAATAAAACAACTTCCGAAAAAATAGGCCCGAGGACTGAGAGGTTAAATTCAAAATGTAGAAAATACCATACTTGATAAAGTGACATTTTTATTTTTGTCTTCAACTAACCTACTAGAGGTAATATTTGATTACATTAGCTCCACACAGGAGGCCCTGAGAAAAATAATTTCCCTAAGGGCCTATGTCATCTTAGGGGATGCTGTGTGGAGGGTTTTTTTTAAGGAAAGGAAATAGGTTTGAGGGGTAGGTAGGAACCTGGGGTCAGTGAGTCCAGGAGTTATGGATGTATGAATCCATCCCTTCAACTGCGGTGCAAGGCGATGGGTTGAGCAATTCTGGCTAGAGAGGTCAAAACACCTCCTCAACCAGTCTCCCTCAATCAGGCCCGCCACGCTGCACGTTGCCAGACACATCGGCCACAAAGACCTTCACAAACATCACCCCATGAACCCGGTCACCAAACATAGCAAACTACTTGGGGAGACCTATGGCAGAGGTGTTGGTTATCCAATAAATGGTTCCCGGGGTGGCGGTATCCATAATCACCTCTCAAAATTTGATGGAAAAATTTATATATAAAATCAACAATGCAATTGCAGTGCTTCGTATCATGTTTGGACACAATTTTTCCAACACTGCAAATACAGGTTGAAGAGGATAGTTCAAATGTCAAAAATTCAAAATATGATGGATTTGATGGCCATCAAATGTTACCAATTTTGAAGCTTTCAAACTTTTGCATCACTAAAGTCGGGTCCATAGCTTTGAAATTTGCCTTGGTAGTCCCATAACAACATCCAATGTTTGTCATCAATTGACAAAAATTGTCAAATATTGACAATTTTTGTTGTGTTTCGAGCTTCCCACGTTTGACAGAAAACATTTCGTAAACATTCCAACCAGGGTGAAGCGGGAAGGCAGGCGAGGGTCGGCAGGGGGGGGGGGGAAAATTTCATTTTTTGACAGATGCCGAGCAATGCGGCCCTGTATGGAGAATTAACGGAACGGCCTTTTGTGGTTATTTGCAATGAGCGGGCATAATCACGAGTTTAAAATATTATTATACATACATATAATATAATAATAAAAATATTTGATAATAAAATTATAATAAAATATCAAAAATTTATAATTATTCTGTTTTTGACGTAAATATTTACGCATTCTAAATTCTTAACAGTAACTTTAGGTCGTGCAATAATCGATATTAGTCGGCAATCTTTCCTGATAAATAAATATCTATTAAAATATCTGTGTTTTCTCCCTGATGCATCTCTTTTTCATCAGAACGCATTTTAACATTGATATAAACGTCAAACGTCAAGTGCTCATTGCTTAAGAGTCGACAAGTCCTTATCGCAGACCACAAGCCAAATTGTGTGTGATCGCGCAAACTTCGCACCAATCTTTCAACCGTGTTTAGTGTTTTGGTAAATTTTTGGAATTAGTGTCCACGGCTATTACGAATAATTTTTAGAAAAAAACTTTAGATTCGCCTTTATCACTATAAAAGGAAACTTTTTGCATCACGGCCGGCGGAAAATAATGCATTTTAATTTTCAATTTCGTTAAATAAAATTTCACTTCACGAACCGATACTACAACAACCCGCCTGCCATTTTGTCACTGTTATGTTGGTATCCCTGACCTGATACAAACAAGAGCTGGATACGATTGTAGCCGACTTCGTGGGATAAATGATGAGGCGCGTAATTATGAAATTTTGTCTAGCGGGCTTGTGTATGTTATCTTTACTTTCAAAAACAGCTTACGTTTTTGAATGGTTTGTCTAGCGGGATTATGTATGTTATCTTTACTTTAAAAACAGCCTACGTTTTTGAATGGTTTGTCTGGCAAAGCAGGGTTTGTCTAGCAGGATTGTGTATGTTATCTTTACTTTAAAAAACAGCCTACGTTTTTGAATGGTTTGTCTGGCAAAGCAGGGTTTTTGTAGCGGGCTTGTGTATATTATCTTTATTTTAAAAAACATCCCAGGATTTGAATGGTTTGTCTCCATTCCAGTGCCTGATTAGAGGTTCGTTTACTCATATTATTCTTTACGTTTATTATATTATATTGTTCCTTTACGTTTTATTATATTATTAATTCTGTTTTTCATAATTACGCGCCTCATCATGTATCCCACGAAGTCGGCTACAATCGTATCTAGCTCTTGTTTGTATCAGGTCAGGGATACCAACATAACAGTGACAAAATGGCGGGCGGGCTGTCGTAGTATCGGTTCGCGAAGAGAAATTTTATTTAACGAAATTGAAAATTAAAATGCATCATTTTCCACCAGCCGTGATGCAAAAAGTTTCCTTTTATAGTGATTAAGGCGAATCTAAAGTTTTTTTCTAAAAATTATTCGTAATAACCATGGACACTAATCCCAAAAAATTACCAGTGTTTTAACAAATGGAGGAGACGGAAAACAAAAAATGTTAATGTGATGTTTGATGGACTTTCACGGCAAATTGCGGCAAATGTTTGAGCTCTGGACCTGTCTTAATGCTGACATTTGTCATCTAAGGTGAAAAAATTCAGTTACAACCATAGTTTTTTTTTTAATTTTAGTGATATTACAGACGAGGCGAGATATGAAGAGACTCAAATGCATGAAACCAGTGGAACGAATCAGCATCCCCAATTTAGGGAATGTTATAAAGCTGAAGGAAGTGGAGATCGGAAGGACAAAGGAAAGAGGAAGGTTGTAAAGAATCTAACTATTCATATCTGGTCACTTATAAAAAGCATGACAATTACCTGTGCCAATTGCTGTTGCCCCTGAGGATTGAACTGACTGCGAATCTGCGGACTCTGCGCAAACTGCACCGGCGTTTGGTGCTGCATCTGCTCCATGGGCTGGTTGGGATCCACCGGCCTAGCGATGACCTGCTGCGTGCTGATGATGTGATGGCCTTGACCTACAACCTGCTGGTTGGGACCCAGAGGAATATTCCGCTGCTGCACCAAACCCACTTGTTTGTTCAGTGCCATCTGACTGAATTGACCTTGCTGGTTGACATTAATGATCTGACCCATCTGTCTGTGAGTAATCTTTTGTTGAAGACCGAATTGTGTTTGCTGCACTTGTTGCTGTTGAAGTTGAACTTGGTTCATGTTCCTGAATGTTTGCTGGAAACGTATCTGTTGTTGGTTCTGCGTTATCAATGTATTCTGATTGATCTGTTGTTGTGATTGCTGTATCAGGTCCAATCTAGGTAACGACATGTGTTGAGAAACCATATCATTGTCTATCATCCCCTGCTGTTTTTGCTGTTGCAGTTGCAAGGATTGTTGTTGTTGCTGATCATCATTATCATAATTTGGTTCGAGTTTGACAGTCTTCATAATCTGCTCCTCTGGCTGTTCCTCTTCTTTCTTCTCAGATTTAATCATATTTGGTTCTAGTTTTATATTATCAGACTTATGTTCTTGGGAATTGTCATCCATACTGAAAAAAAAAAACTTTAATGAAAATACATAATAAACTTTTCTTAAACAATAGTTTTTTTTTCAATCGGGGGTTCTTTCAGATACAGTTCTCTCTTAACCTCTTATTGGCCAGAGACGCGCGCGCGTATTGTGCGCAGGCGCGAGAAAATAATTCAAACAAAACATTTTTGTCTGCGATTTTGGCCCTTCTATGTACAGAATTTGTATGAAGAACAAGGTCAGAACCGTTTGCGCCAACATTACCCCATAAGATGGGTAAAAATTTCGTTCACCTTGCAACGCCAGAATATTTTTTAACGATTTTATCTGTGGCATCAAAATGTCAAATTTGCCGCGAATTTTATCTGTCAAGGTCGATGTGTGTTCCTTGACTAAAACATCGTAAAACCTATTAATTTACGTAATTAACGCAAGTAATGTTGTTTTGGTACATAGTTTATTGTTCTAGGAATGTGTTTCGGTCAATAAAATATACGATAGCTCAAAATTAATATTCAAAACATTCAATTCAAAATTCAAAATCCTGTTTTGTTACGAAATTTCCGTATTTTTCCTGGAATTTGCCGGCCTTTGACCCGGTTAAGAAGTTTATTTTTGTGGTCCCTTGAAAAACTTCTTAAGAGGATTTCACTGTAATTGAGTAACTGTTTACATCTACCATCAGGTTGCAGTTTCAATTCCCAATAATTTTTAAAGCAACTGAACTCCAAGTTACCGTAGCCAAGCACACTGAATCTGATGGAATTTCATAATTGTGAAATATGTACTTATATACATTTTTCGTATTGACACTTACGGATCGCGTTTGACATGATGACCTCCAGCTGACTCTGTTTCCTCAGCCAGCTCCAGCCCGTCCAGAATGTGCGACGTGTCTCCAAAGTCTGCCAGTTCGGGATCCGCATATTCCAGGATGTTGAAGTCGTCTCCCATTTCTGCCGTGAGTGATACGAGAAGTTCTTCTTCATCGTCTCCTAAACCACCGAGTATGTCTCCCACCTTTTTGCAGGGAAGAATGATTTTATCAAAAGATGTTATGTATATAAAATCAAAATATTAATGTTTTATTTCATTTCATTTGTTTTTCAAGACATCAATGTAAATTGGCTGGATTCTTAATAATTATAATAAATATGTACTCAATATCCTACCTCTGCCATATTGGCATTATCCTGCTCCAGCTTATCCATGTCCATGTCTGGAACCTCTTCCTGAGGGGCAGGTTGGGGGGGAGGTGGTGCAGGGGATTGTGAAGGGGCAGGCGAAGGAGCAGGAGCAGCTTGTTGTTGTTGCTGCTGCAACTGTTGCTGCTGTTGTTGTAAACTTTGCTGCTGTTGTTGCTGTTGCTGCTGCAAACTTTGCTGTTGCTGTTGTAAACTTTGTTGATGTTGCTGCTGTAAGCTCTGTTGTTGCTGCTGCAAACTCTGCTGCTGCTGCTGTTGTTGCTGCTGCTGTTGTTGTTGCTGCTGCTGATGTTGTTGCTGTTGTTGTTGCTGTTGTTGATGCTGCTGCTGCTGTTGCTGCTGCTGTTGTTGTTGTTGCTGCTGCTGTTGTTGTTGTTGTTGCAACTGCTGTTGTATGGCCTGCTGCTGCTGTTGCATGGGTTGCTGACCTACAATATGCATGACTTTTTCGCCTAGAAGAGAAATTAATATTTAATATAAGTTACAATAAAGTAAACTGTGAAAAATATTGCTTTCACATGTGAAATGGTTGTTATCAGGCATCAAAATTAAGGTTTTAAAAACAACATCATAACAAAAATGCATTCATTACAAGACCTTGAAAAATCAAAATACCTTGAAACCTGATGATTATAATATACTCCACATTAAAAAACAAACCAATTATACTTTAAACTGATTTGTAGAACGACAGGAGATAAACATAAAATCATGAGAAGTTGTTGTCTGACTTGCGAACCAACAAAAGGTTTGTTGGGGATGAGCACTTCTTTTACCAACTGGAGAAATGTACAAAGTATCTAGACTAAATCTAGGCGCCTAATTGAATGAACTCCTTAATTGCCAGCGAATACAGCGATAGTTTATTTTACCCGAAATGGTCTGGTGCATGAGATGGTGGGAGATGGTGGCCGGCTGTTGCGCCTGCTGCAGTGTGGTGTGATCCAGCTGGATGGGAGGACGCGCCCGGACCATCTGTTGCTGCAGGGGGGACATGAGGCGCTGTTGGGCCTGTTGCATCTGCTGTTGCACTTGTTGCATCTGCTGCTGGAGACCTGCCGACCAATCATAATCTGGCTTATTCATATAACTGTGCAGGTAACGCCACTCACCATTGCTATCATTATTGCTTATTAGCGAAACAAGTATCAAGCTATAGTTGAACACTAAAGAAATGTTTCAGTATTCACACCGTGAAGTCACAAATGATTTAATACACTTTACTTTGCCCTTTTGACAGTTTAATTAAATAAATTAAGAGTGCCTTTAACTTACCAGTGGGATTTTGCAGCAGGAGTCTTGTGCGCGTATCGACGGGCGCCGTGGGAACTCGGGGTCTGGTGATGGGACTAACTGGTAGAGGTTGTCTGAACTGTCCCTCCATCACCATCTGCTGCTGCTCTGATTGGTCATCACCTGAATTCAAAATACATAATCAGTCAACATAAACGTAACTTTGGAAGGATACATAAATAATTATGTATTGGAGTGATTATTCAACAGATGCATTTTGTTGGCTTCTTGTCTTTTTTTGTCTGTGGTCTGGAAATCAAAAGGTTTATGAAAAAGACAGAAGAAGAACGATGACAAATGAGAAATGGTACCTAATCCGGGCTTAAACTCTTATTGGCCGCAAGCGCGCGAGCGGAACAAATTTTATAAAAAAAAAATTTTTTACGCGATTTTAACCCATATGTATAAAGAAACCGTATGAAGGACAAGGTCAGAATCGCTTGCGCCAATATCATTCGCGGTGTAGCCAAAAGTTTCATTTACCTAGCAACACCAGAATATTTTTAAATGAATTATCTACGGAATCTGGCTGTCAGATTTTGCCGCGATTTGAAATGTCGAAAAGTGATATCTCATATCTGCGTGATAGTTCACAAAAACATTGAAAAACCTATCAATTTAACAAACAAACGCAAATAATGTTGTTTTTATAGATAGTTTATTGTTCAAGGAATTCAAAATAAATCCACAAAATATTACTTCAAAGTGATGCATTTCGTAATTTCCAGTATGCAATAAAAGAAGAAGTTTCAAAAATGGCTCTCCACAGGTTAAAAGGTGGCTTGTCTTTATTCCATTGATGCATCGTCGAGCAATAAGGGCCAAATTATCGTTTTTTTTCCAAATTGAATTTCTAATAAACAAGTGTTCTTTACCATGTCCTTTATCACGAATCCTATGTTTTTTTGGGTTCCATGATAACTCAACCAAGTGGCATTTCAACAGCCCTTTGAAATCTCAATTCTGAAGAAAAAAAAATAGCTCATAACCTAACCTATTACTAACTAACATAACCTATTTAACCAAGATTATTTTTCATCACGGACATCACATTCATTAACCTGTCAATGGCCAGGGTTTTTTACCTTACCTTTTTTAAATTACCTTAAGAACAAGAATGGAGGAAGCTATTTTAAGCTTTATTTTATGTTATATATTAATATATATTAATGGAATAAAATTTAAAATCGCATCCAAATTATTTGAATTAATATTCTTTTTTGAAATTTGATACTCGCGCGCCGGCGCGGCAACGGTACTCGAGAAGTTAACCTGTAATCGGCCGGACACGCTCATATGTGCGCAGCTTGTGCGCATGCGCGAAAAAAATATTTCGAAATAAATATGTTTGTCTGCGATTTTGACCCTTCTATGTACAGAATTTGTATGAAGAACAAGGTCAAAATCGCTAGCGCCAACATTACCCCATAAGATGGGTAAAAATTTCATTCACCTTGCAACCCCAGAATATTTTTAAACGATTTTATCTGTGACATGAAAATGTCAGATTTACCGCAAATTTTAGCTGTCAAAGTTGATGCGTGTTCCTAAAACATCGTAAAACCTATTAATTTACGTAATTAACGCAAGTAATGTTGTTTTGGTACATAGTTTATTGTTCTAGGAATGTGTTTCAGTCAATAAAATATACGATAACTCAAAATTAATCCACAAAACATTCAATTCAATGTCGTGCTTTGTTAGGGAATTTCCGTGTTTTTTACGGCTTGTGACAGGTTAAGGACTTCGTAAAGAACACTTCTCCATTACTAAAAACTCAATTGGCTGAAAATGTTACTTAGCCACTTGGCGATATTACGAGTTAACTGAACGCATGTTGAAGTGTGTAAACACAATGATAAATTAAAAATGTTAAAATTGAGTCGCGCAGGGTGGATGGATGTCTCACCTGATTTCTGGAATGAGGAACGGGCTTATGCAATTTAACTCGTGATTAGTAATGAAATAATACATAATAAAATTGCTCACCCTGTGGCCACAGTTTATTAGGCGCGTGCTGTCTTTGCAGCAGATCTCTCAGCTGTCTGTTGACCTCTGCAGGCTGGTGCACCGGCCCCTCTCCTCTAGGCGATGCCAGTGACTGACCCTGGCCGGGCAAGAACGGGTCTTGAGGTCTGGGCGCGTAGATCTGGTTTCGCTGCGGCGCCAGCACGTATTGCGTACCGGGTCGAGGGGTTCCGGGTGGCTGAGCATACCTGGACAAAATAACGATCAATAAAATTGCCATATTACATATTGTATTTTTACAAATTTACTCTGAAGAACTGCCCAAATTTGAAGGGGCATCTGAGGAAAAGTCAATTTATGACAATTTTTTGAAAAATATTTTTTTTGGAAATTCGAAATTTGGTTTTTGATATCGGGGTAATACTGTACTTGACAAATGTAATATTCTTTCGGTATTAACCTTTAAAGTGCAAACATCAACTCTAATTTACCAATTTGGGAGGCGGGTCTGGGTACCGCCGCCCTGGAAACCATTTTTGGATTACTAACACCTCTGCCATAGGTCACCCCAAGTGGTTCACTATGTTTGGTGACTTAGCAGGGGGTCCCGGGTACATGGGGTGAGGTTTGTCTGGGTCTTGGCAGCAGATGCCAGCTGCATGGCAGGCCAGATCGGGAGAAAGTGGGTGAGGTAGTCCATTTGACATCTCCAACCATACTCTCTCGGAACATCGCCTTGCACAGCGGTGGGAGGGATGGATTCATACGTCCGTCACTCCAGGACACACTGACCCCATATTCCTACCCACTCCTAATACCCTTTTCCTTCCCGGAACTTCCTCTTCTTCCTTTCCTAAAAAGACCCTCCACACAGCATCCCCAAAGATGACATAGGCCTTGAGGGGAATTATTTTCCTCAGGGCCTCCTGTGTGGAGCTAATGTAAAAAAAAAACCGTTGTGAGAAAAATGGCTACAACAATGTGAGCCATGCTATGTGTCTCCTTGCGAGGTAGAAAAAAGAATCATTAGGTCGCAAGTAAGATTAACCTGTCAAGGGCCAGGGTTTTTTGGAAAAATCGCACGGAAATTACCTTAAGAACAAGAATGGAGGAAGCTATTCTGACCTTTTCCTTGGTACAGTTTCTTTATACAAAAAATTTAAAATCGCATCCAAATTATTTGAATCAATATTCTTTTTTGAAATTTGATCCGCCCGTTCCTGGCCTGTCACAGGTTAAGGTGCCCAAAATTATCATTACAATCTCCAACCTCAAGTGGAACATGCAGGACACGTTGCGACACTTACAGATGGCCATTGGAATCACAATATCATCCAGTACATGTCCTTGGTTGGGAAAAAGAAGCAGAGTCCTCAGATAAGATTGGCTGACGATTTGAAGAGAACTAAAGGCTCCGAATAAATGCTAGTTGTCAATCATTAACAAATTGGAAAAAAATTGAGAGAAGCCTATGTCCAAAGCTGGATGCCAGAAGGCACATAACGAGGAAGAAGCACTTACTTATAGAAAAAGTCCTGCAGTTGTTGCAAGATATTATGGCTCTTGTGGCAATGATGCAATCTAGCTTTGGATGTGGGAAGGCTCATGAAATGAAGAACTTCCTTATGAAAAACTCCAAAAGTCTTCAATAATAGCAGACATAAAAGAAATTCTTATTACCCTTCCTGGAGTCGGCTCTGACTGGCGTAGGCGGGGCTCCTTGCCGGGTTGGGCGACTGGTGTCCGAAGGAGCGTGGGGTGTGCGGGGAGTGCATGTAGTCCCCGCTGCTCTCCGAGGGAGGGCGCTGGAAGGGGTCTCCCTGGCCCTGCGCGGGGGACACAGAGCCCGGGAACTGCTGCGGTTGCTGGGGCTCCAGAGGAGACTGCGGGGAGAAGGGGCTGCGCACCAAGCGCTGGGGGCCCGGACCGGGACGCACCTGGAATGACCAATTCTACATTGATAGCCGGCTTTGATTACTGGCATTAGTGAAGTCACCTGATTTAGTTGGTAATGTTGTCATTCTGGCAAGTTTGCCAGTCTGTCTTTTGTTTGGTGATATTGAATATTATTATTAAATTGTCTAAGACATGTTTAATATCTCTCACGACCCATATTTCTACAATGCATGTGACTTTCCTTTTATTACTTTTATTTGATTAGCAATGGATTTATGGAACAAACGAATGAACGAATTGCATCCATTTAAATTACAGTTGTTTTACAGAACTTGGAACAATCCATAAATTTTCAAACTTAATATTCAAGTTCTGTGAAACAACTGGCCCTTAGTTGTTATAATTTAAATCATGGAAGTTTTATATCTTAACTATAAAGGAGAAATTTGTAACAATCGGCCGTTGTGTAAAAAAAATAATTTTTCAAAGCCTGTTAGGACTCCCCTGATCTTTTTTGGTTGATTAACTTTCATGTACCAAGTAGAATTGTTTGTCAGAAGTTACCATTTCAACAACGTAGGGACTAATGCAAAATCAAATTCTGTCACAAACCAACTGCATAGTTCAAGAAATAGTACTATATTGACACCACGAGTATTGAAAGTATATCAACTTATAAAAATAACTAGCAGCCCAGGCCACACATTGCTGTGGCTAATGAAACCTTTATAACCAATGCCATCTGTTAAATCAAATCCATATCACGCTGCCCGCTGCCGTTTGGCCAGATATATTATGTATTTCAACCAATATACACAAAACCCTGACAAATTATATACCTAAAAACCTTTCTCATGAATCACTATTGGTGAAAACCGCATGACAATCCGTTGCGCAGTTTAAAAGATCTAAGCGCACATGCAGCGTAAGCGACTTTATTTTATACTTAGTAAAGATGTTATTAAAATTGTATGCAATTCTCCACAGTCCTTGATATTTCATTTATCTCTTTATATTACGGATGACAAATTAATAATAACACGCTGAAATTAATTTTATCAAGCAATAAAAAAATATTGGACGGTGAACATGAAAATTGGGCAGCTTTTTGTGTGTGAAATGTTTTATATAAACATATTTTCTCCATGTTATACGATGGAGATGTGACATAAAAGCATTTCATCAGTACCTGAACCAGCGAAGGGTGAGGGAACCTGGAAACCCCCGGGCCCATTGGGTAGGGGCTCCGTGGCAACGTGGGGGACGGGGAGGCCACCGAGGAGTGCAGGGGGCTCTGCTCGTTGATGGCCACCTGCAGCTGTTCCTGGGGAAACGGCCCGTCGGTGACAATCTGCCTCTGGACCCGAGCCATAGCTGCAAATAAACAAGATAAATATCCTTGCCGGTCGTGAAAGAATGGTATAAAAAATTATTTGCACATCTCCAGTTTAATCAGTTTCGAGGCAAATGTATATACATTTTTGTTCTGAAATATGAATGTACCTATACTACCATAGAATTTTTTTATTGAAAATAAGCAGAAGTGACGAAATGTAGAAATGTTGAACCGAGATAAACGCATTTGATGTCTACACGTGGATTGTTGCAAAAGTAGAAAAGAACTTAAACTTAAAAAAGTAATTTAGAAGATCTTTAAGTAAAAAAAAAATAAATTTTATCATTGTTATAGTTCAGAATTCTTTTAAAAAATGGATACAAGAACTCTCACATCAAAATTCCTTAAAACAAGAAGTTATGTTCGAGACTTCTCAAAACAATTATTACGCATTTTAAGATTATTTTCCTTGTAGGATGTATGGGTATTGCACATTCCAGATGAAATAAAAAATGAGTAACCCCTAAATTGACGTTGAATGCATTCCTGGCACTGACTGAAGACGCGCAAACAATAACAGTATAAAGTTGACGAGTACATTGATTACCTTGCAGCCTCTGGTCGTGTATGACCTGCTGCTGGTGCTGCGCCTGCTGCTGACGCATCTGCTGCAGCTGCTTCCACTGGCGCTCCTGCTCGGCCTCCCTCGCCCCGCGCTGCCCGCCCGACACCTTCTCTTGTTCCTGCCATTACATTCATCAATCATTAGCGCACTCCCACTTATCGGAAATTCAAAATAATCCCACCCTCAACCGTTTTACTGTGGCCTTACAACTAAAAATCCACCAGGTGAAAACTGATTACCGATTAACAAACATTTTAAGATTCAATTATTCGTCTGGTACGTTCAGATGTCAAATTTTAAAAGGTGCAATTTATTTTAATTTTTTATTTATTTTATAATATTATTATTCAATGTATAAAAACAGTTTATAATAAACAAGTTCTGCTCCTGCTTCGTAATTATTATTATGCGTTACAGCTGTTTCGGGGCAGAAGTTTAGGGGCACAGGTAATAATAAACAAAAATTTTAACAAAACAAAAAAACGACTTCAAAAAATGCACTAAAAAGAAAAAAAAAATTTTTGTATTCTTCTACAACTTCATAATCAACTTACTTTTTCTAATCATCAATATGTAGGTACGATTGTTACTTTTGGAGTCGGTGTCAGTCAAGGTAGGTTTGTAACTACATACATAGTTATAGGTGAGATGTGCTTGTGTCGCACAAGCGACTTGACGAGGCGAGAGGCGAGAGCGGGGCCGCGGCGGTGCGGGGAGCTGTCAAGTGAACCCGCCGGGCTGGGTACCTTTGCTGACACCGACTCCAAAAATAACAATCGTACCTACATATTGATGATTAGAAAAAGTAAGATGATTATGAAGTTGTAGAAGAATACGAAATTATTTTTTTACTTTTTAGTGCATTTTTTGAAGTCGTTTTTTTGTTTTGTTAAAATTTTTGTTTATTTTTTGATTTTTAGTGAATCTGAAGTACACTAACTAATTTGTCTGAATATGGATAAACCTACTAAACGTGCTGCTCATATGAGACAGACATAATTTGACCGTAGTGACGTTAAGGTCATAAGGTTAAGTACATCCTTTCCAATAAAAAAAGAATCATCGAAATCGGTTGGCGTGATATTGAGTTATTCTTTCATTTGTTGCGCACATATTTAAGGCAAATTTAAGACTTATATGGTTTTCTCATGGATGCTATTGTCGGAACTGGACAAATTAAAATGGGACCACACGGGAAGCACCAGCTTTCAAATAAAAAAATAATCATCAATATCAGTTCACCCAGTCAAAAGTTCTGAGGTAACAAACATTAAAAAAAAAAATACAGTCGAATTGGGAACCTCCTCCTTTTTGAAATCGTTTAAAAATAAAAAGCTATTCATATTGTCATCATAAGTACCTGTCTAGAAATGACATTAATACATCGTCTGTAGGTGGTAACAACCACAGTTTGATAATGCCTTCAGAGGGCGAAACAGCTGTAACGCACAATAATAATTATGAAGCAGAAGCAGAACTTGTCTATTATAAACTGTTTTTATACATTGAATAATAATATTATTAAATATATAAAATAAATAAAAAAATTAAAATGGAGTTCTACAAAATAAACTTAATAACAATAAATAAGCAATTTATTTAGTTGGAATCATTCCAAATATTGCCAAGTAAAATTTAACAAGAGGACATGGGTAAAAAAAAATTATAAAGTATCTTAGTTGCTTATTGGATTTTAGCGTTATCTAGAGTTTTTTCTATCTTTTTGGTTTAATGGATTAACTGTATTTAGTGGATTTTGATTGCAAGTTGACAAATAGTAATCTTTTACAAATATTTGTGCATTCCAGTTATGGTGAGAATGTTACAATCTATGAGCAATTCGCGGAGGTTTGTACTCCGAGAACTCGAATTTGCAACATTTTCTAGCAGAACATCAATGTTTTTACCATTCAATCAAATTTTTAACTTACAATGAAGGGCAATAGGTATGACATTCTCAGCAACTGGAATCACACTAATATTTGATTAAGACTCTCCTCCACATTTGATTATGTATAGTGAGGTATAAATAATAAAGAGAGCTGATTTTAGCAAATGATGCCACTAGGCAAGACAAGATATTTGGTGCAATAACAACTTAAGGCAATTATGCAGCGGCTTTTGTGTAAATAAATGAAAGTTAATTATTGCTGTAATAGAAGCGTTATTTATACCTCATTGGGAATAGATTCTTTCTTACTATCAGAGTAAATTACTTTCCATAAAATGATGTTTTGTTCATTATGATCAAAATAGGAAATACAATTAACATAACCAGTAGCCGAATACACCTTTTTTAAATTTAAACAAACATCAAAAAAATTGTAATTTGAAAAAATATTAAGTATTTTTACAAATACATTCACTTCATTAAAAAACTAAAAAAAAATTGCAAAACACTTAATAAAATTTACTTTTAACAACACTTTGACGAATGAAACTAAAAAAAATAAAAAATTATATCAAAATAATTTACTATGTAATCAGCCAACCTTAATATAAACATGTTACTGCTAAATAAAACAGAAAATTATTAGCAAAGAAAATTTTAAATGTTGTGACATTTTAATTAATTTTTAACTTAGCTTTTCACGCTTGAATTTAAAAAAAATATTTACTTGGCAAAGACAATAAGTGCATCTAAATACTGATGAAAATGACAGTAAAAAGGCTGAAGCAACAAATTATTTTTATACCTAATATCATTATTTTGTTAGTGACAATAAATATAATATAGTTAGTTACACTTAATATCTTTTCCATAGTATTATTTAACCATATCACATTTTGTGAGCACAGCATAATAGCAAAAAATAATGGATCTAATGTTTGGATGAGAGATTGTTTCTTCATGAAGTGCGCACATAACGTTTCAAGGAATTATAAAACAAACAATACTTGCATAAATCATGAAAATTGGTATTCCAAATAAAATAAATGGTAATACAAATTAGAAATCTTCAAAGATTTCATGAATATATATGCAAAATTGTATGGTACACACAATCAATCTGCCAGAATGTAATGTCACTGTCATTTTTTTAATTAAAAAGAGTTTGTATTAATGGCTCCCACTGTTATTGTAGATGTCAGTGTATAATGATTCCATCCAGTAGTGAATCAGTGACATTACATTACATGTAATAAATAAAAACATGATATCCCAATACAAATTGAAGCACACAAAACAACCACCAAAGCAAGCTCACTATTATACAAAATGAGGAGAGGAGGGGAGTTGTAAGGAGTAAGTTGTAAGGACTATGCTACTACGCTACCATGCTATACACTGATCTGATACACTGGTCGCCATTGACGAAGAGGCGGCATACCAACATGGAGACGGGTGAAACTCAAAACACTTGGGGCAAACAATAGGGCAGGCAGTTGATTGGCGAATGGCAGAAGGGGTACCGTGGCGGGTAGCTCCGGGATGGAGGGAAGGGTGCGCATGATCTCCGAGGGCGTCAGCACGCGGATGTGCGGGTCTCCGGGGGGGCTGGCGGGCGGAGACTCTTGGCGGATGATGGCGCGGATGCTGTGGGGCAGCAGCTGGGTCTTGCCCAGGAAGGTGATAGTAGGGTGGCGCGCGTTGGTGAACTTGCCCAACGGGTTCACCGTCACGTTGGGCGCCGGCCCGTCCGCGCCGCCGTGGTAGAACGGCGTGAACTGGTGGTGGAGGGTGAAGTGCGCCCCGACTAGGCTACGGCTAGGGTTAGTGGGCGGGGTTACTGGGTTACTGGGACCGGGGGCGTCCGTGTTAGGGGTGGGGGGGTTAGTGGCGGGGGTTAGTCCATCCTGGGGCGGCACCTCTACTGGCAGGTCTGGCGCCGGCCTGTCACTGACGGTCACGGGCACCTGGCCTGGGGCCTGTTGCGGCTGTTGGGCCTGTTGCACCTGCTGCGCCTGCTGCGACTGGCCCTGTATCTGCAGCACCTCGGCGGGCGGGGAGGGTGCCGGGGGGCCCGCGCTCGCCTCCTCCTTCGGGATCTGTTGGTCGCCCCAAACATTGTCACAAGACTGTCATGGGGCAGTGGCACTCCCCGCATTCATCATCATCTCAAAACCCCACAAGCGAGGAAGCTCATATTAAGGGTTCTCACAGATCCAGGACACAAATGTGGATTCGGGGAAATGCGCACAAAAAAGAAAAATGACTGTGAAACCCATGAATACTTATAGTGCCCACTTAAATTAACACACAGTAGCGGTTTTGGTTTTATTTTACAACACATATTTCTAAAGTAGAAAATGGTGTTAGTCAAATTTCTTTGCTGTTAATCACCATGACATTCAAATATAATATTTAAAAAAAAACACACACACTCAAAGGGGTGTAAATTAATCTGTTTGATAAAAATCTTGTAATAGTAGGTATATTTACTTATGTATATCTTTGTATAAGAATATAGATTCTGGCTATATTTTAGGATGTAACAGTGAAATCTGTTTGATTCAGAGAAAGCTAAAGATATGCACAATGAAAACAGCAGTTGTTTGTTGTAAAGTGACGGAACAATAGAATATACATATGAGAATATCCACAAGTATCTAACCTGTCTGGCTCTCTTCATGCGAATAGCTCCTCGGTTATCCCGGGCCTGCTGAAGATAGGGAGTCTTCTTGTCACTGGGAAGTGCCCTCCACTTCTTGAGGATCTGTTTGCAGCGATCCGACCAGTCAGGATACTCGCTCTTCCACTCGGGATGGTTAATGTTAGAGTACAGAACCGAGGATATGGTGGCAGCAGTGCCCAAACCTGTCATGAGAAACATTCAACTTTAATACAAAGCAAATTACAGGTCAAGACAGATCATAAGCATGTAAGGCACTCCAGTCCACTGGCCACTGCTCTCCGAGAAGCTGGGGGATATTATTTTTTTAACTCCGCACAGCCTGTCATCTGGATTTTTTTGAGGAGAGGAAGGTGTGAACACGTTGTAGGAGGAAAGAAACATAGAGGCCGGCAGATAGATTAATAGCCGGTAGCAGATTAATAATACCTTCGTCAGCCATCATCTTCACCGGCCTACCTTCATCGGCCTTCATCTTCTCGGTGTTGCGCTGGTTGTAGGTGGCGTGCTGGGCCAGCGAGGGCTGCGAGGCGCTCGAGTCTGTGTGACCGTCGGGGTGCGCCGGGCCCCACTGCCCGCTGCTTTCCGAGTAGGCGGGGCTCAGCTGGGAACTCCTGAAATCTCATCAAATTTTACTATGTATCTCAAAAGATCAAATTTGTTAAGATGGTCAATTATGTAAGCAGAATGGCAGTAAAATTCTGATATTATTTCAGATTCTACTGGTGAGAGTTTCATGGCATTCATTTCACAATGAATCGAGAGATGCATTTACATTTACAGATTGGTTAGTGGCTGAATTGACAAATGAGTCTGGTTCCCACCCAGGCGTCGAGGGTTCAATTCCTCTGCTGGCTAAGTCCTCCATTGTTACAAAGAAATATCTTCTGCCTATAATGATGATAGTAGGAGTTTTTTCAAATATATTCAGGATAATTCCAGGAATATTTGTTTCTCTGATACGCTGGAGATAACTTAGATATTTTTTTCAGCCTTTTGACTATGGAGTAAAAGATTTTTAACCTTTAACTATGGACGTCGGGTCTCAGAGGCCCAACCCCTTCTTCAATTTCTCGGAATAAACACCTTCCCCGCGCGTGCCATCCCCGCGCGTCTCAGTAGCTTCAGTTTTAGTTGTGTTATGACCAAGGAGGGAGAAGGTCGCGTCATCCGGCACTTATTACGTGAGTAATAATCATTTAAAATTTGATCAGGGCCTTGGAGACCCGTTGACTATAATTTCAAAATTTCAAAAAAATTTCAAAAAGTCATAAGAAAGTCAGAAAAAAAGTCAAAATTTCAAAAAGTCATAAGTTTTTTTTGTGACTTTTTGTTACTGTTTCTTTTATTAGCTAGGAAAAATTATTGGTTTTGATTTTTGTAATACCTACTATAATTAAGGAGCCTTAATATGATCTCAAGTCAATTAAGACTGAAAACTGACTAGGTTTGTTAAATTTGGAGATAATTATTAAAATATGAATAAAAGTTGATTATTTTTATTACTCGATCTTTTATTGATAAATACTTTATACATATAAACTCCTTGCTAAAGTCAGATTGGTCCAGGTTTGAAAATTAGAAGAATTTTATGAAGGGGTCTGTGTGACCCGACGTCCATGGGAGTGATTTTTTTTTCACGTCCATAGTTAAAGGTTAAGAAAAAAAAAATATTTATTTGGTCAAGAAATACCTACCTTACATTTTTTCCACCATCAACCAAATATAATTTTTCTTCTCCAGATCATGCATGAAAATGCTAAGCAGTGAAACCCTGTGATAAATTTTTCATGGTACTAGAAAAAACCTAAAACCTTTCATTGCGTGGATTAAATTAGGTCACTTTTTAAGTTTGAAAACTTCACCTGAGGGAACCTTACACGAGGGTTTCACCGTATTCAGCATGTCTCTAATTGATCTCTTTATTTTGATCTTATAACAAAATACACACATAAAGTAACTTACAGTCAGTTATAAACAGTCACAACATTAATTTACTTGGCAGATACACATACCCGCTGTACTCCGTGTGGTACGGGGAAGGGAATTCTATAGGACTGGATAGCTGTTGTCTCTGTTGATTGTAACTGCTGGAACCACTCACAGAGTTCACAAAGGAAACGGACGACTCTTGTGACTCCTAAAATTACAATACACATACCAAATTAGTTATAAAAGTTTAAAAGAAGAAAAAAACGTTTCATCAATTTTTTTTCAAAACTTTTCAAGGCTTTTGCGTTAAACTTTTAGATTTGAATATGTAGCATGGTGGTTTCTCTTTCCAATACTTTTTAGATCAAATTTCTCACTATGGTAGTAAGGAAGATACAACAATTTCTGTGAGACCTATACAAGTTGTTCCGAAAAGTGAACTGAGGGTTTAAATTGCTATGTATTTTTGTTAAAATCTTATTCTTCACTTACCTGTGAATCGTCAGTCAGAACTCCCTTGAAAATTTCTTCAACATCTCGACTGTCCATATTTGGTAAAGAATCTCTGACCATGGATTCTAAATTCACCCCCATCAGAGAAATATCCTCTTTAGCTGTTAAATTAGTTTCTGCGTTTGCTGAATTGGTAGGAGCACCTTAAACAAGCATTTGAAATCATATAAAAATGTGATAAGCAGTTAATACAACAAAATTATACATACATACAGTGAAACCCAATCATAAATTTTAAATCAAAAAAGGCTCAATTTATTCCACATATTATAAATTTTTCCAAACAATAAGTTTTTTCAGTCCCTTTGAAAATTTATAGAGAGTTTGTACAATTTCCCGTCAATTCATAATATATGGGACCTCAAAAGCTAAAAGTCGAAATTTGCAGCTGACCCATCGAATACTCGAAGTAAAACGGTCCTTCATATTTTACAATTTTTTAACACAACGGACGGCCCCGCCAGATTCAGATTTATGAAAATTATATAATTTATTGTCGTACAAATTCTCACAAAGTCTACGAAACAAATTAAATTTCAAATTCAAAGGAATAAAAAAAAATTGTTAAAAATTTCAAAATAAGTGTTTATTCAAATTACAGTGAAACCCTCTAAGAAGTTTTTATGCTTATGAAGTTTGGTTTTTTTCTATCACTTGAAGACCGAATGGCCCAATTTATCCCAAGTGTAAGGTTTTGCTTGTCATTTGTCAATGCGATTTAAAACCCTTATGTCTAAAGCAGTGGCGGCCGCTGCCCTGAAAACGTGGTGGTTCACTGATAATCCGTAACTATGAGATAACGATTACTAAGCAACATTAGGTAAAAATGATCCCACTAATCGTATTTGGAGAGAAGATCTATTTTAAGCTGTTTTCGAAGTGCGAAAACTTGTACATATCGCTTTTTAATTAAATTTTTTATTTTTCGGTACTAAGAAAATAAAAACACAATACTATTTTTTCGTAAGTAAATCTTAAATTTCAACCCAAAAAACTCTTTTTTTTACAATGTTTACAATGTAGTGTAAGAAGAATATACGACGCAAATGTGAATGGTAGAAGAAGTCGGGGACGCCCGAGGAAGACATGGCACGAGCAAGTGAATCAGATACTTGAGTCGGGCCATGTCGAAAGTCGGAATAATAGAAGAGAATATATGAGACGATGTATGAATGTGAGTGAGGCAAAGAGTGTGTGCCAAGACCGAGTTATTTGGCGGTCCGTCCTCTCTGCCTACCCCTGTGGTGAAACGGCGTGATGGTTGGTTAGTTAGTTTTATATTTCATTTTAAACAGGATACAAACAGTATTTATAAACAATGTATAAACAACAGGAGGGCAAAATTGTCAAAGTTACCTATGAAAAAATTGTATTCCTTAATGATCTGCGTTTTATAATTTAAAACACCAATCAATAAAAAAGCAAATATATGTAAAATTTAGGTATTTGCTGTACCTTTTGATTAAAAAAAGAATTATTCAGTTTGGTTAAGTATTTTGGCCTTAAATCAGAATTTAAGTTTGTATGATAAAGGCCGCTGGGTGGCACACCAAAATATCTTAATTTTTCATACATATGGCCGGTGTTGCGCGCTGGCGATGTTTGGGATATTCGATACAAAAACATAATTCGTTCCGCTTGAAATTCATAGATTTTATATTTTTCGGTAAGATATTATAAACTAATTTTAGACGATATAATTTACCAGAGCTGCACACAAACACACTGTTCAACCAGCCGCCCTTGGTCTAAAGAAACTATATGAAGGACAGAATCCCTTGCGCCAATATCATTCTTAACCCGTCAAAGGCCATAAAAAACACGGAAATTTCCTAACAAAGCACCACTTTGAATTTTGAATTGAATGTTTTGTGGATTAATTTTGAGCCATCGTATATTTTATTGACCAAAACACATTCCTAGAACGATAAACTATATACCAAAACAACTTTACTTGCGTTAATTACTTAAATTAATAGGTTTTATGATGTTTTCGTCAAGTAACAAGCATCGACTTTGACAGAAAGAATCGCGGCAAATTTGTCATTTTGATGCCACAGATAAAATCATTTAAAAATATTCTGGGGTTGCCAGGTGAATGAAATTTATGCCCATCTTATGGGTAAATGTTGGCGCTGATTCTGATCTTGTCCTTCATACAAATTCTGTACATAGAAGGGTCAAAATCGAAGACAAACATATTTTTTGCGCACAAACCGCGCACATCCGCACGTCTCCGGCAAATAACCGGTTAACGTAACCGATGGTTTCATTAATCTCTGGTTCCTCTAGAATATTTTTAAATGAATTTTCTATGACTTGGCGGGTCAATTTTTGCAACAGTGAAAAAAAAGAAGTTTTACTTTTTCAAAAGCGTACAACCACTAGAGCGACAGCGCATTTTAAAATTCGACGGGAAAAAATCTTTTAAAAATTTATTTTTAACACCGTTCTAAAATAGTCTGCGAAGTTTGGATTTGCAACATCTATGTTCATAATAGGCAAAGCATTTGAATAGCTTCGTATTAAAATAAACGGCTGGCCAAGGAAATGTTTTAAATAATTACAATAAATGTTTTACGACCAAAATCGCTCCAGTGGATAAAGGTCTTTATTTATTTGCAAATTCATCTGAATTGTGTTTTTTTCATTTGGGAATGTATTCAGACTTGTATGCAGAAATAATAAAATCAGTTTATATTTGTGGATTATTTATACGGACATTTGACCAGAAAGCAACAAGGTAAAATCCACACAGTTTTTCGAAATAATAATCCGACATTCAACAGGTTAACTCTTTCCACGCGATCGTAACAACAGTTGATACGGCAAAAAGCCACGCCTCACACGCGTCCGTATCAGCCCTTGTTACGCTAACTTCGACTGCTAATATCACAGCGTTCCTATATCACACTATTTTTTCCCGCTTGCTAGGATATTCGTGTAACTATCACGATGCTGACACCTTCAGGCATATTTCGAAAGTAAAATTGTATTTCGTAAAAAACATCAATAATCAAGTGAATGTATCCTCGTGCATTTGAGTTCATAGTTCTCAATTTACTCCACAGATGCCGCTAGTAAAAATGCCGCTAAGGCGCAAGCGCGTGCTAGACATTCCAGTTGACTATATCGGACACGCGTCGATCGACATTTATTATCAAGTTCGCGTGTATTTTAAACATTTGTGTTGTTTTGGACTTTAAATTACGGAATATTTATTACGGGAATATGCACATGGAAGGTTTTGGGCTTTCTACATGAATTCCCGTGCGGGTAATTGGTGGAGGTCCTGATAAAAGCTATTGAAAGTGTCATCATAATTTTATAACACGTGTATTTAGGTTATAATTAGTGACTAAAGTGTGTGTTTATTTTCGTGTTCTTTTTCGGAAACGTTCACAATAAGTTTTTTGTGTTATCATTTGAGTTTTTAGTGTTTTAAATTTAATAAAAATGGCCCATATTTTGGAAGATGATGAAATTGAAAATATTCTGCAGATGTTGGATTCTGATTATGAAATGTCCGAGGATGAATTTGTACCATCGGAAATTTCAGATGCAGAAACTCAAGCTGATGAGTCTGTACGGGAAGAAGTGCTACACTCCTGGGTCTCAGGACCTCATATTCCAATAGTACACGAATTTGATGATTTTCAATCCGGCATTTCTGTACAATTTAACGAAAACTCAACAGAAAGTGACTTTTTTGAACATTTTTTGAATCGCTCCATTATGAATGAAATTGTAAGGCAAATACACATCGATATATTAACTATAGATTAGCCCTGCCATACCCAATTCCAATCCCAAAGTGACACCACCTACGAGAAATTTCATAATACAACTACCCATCGAATTCCGTTGTTTCTCTTGTGTGACGTAGTTATTTTACTAGGAAGATTTTAAACATTTTTTATCAAATGTTACTTTTCTCGATACACTGCCTCGAATTCATATGTTATGTACATATTTTTTTAGATATTCATATAACTTATTAAATTGTTAATAATAAAGTCCGTGATAGCCAATACCTAAATTATTTCTAACCGCCTGAAATTTGTGTTTTAAAAATGATCTTCACAAAGCTAGTAATTCCGTTACCGCGAACTTGCTGGAAAACAAATTAGCTCCACGCAGACCAACTAAAGGTACAAACCAATGCTTCTTGCGATCTTTTGACTGCGAGATAATGGACGTTCTTTTTGATAAATGTTTTCGTAAACCAATATTTTTGGTCCCGGTGTCATTTTTAAGACCTACACGCCCTGTCTAGATAATACTTGGTCGAAGCAAATACACGACTACCATAGTTTTGTTCTCAATACAAAGGAATTTGGTGCGAATTCAAGAATTCATAAATGGAAGGACACAAATATTGAAGAAATGTATTTATTTATTGCAATAACCATGCTAATGACAAGAAACCAACACTTGACTATTGAAGAGTATTGGAGTACAAATATATTTCTTAGTTCGCCTATTTTTGGCCAGATCATGAGTAGAGATCGATATCAACTGTTATTGCAAAATTTACATTTCTGTGACTCAAATTCGCCTTCTACAGATCGTCTTTATAAAATAAGGTTAGTTTTAAATCACACCCGAACACTATTCAAACAGTCTGTAATACCTTATGAAGATCTATGCATAGATGAAAGCATAATTGTTTTCAAGGGTAGGCTTATTTTCAAACAGTATATTCCATCGAAACGACACCGCTTTGGAATCAAAATGTTCGTTTTGTGTGATGTGAAAACTGGATACATTCTTGATTTTATAATTTACTGTGGAGAAGGCACGGAAATAACGGATGAGCAGAACTTGGGAATAACCGGCGCTGTTGTAACAACACTTCTAAATGATTATTTTGGCAAGGGGCACAATTTGTGGTGTGACAATTGGTACACAAGCCCAAAGTTATTCGAGTTTTTGCATTCGGAAAAAACGAATGCCTGTGGGACGGTAAAAAAAACCCGTAAGGAAATGCCCAAATTTAAAAAACTGAAAAAGGTGAATTTGAGTCAAAAAGCCGCGGTCCCCTTTTAGCATTAAAATGGTGTGATAAAAGGGATGTACACATGCTTACTACCTTGCACGATGACACATTTAAAGAAACAGGGAAAATAAATCACCGTACTAAACAACCCATTCACAAGCCCGCCTGTGTAATCGATTATAATAAATCTATGGGAACTGTTGACAAAGGCGACATGATGCTGAGCAGTTTATCATGTATGCGAAAGACCATAAAATGGTACAAAAAAGTCTTTTTTCACATAATTGACATGTATTTATTGAATGCACATATTTTGCACACACAAGTGACAGGTATAAAAAAGCCGTTAGCAGATTTTCAATTGGCGGTTATAATACAACTTGTTGAGAAATATAAACCACAGGTTACACAAATACCACAGGTTACACAAATACCACAGCCTACAACATCAGCCCACCTCAGTCCATTTCGGATTCTGCCTAAACATGCCACTAAGCATATGGCAGGATTGATTCCAGCAACCGACAAATCAAATAAACCGCGCAGACGATGTTGTGTATGCCGACTTACAAACAATAAAATGCAATTAACGAGATACATGTGTAAAGAATGCGGTGTGTCGTTATGTATCGAACCCTGTTTTAAAAAATACCATACCTCAAAAAAATTGTGATCGGCATAAACTCTTCAAAAAAAAAAATTTTTAAAAAAATCTTTTAAGTGCTCAGATAATTAAAACAATATTTATTATATGACAAAATCTATTCGTTTCGTGTTTTAAGTGTTGAGTTTTAGAACTTGTTTATACGAATTAATAATAATAAGTGATTGAGGTACCACTTGTGTCTATCAACGCAGTGTCCTGAGTACACGCACGCAGATAAATGGCGCCGCTTTTTAAAATAACATGGGTAAGTTTTTGTATGGAATTTAAAGTTTTTGTTTTTATAAACATCTAGGAGTGTTTACAGACGACGATTTGGTTTCAAATTGTAGATAATAATCTCATCTGTTTATATAGTATGATAAATCATGCCATAATATGCTTTAATTTGACATAAAATTGGATGGATAGGTATTTGAAATATGACATATACATGTACCGCGTATGGGTATTGAAAAAACGGAGTAGTTCAACGCGGGGAAAAGGTTAAGAAGTTTTTTTTCAGTTCCTTTGGAAAATTTCTTAAGAGAGTTTCACTGTTTCAGGGTTTGTATTACTATCTTTGCGAGGTAATTTTGTGACTAACTAATACGACAAATGAGAAATGAAATGGATGTAAAATATTCACCTTTGGGCATTACGTGGGTATGTGCTTTAGCTTGTGGTACAGAGTTGGCTTCACCCAGTCGGTGTTCAGCGCTGGGATGGCTTGGCAGCATCATCACTTCTTTGAGGGCTTTGGAGTCATCAGTCTGCAAAGAGTCATCCTTTGAAGAGTCACCATCCCATTTCAATTTCAGATCAGGGTTCAACTCGTTGGCTTTGTCTTTTTCTTCCTTTTCTTTCTCCTCTTTGGTACGGATTGCTTCAATCACTTCCAATTCCTCCTGCAAATAAAATGTTAATGTCAACATTAAACGAGGCAGAATGCACATATAAAAATATTATTTCGGCGTTGCGCTGGCAATACCTGTTAGGTGACATTTTAAAAATCATTGATATCATAAAACAAAATTATCAGTCTTTTTCAATTTAAATACAACTATAATATTTTCACAATTAAAATTAAATTAGTACACAAAATGAACAAAAAAAAAATACTGAACGATACTTAATAATACTTAATACAATTTATTCTGCAAAAAAATAATATTTTGGACACTTGTGTCAATTAAAAGATTTGCCAAAGCAATGACAATATCATGAAAACATCTTTTTTAAATTTTTTATATGAATACCGCACAAGAGTCACAACTGCTCCCATCTGGAGCCAGTGAGACTAGGCATCCCCGATTGGGGTATGTTGTGGGGCTGATGGTAGAGGGGAGGGGAAGGAGATGGGGAAGGGGAAGGAGATGGTGAAGAGGAAGGTAAGGAAGTACCTGGCTATTCAGATCTGGTCATCAAACACGGCTAAAGCCATTTCAAGTAATGTTTGAATTCTGAATGGTGATCTTACACTAGGGCGATTTGGAGTACTTTCCAGAGTGAAAGATATTCTCAGTATCACCACCCTGGTGTAAGACAACCATTCAGAATTGAAAAGTTGCTTGAAATAGCTTTAGTCATGTTTGGTGATCAGATCTGAATAGTCAGGTACTACCTCACCTTCCTCATCCTCATGCCCTTCTCCATCTCCTCTTCACTACCTTCAGCCTCACAATATACCCCAATCGGGGATACCATAGACGAACTGGTTCAGGAGAGTGAGAAGCAGTTGGGAATCTAGTGAGATATTCATGTTAAAATGAGAGATACAGTAGGATGAAAAGAGTAGATAATAACAAAAGTAACCTGATTGAGACATATGGTCAGCGTGGGCGAAGAAGCCCTGTCGCTGTCACTGTCGGACGGGGGCCCGGCAGCGGAGGGGGCCTCCAGCAAATCCCGGCCGAAGAAGGCCTCCTGCATGTAGGAGGGAAAGGCCTCCATGAGGCGGGAGCGAGGCTTTCTCCGGGGCTTTTTCCTCACCAGGTTGGGACTCTCCGAAGCACCTGCGCCTGGAAAATAACAAATTGGATTTTTTTTAATGGAATGCCGCACAACTGCTCTCAACTGTGGAGATACTAACAGCATCTTTGGCAGCTGCTACACTCATAAGTGACTTATTTTAATTTGACTAATGGCAAAATTATTAAAGTAAAGGACATTGTAAGTCGCTTACTGCAATTTATAGAAAATTTAGAAATTGTAAGTGGTGTAAGCAGAAGAGGGTGTGAAATTTTAACAGTCTCTTTCTCTGGTATATCCGACTTCTTCCACTGTTTACTTTCAAGTCATGTTTTTTTTTATTAGTTCCACACAGGAGAAATATAATTCCCCTCAGTCATCTTTGGGGATGCTGTGTGGAGGGTCTTCTTAGGAAAGGAAGGAGAGGGAGTTCTAGGAAGGAAAAGTGTATGAGGGGTGGATAGGAATCTGGGGGTCAATGTGTGACCAGAAGTGTCGGACGTATGAACACATCCCTCCCACTACGATGCAAGGCGATATTCCGAGAGAGTATGTCTGGAGAAGTCAAAGGGACTCCCTCAACCATTCTCTCTTGATCTGACCTGCCATGCAGTTGGTGGGTAGAAGCATCTGCCGATGAGACCCCGACAAACCTCACACCCTGCTAAGTCACCAAACGTAGCGAACCACTTAGGGTGACCTATGGCAGAGGTGTTGGTTATCCAATAAATGGTTCAAGGGGCGGGGGTACTCATACCGGAGGCGTCTACTAATATCTACAGGAATTCAAAAAACTGAAAAAATCGAACTAATATCTATGAGAACCAAAGTGTTGACGAATATCTACAGCCCAAACTGCCGACTAATATCTTTGAGAACCAAAGTGTTGACGAATATCTTCAGCCCTGGCAGAGGTTGGACTTGCAATTATGTATAGCATATTGGAATAACATAATATTGCGTATGCAGTTTAAAAAACTTAATTTACGCAAGTATGTATGTAAAAATCCCTAATATCGGACTATTGGACACATTTAGCTGATTAGTCCAACATACGCTCTGTAGATATTAGTTCAACCTACGCTCTGTAGATATTAGTCAACACTGGGACCGTCATAGATATTCGACCGACCTTAGCTCTGTAGATATTAGTCAACACTCTGAAGTTCGTAGATATTAGTTCAACATATGAGCTGTAGATATTCGTCCGACATACAGGCTGTAGATATTAGTATCTGGAGTCCTCATACCTGCCTATTAATTCTCCTTACACTCTTTTCTCCACTCCACATGTCCAAATTATCTAAGCATTCTCTTCTTAATTTTATTCACAACGCTTTCTTTAGTCTAGCACCCTTTCTGAATTTCCATATTTATAACACGGTTTTACTCCTTTTAATCCTTCCTCTGCCAGTTATCAGCACTCCAATCTCTGCTTCTTTTGACAAATTTTTGGTAGTTTTTCCCTCCCTTCAATATCCCTCGTAAACATGCTTGTTTCTGTGAAATGTAAACTCACTAGTGGGTGTGGTGGGAGTAGTAACTGTCTCCTCGGTAGGCGTTCTCCCTCCGTGCGCCGCCGCCGCTCTCCCTCGCACCGCAAACCCGCCGATGCCAACGCGGTTCAGGTTCCGCTGCCGCTTCCTGCGCAGCACCGTCAGGCCCGACTCCGTGGTGTAGGTGGTGAAGCCTTCGGGGGGCGGGCCATCCTGGGACACGGTCCAGATCATGCCTTCCTTGTACGGGCAGCTCCCTACAAAATGATTTAGGCATGAGAAAAATTGAATTGCAACGAGCAATACAAAAAACCAGTACAGCCTTGTGGAGATCAACATACTACACTACACACACCAAGGAAGTAACGACCTATACCAAAATCAAGAAGCAATGGCTCTGATGTACGGAATTCGCTGGGTTGGTGACAGCTGACTGGTTGTCAGGACTGGTTGTTAGGAACTCTCTGGAAGAAGGGAAATAAGGAAGCGTAAACTCACTGAAGGCTGGAATTATGATGTCCACATAAATTCCACATTCCACATAAAACTTTCCAACTATGCACCGATTGTAATATAACACCAACAGTTATAATTTGAAAATTTTTAGTGACTGGTAATTTATCATTCGCATTCAAAATAGACACAATGAATTATAGAAATACAAAATATATAGAATACAAAATAATATATAGAATACAAAATATATAGAACACAAAATAATATATAGAAATACAAAATATATAGAATACAAAATATATAGAATACAAAATAATAAATAGAATACAAAATAATATATAGAAATACAAAATATATAGAATACAAAATAATAAATAGAATACAAAATATATAGAATACAAAATAATATATAGAAATACAAAATATATAGAATAAAAATATATAGAATACAAAATAATAAATAGAATACAAAATATATAGAATACAAAATAATATATAGAAATACAAAATATATAGAATACAAAATAATAAATAGAATACAAAATATATAGAATACAAAATAATATATAGAATACAAAATATATAGAATACAAAATAATATATAGAAATACAAAATATATAGAATACAAAATATATAGAATACAAAATAATAAATAGAATACAAAATATATAGAATACAAAATAATATATAGAAATACAAAATATATAGAATACAAAATATATAGAATACAAAATAATAAATAGAATACAAAATATATAGAATACAAAATAATATATAGAAATACAAAATATATAGAATACAAAATAATAAATAGAATACAAAATATATAGAATACAAAATAATATATAGAAATACAAAATATATAGAATACAAAATAATAAATAGAATACAAAATATATATAATACAAAATAATATATAGAAATACAAAATATATAGAATACAAAATATATAGAATACAAAATAATAAATAGAATACAAAATATATAGAATACAAAATAATATATAGAAATACAAAATATATAGAATACAAAATATATAGAATACAAAATAATAAATAGAATACAAAATATATAGAATACAAAATAATATATAGAATACAAAATATATAGAATACAAAATAATATATAGAAATACAAAATATATAGAAAACAAAATATATAGAATACAAAATAATAAATAGAATACAAAATATATAGAATACAAAATAATATATAGAAATACAAAATATATAGAATACAAAATATATAGAATACAAAATAATAAATAGAATACAAAATATATAGAATACAAAATAATAAATAGAATACAAAATATATAGAATACAAAATAGACACAATGAATCATATAAATACTGTTCGCATGTTGAAGACTGTCACTGCACTGGTTTCACATGTGTAGGTAGGAATTTTGGGAAAGGACAGAAATAGTCCCAAACACCTTGATATCAAAATTTCACTGATGCAACTTCAGAATTCAACAGAGGACAACCTCACCACAGCTGCGATAAAGGGAAAATGATTTCACGCTTTGTTTGTATAAAAGTCATTTAAGCTGTAGATTGAGATTCAGTCGTCCTATAATAGAATCTTTGAATTTTTACCTGGTTCTTCTTTGATGTCCATGGGGTCAATTTTATCCTCATTGGAAATATCACAATCACCTCCCTGCACCACTGACTCGATGGCTGCCAATATTCCTGTAAAATGCACAGGAACTTGTGACATGTGAAATTTTTTACAAAAATGCCGGTTTGAAAGAATATTTCCATTTTACATTACGGTAGATCAATGAAAAAAGAATAAAGTTGTGAATGAATTACTAAAATATTAAAAGTTTTGGCATAAATGACTGTTGCATTTCTATTTTACACAACTTAAAAATTAAAATGTGTATAGGCCAGGGGTTCCCAAAGTGTGCGCCGCGGCGCCCTGGTGCGCCGTAGAAAGTTAAGAGAGGCGCCGTGACTCACGGCCCGTGAGTCGATCCTCTATCATTCAACAACGCAACAATTCCTATTTTGAGCGCTCGCATCTTTAAAGAACATAGGTACATACATACTCGTTGCCGTCACTCACTCGCCGAAAAGTACCTACGCGCTTGAAAACCGTTGATACCCTACCCCTCCCACGTCTTTACTCACCCATGACTACTTGCTCGCAATATCCGTTTAATATTTTATTGAACCAGATTTTTTGCTAAAACTAGCGTACTTGTGCGATATATTCGAGAAACTAAATAATTTGAATCTTTCTTTGCAAGACAACAACACGCACATTCTGAAACTATCGGAGAGAATTGCGGCGTTTAGGAAGGAACTGCAGTTGTGGATAAAAAAATGAATGAAGGCAGCGGTCAAGATTGCTTCCCGCAATTGTATAGATATGCGGTACATAATGAACTGGTTGTCTCATAAGACCTGATGGCCCTTCTAACCGAATGGTTTTCGAAGTACTTTGCAGATGATGTGTCGAAAAATTTAGGTGGATCCAAGATCCTTTCCGTGCACAAGCTCCGCCAGGATTCACAACACAAGAGCAAGAGAGTGTCATTAAACTCTCTTGCGACAACAGCCTCAAAACTAGATTAACGAGTTCCGATTTGGTGGAGTTTTGGTTATCGTTTCAAAATGAATATCCAAATTGAACTTCAAAAGCTTTAAAAATTTTCATTCGGTTTGCCATATCATATTTATATGAAGCTGGACTTTCAGCTGTAGCTGTAATCAAGAACAAATATGGCTCAAAGATCAATATGGAGCAAGAAATGAGAGTAGCAGCCTCAAGTCTTATTCCCCGTTTTGAAAAACTGTGCGGAAATCATCAAGCTCACCCGTCACATTGATTTGACTGAGTAAAAATCGAATTTTATTTTTTTCTTAACTCTTTTTTGTTCTCTGTTCCAATTCTATATTCTTATAAAAATAATAAAACTCAATTTCATATTGTGGATGTTTTAATTTTTGTGCCTATCAACCTAACTACTATTATTGTACGTACCTATTTCTTTCGACTATAATATATACAGTCACTATATCTATTCCAAATAGCTTACTAAAGTAGGGCGCCGTGACAAAATACTAAACTTGTAAGTGCGCCGCTGGCTGAAAAAGATTGGGAACCCCTGGTATAGGCCATATAATAATGGGATATACAAATTTAAACAATAAATATACACTGAGTATATTATATACGGTGTTCGGAAACTTGTGGTACGAGTGGGAAACTGTTAAATCTGCATTGCATTAGGAGTCGATCTATTGGTACGTATAACATTTTTGATTTGAGCCTTCTTTTTTGAGTAAATTAAGTCCAAAGTTAGAATTTTATTAGGTCAAATGTGAAAAAAAAACCGGTCACACAATATCAGCTGTTTTAAAATGCTTTGAAGCGAAGACCTGACTGAAAAACTTTTTTTTAATACTTTAACCTCTTATTGGCCGGACGCCCGCGCGTATTGTGCGCAGGCGCAAGAAAATAATTCTAAAAAAATTCGAACAAAACATGTTTGTCTGCAATTTTGGCCCTTCTATGTACAGAATTTGTATGAAGAACGAGGTCAGAATCGCTTGCGCCAACATTACCCCATAAGATGGGTAAAAATTTCATTCACCTTGCAACCCCAGAATATTTTTAAACGATTTTATCTGTGGCATGAAAATGTCAAATTTGCCGCGAATTTTATCTGTTAAGGTCGATGCTTGTTCCTCGACTAAAACATTGTAAAACCTATTAATTTACGTAATTAACGCAAGTAATGTTGTTTCGGTACACAGTTTATTGTACTAGGAATGTGTTTCGGTCAATAAAATATACGATAGCTCAAAATTAATCCAGAAAACATTCAATTCAAAATTCAAAATCGTGTTTTGTTACAAAATTTCCGTATTTTTCCTAAAATTTGCCAGCCTTTGACCGGTTAAAAGAGAATTTCACAAATGTTTTTTCTCATTCCAAAGCATAGATCACCCACCAGAGTTCTTGTCCAATGGAGCGTCACCTTTGGGTCGGCGCTTCTTCCTGGAGCCGACCGCTCCCAGCAAGCCCGAAGAGTCCCCCTGCAGCGATCTCATGGCCCTCATGCCCCCCGAGCTGAGGCAGACCCCGTCCAGGTAGAACTCCCCCGCGCTGGGGGAAGGGGGGCGCACGCCCGGCAGGATGGCGGGGAGGGGAGGGGGCGTGGGGGCCCGCGGGGGCGTCACCACCAAATGAGGAGGTGGCGCGTCTCGAGGGCGGCAGAGCAGGCAGCTGTATCTGTTTACAGAATGGTAAGTTGAACTACATTTTAAAGCAACTAGACAAGGAAAATGCAAAGGTTTTTTTAAACACAATAAATTTTTCTCATTTTCACAGACTAGCAATGTTTGATAGAATAAATTTTCACTTGCATTTAAATTGAAACAGCTTTTGAACATCGGTTGAATAATCAAAAGAAACATAAATAGAGGTACAAAAAACACAGCATCCCCAAATATGACATAGGCCTAAGAGAAACCCCCGGGTCTCTTGCGTGGATGTAATAGTGCTTTAGACACAGTAGAGACAAGCAAAACTTTATGATCAATGTGGGATAATTTTTTAAAAACTGATACAACCCTGATTTGAGATTTTTAATTAAAAGTATTATCATGATTTGTTATTATACCATGTTGCGCTATCTCCTTTAGCCTACTTTTGAAGGGTTCCATGCCAACTCAGAATCAAGTCATCTCAACACCTCTTTGAAAAATCATTAAAAGCTATAATTTTTTTTTTAAATAACCCATAACCATAACCTAACGTAACCTGTATTATATATTTTTTTCATCGCTTTTAATGACATTTCAAAGGAGGTTCTGAGTTGATTTCATTCTGCGTTGTCCGGTCACCGTTTTGAAGAGCTTTACATCATGAGGACAGATGTGTAATCTAAGACACATCTGCCATGATGATTGACACATGTTGTTGAACACAAAACGTTGGCAAAAGAAGGAAGTAGCGAAAAATGGCATAATACCTCTAAAATAAATCATAATGATACTACCCTGCTTTACAGGGTTTAACTTACTCTAACTAATCATAATCTTCATCTTTTTGTTTTGACAACTCCATACGTTCGAAGCTCAACATATATATTTTTTTAATCGGTTGCGATAATAAATCCAAACTCACAAAGGTCATGATGAGGTTAGTTGTATTAAAAATACTGTTTTTTACCCCTTCTGACAGCAAATGTCCGCTTCCTGCTCGTTGTGCACCATGTCGCAGGAGGCGTGCAGCCAGCGACGGCACGGTGAGCACTGCAGGATGAGGTCTCCGTCGCTATAGGGCGTGCCACACACCGCACACATCACCAGAGACGCACACGGGCCGCACTCTGTACAAACAATATGCACATTAGTATGGAACTCCATTCAAAATTATATTCTAATAGAACAACAAAAGTTTATTCTGAAAATGTATAAAAGTTTTATTGTGCAATATGTATGGTTATTCGTACAATTAATAAATTAATTAAAATTAACATTTTTTTATAAGAACCACTCTCTTTTTATAACTTTTGAAGGTTATTCCCAACAAAGTATTGTATCATTGAAGAAGAAGATAACACTAATAATCTAAATGCAAATATGAAAGAGAACAAGACAGAAAAATAGAAAAAGATAATGTTCGCAGCTGGGACTCTAACCCAGAACCTCTCATCCAACCGGGACGGGCACTTTTATCAATTCACCCTTCGCCACCTTTCATCAAACCGTCATAATATTGTCAATCTCATATTTTCAAATTAACAATATTATCTTTGACTAATTTTTCCATATCATAGGCAACTACCTTTTTCATTGGAAACAATCGTTCCGAGAACTGGTTTGTAACCTAGATAGCGTCTCGGATAAATATTCATTTAGACTTTTATAAAAAGGTCAATATATTATGTTCCGTGTAAATAAAATCGGATATATTTATAAGAGAAGCTATCTAGATTACAAACCAGTTCTAAGAATGATTGTTTCCAATAAAAAAGGTAGTTGCAAATGAAATAAAAAATTGGTCGAAAATAATATTGTTAACCTTTCCGGGAGTAAGTTACGTAACGCTGGTCGTGCTTTGGGGAGTGAGTTTTTTTTAAATTAAAATATACATATTTTTTATTATTAAATATATGCTTTATGACGGTGTCAATGACCCAAAAATGGGTAAAAAAATCGTACTAACCATTTTCAGCTTTTATCGCAAAAAATCCGGAATCGTTTTTCAGGAATCACAAACCATTGGCATATGAACAAAACAGTAAAAAAATGTATATATAACACAATTATTTTCACTTAACACTATCATTGAAATGTGTATGCAGAAAACTTTAAATTATGTACATAAAGATATATTCAATTATAACTGTTTCATTTAATATGATTTTTAAAGTTTTCGATAGTGTGATTCAATCAAAAAAATTTCAGAAAATCACCAAAAAATAATGCAATTTTTCACTTACAAACACAAAACACCAATAAAATGAAAAAAATGATTAAACACGTCTATCAAAATGCTTTAGATTTCACAAAACCATAAAAAAGTTATTTTCATACTGTTTTACACTCGGTTGGGTCACAAGAAAGGTTAAAAGTTTAAAAACTACGGAAATTATATTTTAACACAATGTTATGCACTTTGCTATGAACTTATAATCACTCTTAAACACAAAAACCTCAAATTCAATCACTTATGCTCAGATATACTATAAAAAAATATATTTGATACTGTCGCCACGTGGTTTGATCACAAAAAAGGTTAGAAGTCTCGACACTGTGGAAATTATACGTTGATGCAATGTTATCCACTTTGCTATGAACTTATAATCACACTAAATACAAAAAAACATCAAATTCAATCACTTTTGCTCAGAAATACCAACAAACTATTAGAAATCCGCGAGAAAAACGTCAAAACACGTGGGCGCCGAAATCAACGGTTGAAGATTTCTGTTTATAGTCGAACTTGCGTGTGTGACGTCATCAAAAATAAATAACTGCCGATATCTCTGTCGATAATGAAGCTAAACTTATAAAATGGTGTAAAGTTATAGGAATAGGTTCACAGATGGCAGGACGATGCATATTTACAGCATATAGGCGCCAATTTTAAGCTTGCGATGCTTGACGGCTATGGACGTCCATACTCCTTTGGCGAAAGCGCGCGTTGACGTTTAAGTCCGTCCATACTCCCGGAAAGGTTAATAGTGACCGACCGAAGGTTCGGCAAAAAAATCTAGTAGTCTTAAGAATGTTGTGATTGTAAAAGCAATTTAAATTAAAATACTCAATTAATGAGGTCCTTCCTTTATAATGCACATAAGCGTTATTTATTGACAAATTTTTGTTCCAAGCAGTAGTTCACATGTTTGATAATTTTTAGTAATATAAACAAAAATATTATTTTTTTCACATACTTCAATTATTGCTTTTTATTTCATTTAAGACATATTAATTGTTTGTATAAGTGTAAAAAATAAGACAAACTTCAGTAAACAATAGATTTTTAACAATTCTAAAAAACTTTCGGTTTCGGTTTCGGCCGAAACTGAGACAGCTACCGAAGATTCGGTTTCGGTTTCGGTAGAAAATCGTGTTTCGGTCGAACACTAATTGTTAATTCTAAAATTTGAAAATACTATATTGACAATTTATGACGGTTTGATGGAAGGTGGCAATGGCTGAATTGGTAAAAGCGCCCGTCCCGGTTAGACGAGAGGTTCTGAATTCAAGTCCCAGTTGCGACAATTATCTTTTTATATTTTTCTGTGTCTTGTATCTTTCATATTTTCATTTGGATTATTAGTGTCATCGTCTTCTTCAACAAAACATCAACAGATATGTTTTTACGACACATCTACCGGATCTGCCCTGATGATGGACACTGCAACGCTGTCCGAAACGTTGGCTAAAGAAGGAGGTAGCGCAACACGGCATAACACCCCAAAAACAAATAATGATAAAACATCAACAGATGGAAATCCCTCCGAAATCATAATACCCTGTTCGCAACGCCATTTAATTCAACGATATTCAATTCAACATTCACTCTGACAGTTATTCTGAAGCCATCTGATTCAAAATCGTACGGAACTCATAACACTTCAAATGCAGACCGAATTTGAACTCTTCAACTCTTCAAATTCGGTCTACTTTCACTAGACAAGAAAAAAAACAACCTTTGAAAATGTACTCAACTATGAAAACTTACTTTAACCACTGGTGCGATTATGGTCGAAAAATGGATCACTTTTATTTTTCTGCGATTGATAGCGGTCCAAAAATGGACCACATTTTCCCACCATTTGTAAACATTTATTGTAATTATTTAAAACATTTCCATGGCCAGCCATTTATTTTAAAATGAAGGTAAGTATTGAAATGCTTTATCTATTATGACCAGAGATGTCGCAAATCTGAACTTCATTGACTATTTTAGAACAATGTTAAAAATAATTTTTTTAAATATTTTTTTCCCGCTGAATTTTTGATCAGACATTTACAGTTAAAAATGAAGCCCTTTTTTCCATAGATATGCACCTTTCATTATCAAGTATACCACAGACAACATACAGAAGTCAAAAGTATTTTATGTTGACTCGAAAAGTACCCCCTCACGGATTCGCGCGGTTATAAACTTTACAATTTTTTTATAAATCCTACAAATATGAAATAAATGTTAAAATACAGGTTAATTGATTGGCAATATAGCACTATAATAAGTTTTTATGTCTCCATGATAAAATTCGAAGGTATGATTTTTTTTTAATGATGGCGAAAAATTAAAAAAATGATAAATCTCGAGCAATGGAGGCAAATTTATTTATTTCGCATGATTGCTCCAGTGGTGAACAAATTTAAGACCAGGTGGACAGGGGTAACATTTGTATCGGTAACAGTTTCGTCAATTGGGAAACTGTTTTAAAATCCTTTGCAATATATGGCCTGGCAACAAGCTTGGTAACAACCCGAAAAAAAATTAGGCTTGCCACCCAGAGCTCCGTTTGACATATTCTAAGGTAGGAAAGATCACAGTCATCATATCACAAGTAGTAAAGACGACGTTACCCGTATATCCATTGCACCAGTTACTGTCAGCCCCAGGCTCGGTAGTGCCGCAAGTGGAGCAGCGCCGACACCTCGTGCAGCGCCAGCAGCCCCGGGGGACGCTGGTCAGCGGGGGACGTGCGCAGTATGTGTGGTAAGACACGTCGCAGTCGTCGCACAGTACGAGGCGGGCTTCGTCATCGCGCCGCCCGCAGCCCTCGCACACGGTGCAGTCCAGGCAGCGCCAGCCTTTCTGCACTATCACGCTTGTCACCTGAACAAAAAACACATTAAAGGAGACAAGAAAAAAGAGGAAAAAATGTTTATTTAAAATCTTTTTGGTTATTTTAGAGATGTATTCTTTTGAAGACCTCATTTTGAGTAAATTTCTTTATCCACTCGAGGGATGGAGATTTCCTGGTGTCTGTTTTTGATTACTATACAACCCTCCTCTCCCCCACTCCCTTCAGCTTCATAACATTCCCCAAGTTGGGGTGCTAGGACTCTACTGACCCTGGACAGTCGGGAACAGATGGCCCTCTTGTGCGGTATTCCACATTTGGCATGGTCTCTCATGGAGAGTGTGTGTCATTTCGTAGAACCAATTAGCGGGGTATTATTGCATCTATTCTGTTTCACCACTTAATCTCTATTCCATCACACGGCATCATATGTTTTAGTAAAATATAATGAATCACATATATAATAGACGCTAGTGGATCACATACATGTGTGACAACCTCAAAGTTAAGGTTAAAGATATTAAGAATACGCACCTTAACACTAACGCAGTACGGATGGTAGGTCTGCCCGCATTGGGCGCAGGCGATTAGACAACCTTCAGAGTCAGTCCCCAAAGCTCCGCACATCACGCAGATATCCTGGGACAGGACATACTTGTCTTTGCTTGAGCATAGCACCAGCTTGTTTTCTACCCCTGCAAATTTGAAAACATGTTAGCAAGATCAAAATAATAAGGGTTTGACATGCAATATGTGATCAACAAGCGAAATCAATTCATTCAATCATGCCGGTGGTGACAGGGAAAAAATAAAATTATATAATAAACATATACGGCCGCTGTTCCCAATCCTACTAATCAACTGCTAAGCCGAAACTAAGGCTCAACATTGCTCTTTCCGACACACAAGTCTCAGCAAATCAAAGTTATAAAAAGTGCCAACAGAGTGGCGCCAAGCCAAGTGCCAAGTACTGAGGTTCTAACGCGATGACGGCAAAGGTCAAGCTGACACTTTATTTTTAATATATTTTATGTTTGTTTAAAAAATATAAAATGCCAGGTATGAATAACAATATTTAAAAGAAATTATATGTATCTTTATCTTTACTAAGTGTAAAATGAAGTCACTCACGCTGTATGTGCGCTTAGATCTTTTAAATTATGCAACGAATTTTCATGCGGTTTTCATCAATAGATAGAGTGATTCATGAGGAAGGTTTTAATGTATATAATTTGTGTCGATACATATCAAACTCGCCAAAGTCCACCACCAACCATTTTTGTTTTTTTTTTGTGAATTCGATTCAGCAAAAAAAAAACAAATCTTTTGCTTTAGATGAATCTAACCGAAGTCCACGGTTTCCCAAAGAAATTAACCGGTGACAGGCCGGAGACGCGCGTCATATGCGCATGCGCGAGAAAATAATTCAAATATTTGAATACTATTTCCGACAAAAAACTTTTAGTCTGCGATTTTGGCCCTTCTATGTACACAATTTGTATGAAGAACAGTGTCAGAATCGCTTGCGCCATCATTACTCTCGGAGACGCTACAAGTTTCATTCACCTTGCAACCCTGGAATATTTTTAAAACGATTTCATCTATGACAATCCGCTGTCAGAATTTGCCGCGATTTTAACTGTCGCAATAAATACGTGTTCCGCGAATAAAACATCGTAAAACCTATTAATTTACGTAATAAATGCAAGTAATGTTGTTTTGGTAGATAGTTTATTGTGTTGTGAACGTGTTTCAGTCAATAAAATATACAATAGCTCAAAATTAATCAACAAAACATTCAATTCAAAGTTCAAAATGGTGCTTTTTTAGTGTTTTTTTGTGAATTTTCGCGAATTTCCGCGAAATGGCCTGGCCTTTGACGGGTTAAGGGCGAAAGTTAACAGATTTTTTCAAACCAACCTCAGTCCCACACCCGCTTCAAATCACATGAGCCAAAGTCCATTACAGCCAATCACACATCGTCTTCACTCTGTCATGGCCGCCATTTGTGTTTGTTCAAACTCACCAAAGTCCTACTTTTTTAATTCAAACACGCCTAAGTCCAGTAATTCTATTTCAATATCGATTAAGTCCATAGGTATTATATCAAATGCGCCAAAGTCCATTAAAAAATCATCGAAAATGCAAATTTACTATAAGAAATTTATTTTTCTGTAATAATGAAATAATTTTACTTTGTATAAACCACTTATTTGATGTGCAAATCCGACCGGTTTCGGAACAAACGTTCCTTCGTCAGGGAAAGCTTATACAAAGAATGGTTTATACAAAGTAAAATTATTTCATTATTCTATAATGGATAACCACAAAGTAATAGCTACATTCAAAAATATTATTTTTCTGTGTTCCCAGGTACAATATTCATAACATGACGTCATATTCACAGGTTTTTACTAGCTAAAAGTTGAAACTAGAAAAAATCGTCATTATCCGAAAACTGTTTAAACGGGACTTAGGCGAGTTTGATATGTGTCGACACATTTGTCAAGTGTAAATTGGTTGAAATACATAATATATCTGGTCAAGCGGTAGCGGGCAGCGTGGTGTGGATTTGACTTAACAGATGGCGTTGGTTATAAAGATTCTGTTAGCCACAGCAACATGTGGGCGGGTCTGCCAGTTAAAAATAAATACAATAATTAACTCTTTAATATTAATTTAACATCGAAAGCTTTTACTTTGATGCCAATTTATTGTGTATGAAAGTGGACAGGGTCACTTAAGATAATCAACGATAAAATATTTGGAAACAATGTGAATCGAGGGTTACCTTTAAAATACTTACAAATTGCTTAGCTGATTGCAGACTCAGATTGGTCGATGGAAAAGTTGGGAACAACGGCCGTTAATGTCAATAATAGTATTCATTGATCAATATCACAACAAAGTATACAGTGTCACCAGGACTTGAACATGAGACTGTTATTGAGATAACTGCTTTATCAATTGAGTTGCGTGTGTACTTATGTAAATAAATTAAATTAATGATTAAATACAAATTATTGTTATTTCTTATGATAAATCAATGGTTGATTATGTTCCTCACTGTTGTTAGGTAAAAATACAGGATAGGGGTTAAATAAATTAATATGCATTAACATCAAGCATGCCACTGTAGAATAAGGTAAAAAAAAAAAAGAACAAAACTTTTAAAATGTTATTGAAGATTTTAAAAACACCACCAATTTTCAAATTGGACTAGGTACCTCAGAACTGTGTTTTTGCATTGTATAAGAAGTTTTAAAAAATAACATAAAATAATTTGACCACTTTTTCTTTCATTCCTCACTCCCTTGTACAACCCACAATATTCCGCTGTTCTACTTAAATTTAAAAAATTGCCAAACCGAGAATATTACCGGGCTCATCGTCTCCTCCTTTGGAATCGGGGGCCTGAGGCCTCTGGAGTCCTAGCCCGGGGACCCCAAAAACCCCCCGCATCTTGGGTTTAGTGCCTCTTTTCCGTCCAAAATCCATAAAACCGGTCCTTTGTCTCTTGTTGAATGCCACTTTCCCGGCCATGCTGCCGTAGCCAGTTTTAAGCCTAAAGCCTCCTAATTTTTTCTTGGCTATTTTAGAGGACACACTGTATGGCTTCCCTTTTCCAAGACCAAAATCCATCTGCAATTATTTTCAATAAATTATTATATTCTAGGTACCGGAATAAGGCAATTACGTTTTAAGGTGGATTTAGACCAAACGAGTATATAGCTGGAGCTGGAACAAGAGCGTTCTTTCTTGATCTTTAGTGTAAACGGTAATTCGTTATTGCGATTTCAAGTGCTGCATTTATCAATTTGACTCCAATTATTGAATAAAAAAAGAAGGAATAGGCCTATTATTATTTTCCATAAGTTGGATCCCACAGATATCTGAAATTTTGGTACGCTTCTATCGTTTCTAGACGTTTTTCATTACTCCAATCCATAATTATTACAAACAAGTCGGCGCAAGTTCCAAGAACACTTTGAAGAGACACAATCATCTAGGAGCGATTGTGTCCGAACACAAAGGAATGCTCTAGGCAACAGTTCGGGTGCACTTACGGCGTTTACTTAAAACGAACGAGCATTCTACTAAATTTCGCCGAATGCTCTAGGAACACCGAAAGAATGCTTTATAACTGTTCACACCAAAATAATTTGAAAGAGCAGTTTCTAAATCCACCTTTACATATTGCCCTTATACAAAATTTTAACAAAAAAATAAAATACCTTTGTATCAAAAGCCAGTGGGTCTTGCTCCATAGAAAGATCGTCATATAAAGATTCTTGCGATGCTGATAAGCTTTCATCGTCAATACCTGAAGAAAATAATAAATTTATTATGTTTTAATACATCATACAATACTTTTATACTACAGACTATGTCATGACTTGCCTACTTGCAGATAGTGCTTCGGGCTTGAATAATTTGAGAATAATAGTATGCACATAGCGGCTTATTATGTTACATGTCTGTGTTATCACGATGCGTTTCACAAATAAACAATTTTCCAAAATGTACAGTTTATTCAATCAGGTAAACAGTTAGTGTACTTTCTAAAAATGGATGATTATTAATGCTTACTGTCTTTTCTTCTCTGTATTGGGCCAAGCGATATACACACGGGACAGACATAGTCATATTCCGGGATTGATTCTTTCTTTATCTGATATGTTCCTAGATCTGCCTCAGAATCACAGCCACCGTGGACGTATCTAGGAAAAATCAGCATAATCGTTAGTTTCCACAATGGGTCATCAGATGACATTGCGTCTTAGAAAAATAACACAAATGATTAAAACTAAATATAGTATTCGTAGCTACAAGCTAAGTTCCTGCAGTATGTCGTGTATAATGACACTAGAAAACTGGAAACATCGAGACTTTTTAGAGTTTTCAAAATAAATAATAGAAGGGAGGTGTGGCATGAAAGTGTGCTGACTATTGCCGAGCTACGACCAAACTGCACAGACTAACAAAGCAGAGGAATAGAAAATATTGCATATTTACTTTTTGCAATGGTTGCACTGCACCATCTCCCGCTGATGGGCCGCCCTGTAGGCCCGCCGGCAGACGGGGCACGAGAGCCCCTTGTTGCGCTGCTGGTAGCACGAGTCGCACACAGTGTAGTGGGCGTGCCAGCGCGATGAGGCGCCCGCCCCGGGGCTGCGGGAACCGCAATCGGAGCAAACGCGGCAACACTGGATAAAAATTTTACATGTGTTTACTAAGAGCACTGATTAAGAAAAAAACTTAAGCAAATAAAGGCATTCTAATTAAGTTCTAACATAGGGACCAAAATAAATTGCCACCAAAAGTTGATAGAAAGCATTGTCATCGACGAGTCTATCTGCTGAGTTTAACCGGTTAATGGCCGGAGACGCGCCGGCGCGCGCGTCATATGTGCATGCGCGAGAAAATAATTCAAATATTTGAATAATATTTTCGACAAAAAACCTTTGGTCTGCGATTTTGACCCTTCTATGTACAGAATTTGTACAGAGTCAGAATCGCTTGCGCCATCATTACTCTAGGAGACGCTAAAAGTTTCATTCACCTTGCAACCCTGGAATATTTTTAAAACGATTTCGTCTATGACAATGTGCTGTCAGAATTTGCCGCGAATTTAACCGTCGCAACTAATGCGTCTTCCGCGACTAAAACATCGTAAAACCTATTAATTTACGTAATAAATGCAAGTAATGTTGTTTTGGTAGATAGTTTAGTGTGTTGTGAACGTATTTCAGTCAATAAAATATACAATAGCTTGAAATTAATCAACAAAACATTCAATTCAAAATTCAAAATGGTGCTTTTTTAGTGTTTTTTCGTGAATTTTCATGGAATGGCGTGGCTTGTGACAGGTTAAGTGATCAGAGCTCGGTAAATGGATTAATTTTCACTTCCGGGATTCCATTTTATACATTCATTCAAGCAAACAAAATTCCATTTCATACATTCATTCAAACAAGCAAAATCAAAATTCAAATACATGTATTTAAAAATATAGACACCACATTGCTTTTTCGTTATTTATTTTTGGGGTGTTATGCCGTGTTGCGTTACCTCCTTCTTTAGCCAACGTTTCGGACATCGTTGCATTGTCCATCATCAGGGCAGATCTGGCAGATCCGGTAGATGTGTTGATCTGCCGGATCTGCCCTGATGATGGACACTGCAACAATGTCCAAAACGTTGGCTAAAGAACACCCCAAAAACAAATAACGAAAATGCTTTTGGCCGTGAAAATCTTAAAACGTAACCACATTGCTTGTTTCATTATTTAGTTCGGAATTCAGTCACAGCCAGATAGTAAATTCATAAAAATATTGTTAAAAAATCCCTTCTGTAAAATATTGTAACGTGACATACGTTGTTCTGCATTTCTGCATTAGAAATAATAACGGTGATCAATTTTTTAAAAACTGTTTGCTCCGCAAATATTTTTCCTTTGCGGAGTTAACAGAGTGGATAAAAGGGTCCCTAATGAAACCCAAACCCCCTCACCTTGCACTTCCAGCCGTATTTGGGTATGGTGGTCATGATAGGCCGAATGCAGGAGGCGTGATACAGCTTGTCGCACTGCTCGCACGCTATACTCCTCGCCTCCCCCTGCTCGGGACCTGTGTTGCGGCACACCTGGCACACGCGGCACTGCTTGCAGGTCCAGCCCGCACGTACACCTGGCAACATATAACACAATTATAGTGAAAGAGCGATAGCACGGCAGAAAATAAATAAATAATTCGGTATCTACCCGCAATCTATGATTTGACCCCTAATTTGTTCGCTTTTCAAGTGTTCAATTTCGGGACAACTCATCAAAGTCTCGTAGAAATTATTGTGTCTCCCTTACTATTGTGGTTAGAAATATGATCTAAATCAGTGATTCCCAAAGTGGTCCAGGTGGACCCCCAGGGGTCCATGGGAGACTCGACGGGGGTCTACGTTGGCGTAATAAAAAAATGGGGGTCCACAAGTTGTATGTGGGGGTCCACGAAAATTTATCTGGTTTCGATAGTAAGAAACAAAAATGTTGGCTTTACCTTTCAATGTAGGTAGATAATAACACTACTCAAAAAATTAAGGAAGCAACAAAAATCCAATTTATTCGGTGATTTTTGACAGGCTGTATGTATTTCGGTGAAAAATGGTCGTATTGAGATTTAAAAAAAATATTTTGAAGTTTAAGGTTATAATTTTCATATTTTTGGCAAATTTTTTTTAGGAGCTACGGTTCTCATGTAATCCTAATTTTTTGCTATTTTTTTGGTACACTGGCTTGATTTTTTTTTCAATTAGGCCGGCCTATGAATCAATATTTAACAATAATTTCCTTATTTTACAATTTCCTTTAATTTATTTGAGTAGTGTATTTAAAGAAGGTCAGCTACTGTTACTTGTAAAAACTTGCATATTTATTTGATATTTAATTCTATTAAGGTGGGAAATACAGGACTAGGTTTTTTAATCATTTTCATGAATTTTTTGGCATGGAAGAAATGTGTATAATTTATTGAAATTTTGAGGTTTTTTATAGATTTACTTAAGAAAATATTGTGAATTTTTCGAAACATTTCCTCGGAAAATATGAAAATTATCAGCTGCTATACATCGAACGTCATCATCAGACGTAGCTTTTGTGTACATTTTGGAGGCCACAGTTTTCATCTCAAATCAATAAGGTTTTTAATTTAATTTAAGAACATGAACATGTGTCTCTTCTAAAACCTAAATTTTTCCAAAAAATCGACAATTAAATTTTTTACACGTGTGTAAACAGGAAACCTTGATTTTTTGCCATTTCTATAAACATTTTTTGCAATTAAAAAAAACTTTTGACAATGATATTACTACGAATTTCGGTTCACATAGAGCATGATTATATAAACAAGGTATCTGCACATTTTAAAAATGTTTGGTTAAAAACTTTCTGAGCTAGAGTGCACACAGATACTAAAAAAGATGTTTAGAGAAAAATGCGTTTCAAGTTTACCACGCGGTTCGGCACAAACACCCTCGTAATACCGGAACAAATAGAATTTTTTATTTAAAACATTGGAAACATATCTTAAATAGTTATACTAACAACTTATGAAATAAAAAAAATTAAAACCCTTTTTTGAGTCATCTACTTGTGTTTCCCCCCTAAGTCTGTAATTATATTATTTTAATAAATAGAACACAAGAAAATATACCATCTTTCTTTTTATTTATACCACTCCAAATTTACGATTGGAACTCAGCCGCGACGCATATTTCCATTGTTAGATCTAATCTTCAAATTTTTGATGAATTTTGGGAATATGGTAGAAATGTAGCAGCAGGGGGTCCACCGAAATCGGTAAAATTTTGAAAGGGGTCGACGAGAAAAATAAGTTTGGGAACCTCTGATCTAAATGGTGTTAGAAAGAGAAAATACCACACTTTATATTCAAATCTAAAAGTTAACCATAAAATAATTAAAATGTGCACCTTTATGAAACCAAAGTTGCCGATCCTAATATGAAAAAAATTTATGAAACTTCGGGATTTTTTAATAATTATTTTACATGAACCGACAAAAAAGTAAAGTACTGACACAATTCAAAATACATTTGCTAATAATTTTTTTTCATTTTCAATAATTTTAGTTAGAAAAAACAAAAGTGAGGGAATTTTTTCAATTTTTTTATGTTTGCATTCAAATTTTTATATTTAAAAAATTATTTTTATTTCGAAACACAAAATTTGAAAGCGTATTTCATCACTCAAAAACAGTTTTTAGTTTTCGGATGCGTTCTGAAATGTTCCTTTTATTGGATTTTATTGCAAAGTGGAAATATTTTGACTTTCCGACAAAATAGACCTAATGCCTGAAAAATTGATTAATTTAATTGTTCTAATTGCAAATTTTAAAAATAAATGTTAAGTAGAGTTCAATTGTTTTAAGGTGAAGTTATTCTTAGTTTTGAAACGATGTATTCCACAAAAAGTGAAAATACAATAATTTCACTTTTGCGGCTGATCCTACAATCACAGTAAAGTGATTATAGAGTCAGCCGCAAATGCAGATGTCAAAAATGCGTTGCGATTAAGGATTTATTTGTTGGATGAAACCTAATAACCAATTTCATCCATGATTTTCTTTCACACTTTTCATTTTTCTAATGTCGCAATTGGTTTTTAATGTTTCCATGGATACAAACAAATCCATCATTACGGTGTACTTTTAACGTACTGTATGAATGTTGAGAAATATAATCATGAAATTTAATACGAGTTCAGTATTTGTTTGGGAAAATGATGCATTAAGTAAAGAAAAGATTATCCCAAATTGATTATTATTTATCAATTAAGTGGATTGCGCTGATAATTATCATAGTATGCAATTGAAGGACAATATCTTTTATGCAGCATTAAATTTACTAATCGTTGCCTTAGTTCTTGTATGTTCAATAGACCATTAGAAAATTTTACAGGAGGAGAAGATTTTCTATCATTATTTCAATGAAATATTAAGGTGTTTAAGATAAAGCTATTTCCGTAAAGGTAAAGGTCCCATTAGTTTAAATAATTCTTAGTTTAGTGATTAACCTCTTATTTACCGGAGACGCGCTTATTTCGAAAATTTCGAAACAAATATGTTTGTCTGCGATTTTGACCCTTCTATGTACAGAATTTGTATGAAGGACAAGGTCAGAATCGCTTGCGTCAACATTTAGGCAAAAATTTAATTCACCTGGCAACCCCAGAATATTTTTAAATGATTTTATCTCTGGCATTGAAATGTCAAATTTGCCGTGATTCTTTCTGTCAAAATCCGATGCGTGTTACTTGACGAAAACATCGTAAAACTTATCAATTTACGTAATTAACGCAAGTAATGTTGTTTTGGTACAAAGTTTATTGTTCTAGGAATGTGTTTCGGTCAATAAAATATACGTTAGCTCAAAATTAATCCACAAAAAATTTAATTCAAAATTGAAAGTGGTGCTTTGTTAGGAAATTTCCGTATTTTTCCTGGCCTTTAACAGGTTAACTACCATTTTTAACACTTTATTTTTAATTTTAAAGTGCACATTGAACAAAAACTCAAATGGTCTATTGAACAAACAAGAACTTGGGCGACGTAATGTTAATCATTTTCAAAGAAATTTGCAGTGCCTGCAAACTGTGATGAAGTCATTATTTTTCAAGGAAAATTATGACTTGGTTTTTTTTTTTATTATTTGTTAAGCAAGATAATATAGGTGGGCCATAAACATTTGCACTTTTGAAATAACCAGGAAAAAATACAGATTGTATTAAATAAATGATTATTGATAAGAACAAAAATATGCTGGAAAATCATTTCGTAAAAATAATTTCATCAAAATAGCCTCATCATTCCTCAAATCAGGCCCTTAGATTTTCTAAAACTTTTCGACACTAATCTCGGGGTATGTTGACCATTTCTTGATGGATGTTCTCCTTTAATTGGAGTAGAATCGCTGGTTTATTTAGTTAGGCTGGACTTATATATATATATACACAAATATATCCCATTAAAAAAAAATCAGCTTGGGTTAGATCCGAGCTGCAGGGAGACCATGGAATATCTCCTCTGCGCGAGACCAGTTTGTTCGGGAAAATTTCTTTAACCAATTTCTTTTGCTCCATGGCCGCCCTGTTTGTTTTCCTGCCAGTTTCTTCAAAATTTTTAAACCATGATTTAATTAAATTATCACTTGGGCACTGATTAATACTCTGTAATTGATGATGCAAAATAGGCGGCGTGCATAATTGTTTTGTAAAACAGAACAGAATCATTGTTGAACAGAAAAGAACAAAATCATTGTTTTTGTAAAAATGTTTTACCCAGAAAGTGCATTGCTCTCCCGTAAAGCTATCCATTGTAACAAAATTTCCAAGAGGCGAGGAGCCACACATGAGTGACCCGCTCTCCTCCCCTGTTTGGAATTCTCGCTAGCACGATTACAAAAGCGCAAATGTTTATGGCCCACCCTTTATGAAGTAGACAAAATACTTTTTGTTTGTATAAATCACCTCACTAGGAACCTGTTCCGAGGTAGCAGGACTTTAAACTAATTTGAATATCTTAGGTAAATGAGTAGAAAAATTACAATGAGAATTTCTAAAATACATGTTTCTATCTTGCAAGCTAAAGCATTGCATCATTGCAAAAATAACTGTTTATATCTTGCGAGCTAAAGCGTTGTATCATTGCAAAAAGTAACTGTTTCTATCTTGCAAGCTAAAGCGTTATATCACTGCAAAAAGTAACTGTTTCTGTATTACGAGCTACAGCGTTGCATCATTGCAAAAAGTTATTGTTTCCATATTGCGAGCTATATATGCATCACTGCGAATAGAAACCTTCAAGGAGTTAACACCTTAAATTAGCGCAATTCAAAACAACATTAGTAAATTTGACATTGTGAATCCAACAGTAGGTAGAGAATATGATAAACTCAATGGTATACAATGTATATTATATAATGAATAGCAGCAGGAGTGTACAATGGTTTATGCATTTTGAAAAGTTATTTACATAATTGAAAATTTAAATAAAAGTAGCCGCACAATGGTAAATAAAATTAATAAGCGAACCTGGAAGCTGGGAAAGTCCAACGCAGGTCCCGTGATGGTGGGCATTACAGGAACAGCAAGTCATCAGGTTACCCATGTCCCCAAACGTTCCACACGTATGACATTCAATATCCGTACCTGAAAAACAAAAATACGGATATTAATTCGGCCCCACAACGTACCCCAATTGGGGAAGCCATGGTCTTACTGGCGCCAGACGTTTGGGAGAAGTTGGGACTCAGGTGCAGTAATCACGTAAAGAAATATATAAAAAATATTAAAATAAACAAAAATCAAAAAACTATGTACAAGCATGCAATAATAATTTGGTTCTAGCAGTGGTGGCTTGTGATTTAAGTGAGCTACAGGGCCAATATTGAAAAATTCGACCTTTCAGAAGTTGAAGCCAAAAAGGAATTCTATTTTTTTTTCAAGATTAAAAAAAATTACTGAAATTTTTTTAGCAATGGCACAAGTTCAAAAATGTTAAGAATCAACAGTTCGACAGTTTGACGGAAGACACTGATAGTACTCTTCTTCTTCTTCTTGTGCCCTGTCCGTTCAAAGGACATTGGTTATCATGTTGGCTATGCGGACTTTGTTTACTGCGGCCCGGAACAGCTCTGACAGGCCACTCTGAAACCACTGTCTCAGGTTTTTCAGCCATGAGGTTCTCCTTCTTCCAGGGCCCAGTCTTCCGGCAATCTTTCCCTGCATTATGAGATGCAAGATCTGATAGTACAACGGAGTTTTAATAATTTTTTGTGAATCGCTAATTTCACGTGACAGTAACTTGAGAATTGAACATAGTATGTAAGGAGTTCAATTTAAAAAAAAATATATATAGCGTAATATTATATTTACCGATTTAATAACAGTGAAATTAATTTTTCAATATTTCCAAAAATGATGAAGTTATGATGAGCTTTGAAAGTGAACTAGAGTAAAATGACTGCTCAAAATGCCTGCGACGTCACGAGACACCATTGAGAATAATTCTAAATTCGGATGACAGTTCCGTATACTGCTGCACCAGTCATTTTATGTACCGTGACGACACACACTTATCGCTTATTTTATGGCCAATATCTTCTTATATATTTGGTATTTTCCAAAAAATCTAAAAGTTCTGTCTTCATCATGCTATGATACATTTGTAAATTTTGTTGCAGGAGTCACCTCTTTGTTAGAATTGGGAACAGTTACTTACAGACACTAGGAACTTGGTAGATATGGTCCTTGCAGAAGGATGAATGTGCAGCTATATCTTGGAAACCCCCGGAGGCCAATACACAGGGATAATGAAATACAGTTGAACAACTCATCTGAAAAATAAATATTATAATAAGGTTACTAAATAAGTTCATACAACAAAAGATTAGTTAAAGCTTGTAAGAAACATTACAGGTATTTGAAAATTTAATTAAAAAATAAACACATATTTACCCTGCACAGGATGCTAGCACCAAAACGCATACAAAATGTACACTTTCTCATGAGTGCCACCACAACCAGTGCTTTGGTGGGTTCATCGCATTCCTCCGGGCTCTTTTCCCTGTCTTTATCCATGGGCAGTCGGCTGGGGCTGAAGTTGGTCTCCGCAGCGCTGCTCCACTCGAGGCAGGCCTTGTGGATGTAGAGGTAGCCACCCTCAGCCACACCAGACAGGTCCATGTTCTCCGGGAAGCCGATGATGGATAGTTCGTCAGTGTGTTCGGGGTTGCAGGATGGAGTTCTGAATAAAGCAACAAAGCACCAAATGCACAATGTTTCATCAAACAACCTATTTTAGATTGCAAATCTAATTTTCTATTTGAGACCTTGTCCGGAATAATGTTAAATCCAAAAATATTCTTATTTAAAAGATGGAAAAACTACACCAGTTTTTATTTTTATTTTTTATAAATTAATAAAAGAAAGACAAACATTCCCGGGTTACGAATAACCAGACAATATTTGAAAATCTCCTGCTACCACCACAGTAAGCGGAAAATGATGCTTGTATCGTGATGGAGGACTTAGCCAGCTGAGGAATCGAATATGGGATGCTTGGGTGCGACCCAAACGCGATGCCAACTCAGCCACTGACCGGTCATGTTATGTTTAAAATTTTATGTTTTATGTTTAAAACACAACACACTTCTGAACGATTCCTAGGAGTTTTAAATAAAAAGTAAGGAAAGAAAGATCATTATATTAGAATTCCATCAATAACTCAACATTGATAGTTTTGTTGGATACAACTTTATTCCGGACAAAGACTCATTTCTTTAAACCATACTTTGTAACAATATCAGATAAAATTATGTCAAATAAACAAATCATTTTCAAAACCTTTAGTTCATTAGATTAATACTTCCATTATTTACTGTGAACAATGCACAAGTGACAAAACTGCCGAGGGCCAGTGTTACTGTCAAAGCAACATTTCGATTCCGAATTGTGGTCTTTCACCAGGGCGATACTGAGAGTATCCAAAAGTTTGACCATATTTGAGTTCGTCCTACCACAATCACAATTAGAAAATATTGCTTGGGCAATAATGGAGAACTTAGCTGATAGAGGATTGAACTTACGACGCTGGGAATTAGGCGGGAACCCGCAGTTTTTGACCACTCGGCCACTAGCCAGTTGAAGATTGAATTGTATACAAGAGCCTATTTCCCAAAATATCTCTATATTTAACTCATCAAATGAGAATACTGCAATATAGAAAGAACCATTTTTGAACTAATCAGCATTTTGACCTGGCAACATTGCAAATTAGTAACTGTCTTTACCGACCGTATGAATTTCTATAAATTATTGACAACACAAAAAAGATGCTGTCATTTAAAATGTATGTTATTAACCCTTGTAGTGAACAAGCTAATCGTGGCACATGGGCGCTTCAACAAAATAAGAAATTAACAACATTTATATTAAGAGTACCTACAGAAAAGAAGAATACATAGGATAGTCAAGTGTGTATAAGAACTTATTGTTTACTAGCAGACCTGGCCACATGTTGCTGTGGCTAACGAAACACAACGCAACTCTACTGACAATGCCATTTAACCTTTATAACCAACGCCATCACATGTTCATTTGCATACACATCAAATCCTCACCGCCAGCTTGCCAGCCCACTGCCTTTATATATTATATATTTCAACCAATTTACACAAAACCTTGACAAATTTTATACCTAAGCCTTCCTCATGAATCACTCTATATATTAGTGAAAACTGCATGAAAATCCGTGGCGTAGTTTAAAATATCTAAACGTACAGACAGGGGGAGCAACTTTGCTTTTTATACTATGTAAAGATGCAAGTGTGTATGGAAAAATACAAAATCTAAGACTTGAATTCGAGTCTCTTGCACACCTAGGGTTAAAAGGACTAATTGAAGATGGCCAGATTTGAAAAACTAAACAATCAAAATATGAAGAAAAAAACATGTTTTCTTCATCCCTGGTAAAAAAAACGGTAATTATCAGTTCGGACTGGCCACGCTTATTACGAATAATTTTTAGAAAAAAACTTAAGATTCGCCTTAATTACTATAAAAGGAAACTTTTTGCCTTTGGGGCGGCGGAAAATAATGCATTTTAATTTTCAATTGCATAAAACCAAAATTCACTTCGCGAACCGACACAGCGAAAATCCCCGGCCGTACTTGTCATTGTTATGTTGATATCCTTGATAAATTAACAAGAGCTAATACGACTGTAGCCGACTTCGTGGGATACCTACATGAAATACCGCGAATCACAAACCATGTTACACAAACCTAGCGTAGCCGCTAAACTACTTGAAAACTGGGATGTTTTTCTTGCCTTGACGCGAGTAGGCGTTATAAAGGGGCACTTTCATTTGTATCACAAACCATGTTACACAAACAAGCCCGCTAGACAAATTTCATAATTACGCGCCTTATCCCACAAAGTCGGCTACAGTCGTATTAGCTCTTGTTAATTTATCAAGGATACCAACATAACAGTGACAGGTATGGCCGCGGATTTTCGCTGTGTCGGTTCGCGAAGTGAATTTTGGTTTTATGCAATTGAAAATTAAAATGCATTATTTTCCGCCGCCCCAAAGCCAAAAAGTTTCCTTTTATAGTGATTAAGGCGAATCTAAAGTTTTTTTCTAAAAATTATTCGTAATAAGCGTGGCCAGTCCGAACCGATATTTACCAAAAAAACTGTAAATCAATCAATAGATTTAAATCAGGGGTTGGGAAGTAATTTCTAGTGGGGTGGTTTCAATTGTAGTGTAAAAAAGGAATACGGCTTATGACCTGCCAAATAAAAATAATATTTTAACTCTAAACTGAATTTATTCACTTTTGGGATTTAGTCTCAAAATAAGTCTATGTCTCCCTTACTGTCTATAGGTATGACAGATGAGAAATATGATCTAAACGGTGTTAGAAAGAGAAAACACCACGTTTTATATTCTAATCCAAAACTTATTCGGAGAAGAATTAAAATGTACATCTCTACGAAACTAAAGTATTCGACCGCAATTTGAAAAAAATTATGAAACTTGTGAATCTTCTATTAATTATTTTTACATGAAATGACCTTCTCACAGAATACGCCAGAGGCCTGAGGGGTTAACCTTTAAACGCTTGTTCGCCGCGTGCAATAAAGATAGCCCAATGACCAAGCATTTTTTGTGAAATATTCGCACCATAATCACCAGGGACCGTTGGGCATTGAATGACGCAAATCCGCAGTAACAACCACTGGGCGTTTAAAGGAATAATATGCTGGTAGCCCAGTATTATATCCTTATAGATTCGGACCGCGGTTTATCTGTTATCGCAGGATAACAGATTTGCTTGCAGAAAAGTAATATTATCCCCTCAATAAAAGGCCGCGGGCCTATTTTGTCAGAATATTTCCATTTTGCAATAAAATTCAACTAATGGAATGTTTCTGAAAGCATCCAAATACTAAAAACTGTTTCGGAAAGGTGATAAATTTTATAATTCAAAATAAATAAATAATTTTTGAAATATAAAAATTTTGAATGCAAACAAAAAAGTTTCAAAAATGGCTGACCTTAATTTTTTGTTTCTTGTGATTGTTTTTGTGGTTAACTTTTAGATTTGAATATAAAGCGTGGCGTTTTCTCTTTCTAACACCGGTTAGATCATATTTCTAACCATGATAGTAAGGGAGACACAACAATTTCATACGAGACCAATACGAGCCGTTCCGAAAAGCGAACAAATTAGCCTGAGGGTTAAAAGAAGTAAAAAGTAAAATGGACAACTCACTTGCACTTATTGATGTTTTTCTGCCTGCGCACGGAGGGCACAGGGGGCGCCGGCGGTCCCGGAATCCCGCTGGTCCCAGGCACGGGGTCCACAGGGGTGGTGGGGGCCGACCCTGGGGTGGTGGCCAGGACCAGTGGTGGGAGCACCTGTCCCAGGGGCGAGGGAGACTCGGGGGGTGCCGGGACAGACCCGCAAACCACACGCTTCATCTCCCCCTGCCCCAGCTGACTGCGCTCTCCCAAATTGCACAGAGCGCATAGTTTTCCAGGCCTGTTAAATATTTTTAAAAATTATTTAAATACATGAAATTACAAATTATCAGGCATAAAGCAGTATAATTTTGAAACAACATAACCACAGTTCTTTTATTAAATATAATTTATAAAAAATAAGTAGCGCATCAGGTTCTTTTTTCAAATATCTAAAATATGCATAAGGATTGACAGACTTTACGCAGTCGAGGGGGTCGTATGTATTTAACCCGTCTGCTTGGTTCAATATATTCGCACCTCACAATCCGAAAGCCTCGGTTTCGCCCATAAATTCTGAAACTGTCACTTTGGATCGAGATTGTAAAATATCTATGCAAGATAGCTTTCATATTTCAAGGACAATAAGAAGCATTATATCGTTCTCTTTCTGGTTAAAAGAAAAATACATATATTTGCATGATAGTAAGAGACATATAGCTTTTAAAATGTAAGGTCACTCAGGACGTTTTTGGTCTTATGAAAGTATAACGCGATTACGTGTTTTGGGATGTATTTATTCCTAAACAAGCAGACGGGTTAATATAGCTTAGTTTTTCAAATATCTAAAAGGTATAAATATGACATGTTATGTATTATGTATGACCTTGCAAAAGCATTTTGTGAAAGATTCTTAGATAGAGTAGGAACTTAATTCTAGCACTTCAGTATTATTGATAGTGTTTTAAAGCCTGTAATATTACAATCAAATCATTTTCCATTCTTGAAATAATATCACTGTGAACTTAGAGAAGTCGCAATATTCACAGCCATCTTTACAAGGATTCTATTCTTCACCTATTTTGTCATAGACGAGGATACATTACTGATATTTCACAATTGAAGGTTGTAGAAAATATTTACCCTAAACGTACACTTGCATTATATTTGACTGTAATACATAAATTCTAACTCTATGAAAATATAGTAAGTAGATACACAAACATACCATTTCTCGGGAAAGTATGGTGGTTCTTCTGGTGCGCACATCATAATTTCGCCATCGTCAAATAAATCTTCAAGGCTATCCTCTCTACTCCCTCTTTGTTTTTTGAATCCCCGCATAGTTGTTAAATTAGTACGATACCTAAGAGAAACACAAAAATATTATGAACTTACTCGCTGTCAAATTGGAGAAAAGTCTTACAGCCAAATATGATTTGAAAATCTTCTAAAATTGTTCAAATTTTTAACACAGTTTTCATTAATTTTATACAAAACCGGGACCAGCTCATTTTACACTAAAAAAAAATAATTTTTACCCCAGTAGATAGGTAATAATTAGATATAATTAATTCCGTGAGCGGAAATTGAAAAAAATGTATATTATCGTTAATTTCTTAAATTTAAAAATACGAAAATGTCATTTTTCAATGACCTCCACGTTGTAAATTACAGCGGTAAATATGCACTTTTCACGAAAAAACACTTTGCAGAAGTTGAATGATTGTTAGAATTACGTATTTCGGAAACTTTTTGTATTGGGGGAGGCGGAAAATGATGCATTTTAAATTTCAATTGCGTAAAATCAAAATTCACTTCGCGTCTTCACAAACTGACATGGCGCGCCGACCTGTCACACAAGCCAGCTAGACAAACCCTGCGTAGCCAGACAAACCATTTATAAACGTAGGCTGTTTTTTAAAGTTAAGATAATATTCACAAGCCCGCTATACAAACCCTGCCTTGCCAGACAAACCATTTAAAAACGTAGGCTGTTTTTTAAAATAAAGATAACAACATGGAGGTCATTGAAAAATGACATTTTCGTATTTTTAAATTTAAAAAATTGACGATAATATACATTATTTTCAATTTCCGCTCAAGGAATTAATTACATCTAATTATTACCTATCTGGGGTATATATTTTTTTGGGAGGAATGCAGATCCGGGCACCGTCTGGAAATTTAATAAAAAGGCACTTTCTAGATGAGAAAAGTGTGGAGAAGATGAATAAAAAATAAATTAAGGCGCGCTCGGCAAAATTGAGGGAGATACAACCGTTCAAAGTATTTAAAATTTCACTTTACAAACTGATATTGACAGTTCGCCCGCGTCCGCCCGCCATTTTTTTATAACCTAATACGCTAAACATGGTTTGTGATAGAAAAGAAAGTGCCCCCTTCGTAGCGCCTGCTCGCGTCACGGCAAAAAAACATCCCAGTTTTCAAGTGGTTTAGCGGCTACGCTAGGTTTGTGTAATATGGTTTGTGATTTTGGCGTACTATTAATTCTGTATTAGGTCTGGGATCCAACATAAGCAATGAAAACATGGCGAACGAACTGTCAATATCAGTTCGCGAAGTGAATTTTTAAATACTTTGAACGGTTGTATCTCCCTTAATTTTGCCGAGCGCGCCTTAATTTATTTTTTATTCATCTTCTCCACACTTTTCTCATCTAGAAAGTGCCTTTTTATTAAATTTCCAGACGGTGCCCGGATCTGCATTTCACCCATTTTTTTTTTGTCCAAAATGAGCTGGTCCCGGCTTTGTATAAATTTACCCAGTTTTCTTTTGAGCTGTCAAATGAAAAACAATATTTTGAGGATTGCGAATGCAATTATTGTAAATTAAAAGTTAAAAAAATATTATTTGTATTGCATTTAGATATTTTAATTGGACTTGCTTTCTGACAACTTTTCCTTCGCGGGTGGACTTCATGCCTTCCTTCCTAGGTCGTCCAGGCCCTCTTCTGGCGGAATATGCCAACCGACCAAACGCTCCTCCAGATCCACCGAAGAAGGAGCCCACACTCCCACTAAACATGCCGGCCCAGGCCCCGTGGGGAGAAGGGGGCTCCTCAACTCCTTGCGGAGGGGAGGAGGTCGACGATGTAGGAGTAGACGCGGGGCCTACACAGAACAGATACTTGTCACTAACTAAACAAAAGCTCAAATAAACAATGTGAATAAACTTTGCACCGAGAAAATGTATGAATAAGAAAAGCAAAATAACTCACCGGACGACACGGGAGCGTCACCTTCATCATCCGACCCATCGTCGGCCAAAAGGTCCATGTCCAAAAGGGCTTCATCACCTAAATCCATCTGAAATTTTGAACCCCACCTTGGTCAAACATATCAAACACAAACTTTACTTAATTTTTTTCCACTTTAAACACTTTTATATAACTAAATAACCAAACACTGCACTCCTTCCTTCAAAAATACACTGATTCAACTTTGTTTCAGAGCGAAAGAAGTAAAATTAATGACTGACCGCCATTATGAATGTCAAGTTGCGACAACCTAACTTGTTTTAAAATTCGCTGTACTCACCCCATCAATTAATTTTACCGAGGTATATATTATTTATAAAAATCAAAATGAAGAGATTTAAAACAATAATAAGAATATTCCATTATAACGGCAAATCCAAAACAGAAAATATCACATCAAAAAAACTAAAAAAAAATCGGCAGCCAACACTATCCGATGATGCTCTAAACGAAACAATACCAGTGGAAAAAAATATTTAATAATCGTACAGGTAGGAACCTTTATGCGTTTGGGGGAGATCGGGCATAACCGTAAATAAAAACTAAGTTATTATATACACACAAGAGATGACTCCAGATACTAATATCTACAGCCTGTATGTCGGACGAATATCTACAGCTCATATGTTGAACTAATATCTACGAAATTCAGAGTGTTGACTAATATCTACAGAGCGTAGGTTGGATTAATCAGCTAAATGTGTCCAATAGTTCGATATTAGGGATTTTTACATACATACTTACATAAATTAAGTTTTTTAAACTGCATACGCAATATTACGTTATTCCAATATGCTATACATAATTGTAAATCCAACCTCTGCCAGTGCTGTAGATATTCGTCAACACTTTGGTTCTCATAGATATTCGTCAACAGTTTGAGCATAAATATACCAATCCAGTTTGAGCTGTAGGTATTCGACAACACTTTCCTTCTCATAGATATTAGTTCGATTTTTTCAGTTTTTGGAATTCCTGTAGATATTAGTAGACGCCTCCGAGATATACGTTATAATATATCTGTAGATTGTCTATGTGACCATACCGCTCGCCATACAATCCCGTGTTATATATACCTTAATATATCTGTGACGACTGTATAGGATGGTATGGCCACGCCCACAATTTTATGAGGTTATATCTCTCGTGTGTGACTTACTATTGTATTTTTTAAAACTTAAAATGCTTTTACGTACTGTAAATATATATTTTTTAAATACCTTGTTAAATGGACAAAATTGTGTAGGACTTCTTCTTCTTCTTGTGCCCTGTCCGTTCAACGGACGTTGGATATGCGGACGTTGTTTACTGCGGCCCGGAACAGCTCTACAATAGACTGGCCAAACCGCTGACTCAGGTTTTTCAGCCATGAGGTTTTCCTTCTTCCAGGGCCCCATCTTCCAGCAATCTTTCCCTGCATTATGAAATGCAAGACTCGTACTTCTCTGGATTTCTCATTTTCTCATCACATGTTCAAGATATTGAAGTTTTCGGATTTTTATAGTTTTAATAACTTTTTTTCTTTATTCATCGAAACCATAACATTTTCATTAGTAACCCTGTCCATCCAGCTATTTTTATTATTATTCTGTATATCCACGTCTCGAATGCCTCAAGTCACCTAATTAATTCTTCAGTAAGCGTCCATGCTTCCATTCCATAAAATAATATCGAAAACACGTAGCATCTGACCATTCGCATTCGTAATCCAAGGTTGAGATCATGACAGCAGAACATCTTTTTCATGCAGATAACGGTTGCATGAACTTGCTCAATGCGGCATTTGATTTCAACCGAAGGATCCCATTGATCATTTAAATTGCAGCCCAAGTATACAATACTCTGTACCTTCTCTAGTTTCGTTCCAGCAATATAAAGATTTTCCTTCAATGCGTTATTTTTTATTATGAGCATGTATTTTGTTTATTTATATTCAGTTCTAACCCAAAATTCCCATAAGTCTTTACTACTTGATTCAGCAGTGTAAAACTTAGTTTACGAATATTTTTTTAGCAAACCGATTAAAAAGCACGATTAAAAAAACACGACTAGTAAAAACATATTTTTAATAATTGACTGAGCATAGCGGAGTCCTACCTTAACTCGTCCATATTGCATCTGTCGGTAAATTTGCTTGTACGTTCCGTTTCCGGTTCAAGATGGTGCCGCTTAATGGTGTAATGATTCAGTAAATTAATTGGTTTTATGATTTTATTTTTTTAATGCGAAATCGTCTGTTGTTAAATTTGAACTTTCTTATTCGAAGTTTAAAAATATTATGGTAACTATCTGCCTGAAAAAGTTTTAAAAATAATCGTCATCGAGATCGTGATGTTTCTTTGAACAAAATGGATAATTCCAATAAAAAAATGTTAATAAAATGTATTTGGTTCATAATTAAGTACGTAGGTATTTAAGTACCTACTTACAAATCTAAAGATTTACATTTACATAATATAAATATTCTTTGGTCGCGTAAAAATAGCGTCAGAAAAGTAAAGTCCGAAAGTAAGGTATCGGTTTACAGTGCAGTTCATTGTGGGACTTTCCTGCGTGGCGGTCTGGAGCGGCACGCGGTACCGTGGCTCCGAAGTTTGCGTGTAGTTTATTTATTTATTTATTTATTATTTAAACGCCCGTACATAGGGCTATTACATACATAATACAGGTGTATTGAACATTTACAAACATTATACATATATATATAGAATAACATACAGTACATACATACATACGATGCATATTAGTACAACAAATATTTATCATTTTTCAAACATATCAGTTACATAAATAACTAGTTATTTTTGCTTTGATGCAAGACGGTGAGGTTTTGAAAATATCGAAAAGGTCTGTATACGTATTGGCAGTTCGGTGAAAACGCACTAGCGGTGAATGATAGGAATAGTTAGTGCTATGATTGTCACTGTGGAAAAGGTGGTGGAGTCGAGTTGGTTTAACAGGGACACGAATATTTATAACACTTAACATTTGAGGGCAGTCTATGAGATTGTTCAGTAATTTAAAAAGTATAAGAATGTCATTAATAGTACGCCGGGTAGAAAGTAGTGGTAGGTTTAGATCAGACATTAATGCATTGTAGCGGATTTCAATTACAGGCTGTCTCAATTTGAATTGAACGTATCGAAGAAATTTTCTTTGAACTCTCTCCAAACGGTGTAAGTTATAGGTATAAATCGGAGACCATACAGGAGATGCATAGTCCAGCTGCGATCTTACAAGAGAGCAGTAAAGTAGCTTAATTGACTCAATGTTTTGAAAAGTCCTTGTGTTACGTATTACAAAACCTAGAATTTGCATGGCCTTATTGGAAATTGTTTCACAGTGACGATCAAATGCAAGTTTCCGGTCAAAGATAACACCAAGGTCTTTGATAAATGGTACTAATGCAATTTCATTATTGTTAATTAAATACGATGTAGATATTGGAATCCGTGAACGGTAAAAACACATGTGGAAACATTTTTTTACGTTTAGGAATAATTTATTTATTTCACACCAGCTAGCAAGTCTATCTAAATTTTGCTGAAGGATAAGTGCATCATTTAAACATTTTATAATCTTAAAAAGCTTTAGGTCATCTGCGAATAGAATGAATTTGACATTATCGAAACATAAAGATAGATCATTTATAAATAAAATGAAGAGAAGTGGGCCCAGATGAGAGCCTTGAGGAACTCCCGAAGTTACTTTAAATTTATACGAAAATTTATTATTTAATTTTACCATGAGTTCACGGTTACAGAGGTAACTATTCAACCATTTTAGGAATGATCCATGTATACCAAGGGCTTGCAGTTTCGCGAGAAGGATATTAATATTTACTTTATCAAAGGCTTTTGAAAAGTCAGTATATATTGAATCTACTTGTGCATGAGACGTGAAAGCTTCACAGATATAGTGTTCATATAATAGAAGATTGGTTGTGGTTGACCGTCCGGTAACAAAACCATGCTGTTCTGGAGTAATAATATGCCTAAACTTATCAGCAATCTTATCTAAGACAATACTTTCAAACATTTTCGGGATGGTAGACAGTATGCAAATTGGTCTATAATTTAAAACACAATTTTTATCACCTGATTTAAATACAGGTGTCAAGTGATTAAGTTTCCAAGGACCAGGAAATATTCCAGTTCGGAGTGAGAGATTAAATATGTGTTGAAGAGGAGCTGCTATAAACTGAGCGCATTCCTTTATGAATACCGGAGGAATTTTGTCAGAACCTGACCCCTTCTTACAATCTAGAGATCTGATCTTTTTATTAACATCATCCAGGGAAATGTGGCATGTTGATATATCAGTGACATTGGTGTATTTAAATTCAGGTAAAGACACATTATCATTATTGTGTTCATAAACACTTGAGAAATAATCAGCAAAGAGATCAACTATTTCTTGATCATTGTCAGCATGTTTGCGCCCTGAATACATTGATCTAGGACAGCCGTTATTGTCTTTAAGAGACTTCACATAATTCCAAAAATGTTTTGGATTTGACTTGATAGTCTGCTCTACATCTGTAATATAATCTGAATAGCATTTTTTAGATAGACTTTTACATTTATTTCGTAAATCAGAAAAAATTTTATAGCAGTCAATAGAGTTATTGGATTTATAGTTAATGTGAGCAATTTTTTTACATTGAATGAGTTTTTTTAGTTCAGTACTAACCCATTTTGGGTAACAATCGTTTCGTTTTACAATAGATGTTGGTATGCAATTTTCAATGGTATTATAAAGGATTGAATTAAACACATTTGTTGCTTCTTCTACGTTTGTTGACATAAAAATGGGGGACCAATTGAGTGAAGACAGATATAATCGCACTTGTTTATAATCAGCTTTCTTGTAGTTTCGTGCGTGAATAGGAGATTGGGGGGTAAGTTCAATGGGGGCCAAATAAATGATCGCTTGTAATGGGGGATGATGAGAGTCAATGGATACTATTGATTCTTGCGATTCGCTGATATTACTATTATTAATGTTTGATATGACAAGATCAAGAATTCTATCATTTATATTTTTAACATGATTTAATTGTTTAAGATTGATAAAGTTAATGGTATCAATGATTAATTGGGCTTTGGCAGAAATGGGATTTGAAGATTCAGTGGGTTGTGCCCAGTTTACATTTGGAAGATTAAAATCCCCAAAAATTATCAATTTTGCAACAGGATATTTCATTTTCAACGATTCAATTTCATCACAATGTTTACAATACACATCAACACTAGCTTGGGGGGGGATGTATGCACACACAATAATTATTTTTGTCGTTTTTAGTTTCGCTAATATAGCTATTTGTTCAATGTTTTTATTTTTTAGTTTTAATAGTTTTGAATGAAACAACTTTCTGATCGATATTAAAACCCCTCCGCCAATAATATTTTCACGATCCAGCCGGTAAATATCGTAGTTGGTGAAGCCTAATTCAGGGGAAGATATTTTTTCATGAAGCCAGGTTTCTGTTAGGCAGTACACATCGTTGTTTAACGTTGGAATATTACATCTTAGGGTGTTGAGCTTGGTGCGTAAACCTCTAACATTTTGGTAGTAGAGTGTTAGTTTTGTGGGGAGTTTTTTGAATGAGCCTTAACGATTTTGGGTATACCATTAATATGTTTGATTAGTATATCTGTTTCTCCCTTTTTCTTTCGCTCCTCCATTTTGTTCCACAAATCTGTTCATTGCTGTCTTTGCTGGAGCGTCCTATCAGGTTTAAGTCGAATGCCATTTGGTAATCTGGTTTTATTAAATATAAACTGTTTAGCTTGCATGGTGTCTTTTAGTTCAATTTTTATAGGTCTCACGTTATCCAATATTTTTCTGCCAATTCTATAGATCTTCATTTCATCAAAGTTAATCTCTGCATTCATCAAACTTAATGTAGACATGACTTGTTTTTTATCTTCAGTAATGCATTCTGCGGTCGAATTTGAGTTGCATTCCGGGACATTTAGTAGTATCACATTCTTAGAACGGACCTTACGTTCCTCCATTTCAGCTAACATATCACAAAGAGGAGTTATCTGGGGTGATTGTTGTGCTATCTTTTCGTAAGTCATTAATTTACCTTCAAGGATTCCAACTTTTGTTCCAACGTCAACCATAACCCCAGAAAGTTTGGATAATTTACCCAGAAGTCTTGCCATCTGATCTTTTGTTAGTTTTAGAGATGGATCCGCTATGGCATTATGGATGCCTTCCAATAGCTCTTTTGCCATATTTATTGACGAGAGAGCATTATCATTTGAATTCATTTTCGAGTAAATGACGGTGACAGCTCTATACACAAATAACCACTGGAGTTCGCAACAACTGTCACTAGATCGAAATAACTTGAAATCACTTGAATTTGTGCACTTTTCCGAAGATTTCTGTCACTTTGAAAGACTTTGAACACTTTAATTATTAATTTTACGGAAGCAAAACAAAAACATACACCTGTCACTTTGAGGTATTATTGTTGACTCCTAGATATGAAAAATAAGACGTTCAGAACCATGGACAAGAAGAAATTAGGTTTAGTAATGTAACGCAAGAAATAGTGAATACTAGAAAATAAATCTCCCTTTGTCAAATATCTCGATTCATTTGTAATTTTGTTTTTAATGCTGCTCGCATCAGGTTTTCCTGTTTATCCAGAAAAACAATGTTTATCCAGAAAAACAATGAAGGCGCCACAATCGTTTAAAATCTTTTACTGGCAACACCGAGATGGTTCAAAGGTTAATATTACTAATAGCCGGTTCACACGGTTCAACTTTAGTTGATCAACTCGACACTTGAAAGCATATTGACAGGTGTGAACCTTCTTTCAACAAAGTTGAACAAGTTTTTTGTTGACTAGCTAAAGTTGATAGCCCGTCTACTTTTGACGTTCAAGTATGATCGCGCCATCTTGGTTACCATAGTTACTCGCGTGCACAACTAGACGTCAAACATTTATGTCCATATTCGTTAGACATTCCTAGTTCTACCGTCATGGAATCCGTTTCAACGAAAAATATTTGAAATGGTCGGATGATTTGATGTTCAGATTTATGCATCCCTGTCTTTGGGATCAAAAGCAGGAAGTGTACACAAATAGAAATGCCCGTGATACTGCAATAAATAATATGTGTTTCATTGACACTACCTACCCAATATATTATGATATAATGACAAAAAATAACGGTAAATATTCAGAGCACGCGTCACCATTAATACGCATAAATTAAAAGAAAAAAAAACTTTGTACAAATCTAATAACAATAACTACCTATTATGTCAAACTATGACGTTTGGCGTTGTTTTTAGGTTATGGTAAAGCTAATTTTAACGAAATATGGATTATTTCCTTGCTTCTCCGGTTATTGTAGTTAGTAGTAATTATTATTAATTGAAACTACTCTGAAAAATTGTATCGCCAATTTTGGAAAGCAGCTCATCAAATTGTTTTTCTGTCATCCATATCCTTCGGAGTCTTCTAGTTCCATCTTTTTCAAAATTGTGTTGGATGCGCCTAATTCATGATCAATTTTCTCGCCCACATACGACGTTTTTTGTGCTTTTTCATAATCTCGAGCTCATCTGGCAAAACATCAGAAGTTAGAGAGACGCACGCACTGAGAATTTCAGTTGTCGCCATCTTGGATATCAAATTCGGTTCTACTTAAATTGAAACGTGTGAACATAATCTCATTCAACTTTTTACGTTAAATAAAAGTGGATCAACAAAAATTGAAACGTCTGAACGCCCCATAAGGGCGCGTTCAGACGTTTCGATTTTTGTTGATCCACTTTTATTTAACGTAAAAAGTTGAACAAGATTATGTTCACACGTTTCAATTGAAGTGGAACCGAATTTGACATTCAAGATGGCGTCAACTGAAATTGTCAGTGCGTGCGTCTCTCTAACTTCTGATGTTCTGCGAGACGAGCTCGAGATTATGGAAAAGCATGAAAAACGTCGTATTTGGGCGAGAAAATGGATCATGAAAAGGAGTGAATTAGGCGCATTCAACACAATTTTGAAAGAGATGGCCCTAGAAGACTCCGGAGGATATAGAAATCACTTGAGGATGACAGAAAAACAATTTGATGAGCTGCTTTCCAAAATTGGCGATACAATTTTTCAGAGATGTTTAAATTAATAATAATTACCACTAACTACAGTAACCGGAGAAGCAAGGAAATAATGCATATTTCGTCAAAGTTAGCTTTACCATAACCTAAAAACGACAACGCCAAACGTCAAAGTTTGACATAGGTAGTTATTAGATTTGTACAAATTGTTTTTTCTTTTAATTTATGCGTATTAATGGTGACGCATGTCTCAGAATATTAACCGCTATTTTCTGTCATTATCATAATATATTGGGTAGGTGGTGTAAATGAAACACATATTATTTATTGCAGTATCACGGGCATTTCTATTTTTGTACACTTCTTGCTTTTGATCCCAAAGTCAGGGATGCATAAATCTGAACATCAAATCATCCGACCATTTCAGATATTTTTTCGGTGAAACGGGTTCCATGACGGTAGAAACTAGGAATGTATAAGAATATTGACATAAATGTTTGACGTCTACTTGTGCCCGCGGGTAACTATGGTAACCAAGATGGCGCGGTCATACTCGAACGTCAAAAGTAGACGGGCTATCAACTTTAGTTGGTCAACAAAAAACTTGTTCAACTTTGTTGAAAGAAGGTTCACACCTGTCAATATGCTTTCAAGTGTCGAGTTGATCAACTAAAGTTGAACCGTGTGAACCGGCTATAAAGGTAAAATTAATATGAAACTGGCGGTACATTTCAAAATGAAAAATTCTAAATCATATAATTAAATATTTTAACTCTTCATTATGCTTTGAAAGTGAAACCGATCCCTTGTATGTATTTTTTGTGATTTGAATTATTGTAATAATGAAAACCATGGGATGTTATTAAAATCAAAACAAAATTGTATGGAAGAAACGCGAATAATACATAAGCTCATAATAATATAGGTATTATGAATGATCTACCAACTATTTGTTCCAAAATCGATTCATTTTATTAAATTTCTGCATTTTACTCATCAAATTATATTTCCTTTTCGTGTTTTAAAACGAATATGGTAATAACTTTTATATTTTTCTTGAAAAAAGAATGAATTGTGTACTGCATTGCGTAATTGCGTATCGCCTTACCCCAAATGTCGTAGAAAATTTTATGTTACTCATCGAGGGGGTAAAGCGGTGGTTTGCTAGAAAGTCGTGATGAAGATGGAAGTCCATTTTCTACCGAGATATTTGAATGAACTGAACATAAATGAACTAATACGAACTGAACCTGCCGCACCTGCCGTGTCTGAGTAGTTCCAAAATATCCGCTAGATGGAAAACGGTTGAAGTTGAAAGTAGCAAGCGATCTTGGTTGGCGGTTTATCTATGGACCAGGGTTGCCAATTCGTGGAGAATTCCCCAAAACTGCAAGGAATTTCTTAGAATCTAGAACCATTAAGTATTTTGTGAGGACTAAATTGAGGAAAGTGTGGAAATTCTTCAATATTATGACAACTGACTTACGAATACCGATAAAAGGAGCAATATTGATTATCCAACCATATTGAAAGATAATAAATAAATATTTAGTGAGAATATACTATAGATTCGGTCTCTTTCTCAGCAAATTAAAAAAAAATAGTCTGAACGAAGAAGAAAATTAAAAATATCAAAATATAAAAAGGGGTTGTCATATATCGATAATCCCTGCTATGAACTGTCGTCTCGACTTATTTTTTCGATTTATTGTTATTGGATTCGAAATTTGACGATTGAAAAACACTATTGCATTTTTTTTCGTTCTAATACGAAACATGAAATTTGATATTTTGTCTATTAAAGATATAGTTTTTGTCCTCTTTGAGTGCCTTTATTGCTGACACAGTCCAGTAAGTGATCTTTTCTTTTTATCTCATTCCCTTTTTCCCTAACGGCTTTGCCATGGAGAAGAAGCCACCTGCAAGGGCCGGATATACGAAATCTGGCGCCCTATGCAGTAGGTACCGATGGCCCCCCCCTACATTTTTATTTTGATTAAAAATTCGTTCACCCCAATTTTTTTATTTAATTATTTTTTTTTTTTTACACTAATTTATCAAATAAAATCAAGACATATAAAGGGTGTAACTTTTCCAAGTGACCTGGCGGTAGCTCTCACACTCGTTTTTTTAAAGAGAGAATTGCCAGGAGCCCTATACTCTCTGAATCTATTGGGTAAACATAAAATTATGGTGCAATTTTAATTATTTTAGGAAAAACTCTTTTTGCAAGTTATGCTTTAAAATAATACAACGAATTGTTTGTGCCCGTACCATGATTTAAAATATAGGTTACGAGACAATGCGGGTGGTTTCGCTGAACTAGGTCCATTAGACATTCTTGAGATTTACTGCGTTTATGTATATACCCAACGCGAATATTAATAGAAAAAGCAAATACAAATACGTTCTCATGGCAACTTACAACACAAGAATAGCATCTACAGCTACTTTTATAACCTCTAACAACCAATAGAAATTTAGTTATAAATTTAAAAATCTAAAAAGAATATAACCTCAATTTTGTACTTGCATTTCCCCTGTTTTGAGCGAACAAACACCAAATTGAGCGAAAAAACACTAAACACTGACGTATGGTATCAACGGCTTACGAAAGACGCTTACACTGACACCGTAAAATAACAAATCTAATAGAAATTAATTATACATTTAAGGAACTTCAAATAATATGTCAAACCAATGATGAAACTGTCAACACGTAACACGTTGCAACCTGCAAATCCTGCAAACCGTGCGATGTTTTTGTTAATGGAATTTACTGAAGATTTCATAAGAAAATGGTCATTAACTACCTTCTCCTAGAGTTTTAAATCGTACAAAATAAAACAATAGCGAGCGTACGCTAACTAAAATTGTCAGCATTTTGAAAGGCGTAAGTCGGTTTGTTTGATTCTCTAGAACAAAAATACCGCGCTGTGATTGGTTATTGAATTTGGATCGCACCCATTCGTCGTAAAAGACGGTAAAAGAAATATGGAAAAATAGATCTTACGTTTAAACTAAATATATGGAATTTGTAAAAAAATTCTATAACTGACTATAAATTCGTAAGCCGTTGATACCAACCTAATGCGTGCGCATTCTGTTTCTTTGGAAAGTGTTGCTAGAGCGTAATAATTATTTCGTACTATGGGTAATTTTTAAACGATTCAGGGAATATTATAACAAAATTTTAATACAATATTTATTTTCTCACGGCGCCCCTTCGGAGTTGGCGCCAGGTTTTTTGCACGTTTTGAACGTATGGCAGATCCGGTGCTGCCACCTGCAGAGCGATCCTATATCGTTTGTGGGATCGAGATAGATATCGGATGAGATCTCCGAGGTCGAGACCTCCGGACTAGATCTCCGACGAGATCTCAGATGAGATCGAGAGATTCTTCTTCTTCGATGGCGCTACAGCCCATATCGAGCTTTGGCCTCCTGCAACAGTCGCCTCCAACTCCTCCTGTCCTCAGCGGCTGACTTCCAATTTGGTACCTGGAGAAGCTGTGCTGCATCCCCTCTTACTTCGTCTTCCCACCTCAGTCTGGGTCTTCCCACTTTTCTCTTTCCACCTGGGTGTCCAGTCAAAATTCTTTTTGGGACGCGTGTATCCGGCATTCTCTGTACATGCCCAGCCCATCTCAGCCTGAGGAGTCTCATATGTGCTGAGATGCTAGGGGCCTTATATATATCATACAATTCTGTATTCGATGAGATCGAGAGATTACTTTTGTCAAAATTAACCTAAAAACCTATTTTTCGCACGTAAATCGTTGTTTCTTGTACTAATTTTTTAAATGAAATGTAATTTCCATAATCTTTGCCTAAAAGTGTGGCGGTTAGCGGCTTTAGCGGTTAGTCATTCCGTCCCCAAATATTCCATTGTTCTATAGATATAGATTTGCCTGACCTTGAATTTTGACAATTGACAGTTATAGAAAATCACACAAATCTGAAATTCTCGTTCGATATCTACCTCGATCCCACAAAGATATAGAATCGCTCTGCTGATTCCCCCCCCCCCCAACCCTTCAAATTTTGAAATTGACATTGATATTGAGGTGGAGATTTCAGACCTTCAAATTCCATCCTCTACTCAAAAAATGGGAAAGTTTGTAACCTTCTGAAAATCGACTCTTCTCAGGTCTCAGTTCCTGTAGACACAGTCGCTTTTCCACTTTCCTTGCCTATACCCGACTTCAACAAAAGCTCCCTTCATCGTGTATGTACAAAACAACACATCTGGCCACTCTCTGCATCCCTTTGAATTTGGTAAATTCAAAAGGAAAAAAACCACTTGGCATTTCCCCAGGTGGTATCCGATCTGAGGGCAGATTTCGAATTTGTGTAGAGTTTACATCCGCACTCAATGCCAAAAAATTCATTAATTTTATCGACTCCCTCTCTGCCACAAAAATTAAAGTTTACACCCCTTCCTTTAATATCTAGGGTCTAGTGTCTAGTGAAAGATATCCCCACAGAACTATCCGAGGCAGAACTTATCTCGGAACTGATTTTTCTAGCATCTTCGGGAAAAGTAATAAAGACTAGCCGGCTTAATTTCTAGGACAGAACTTTAGAGTAGGTATATAGTTTGGAAACCCTCCCAAACTGTAGTTCTTTCATTCCCGGAATCTTCCCACTCGTGTTTATCTATTCCACAACTCTCTCCCGGTGGAAATTTATTCATACCCGACAGTTCAGCGATTTAACTGTTGTCGGTTCGGCCACTCCAAACAATCGTGCCGCTCGGAGGCGTCTACTAATATCTACAGGAATTCCAAAAAATCGAACTAATATCTATGAGAAGGAAAGTGTTGACGAATATCTACAGCTCAAACTGTTGACGAATATCTATGAGAACCAAAGTGTTGACGAATATCTATAGCACTGGCAGAGGTTGGATTTGCAATTATATATAGCATATTGGAAAAACGTAATATTGCGTACGCAGTTTAAAAAACTTAATTTATGTAAGTATGTATGTAAAAATTCCTAATATCGGACTATTGGACACATTTAGCTGATTAATCCAACCTACGCTCTGTAGATATTAGTCAACACTCTGAAGTTCGTAGATATTAGTTCAACATATGAGCTGTAGATATTTGTCCGACATACAGGCTGTAGATATTAGTATCTGGAGTCAGCCGCTCTACTACTCCTCGCTGCTTTAAATGTCCAGAAAGTAATTTAGCAGATCGATGCCCCTCCCCTTCCAATCCTCTCACTTGCGGCAACTGCCCAAACTCTCCTCACACAGTCATAAAGCCACCCTGCCACGAACTTTCTAGTAAAAAAAAATAAAAAGTTATATGGCCTCCTATAGCGTTTCGTACTTCTATGCCTCCAAAATAATAGCTCCCTCTAAAAAAATCTTTTGCTGAAGTTGCATCTCAACTCTTGTTATCCCAAATTAGTACTCCTTCAAACTTGTCTTACAGGAAGACTGTGATGACGAAATCCGCTTCTCAGCCGATTAAAACCTCCGGATATGACCTTGATATATTTTTTTTTTTTACATTAACTCCACACAGGAGGTTTTGAGAAAAATAATTCCCTCAGGGCCTATGCCATCTGGGATGCTGTGTGGAGGGTCTTTTTGAGGAGAGGAAGGAATGAACATTGGTCTTGAAGAGAACCCATGTTGTAGGAAGGAGGAAACACATAGGCCGGCATATCATCCCACAGCCGAGCGTTGAACACAAGAACGAGTCGAAGAAGCGACCCGTTCTCATGTGACAAATGTCAATGTTGGGCACGCGTTTGGCGTGTTTCCCGACTATGCACCGGTGCCGAAGGGATCAATGACGCTAGTTCTTCGGAGCATCTTCCATTGTAATACCGTTAGAATAAGGATAGCATTCCCACCACACGCCTGTGCTCTAAAGATTGCAATCCGTCTGTTAAGATGGGAGAATCTATCAAACGGACCGCCCGTTTCTGCACAGAGTCGAGGGTATTTTCCAGGTATTTTGTAGCTCCAGACCAGAGGTGGCTGCCAAATTCAACCGTGGGGCGCACTTGTGATTTTTACAGGGTTAGCAGTTGTGTACTATCAAAGTATCTGCGGGCCCTGTACATTACGCCTAATTTTTGAATATCACCGCACTAGCGGTTCCGCCGGAGTCCGTATTGACGGTCGTTAATAATTTTGTTTTTCTCGGGGTATGTGAGCAATTTGTCCTTTATCACACGTTCCATCCACCTTGGACAGAACTGATGTGATCGCTATTGGGCGGTAGTTGGCCGGGTTAGAGCGGTCACCCTTCTTTGGAATAGGATGGATAACCGCTTTTTTCCAACCAGAGGGCACAGAGCCAGACTTCAGGGACATTTTAAAAAATTTCGTCACAACTCTCAGCACTTGTTCCCAAATAGTAACAAAAGCTGTCAGATTCTCCAAAATACGTCTTTTCTAACAGCAACTCATCTAACTGAAGTCCTTTCAACCCTGTTTCAAATGCCAATTCCTTAAAACATTTTTAATGTAATGACACTTAATTTTTTAATTCAAACTCTTCTCATGATACTTATCTCTATAATTAACTGAAGGATAGAGAGCAAAATAAACCAGGATTAAATGTTATAAGTGAGTTTTATTGTAATGAATTAGTTACACAACATTGTCAAAGTACAGCCGACCATAAAGGGTGACGCGAAGCATAGACAGTGTTGCCATCTATGGGCAATCGTCTGATACAAAGGACTGTTTGGTTTATACGAATTTATTATTCTAACACCTGCCCTTAAACTAAACAGTCTGTAAACCAAGATTAGAAACACAATTCAAATGTTTATCTTTACACAAAGGTTTGGTTAAAACATCTGCAGGCATATGTTCAGTAGGCAAATATTCTAAATCAATGATTTTATCCTTTACAATTTGTCTTACATAATGATGTCTAATATCTATATGCTTGCTTCGACTGTGATTAATCTGACTGTTACATAATTTTTGTGCTGACTGACTATCGTTAAACAGAGTCACTGGCAACAATTTACCTAGACATTCATGTAAGAAATTTCTGATAAATGTAGCTTCCTTTGCTCCTTCACATAAAGCCATGTATTCACTTTCAGTAGTTGAAAGTGCGACCGTTCTCTGCTTGCGGCTTTCCCACGATACAGCAGAGTTACCTATTTTAAACACGTAACCCGTGTATGAACGTCGGTCTAGTTGGTTCGACGCCCAATCTGCATCCACATATCCTGTAATTGACAATGTGGATTTTTCATATACTATGTGGTGATCCATAGTTCCCTTTAAATATCGCAGAACCCGTTTTCCTGCTTTCCAGTGAATTTCAGAGTGACAATTATTAAATTGACTCAATATGCTTGCAGCGTGAGCAATATCAGGTCTTGTGCATACTGCTATGTACATAATGCATCCAATGAGGCTTCTGTACCTGCTGTTATTATCGGCTTGATTCCCTTTTTCAAACTTCATACCGCTTTCTAAAGGTGTATTCACAGGCTTACAATCAGTCATATTAAACTGTTGTAGCACTGTTTGTATGTAGTTTGTTTGATCAAGAATAATTTTATTTTTCTCTTGTTTTAATCGCATTCCCAATATATGCGTAGCCCGACCAAGGTCTTTCATTTCAAATATTCTCATCAGTTCCTCCTTCAACTTCTTTTTCTCTGGTGTATCCTTGCTAAAAATTAAAATATCGTCCACATACAACCCTAATATCATCAGATTACCATTTGTATCTGATTTTATGTATACACAAGGCTCGTTAAGTGACTTTCTGAACTGGAGGTCTGTCAAAACATTATCAATCTTGTCATACCAGACCTTTGATGCTTGTTTAAGGCCATATATTGCTTTATTTAGTTTAAATACATGGGTTTCCTTACCCTTTATTTTATATCCATCTGGCTGTTCCATGTATACCGTCTCCTTTAATTCTCCATTTAAGAAGGCCGTCTTCACATCCATGTGATCAACATTCATATCTAAGTTGACTGCCAGAGCAAGCAAGCTGCGTATTGTAGAATATCTTATCACAGGCGCGTAAGTATCTGAGTAGTCTATGCCATATTCCTGCGTAAATCCTTTGGCAACAAGACGAGCTTTATAACGTAGAAGTTGTCCTTCAGATCCCAGTTTCTTCTTGAAAACCCATTTGCATTTAACTGCTTTCTTTCCATCTGGTAGTAATGTTAGGTTCCAAGCTTTATTCTTTTCAAATGATTTATACTCATCTGCTATAGCTTCCTTCCAGTATTCTTTATCAGGTGCCGACAGCGCCTCATGTATTGTCTGTGGTTCGTAACCGTGACTTGCTGCTGTCATAGCCACCACTGCATTTGAAGATTCTTCATAGTCTTCATAATCACTTGACGCTTGATCCATAGTCATTTCAGGATTCCAGGTGATATCTTTAGGGTCATCAACATAGTTAAGTTCAGTAGAACTAGATGAAGACAATTCCATAACTTCTGTAACTGAAGACTCAACAACATTGTTTTCAATAGTGTTCACATCTACATTATTATTAGAAAGTTTCAACTGAAAATCATTAATGCAGTTTTCCTCGTTAGCTACCGCATCTTTATACATTTTCTCTTCAAAAAACTGTACATCTCTAGACTTGATAATTTTTGAAGGTTTTTCTGGATCAATTAATCGATATCCCTTCGATTCAGTACAATATCCAACATGGATATATTTTTTACTCTTTGGATCCAATTTCTTGCGCTTTTCATACGGGGTCATTGCATAAGCAACACAGCCAAATACTCTTAATTCAGATAAATTGACTTTCTTACCAGACCATTTCTCTTCGGGTGTGGTACCTCTCACCGCCTTGCTTGGTGATTTATTCTTAATAAATATTGCCATATTCAATGCCTCTGCCCAGAACCTCCGGTCCATTCCAGCATCTTGCAGCATGTATCGTCCAGCCTCCACAATTGTCCGGTTGGCCCGTTCTGCTACTCCATTCTGCTGCGGAGAGTATGGGATGGTCAATTGATGCTCGATGCCATGTTCTTGTAGAAACATCTGGAACTGCTTATTAACATATTCACGGCCATTGTCTGTTCGAAGAGCTTTGATTTTTAAATTGGTCTGATTTTCTACAAAACTTTTGAAAATCTTAAATATCGGCAATACTTCATCTTTACTCTTAAGAAAATAACCAAATCTCATTCTTGTGAAATCATCTATGAATGTTAATAGATATTTACTGCCACTAAATGAGGAAACTGACATAGGACCGCACAAATCGGAATGTATGAGGCCTAGCTTCTCAGTAGCTCTGTTGAAAGACCTTTTTGGGAATGGCAATCTACTTTGTTTTCCCTCAAGACATGCTACACAGGGAGTATGTTTGCTATCAGTGTAATCAATTCCACTAGCCATACCTTTTTTAAGTAAATCCATACTACGCCTATTCAGATGCCCAAGTCTGCGATGCCATAAATCTTGGGATGGCTTCGCTTCACACAAATTCACAGCTTCCGTTTCATGATCCATGGACTGCTTCATACGCAATGGAGCCTCCAAATCCATTGATTGACAGGCTGCATTCAGCTCACTCGTGTTTGTTGACGGCTGACTCATTGTGTCCAATTGGTAAACACCATTGACCTTCGTAGCACTGGCGACTACATCTTTTCCACAATAAATATTACACTTCTCTGTGTCAAAGTGCACATCAAGTCCTTTGGCTGCCATTTTTCCAACAGAAATAAGGTTTGTTGACAATCCCGGTACGTAAATAACCTCACTTATTTTCGTCGTTTCTTTGTGTGCTTTCAACAACAATTCCACATCACCGTGTCCTTCACTGTGCATCTTTTGTTTATTTGCCACTGTTACTGAACGCGGAGTTTCCACAACGTAGTTTTGTAATAAATTTTTGTTGTTCGTCACATGACAAGTAGCGCCGGAGTCGACATACCAAACATCCGAGTTAATGTCTACAGCTAATGCCGTCAATAACGTTCCGTTCCACGCTTTTTCATATTTTTCACTCCGTTTGTCACTTTTATTTATTTTTGTTGGACAGTTTTTAGCATAATGATTAGGCTTTTTACATATAAAGCACTTGATGACCCTGGTAGATTGTTTGTTGTTGACACCTTTTGTTTTCCGGTTTGAAAACATTGCACTTTCTTCGCCTTTGTCAAAGTCTCTACGCAGATTTTCTTGTAATAATTTACTTTTAACAGTTTCACTGCACAATTTAATGTTCGAATTTTCCAACGTCATGATAAGTGGGTAGTGGTTTGATGGCAAACCACTTAACATCAACACTGACAGAAAATCATCGTCCAATGGAGCATTTATGTCTCGTAGTTGTTGATCCAAGTCTGTGATCTTCAAGAGATACGCTTCCATATCATTAAATTGTTCCAATTTCAATCCAAACAATGTACGTAAAAGTCCGAGTCTTCTACACAACCCTTTGTCTTCATACGCCTTTTTCAAGTTACGCCAGGCTTCATATCCAGTCGCTGCATTCCGTACATGAGAGAAAGACGATGGCTGCACCATTAAACATATTTTTGCGAGCGCTTTCAGTTGTTTGCGTTCATCGGTGACCTTTGGGACACCCGCTGTAGACTCTTCAATGCAGTCCCATAAATCTTCATGCACCAAGTACATACGCATTAAGAATTTCCAATTTCCGTAATTTGAAATTCCACTGAGTTTCTCAAAATTTACTGAAATTCCTGCACTTGTTGTCGACGACGCCATTGTTGACAAAAACGAGTCTCGAGTTGTTGGTTGTGTTGCACTCTCGTCTGGCATTCCGCACTGAAAACTATTTACGTACTTTTACTTCCCGCGTATCCTGGGCCCATAACCTGAAGGATAGAGAGCAAAATAAACCAGGATTAAATGTTATAAGTGAGTTTTATTGTAATGAATTAGTTACACAACATTGTCAAAGTACAGCCGACCATAAAGGGTGACGCGAAGCATAGACAGTGTTGCCATCTATGGGCAATCGTCTGATACAAAGGACTGTTTGGTTTATACGAATTTATTATTCTAACATTAACAACAATAATTATCTAACGTCCAACGCTGCCTCTTTACTATCAACCTTGTACTCTCTTCTTCCTAATGACTGCCCCAACAGCAGAAATTCTGCGGTGGAATTGTAGAAGCGCCACCTGCAATAAGGATGACCTCATCCGCCTTCTACATTTACACTCAATATCGATTGCTGTCGTCTCTGAGACTTGGTTTAAGCCATCTCAACTCTTCAAGGTGAGTGGCTGCCAATGTCTGCGGGACGAACGCATTGATGGGAAGGGTGGTGCAGCCCTTCTCATCAAAAACTCTCTTCCCTTCTCCCCTGTTTCCATTAAACCCCCAAATTCATCCTTCCAATTAGTGGCAGCTACATTCGTATTCCTCTACATTTCAACTTCTACCCCATTTGACCTTCCATTATGAGTCCACGTGCTTAGAAAAATAGCTTCTCCCTTGATCATTCTGGATGTCTTCAATGCTCACTCCCCAATCTGGGGCTCTTTATCCTCGGATCCCCCAGGAAACAAATTAATTGTGGACTCCTTGGACACCTGTCTCCTAAATGACGGATCGTCAATAAGGTTTAGTCTCCCTGGACATAGTCCTAGTGCGGTGGATATAACTCTCTGTTCCCCAAGAATCTATACACTAATTTCCTGGAGAACTACACCAGACCTCTCCGGCAGTCACCTTTATCCCATTATTTTGAGTCTGGCTCAACCGTTAGATACCAATTACTTTAAAAGAAAGCCAAAATTTATTTAAAACGGCCGATTGGTCACATTTCAGAGACACTGACAATCAGCTGACAAGTCTTTCCCCAAATCATCCTCTATAGTAGATTATAATTTTTAAAGAATGTTTTAATAGAAGAAGTGTTTTGCAGTCGCCGTCACACCAGCCTTGTGTTTTGCACACTTCAAGTGATCCGCCCAACCTGTACGATTATTAAATATTTCCCCCGACCCGGCCTGCCACGAAGCTGGTGGGCAGACGCATCCACTGCCAAGACCCGGACAAAATTCACCCTATGAACCCGGGCGCTCCTGCTAAGTCACCAAACGTGGCGAACCACTTGGGGTGACCTGTAGCAGAGGTGTTGGTCATCCAATAAATGATTCCCGGGGGGCGCGGGCAGTCCCATACGCGCCTCCCAAACTAGAAATCAAAAAACGAATATTGTATTGCAAAAGTTGTTTAAAAAGTTGCAGTGTTTTTAGACATCTGTCGAGCACACGGCAATTTTTATAACCCCACCCTGAAAAGAAGTTACTTTCGGTATTGGTATTCCTCCTAAATTGATCCAATACATTATAAATTTGCTCTCCCAGAGAACTATTTTTGTAGATGAGTCCGAATCCCCTCGCCACATTAGACACATATTCAAAGGTCTCCCACAAGGGTCAGTCTTAAGCCCGATCATGTAGAATATTTATACATACGATCTAGAAAAAATTATTAATTTCATGTGCATACTCCAATATGCCGACGACTTAACATGAGCGTAGCCGTGTTTTATTTATTTATTTAACGCCATAAAAAGCCTTTGACGTTACAATGATATGATTATAAATTACAGTGGCACAAAGATGGGTATCATTAGTATTAAGGACAAAATAAGAATATGAGAAAAAAATAATATACATAGAGATACAGTTGTTTTTTTTTTTAAATTCAACAGTTTCTTTTTACATAAAATAGGATTGAGAAGAAATATAAAAAGAAATGGGTACTCGTGTAATTTAGTTATAACAACAGAGAACATTCTATGTAAACAGAATAATAATATGTTAAGAAAGTTAATTGCTAGATTGTCAACATCAAGTATCTATATCTATTCATAAATTAGCATTGTTAATTGCAAGTCGTTGAGTTCTAGGTATTGGCTTGTAAACAAAGTAATTAAGTAAGTAGGTATTGAAAATGTTGTTACATCTTGACGTCCATGCGGACTTAACGTTCTACAAAATATCCCCTAATATTTTTATCGCAGCGTCAGCAATCAACATTAAAACACAACTTTTGGTCACCGGTGACATTTTTGATATCTTTTTTCCTTCAAAATATCAAATAAAAAAAACTCCCACACGTTTTCACTGGCCACTCTGCCGATTAACCGCTTAATCCCTTACCCCGCCCATAACTGTCCAATACCTCGTGATTTTTAAAATGTTTTTAGTTTTAAAAGAAATCGAAAATGTCACCAAAGACCATAATTTCAATTACATTTTTTGCTCCAAATAACGTCAGGACATCCCTTTACCATGTATAGGTAGCTATACGGCATTAGATTTTTGCTATTTTAATTTTTTATTGCGATTTAGCTCTCTGTATGCTGATTGTAGAGAATATAACTCATGGTATTTTAATAAAGTTTATTGCGTAAGAAAAGGGAACTTTCAGCTTTCAGCAGTCAAACAATTCATCTCGTGAAGGAAAGTCGCACCCGAAACCGGTAGAGCAATAATAATAATCTTATAAATCTTATATAATAATAAGCATATTAGATTTATCAAAGAATTTGTATTTAAAAATGCAAAAATCAGTAATTTTAAATACATGTAGGATTACAAAAGATTTTTTAAATATTTATATTGAGGGATCAGTAGGATTTATAGGTTCAATTAGAAATGCCACAGAGCCGAACCCTCTGAAATGAAAATATCTGGAGTCGGTGAATTATATTCCCATTTGGTCTCTAGTAGGTTGACATGTTGTTCTTGTATTATTTTGTATTTATAATACTTATATAGTGCAATTGCATAGCGTGGGTTGACTAGATGATCATTTGGGGAAGTGTGTGAAAGGGTTTAGTTTTTCCTGTGGGGAAAATTTAACCCGGACATTTAAATCTGGTGCGTAAAAAATGAATCGCTGAATGTGTTGCTAAGCGCATAACTTTCGAACGTCTGCACCAAATTGGATAATTATTTTTTTGTGTGTTCGTTATTTTCAGAACAATGTTTTTATAAAACTTTCAGTGAGCTATGGCATCATGAAGTTTGTATAAAAAAATTGGTGGCATGCGAGATTTGAAAACTGAATGTATGGAAAGCGGGGGGGAGGGAGAGATTGGGGAGGGTGGGGAGGGGAGGGGAGTTGGTATGGGGGGGAAGGGGAGAGGGGGGAGGGAGGGCGGTGAGGGGGGAGAGGGGGGGAACCCTCCTTACACCATGCGAGCGAACATAATTATAGTAATATAACTTAACACCATAATTATAGAAATACATATAATTATGGTGTTAAGGGACGTAGGTACTTGAGTTACTTTAACCAGTGATCACTAATTTAATAGGAGATTTTCAAACATTGTTGGGTTATTCGTAACCCGGGAAAATTTGTTTTTCTTAAAAAAAAATCACTGTTATTAGTAGGAGTAAAATTGTTACTGAAATTTTTCGTTCAAAATCGTATAAAAAAAAAATCCAAATGTTGTCACTGGTCACTCAGTCGAACAACCGCTTAATCCCTCACTCGCCCCTAACTGTCCAATACCTAGCGATTGTTTTACATATTTTTAGTAAAAAAAACATCAAAATTGTCACCAGAGACCAAAATTTCACTTACATTTTTTGCTCCAAAAATGTAATATCAGGAATCACTGTTTAAAGTAAGTTAAGTAAGTCCCTTAACAATGTTAACCCTGTATATAAATTGGTTCAACAGCATGCTTCGTAGCCTATCGGTCTCCTCTTTGTGCGGTGCTTCGTAGCCCCTCAATCTTGTCTACTTTAGTTTCTGAAGCACCGCACAAAGAGTTGACCGTTTATACTTTCTCATTCTCTCGTAGGCTAAATCTTATAGATGTACATATGTGTTTGTCTCTTTGTAGTGTCACTATTTTTCGTTTCATCGAGTTTCAAATCACAACGGTGCCAAAGAAGTTTTCACTTAAAAAATCATAGTACTCAATTCAGACGTGGTAGAAGTGAAACCTTCAGAAAACTAAAGCAGACAAGAGTGGAGAGGATAAGAAGCACCGCATAAAGAGGAGAACGATTATACTATCTAATTCTCTCGCAGGATAAAACTTACAGATGTACATATGTATTTGTCTCTTTTTAGTGTTGCTATTTTTCATTTCATCGAGTTTCAAATCACAACGGTGCTCAAGAAATTTTCACTTCGAAAAATTAAATGATTACCTACCTCTTCAATCTACGACTTCAATCTACCCAGATTTATTTACGTTATATTATTTTGTCTAAAAGTTGTCATAATGTTTATAAATAATATCAATGTGTAGGTACCTACTGTCTTACCTTTTTCTTTCCGGTTTCTTATATTCTTTCCAAGCTATTTTACTGAAAGAAAACAATTTGTATCACATGGAATATTCTTATCAAAATTGTTTCTTGTTTTCTCAGGAGTACCTCAGGGCTCTAATTTAGGACCACTCCTCTTTTTGATTTTTATTAATGATATAACGGAAATTATTCTGCATTCCAGGTCACTTCTTTTCGCTGATGATCTAAAACTTTTCTTGGAAATACAAACATTAGAGGACTGCATTCGACTACAATCAGACATTGATAGAATTGTTGACTGGAGTAAACGGAATCAGATTGAATTCAATATCTCTAAATGTTTCATTCTTTGTTTCACTAGAGCTTGTCATACCTGGTTTTACCGGTATACTATGAGGGCTCTAAATTTAAAACGTGTCTCCACTATGAAAGATCTTGGTATTTTGTTTGATAGTAGGTTAACTTTTCATGTTCATATCATAATGACGTGTAGTACTTCACTGAGAATGTTGGGTTTCGTCCTACGCACTGCGAGAAATTTCAGAGACACCCGGGTTCTCACACTACTATACAATGCTTTGGTTAGGTGTAGGCTTGAGAGTGGGTCGGTGGTTTGGAGCCCACACCAAGTGAAGTATTCCCTCATGTTGGAGAGGGTTCAGAAGAAATTTCTGAGATTTCTTTACCTGAGGAAGTATGGCTACTATCCGTGGCTCTACCCTACCCACTTTCTCTTGGGCATGCTTGGTGTGAACCTTCTACGGGTCAGAAGGGATGCGCTCATTGTAACACATTTCTTCAGACTGATTCGTGGAAGGTTCGAAAACTCAGCTATCATGGAGAGCATTAGTTTCTATGTTCCCGATGGTTATCTCCGTCATCAACAGCATAGACTGTTTTATCTCCCGGCTTGCAGAACTAACTTGCCAACATCTATGCTTGCCAATGGTTATGCCAGTCGGGAGAGCTGTTTTGTTGTTAAATAGAATCACTTCGGATATCGATATGTTTAATATCAATGAAGCACAATTCAAACAAAAAGCTTTGTTGTTGTTAGTATGATTGTGCTTCATTGAAATACAAATTACTCAAACCTATATAAATTTTAAATTAATACTCTTTTAAAACGTATTGAAATTTTATTTTGTAATGTTTTAAAATGAATAAATAATTGAATAATAATTTAATAATAATTAATTCAGTGTAAGATTGTGTTGAAATGCAAATGGTTATCTTCTTACGATAATTTTTTTTTATAAATTGTTACCTAGCTATTTAGTCTATTTAAAATGACCCTTTAAGATGAACGACCGATGAGAATGAGTGGGTATTAGTTTATTTGATTTCGAGGCATCATTTATTTAGGTAAAATATGATGTTTATGTTTGCCCCGTCTGCATTAGGGTGGGCCTGCATTATTATTATTATTTTTTATTTGTTTATTTTTTTTTATTTATTTATTTATTTGTTTATTTAGCACATTTATTTACATAATTTATTAAAAATTTATGACTGCCCAACTAGGAGTATTCCCGTTTTAGGACAGTCAAAATATTATGGGTATGAACATGTGGAATATGATTTGTACAAAAAAAAAATTGAAATAAAAAGAAGAGAAAGAATATTAAATAATATTTTAAAAAAAGTTTAAGACATAGTAACTGTTATTTGTTTAGCATAGAAAATAATATTAATTTAAAAAAGAAAAAGTAAATTTTCAATTTGGGAGGCGGGAATGGGTACCGCCTCCCCGGGAACCTTTATTGGATAACCAACACCTCTGCCATAGGTCACCCCAAGTGGTTCGCTACGTTTGGTGATTTAGCAGGGGTGCCCGGGTTCATGGGGTGAGGTTTGTCTAGGTCTTGGAGGCGGATGACCAAGACACTGAACCCCAGATTCCTACCCACCCCTTAAACCCTTTTTCTTCCCAGAACTCTCCTCTCCTTCCTTTCCTTAAAAAAACCCTCCACACAGCATCCCCAAAGATGACATAGGCCCTAAGGGAAATTATTTTCCTCAGGGCCTCCTTTGTGGAGCTCATGTAAAAAAAATAAGTACATGTAGGTAACATACAGTAAGAGTTGTTAATAAAATTTTGGTCTCCGGTGACTTTTTAGATTTTTTTTCTTCAAAATCAAACAAAAAAATTTCTTCCACATGTCGTCACTGGTCACTCAGTCGAGTAACCAACCAACTGTAACCCCGCCCCTAACTCTCCAATTCCAGTAATATTGTTGAAAAAAAAACAGAAAAAAGTCACCGAATACCAAAATTTCATTTCCAGTTTTCACTCCAAATAATGTCATACATTACTAATTCAAAACTCTGTGCGTTGGTCCACCCTAAGCCACATACTCAGAAACAAATAATAAGGCAATACACAATTAGGTACTGCATTTTCAATATCCTATATCAAGCCAGTTAGTATCATTTACGGCCTCGCCATGATAGTTGCTGTAGTTTTACTGTACATAATTGCTGCTTTGCTTTTGTATTCCTTTTACAAGTTCACTTTCACCAGACCAAACAAAAACTTTCCGCCAGGTAGGAATATAATTACTTATTAAATATATATTTTTTTTTAATTTTATGAGTAAAATCTCAAATTATAATATTTAATTAAATGAAGACAATATTAGCGAAACTCAATCGAAAATCTGGAGACAGAAAAATCAGAAAAATATATTGGCTCCACTAGGACACGAACCCAGGACCCTTTGCTTACATGGCAAGTGCTCTACCAACTGAGCTACTTATTAAATAAATCGGCACCGAGTTGACAATAGTTATATAAAGTTGTACTTAATTAGATTTGGCTAGTTAGGCACTAAAAAAATACGAGCCGAAATTTATTCTTATTAATTAATTATCAACATTATGACAAAAAAAATCTAACACATCCCTTTAATTAATATATTTTGTATGACATATTTGTTAATATCAACCTGAAAACCAATGCACCTTAATAAGAAATTTTTACAATCGAAATAAAGTTTTTGCAATCTATTTGGGCATTGTTAAATATGTTTTATAGTGAAAGTAGCCTTTATTTAATTACTTAAAATATATTTTCACGTTTTGATAAATATTCCACCAACCGCTGCAATTTTATTAGGAACAGATTTTGGAAATTATGATTACAACAAGTTTCAACTTAGGGGCCGTTCAAGTATAACGTAACGCACTTGGGAGGTGGGGGTCTTGTGAAACGTTACTGTGCGTTACGAGAGGGGGGGGGGAGGGTGGGGGGGGGGGTTCAAACAATGCGTTACGTAACATATTTTTCTTTATTTAGATAAAAAGTAGGGAATTCAAATCTTCCAACTTGGCAATCCTTTTCGTTCTCGAAATCTCTTGTTTTATTTATTACCGCATTAAAACAAGACAAAATGGTATTTAAGCGACTTTCCAGTACTTTGCGCAACTTCATTGTGACTTTCAGGTAAAAATTGTCACTTGGGTGTTACGTAACGTTTGGGGGGGGTACGGAAAAACCTTACGGCGCGTTACGTGGGGGGAGGGGGGGTCAAAAATCTTAAAAAATTGCGTTACTTAATACTTGAACGCCCCCTTACTGCAAGAAACAATTAATTTAATTACGTTCGGATAGATCGTAGGTTCCCAACCTTTTTTTGCCCACCGCCCACTTTGAGAATATTTTTTTTTCTAGCGCCCCCCAACTCGTAAATCTGAAAGAGCAATTGTCGTCACGATTATATTTACCAACGGGGGGGGGGGGGGGAGATGGGATGGGTATATGGTATATGGTATATTTTATTTGGTGACCGGCCAACTCAGAATGAAACCAACTCAGATGCACCTCATAAAGGTCATTAAAGAGTGATGATAAAAAAATATTGATTAAGTTAGGTTAGGATTACCGGCAATTCTAAAAGTAAGACCTTTCTGAGGTGTCTCTGAGATGGTTTAATTCTGAGTTGGCATGGAACCGTTCTGAATCTTTTAATTTTTTTTTACTTAGGTTTTATTGCTCAGAAAGATTACACTTGTTCAGTAATTCACGTGACACGCTACAGTGGTATTGTAGACCAATTTCCATGTTTTGACGTCTAACTTTCCCTCTATCCTACTTTTCTTTTTCATTTTAATCTTTTCTGCAATTTTTTAATTTAACATTTCAAAGTCAGTGTTTAGTTTTAATTTGTTATAGATTATGATTCCTGAGTATTTAATTTCTTCTACTTCTTTAATATTTTGATTTTCTATATTAAGGGTAGTAATTTCATTGAGTTTCTTCTCTAATACCATGAATTTACTTTTAGTTACATTTATTTTCAGTTTATTCGAAGAAAAAAAAGAAGTGTTCTTTAAAAAAAAGCTTTTTTTGACGATGCATCTTCGATATTATTTGGTATAATATATAAAAGTATGTCATCAGCAAAAGTTTGATAGAACAGTACTTTAGGCACTTCACTATATCATTAATATATATACTTAATAAACAGGAGCGGTCCCAATACAGATCCTTGAGGAACTCCGAGGTTTACTTGTTGTTCTTCAGATATAGCATTTCCAATTTTGTTTCTTTGTTTTATATTTTTAATTTTATTATTAGTATTTCTCTGTCTATCGTTTCAAAAACACGTCTAAAATCCAAGAACACTACTATTGTATTTTTCTTCTGATCCATACTGGTTTTCCATTATGAATATTTGTTTCTAAACCCTGCTGTTTTACAAGAATGTTATTTTTTTTCAATAAATTTTCTCATCTCTTCTTTAACTATGGATTCTTGTATTTGTTCATATGTAGGTTATTCATTTATTTTTCTGAGGTCTTCGAAATTTTTAGTATTTATTATTTTGGGCACTGGTGTTATTATGGAAGTTTTCCACGACTGCGGAAAAATTCCCTTTAACACAGATTAATTTATTAGTGCAACTACTTAAATTTAATTATGCCTATAGTAATTCCAGACGTCGATGATTTTTGCGTCATTGTATTAAAAATTTTCATTAAATACTCACTGTTACCTGAAAATATTATTATTCTCTCTTCTTTCCGATGATTGAGAAGAAGTATCTGTGAATAAAGAAATACTCTTATTTATGTTTTCGACACTAGTTTTATCATCTTCAACCCCATCGGGAACCGAACTTCCTTAATGTTTTCCCTCTGTTTGCCACTTATAATTTCTTTAAGTGTAGTCCACATTTTTCTTGAGTCTCTTTGAGATGTAATAATTTTTAGTCTCGAATACGAATTTTTGGTATGTTTTATTTCTGCACCTATACATGTTTCTAAGTTTCTTACAGGTTTCCCACCTTTCTTCTGGAAATTGTATTTTACATGCTTTATAAGCTGTATCCCTTTGTTTTTGTAGAAGATTTAGGGATTTCGTAGGTATACTATTTATTTGCATCTTTTAATATACTACTAGCTGGTTCCCGGCATGCGTTGACATACCATTTTTAAAGAAATAAATTGTTGTCCCGCCAATCCCCCTACCGCGTTCCATATAACAGTCCCAGTACATTCAGTTTTCAAACATTTTCGCGTGCCTCCTATTACAATTTTTTTATTAAATTTCATTCAAAACAAATATTCATTTTTATATATTATAAGAACAATCAATCAAATTTGGTACCTAACGTAGGTATCTATTTAAAATATCTATAATTTAAATAACCCATATATAATTCTTTTTTTACAAAAAAAAACGTTCGAAAACACAATTCAATTTCGTCAAACGCGCGAACTGTCAAACGTGTGAAGTTAAAATAGTCGTTAAGTTTTCTGAAATTATCCAATTTTCTGAGAAATTTTCTTAAATTTTCTTCCCGTAAGAACTAAGAACCTTCTAAAAAGTATTGGGAAGCTTTAAAAAAAAGTGAAATGAAGGCGTGACCAAGGGAAACAGGAATTCATTTTATATATTAATACTATCTGGTCCCGGCATGCGTTGCTATGCCATTTAATAAAGAAATTGTTTCTCCCTGAGTCTCCTTTTCCATTCGTCCCGTTTCCCTTCTTCTTCTTATCCATTTTTCTGTGCAATTTTCTTAATTTTTCTCTCCGTAAGAACCACCCTGGTACTTCAAGGAATATTCGAAAAAAAAAAGAATTAGCGAAATCGGTTCAGCTGATCTCGAGATTTGCGCTTAGCAACACATTAAGCGATTCATTTTTATATATAAGAGAAGATATATTCGTTGTAGGCATTAGTTCATTTACTAGGTACTGTTTTCAGGTGTCCTATTAGTTCATCGGCTTTTCTGTCTGAATTTCCTTGGTTATCGCAGATCCACTTTTTGTTTTGTAATGCCGTACACAATTTATCCTTATTATAGTTCTTTTTATTCCTGTATATATATTATACTTCGTGTTCCCTGAGGCTTCAGACTATTATATCTAATGTTTGTAATAATTGTTTCGTGATCAGATTGATTTTGAATTCTTCCGCAGCATTAACTTCCGCGTAAACGTCATTTGAAATTACCAAATTAATCATGGCTTTAGAGTTTTTTCATATTCTTGTATAATTTTTGACAAGTTGCTTCCTACTCAGGCAATTTATGATGATTTGTAATCATGTGCCTTTTATATTAAATATTAAAATCTCCACAGATGATTTTCAAGTCTCTTGTATTTATTTGCTAACGGCACCATTCTTCAAAAAATCTAAGAATTTTGTATCATTTTGATTTGGGGAATGATAAATAGCTGCATAGGTTCCCAGCTTAAAATCCTTCAATAGCCAGTAGGTATCCAGGTATTATTTTTATCTAGTACCGCATTTGTTGTGACTTTGTAAGAGATGTTGTTTACACACTCACACACATACACTACAGAATTAATGTGATAACTCCACCTGTATGCCTGCTGCTAAATGAGTCGCATCTAATTGTCGAATAGCCCTGAAATGTTGTTTCATTTTGGTTAATTTCTTCGGTAATACAGGTTTCGCTCATCATCACCATGTGCAGTTCATATTCTTTTAGCATGTCTTCGACTTCTTCGATATGTGCTAGCAAACTAGCTATGGATTTCTCTGGGTCTCCTACCGCCCCCCTGAAAGTCTGAAACGCCCCCCAATTTTCTCTTTGCCTTCTACCGCCCCCTGAAGGTCTGAAACGCCCCCAAGGGGGCGTTATCGCCCACGTTGGGAACCTATGGGATAGATAGTAAAAGATGCATTAAAATACTGTTTTTATTCAAAGTTCAAAACTTCCCATATTATTATTCGCATTATTATTTCCCGCATATTCCTTTGCCGCCATTTTATTCTATTTTTGTATTGATTAACATTTTAATGAGTTTTGTTTCGATCTAAATACGCATGAATTACTTAGTTAACCCAAACTAAGAACCTAATAATCTATTTTGTGGGTGTAAATAACTGTTTCTTGAAAGTGAAGTGTTATTTCCATAATCCGTGCCTAAAAGCGCGGCCGTTAGCGGAATAGTTACCAAAGTGTTTAAATGTCACCATACATACACATGCTATACACAGCATCCCCAAAGATTACAAGTTTAAGCCTTTACCTCATGGGCTTTTGTGTTGAGATAATGTCCAGTGTCTGGAAACTCTTTATACATAGAAGCGGAAAACTGGTGAATCTAAATCATACAGAAAACCCAAAAAAACTTTTATTTCCGATCTGAACATTTTTTTAACTTTTTTGGGAAACTAAAGGGTTAACAAATTTGGAGTCTGGCCGACGCGCAACGCACTAAAATACACAACTGAAATTAACCCCCTAGTGACACTAATCAAAAAATTTATCTAATATGTAATATCCAACTTCGGACACGATTTACTCGAAAACGAAAGCTCAAAACAAAAAAGTTATACTGTCTGCAAAATCAACTCCAAATATAATGTAGATCAGGGTACCCAAGTACCCACTACCCAATCCATATCGTTCAGTGCGCCAAAAAATATTATTGAGCTTAGGTGGGCCACACGAATAACCCTTAGGGGGGGGGGGAGGGAGGGGTAATCGGTTGAAATACTGACCACTAGATCAGTCCAAGAATACAGGTAAATAGCGGATATTACCTACCGTTAATCCGTAGCAGTAATTCGGTATTTAAAAATGCAATTATTGTGAAACCGCGAGCACTATAGTATTTTGGACGAGTAACAAATGACAAATTTAATAACACAGGGTGTGGGACGTACTAGATCAGTGATTCCTGACATTATTTGGAGTAAAAAATGTAAATGAAATTTTGATCTTCGGTGACATTTTTTATGTTTTTTTCTATAAAAAATGGTGGGGTAAGGGGGGAGGCGTCTACTAATATCTACAGGAATTCCAAAAACTGAAAAAATCGAACTAATATCTATGAGAATCAAAGTGATGTGATGACGAATATCTACAGCACTGGCAGAGGTTGGATTTGCAATTATGTATAGCATATTGGAATACCGTAATATTGCGTATGCAGTTTAAAAAACTTAATTTATGTAAGGATGTATGTAAAAATCCCTAATATCGGACTATTGGACACATTTAGCTGATTAGTCCAACCTACGCTCTGTAGATATTAGTTCAACCTACGCTCTGTAGATATTAGTCAACACTCTGAAGTTCGTAGATATTAGTTCAACATATGAGCTGTAGATATTCGTCCGACATACAGGCTGTAGATATTAGTATCTGGAGTCGTAAGGGGTTGGGCAGTTATTCGGCAGTTATTCAGTGACCAGTGACGACATGCAGAAGAATTTTTTTGTTTGATTTTGAAGAAAAAAAAATGAAAAAAGAAAAGTCGGGTCAAGTTGGGCATGCCTGATGTAGACAGTTTCCCGCTTCTACACGTGCATTACAAAATAATTATAGTGCAAAGTTATATATAATTAATGTAAATAAAATAAAGTAAACATGTTGACAGGACGCATATAGTTTATAGTTTATGTGTCATGAGGTAGAAATGCTAAACAACATTAGGTACCTATATATATATATATTAAAAGTTGTGCTTGATTACTTTGCCGTATAAACAAAGGGTCGGCCTTAGACGGCCTCCATGGTCGGAGGGTAAGGCTCTTGACTCACAATTCGAAGGTCGCGGGATCGACCGGCGTGCGCTAATAAATTTTATTAGATTGATTTGTGTTATTTCAAAACTAATTAATTAAAAATAATATAGAGAAAATATCTGTACCTTAAAGGGTAAACTACGTAAGTCCATAGCAATTGCTATAGACTTACGCGGTTTATCCTTTGGTACAGATATGGATGATCCTCTCAGTGTTGCCCTGGTGTAAGACCACCATTCAGAATTGAAACGTTGCTTGAAATGGCTTTGGCCGTGTTTGGTGACCAAATCTGAATAACCAGGTAACTTCCCCACCTTCCTCTTGAATATCTCCTTGTCACCCTCTCCCCACTACCTTCAGCCTCACAACATACCCCTGGGGATGCCATAGTCTCAGTAGCTCCAGACGGGAGCAGCAAGGACTCTTGTGAGGTATTCACATAAAAAAACGTATAAATCTGGTAACACGTTTTTGGAACACAGTACGGAAGAAAATAATATAAAAAATTATAACATTACGTGAGTCAGAAACCTTGATAATATAGGTACCTCCCCATGATAATTATATGATAATAACCTCCCAATCTTCTTCAGTTCACTTTGGAGTAATATTATTTTCTTCTGGTACTTTCTGTCTTTGTTTCGGGAGAGGTCTCAAGCCTTCGTTGTTGAGTGGTTAGATCAAGGGCGGATCCAGGATTTTTTTCTGGGAGGAGCACAAGGGGCGGACGGGCAAAAAAATCAAGAATTACTGTTAGAAATAAACTTGAAGTATCATAGGTACTTCAAGTTTATTTCTACAAGTTAAAGTATGTATGTATAGGAAGGTTTATGAAAGTGTCAAAACGATATAAAAATTAAATGTTTAATAAAGACAGTTTTCTGTACTGTGATGGAATCTCCACAGTACACAAAAATACCTTCGGGGGGGGGGGGGGGGGGGCACGTGCCCCTTGGTTACGATCCTTAGCTGCAAATCCGGAGGGTGCCGGTTTACATCCGGGTAAAGTAAATTTCAAGTTGCAAGTAAATTTCGTTTGACTAATTTGCGTTATTTCATCATTTATTAATTAAAAACAATATATTAGTATATTTGCATATTGGAAGTCAGCCGCTGAGGACAGGAGGAGTTGGAGGCGACTGTTGCAGGAGGCCAAAGCTCGATATGGGCTGTAGCACCATCGAAGATTAGTATATTTGCAGCACGTTGCAGAGTAGAAAGCAGGTACTTTTAGACCACCATTCAAAATCGAAACTTTACTTGAAATGGTTTTAGACGGTTTGGAATAGCCTGGTACTTTTCCATCATCTTCTTTCCCCTATCCTTCCCCTCACCACTATTTTCAACCCCACAACATACTCCTTTGGGGATGCTATAATCTCACTGGTTCCGGATGGTTGGGAGCAGTTGGGACTCTTGTGCGGTACTCATCACACTTTTTTCAGCCTTGTATTCTTTTCCGATATCCACATTTGTAAGATGGTCAAACATGATAAAAGTTTAACCTCACTAACGTGTAAACATGTTTGTTGATCTTAATTTTTAAATCAATATCGTAACAAAAACAACTAATCTATAAATTTCGGGTTAAAAACGTCACGTACGTTATAATCTGCGCATTCACAGATGGCGCCAATTAAATTATTTTAGGTTTTTAATACTTTTTGGACGTTTTGCTTTAAAATATTGAGATGAATTAATTTTTTGCGCCTGTACACATTCAATATGAATATAAATAAATAGTTTTGTCCGTGAACAAATCCAAATCTTTCATGAAAGGCTGAAAAATACAATATTGGATTGAGTCACCGATACAAAATTGAATTTTTCAGCCTCTCTTGAAAGATTTGGATTTGTTTATGGACAAAACTATTTATTTGTGTTCATATTAAATATGTACGGACGCAAACAATTAATTTACCTTAATATTTTAAAGCGTAACGTGCAAAAAGTATTAAAAACCTGAAATAATTTAATTGGCGCCATCTGTGAATGCGTAGATTATAACGTACCTGACGTTTATTATTTCTTACTTATTATTATTTCTACTAGCGCAAACCTGTGAAAAATCAGAGGCTATTTATAATTGCAGGATTTGTTAATCTCATTGCCTTTCAAAAACAAATGTCAATTTTCTTTATAATAGGTACATATAATTATATTTTGTTGACAAATTAGAGAAATCTAATAAAAGCGTGTTGAACTGAAAGTTTTAACAAAACAAATTTCAAATAAAGAATCAGTATGTGGTACTTTATCGCTTGTCTGTTATGATTTATACTTATCAATTCCAATTTTGAAAATTAAAAGTTCATTGAACTTGAATAATTTTATGCATTACGTACACAGGAATACAGTTATTTCATATCACACATGAACTCGACAACCGAAAATATCACTTGTAATTTTTATAAATAATACCTACCTAGATACGTTTTAAGATTTTCACGGCCAAAAGTATTTTCGTTATTTGTTTTTGGGGTGTTATGCCGTGTTGCGCTACCTCCTTTTTTAGTTGGCGTTTCGGACAGCGTTGCAGTGACATCTACCAGATCTGCCGGATCTGCCCTGATGATGGACACTGCAACGCTGTCCGAAACGTTGGCTAAAAAAGGAGGTAGCGCAACACGGCATTAGGTACACCCCAAAAACAAATAACGGAAAGTACCTACCTAGTTTTTTTTACATTAGCTCCACACAGGAGGCCCAGAGGAAAAAATCACTCAGGGCCTATGTCATCTTTGGGGATCATGTGTAGAGGGTCTTTTTATGGAAAGGATTGAGAGGAAAAGTTCTGGGAAGGAATAAGGTACGAGGGGTGGGTAGGAATCAGGGGTTTAATGTGTCCAGGAATGACGGACGTATGAATCCATCCCTCCTACTGCGAAGCAATGTGATGTATCGAGAGAGTCCGGCTTATTACTAAAACTAAAAGTCAGATCTCCAATGACATGGTTAAGACTTTTATAATGAAATTTTGGTCATGACTCATGACATAACCAAGTAACCCCTTGACATAACATTTTATCAAATAAATTTTACTTCTTAGCAGGGCCGGGGCCCTTTTTTGCCGAACTTTTTGGCAAAACCGGTAAACTGCTTAGATAGGTTTTTTCGTTTTTTGTTTTTGGGGTGTTATGTCGTGTTAGGCTACCTCCTTCTTTAGCCAACGTTTCGGACAGCGTAGATGTGTCACATCTACCGGTATAGTTGGCTTAAGAAGGAGGTAGCGCAACACGGCATAACACACCAAAAACAAATAATGAAAATACTTTTGGCCGTGAAAATCTAAAAACGGATCTGCCTAGGTAGGTGATCACTGCAATCCATAATATTAAATGATTTGTATTTTTGTGCAGTGCCGTTTTTATAAAAAAATAATCTGATGAGTGATGGATAACCACCTTAAATGGAAACAACAAATTGAAAACACAGCTAATAAAGTGCGCAAGCTTATTTATATATTTATAGCATTGCGGGAAATTATAAAAACTCAAGACATTAAAAAAATATACTACGGACTCTGTAACTCCGTCATAACCTACGGTTGCATTGGATGGGGTGGAACAGGATTAACAATATTATACCCGCTACTGAAGGCACAGAAATCCATTCTACGCGTCATTATGAAGAAACCCTTCAGATACTCGAGCGACGCTCTCTTCAAGGAGTTTAATGTGCTTGATGTTCGACAGTGTTACATAAAAAAAATAACAATCTGCGTCCACAAAATTATAAACAAAACGATAACAGTCGATCATAATCATCAAACCAGAAGTAAGAGCAGAAACGACCTTTCTATTCCAACAAGCAATACTGCGGCTTATCAAAAAGTTTTCTCATACCTGGGACCAAAAATATACAACAAAATCCCCTCTCAATTTAAACTGTGTGAATTATCATCCTTCGGTACTAAAATTACAAAATGGTTATTAGACTTAGGTAGGACAGATTCCGAAAAATTATTAAAAAACGTAGTCTGAGTTGATTTCTTCGATTTTGTATTTTGTATTTTCCTAAAAAATATTTTTTTATTTTTCTTTCTTACATTTATATATTATATTTTTATTTTATATTTTACATGTACCTATCTGGATTTTATTGTTTATTACTGCTAATTTGTATTTTCCTAAAAAAATACCTTTTTTATTTTTCTTTCTTACATTTATATGTTATATTTTTTTTTTATTTTATATTTTACATGTACCTACCTGGATTTTATTGTTTATTACTGATGTATACCTAGAATAATACAACTTATATCTGATATTGTACCTAATATCTAAGTAACTCCCCCAATATGTACCATTATTGTTAATTATTATTGAATCCATTGATATGAAATTATGTACACGCAACCTGCCAATTTGACTGTCCTAAAACGGGAAACCTTCCTAGTTGGACAGTCAAAGCTTCCTTTTATATTGTTAAGTATATCTTGTATCTGATAAATGTAATAATAAATAAATAAATAAATAAGTGATGTGTGATATTATCAGCCACTTGGCGCCTTTGCAATTCGGCGCCCTGGCAATTCGGCGCCCTGAGTCGTATTTACAAAACCTATACCGGTTCAGTCACGGTACAATTTACATTTTAAATACACCTCTAAATTGGTTATTTTTTATCACTTTGCAAAAACTAAAATTGTTCTAAAATCTAGATAAAAATAATTTTTCCAGTATCTAGGTAGATATATTAGAAATTAACAATTTTATTTCTAAATATTTAAATTTCAATAATATTCCTATGTATTGTAAATACATCTCTAAATTGGTTATTTTGTATCACTTTGCAAAAACAAAAATTGTTCTGAAATCTAGATAAAATAATCCTTTCAATGTGTGTATTAGAAATTAATAATTTAATTTCTAAATATTTAAATTTAGATATTGAAAATATAAATTATCGCTACCACGACGGATTGCGCCCGCACGCGGTCGGCCCTGCTTCAAAGGGCAATTTAGCACAGTTCCATGCTACTCGGTGCATTAGTTTACATTTCAGAAACAAAGCTCTTTTATATATTGTAGCACGAATGCTTAAATTATTATATTATCAGAAAAACAAATATTGAACTTGCAGGTACTTACACAGAGATTGCCACATAATTAATTAAACAGTAAAATATTTAATTACCTACACGAAAACAATTTTATTAAGTACCTAAGTAATTTTAGTTAGTTAATATTATTAGTATATAATATTACTAATGTGTTTGTACATACTCCCTGGGACTTGACATTACAGAATCAAATAAATTACAGTGCAAAATAAACTATGTAAACATTTAATTATATTATATATTTGTAAGAAAATTAGTAGCAGTAGCAAGTAGGAACAGAGTACCTACCTAGGTATAATGTGTACGTAGACAATTTATTTATACCTAATCACTGTTACAAGCACCTTTCTTGCAAGTTGAAATTTAGTCTGAGTTTATAAGAAAGTAATGATTTAAGAGGCAATAACCAGACACAACCGGAAATACATAGGTATATCAGTTTTAAATAAAATTCAAGCGTATCGACTCTTTTCTACAAAAAAATATAAATTGATTTCGAATGATTGTTATTTTATCTAGTAAAGTTTTGTTTTAAAATTTTTAAAATTATGTTTATTTTTATTATATTAAGGTTATACGTTGGTTGTGGGCAGATTTCTTAAATTTTCAAACAAAACCGAGACAGGTTTTTCGTTCTCGACCGAGAGCCGAGATCGAGAATAGATAAATTGAGAAAAACCTACCTAAGGACTACCCAATGTAGTTAGGTTGCTTTTGAAGGTTGTACCCAATCAAATATTTTTTTTCAAAATATTTCCAAATAGGATTTACTTTAGGCATATTTAGTTTTCATCTACAACAATAAAACATTACACCTACTTAGTAAACGCATTAAATTGAAATAACACATCCTAACAAATCCTATCCCTGAATCAATTGCCATGTTCATCAAAACACATCGATTAGTTGATTTGTATGTTGCAGTTTTTGGCAGTTAATTATGAACTAAGAAAAACAGCAACGAACATACAAATCAGCTAATCGATGTGTTCTGATGAATGTGGCCACTGAATCTAAAAAATTACAATCGACAGCTCTCTCACGCGCTGACACCAAGTTACGAATGTGGACGCGCGCGGTAGATTTGAATGCCATTATTCTATACCGTACCTACTAAGGGTCGACCGAGACAGGTTTTTCGTTCTTGGCCGAGACCGAGACCGGGACCGAGAGTAAATTAAAATCTCGGCCGAGACCGAGAGCCGAGACCGAGAATAGATAAATTTTGAAAAAAAAAATGAAAATGCGCTATTTTTTCATAGTACAGGAACAATAAAACATCATACCTACTTAGTAAACACATTAAATCGAAATAACACACCCTGACAAACTCTAGCCGATCAACAATCGACAGCTCTCTCTCTCTCGGTATCAGTTACCAAGTGACGAATGTGGACGCGCGCGGTAGATTTGAATCTCATTATCCTATACCGTACCTACTTAAAACGGTCTCGGTTATGGCCGAGAATCTTGGCGAAAAATCGCCGAGAACCGAGACAGAGTTCTCGGTAGAATTTGTAGCCGAGAATGCCGAGACCGAGACCGAGACCGAGATCTCGGTCGACCCTTAGTACGTTCCTTGAGGGGGTCGTCCATTAATCACGTGATGTGATGTGACTTTGGAGCCTCGTGTGATTAATGGATGACCCCTTATGCAATACACATTTCAAAAAATAAATCAACAAATAATCATGGAAAGCTACTTTTCGGATTTTTAATTTTAGTTCAAATAAATAAAATCCGTGCACATGTTTTGTGACCAAAATACTTCAGTTTGTCTATTTATTTACGGTCATACAAACTATACATTTCAGATTTTTTACACACTTATTTTGCTTAGACACTATTGAAAAATTAAAAAAGAATTACAATATCTACTTACGATCAAAAAATAATTACGAAATGTAACATTAAATAACTTGGTGTGCAGGAAAATGTCAAATAATACTCTGTAATCTGTATATCACGGTTTATTGATGATTTTGTTCTGTTTCATAAACCGGAACTCTTCCTCTTCTTCTCTTTCTGCTAGGCTGCTAATTCCGTCCCATTGCTGGTCACATATATATAAATGGGTGTTACAAAAGAGTACATAATTTTATAATCACGCTTATGAGCATTTTTATTGCTAACTTGAAAGTAGGTGCATATGTATTAGCAAATTTTTAATGAAATAAAATCGATTTTGGAACTATTAGTTCAAAATACTGATTCGGAGAATAATCAATCATTCTCATCGAACCGCCCTGTACAGTTCCAAGGGTACGATCGCAAGACTATCTTTTGATGAAATTTGAATTCTCGGCCTCTGGTTTATCTGCAAAAATTCGTTTATTTTATGATACGTTCAGCTAACCGACTTTACAATGGAGTGGGAACTAGCATTGCTTTTAGGTGTATTATTATCCATCTCTTGCCATGTATCATCTTTAAATTAGGCAAATTCAATGTGTAGTGTCTTAATTAGATACAAAAGAAAAGTTTTCCTGTAAACAGCAGTGACTGGACCGGTATTAAAACATATTACGATATTACTTACAAACACCACGTCGGAAACCCACTATGGGACACGGAGACATCATGATGACGATGACCTTATGACCCAATGACAACTCTGATGAACTTTGAACTATTATCAAAGGGAAAGAAACATTGGAATATAGGCATGGGATTGATTTATTTGTGATAGGTATATAATATATAGCACTTGAATGCTAACGGAAGTTTTGAAGTCTGTTTCCGTATCGTTTACATTGACAATAAACAAATAATAACATGTGTACAAAGTTTGGCCTCATTAAAGTGTAAACATGTTGATCTTAATTTTTAAATAAATAGTATTATTAAATTCACAAAAAAGCATATTTTTGGTAATGTCTCGCATCTCTTCTGAATTATTTGTTATTGACTTTTATTATTTTACAAGTGAAAACATGGCTAGACAAAAAAACACACTTACACTAAACATATCGAAAACAAATTTCACAATGTACATTATAAATAATACGGGACAGCCAAAAGACAATATAAACACCGTAAAAATACACGAATGCATAAACACCAACATCTGCGATTGCCTTCTTTTAGAAAAAACAGAACAAATAAAGTATCTAGGAATCGTAATTTTTTTTTTTTATATTAACTCCACACAGGAGGCCCTGAGGAAAATAATTTCCCTCAGGGCCTGTCATCTGGGATGCTGTGTGGAGGGTCTTTTTGAGGAGAGGAAGGAATGAACATTGGTCTTGAAGAGACCCATGTTGTAGGAAGGAGGAAACACAGAGGCCGGCAAATCATTCCACAGCCGAGCTGTTGAACACAAGAACGAGTCGAAGAAACGACCCGTTCTCATGTGACAAATGTCAACTGTGTATAAATGTTGGGCACGCGTTTGGCGTGTTTCCCGACTATGCACCGGTGCCGAAGGGATCAATGATGCTAGTTCCTCGGAGCATCTTCCATTGTAATACCGGTAGAACAAGGATAGCATTCCCACCCGACGCCTGTGCTCTAAAGATTGCAATCCGTCTGTTAAGATGGGAGAATCTATCAAACGGATCGCCCGTTTCTGCACAGAGTCGAGGGTATTTTTCAGGTTTTTTGACCAGAGGTGGCTGCCAAATTCAACCGTGGGGCGCACTTGCGATTTGTACAGGGTTAGCAGTTGTGTACTATTAAAGTATCTGCGGGCCCTGTATAGTGCGCCCAGTTTTTGGGAGGCTAACTTTACTCTGGCTTCGATGGAGCCCCCATACCTGAGCTGGTCACTTAGGGTTACACCAAGCATATCAATGAAGGGCCTGTTCGGAAGATTGCTTCCGTTGAAAGCGAATAGATTTTCATTTCGATCCCTTTTATACGTAATCAGACAAGATTGGGTCTTTGAAACATTAAATTCAACGAGATTATTTTTACCCCAAGAGAAAACACTCTCGAGGTAACCGTCCATTCTTTGCTTCAAAACCTTACGAGCTGTTGGAGTTTCTGAGCCCTTGGGGGCTTGTCAAACAAAAAGCTATCATGAACTGTACTGTCATCCGCGTAACAATGAATTGGTGCGAAATTGACCATAACAGCCTAAGAGCCGGCGACATTAAACCTGTAATGATAGGTCTCCCAAAAATCATACACGAAAATCGTTAGGTCATTCATAGGGGTACACAAAATGGCGGTGCTGCCATGTCTGGGACCGGTCAACCGAAAAATAATTTTTGAAAAAAATAATTTTTCAAGACTTCTGTAATCATAAGTCTCCCAAATTCTGATTGTTCCTCGAGACAGGGGAGGGGTAGGACTATACGAAAAAGCAGTGCTGCCCGACCCCCTGATGGGCCGTCTCAGTTGCTGCCGAGAAATAAGAGACACCTCGTACGAGGTATCTGTACTCATCGGTCTCCTCAAAAACGAAAGCTTATCTGAAAGATCATCAAATTTTGTGAAAGAAAAACCACTGCTGCCGTTTCCAAAAAGTGGACAAGATGGCGGCAGCAGCGTTTGAAAGTCGCCCTCCTTTCTTATGACTTTCGTTACATAAAAGACACCTCGTACCTAGGTATCTATATTCATCGACTTTCTCAAAAAACCAAACTTATCTGAAAGATCATCAAATTTTGTGTAAGAAAAACCATTGCTGCCGTTTCCAAAACGTGGACAAGATGGCGGCAGCAGCGTTTGAAAGTCGCCCTCCGCGCAACCGAAATTGGCGTTTCAATTCGGTTTTATCAGCGATCGCCCGGTTTTTTTCGATTTGTATTATTGAAATACGCCTTCTACTATCACGAACAATGAATTTTACGTGTCGTTGATTGTTTAAATAAATGAAATCGCATATTTTATGCGATATTTTCGATTTTTCAGCCGTTTTCATTGTGTGTTTTTATACTTTCTTATGTCTTTCGTTAATAAGAGACACTTCGTACCCAGGTATCTTTGAGGAGGTCGATGATAATTTTTTTCAAAAATTATTTTTTTTTTAAATTATTTTTCATTAGTGCTGACCGGTCCCAGACATGGCAGCACCGCCATTTTGTGTACACCTATGAATGACCTAACGATTTTTGTGTATGATTTTTGGGAGACCTATCTTTACAGGTTTAATGTCGTCGTCGCTCCTACTATAATGAACACATCACATCAAACAAATCACAAATAAACTTCTCAAAACAATACATATTTTCGTAAACATAAGAAACATAATTAAAATAACACAAATGAAAACAATGTATTTTGCACTTTGTCAATCAAAAATAGAATATGGAATAATTGCTTGGGGAGGAGCAACAAACGCAGCGATCGATCAAATAGAAATCGCGCAGAAAACGATCTTAAAGGTAATTCTTAAAAAAACATAGACTGACCGATACAGATCAAATATTCGACTGTTATGACGTACTAGATATACGCCAATTATATGTTAAAACACTACTTAACTACATTTTTGACCAAAAAAACAAACTCCAACAAAAAACACAAAATATCACTAATAGACCGGTTAAACAAGCAGACAAAGAAAAGATAAAAACTCCGACGGTAAACACTACCTTTGGACAAAACCATATAAAAGCATTCAACAGTCTTTCACTTGAAACAAAAACTGAGGAAAACAAAAATAAATTCAGACACAAAATAAAAAAAAAAAGGATTAAAGAACAAAAAAGAAAATATTACCAAAATTTTATGACATAAAAGTATAAAACATATACACCCAGTACCGGATTATCCCTAAGGCAGAGTAGGCAACTGCCTAGGGGCCCCGTATCGGCTAGGGGCCCCGCGTCCCGAGAAAAAATGACTTGCTTCAATTAGTGAGGAACAAAGTTTCGGAAAAAGTCAGCTTTTAATTTTTTTATTAGGAAGATTTACAGGTTAATAACATTAGGTACATGCATTAAAGAAAACAACAAATTATTATAACCCAATAAATAATTAATGTTCATATCATGCACAAATAATAAATAAAAAGTCTATAATTAAAACAAACATATAAATATAGTTAACTTTTTTTATATTTAATATTTAACTTTTCTTTACTTCTATTTGTTGCAACATTACTTAGTATCTCAAGTGATTGAAGGTGCCGTGTGTGGTTTATATTGGCATTTGTTTTGGGTTTTTTTTTGCTTTTTTTTTGCTTTTATTTCTAATTATATGTTTAAAATATAAATGTTGTACAAGCTTCAGTATGCACTACCTATCTCCTTAAATTCTTTGGGAAAGGTTATCAGGAAGAGATCACTTTAGTGACAAGACGGCTTATTGTAATGTTTTTTTTTTAATAATATATATTTTTGTTTCTATGTATGTGTCCTTTTATGTGCAATAAATGGTTATTGTTTTTTATAGTTTTCAATTCATTTATTTATTGAATGGGGTGAAGGCATACCTTTCGTAATGTAGTAAAAGAACAGATTAATTATAAATAAAATTACGTTTTCGTAGAAAAATTTTCTTTTTGGAAGTTGGAAAAGGGTAAAGTGCAGTGGCGGACTAAGCCCGTCAGAAGCCCGGGGCGGCAAAGTTGAATGAACCCCCTTAGTGAAGTTGATGTAATTTTACAAGTTTTTTATTCAGTTCACACGGGCCTCTGACTCTGGGGGGCTTCCAAACGCCTCCATGTTCCCTTGATCAAATCCTAAACAAGGCTTTAAGGACACTGCAAAAAAAATTGTTATTTTTTAATTTCATTTTCGGAAAGATGAATTTGTTAATAATGCTCTCACCATTTGATGAAATTGATAAAATTGATGGAGATACAGCATTTTATATGAAACCGTTTTAAACAGTTTGTATGTTGAATTATCCTCAGCAAAACTTTGAAAGCGTTTTTCTTTTTAACACGTTTTTCAACCTGGGTTGACAAGATATAAAAAAAAACTATTTGCATGCGCCAAGTTTTAAATCTGTTCGAAAATCTACTGTCTATGGCATAGGGGACATGTTGTACATTCATGTACTTACCCCCTTACCCCCCCCCCCCCCCAAGGATTTGATCAAGGGAACAAGGAGGCGTCTGTAGACCCCTTCAACCCCCCCCCCCCCCCTAGTCCGCCATTGGTAAAGGGGCCCCGAGACGTGGATTGCCTAGGGGCCCCGACATGGTTAATCCGGCCCTGTATACACCCAACACACAAAACCAATATGAAACACGCAAAACTCACAAATATACAAATCATAATATATGCCGATTTTAATTTAATTTAATTTGTTTAATTTTACTTTAATTTTTAATCTTTATTTTTATTTTAAATTTATCTTAATTTTAAGTGTTTTTCGTCACCAACATTACATATATTGTATCAAAATGTATTGTTCATAAATTCTATAAATTACCTCAGCACGGGTAAGCCACCCAGTGAGGCCAACATTAAAATGGATTGTACCATGAAATGTAAAATATTATAACAAAATAAAATAAACAAATTTCGCGAACCGAAATCATTGAAATATTTTTCTTACAAATCGTTGATCATGTGTTCAAGATAAAAAATGCATGTTTGAATTTAAAATGTTATCTGCGATTATCAACTAGGCTACAGATAAATATTTAATTTTAATTTTCTTCAAATAGGTAGGTATTTCGTACATCAATTTTAAAGTACATGCAGGGATATCACTTTTCAATCAAATCTTTCATTTGTTAGCAGTCCTGGATTTGTCAATAAGCCTTATAGGCCGCGGCCTAGGGGCGGCAGAGTTCAGGGGGCGGCGCTCGCTCACTTTGGTAAGCCGTTAATTTTGTGTACAATTATAAGCAACAACATAAAAGTCACTGTGGATAGATAGAGTTTTCTATCCTTTACCCTTTAGACGCCCAGTGGTTCCGTACGGGACCGCGGATTTGTATCGTTTAAGAGGAAATACTAGCTGCGCTTTTCTATACAAACGTATTCCCCGTTTATCTCTCTGGATTTTGACCCTAGAGCAAAATTTTTTTTTACATAATATAGATATTGACCACTAGCGTGTCGGTACGTTTTGTTTTTTTTGATAATTTACTTCTCATAGAAGTTACGACCTTCCAAAAATGAATAAAATTGCCTAATTTAAACGCCGTCAAAAAACGTTCAGTATACAAACTAAACAATGTATTTTGAAAAAAAGCAAAACGTACCGACATAGAATATTTTCTTTTAATACAGTTAGTGAAAAAAAATTTTTAAATCCGTCCAGTTTTGGAGAAGAAAAATGGGGAATACAAAACATCGATTTCGAAGATTTTATTTAGGTATTTTCGGCCCGACGTGCAGGTGTCCCTTTCGCTCATTTCTCCTGAGGGGGGCCGGGGAACGTGGGTTTTGACAAATACATACATATAATGCGAAGTAGTGATGTAAAGAATTTTATCGGTAGACTAGTGTTGTCCTTGCCCGAGTAATCGATATTTTTTATTCGTTTTTTTTCTGTTTAGTGACTCATCGCGGTATACCAATACTGACCGAGCTTTCATACTAAAATTGTGCAAAATTAAATTTTTTTATGTCAAGTACTATAATAAATTTTCAATTTGGGAGGCGTTTTAGGTACCATCGCCCCGGGAACCATTTATTGGATAACCAACACCCCCGCCACTTGGTCACCGCAAGTGGTCCTCTATGTTTGGTGACAGAGCCTGGGTTCCCGGGTTCACGGATGAGGTCTGCATGGGTTTTGGTGGCGGATAATTTTGTCCACTTACTGCGTGGCGGGCCGGATTGGGAGAAACTGGAAGAGGAAGATCTTTTGATCTCTACAGCTGGACTCTCCACCATCATTTCATACTTTTACCTACCTTTTCCCTACCCAAAACTTCCTTTCCTTCCTTATCCTAAAAATACCCTCCACACAGCTTCTCCAATGATGTCCAACAACTTCTCCAACAAAGTCCCTGAGCGATTATTTTTCCTCGGTGCCTCCAATGTGAGGTTTATGTTTTTAAAAAAAATCTGTTTCAAATTTTTAGTTGAGAGTCGCTTACATTGCCTTCAGTGATTAATTGAAATTTTTTGTTTGTAAACACTTTATTGTACAAAATTTTTTACCACTATACAATGAATTTTAAACAATTTATGATTTAGATCTTTCTCTCGCCGGTAAATTTCTTGATATGCGACCGTCAATTGTTTCTGGTAAAAGGCATTGGTGGTAGAAGTTTTTCTAACAGTGGTTCAATTTTTTGCCAGATTGAATCGTCCCTTTCAATTTTTTCATACGGCAAACCTTTAGGACTCCACACGACAAAATAACAGTATTTACGACGAGTAATGTGTAACTGGCCTTGTACTTGGTAGAAGTAATTGTGATTCCGTTTTAATGTTGAAGCATTGTCTTCAATTTTACAGTTATCAATTTTTTTTGTTCAAATCCTTCTTCTGGTGACATATTTACTATACTATATGGGCATTTCACTTCAATTATAGAATCCTTGCCAAAAAGGCCATCCGGACTTGCCGCTAAAAAGTTTTTGTTTTCATCGATAAATAGTCCACAGGCGAATACCTCTAATTTTGTTTCTTTTGTAAATTGCTCAATTGCTTGGTTTTCATTTTCTTTCCCATAATTTGTGGCCATATTTCCTTTAAATGGCGAGTACAGTAGCGAGTTTAATACTCTCGCAACTGAAGTTTTTGGCCGTAGCTTACATATTTTTGTCCAAAGTTAGAAGCTGTAAGCCGCTTACGCCTTTCAATTGTCCACAAATTATTATTGCTTTGGCCCACCGTATTCCTTTCGAGTTCATCCTTATTCGATGGAGATAATTCTTTGAAAAATTCCTCTTTATCGTTTCAAATAATTCAGCTGGCATATCTGGATCTAATTCCAATTGACCATAATTTTCATCAGGCCCTGCAACTTTTTTTCTCTTTTCTGTCGTGTTTTCGTAATACCTTAGTTTTATTTTTCGACACCTCTGTATTGTCTCCTTCGAACGTCGTTTTCTTTCAATAAAATGCTTCGTGTAGTTGCCAGGACTGTGGCCTTGGATTTTTTTTGTATTCGTGAATGGGTTGTCATTTCACTATTCCACGAAGTTACTGCTCAAGAAGCTCAACTGCTGAAGTTATCCCATTTTTGTAAAATTTGCTCTTTTTCCGCCTATAAATTTAGCTATAACGTTGTTGAATTGCTCCACAGTGTTATTTGTCACGTTAATAATAAGACTTTCTGCATTTGCTATTAGAGACGACAATAATTGTTGAATATCAGTCCTGTTCCACAATCTTGAAGATCGCTTACTAAATTTGGATCATTAGTATACTTCTCCGACTTGCAATAGTATGACGAACATTTTGTATGATCACCAAAAACATGGTTTGCGGCATTTTTTTGTCCATTTTCAGATTTTTTACTTTATCACTTTGTGCCGTGTTTTCTTGCTCTTTTCTGTAATTTACTGCTCAAACTATAGCTTTTCTCATACGTAAAACGTTTGCTTCAACCTTTTTCCTTATGTGAACTGGTACAAAGCCTTTAGCGTTGTTGGTTTTTTTTCTAAGTGCTTTTATTTTATTGCAAAAATTGCGAAGTAAGTGATTTTTGCACTTTTTTTTGTACTATGAAGTTGGGCCTGAAGCCTTGGGTTGAAGTTTCGCTAATATTGTCTTCATGTAATTAAATATTACAATTTAAGGTTTTATAAAGTTGAAAATAAAAATAAAAAGTTTTGAAGTTTAAAAAAATTATATATTTGTTTCCTTTATTTCAAACTGACTGTAATAAATATTTAAAAAAAATGTGTAGGTAAATCTATCTATAGGTAAAAGACCAACATTTTTTATTGAATTTTGAACGAACTAACACATCCTTTTTTGTATTTACTGCTTAAAGAAACTCAAAAATACAGGAGTACAAATCAAACCTCAGCAAGCGATATATCTAACATTTTAAACATTATTATTTACAAACATGTCAACTCACACGTATGATACACACAACACAATAAATCCATTTAGATTTAATTGTCTAATAAAATATGTAAGTGCTTTTATCTTTTTCGTTATCGTAATTTTAATTAGAAAAAAACTTAAGGTGGGCTATTTTTAAACCTTTTTTATCTCTACATATTATAAAGTAAAGTCCCCCGCGCCGTCTTTCTGTCTGTCTGTCTGTCTGTCTGTCTGTCTGTCTGTTCGCGATAAACTCGAAAACTACTGAACGGATTTTCATGCGGTTTTCACCAATAGATAGAGTGTTTCGTGAGGAAGGTTTACGTATGTAATTTGTCAAGGATTTGTGTAAATTGTTTGAAACATAACGATAATTGTTAGAAGTGTCGGAAAAATTCCAGCCGCCTGGTAGCTTTCATCGAAAACGCTGCCTAATCCTTTTGGGATATAACAAAACAACGCTTGGTGGGATATTCCTCTTTTATAGATCTACAAAAAAGTCCGCGATGGCATATATCTATCTTTTACTATACGCATTCTATCTTCTTATCTTATTATTCTTATCAATTGCATTTTAGATATAATGTGTATAGTAAGCTATCCGTAAAAGATAGATATATGCCTTCGCGGACTTTTTTGTAGATCTATAAAAGAGGAATATCCCACCATTAATTGTTTTGTTATATCCAGGGCTGGGCAGTATTTGAAATACTTGTAATTGAAATACGTATTTGAAATACAAATACGTATTTTGTATTCGTATTTCAATTACTTCCTAAAAATGTATTTTGTAATTGGTATTTCAATTACATGGGGCTGAGGTATTTTGTAATTTGTATTTCAAATACTTATGGCTTCAAAATACATTTTCAAATACATTTAGCGATCTTAATAATGATAATGAAAAATAAACTGACATAGATAATACGTAGACTAAAAACGCTAGAATCCAGAGCTATATGTTATGTGTGTTAATATTTAGAGTTGGCAACACGTCCTGTGCTATAATAGCACTGTTATTGTACATTTTCTATCATATTTGTATCATATTATGTAATGCTTGTTATTGCTTTGTATTGTACATTTTTGTGTCATAGTATTAGATCAAGCACTATAGGAATAATTTGACTGAATACTAAACTATTTTTAAGTTAATTACAGTAGAGCGCACTTGAAGTGAAATAACTAGTGTCCGACCGAAACAGGATTTTCTACCGAAAACGAAACCGAATATTCGATATCTTTCTCAGTTTCGGCCGAAACCGAAACCGAAACTTTTTTAGACATGTTAAAAATCTATTGTTTACTGAAATTCGGCTTATTTTTTACACTTTTATTCACTATAAAGTAAGGACCTCATAAATTGAGTACTATAATTTTAATTGCGTTTACAATCACAACATTTTTTTACATTAACTCCACATGAGAGACCCAGAGAAAAATAATTTCCCTCAGGGCGTATGTCATCTTTGAAGATGCTGTATGGAGGGTCTTTTTGGGGAGAGGAAGGAGGGAGGAAACATAGAGGCCGGGTTCCACAGCCGAGCTGTTGAACTCAAGAATGAGTCATAGAAACGACCCGTTCTCATGTGACTATATAGTATATTTCGGATAGCGCCGTGTACGGAGACTAGCATTAAAAAGTAGTATGTATATCAACAGGGTACTTATGGTTTCGTCACAATTACGAAGATTGTAAGTATCTCCATGAACGGAGGGCCTTACACCAAGCACATCAAAGGAGGGACTATTCAGAAGATCGCTTCCGTTGAAGGAGATTAGATTTTAATTTTTATTTACACTTGTTAAATAAAATTAAATATAGAATGAAATAAATAAAAATAATTGAAGTTTGTGATTACATAAACTCACAATACAAGCACGCCGGACCGGCCAGCGAACTCAGTTGATGATGGTGGATGACACACGAGCCACGAACTCACCGGAAGTCAGTCAAACGGCACGCGATAATTCACAAATGCAGAGTTTCGGTGCGGCCGAAGGTTCGGCAGATTTTCTGCCGAAACCGAAACTGATGCCGAAACTAGATTTTTTTACCGAACCTTGACGAAACCGAAACCGAACCTTCGGTCGGTCACTAGAAATAAAACAAAATAGCGCTATACAAATGTCGTGTTATAATAATAATATATTATTATTATATTACCTAACACCTGAGTCCTTTACCACAAATTTTACAAGTGAAGCGGAGATGAGATGTGTCTTTTGAGCAATATGATTGGTCAATTTTTGCACGTCTCTGTTTCACTCTGCTCAACATTGCTTCTATTTAAACGCACCCTTAGATAAGGGCATTTATGACAATTTATTGCAACCAAAGGTTCTACCAAAACCAAATGTATTTTGTATTTTGTAATTTGTATTTTGTATTTGAAAGAAAAAAATGGTTAAAATACTGTATTTTGTATTTTGTATTTCAAATACATGACTTGAAAGTATTTTGTATTTCGTATTTTAAATACATGCGAAAAAGTATTTTGTAATTTGTATTTCAATTACAGCAAAGCATGTATTTTGCCCAGCCCTGGTTATATCCCAAAAGGATTGTGCAGCGTTTTCGATGAAAGCTACCAGGCGGCTGGACTTATTTCCGACACTTCTAACAATTATCGTTATGTTTCAACCAATTTACACAAATCATTGACAAATTGCATACTTAAACCTTCCTCACGAAATACTCTGTATATTGGTGAAAACCGCAGGAAAATCCGTTCAGTAGTTTTCGAGTTTATCGCGAATAGACAGACAGATGGCGCGGGGGACTTTATAATATGTAGAGATAGAGATAATCGGTCAAAAATACATTTTTGTTGCATATGCATTTTTGAGTTTTTTTTTTTAATAAGATAGGTAAGTGCCAAATTATATGAGTAGAAATTTAAGTTTTGTGGTATCATCATCATTACATAGTATAAAATGAAGTCGCTCAAAATGTATGTGCGCATAAATCTTTTAAACTACGCAACAGATTTTCATGCGGTTTTCACCAATAGATAGAGTGATTTAAGAGGAAGGTTTATGTGTATAATAAATGCTTATTATAGTAGAGAAAAGCCAAGAAATTCAAATATTCAATTTAGGCAAAGGGCAGCGCGCAGCGGGCAGCTGGCGAGCGGATGGTGTGGATTTTATAAAGGTTGGGTAAATGGCGTTGTGTTTCGTTAGCCACAGCAACGTGTGGCCGGGTCTGCTAGTTATTAATAAAATAAAAACAAAATTATATGTTTATTTCGAATTATAAAATTTGAAAGCGTATTTCATCATCTTTCAAAAACAGTTTTTAGTTTTCGGATGCGTTCACAAATATTAAAGTTATTTGGAATTTATTGGAAAGCGGAAATATTTTGACTTTTCGAAAAACAGGCCCGAGGCCTGAGAGGTTAATACTAATTTTCAATAATAACTAATGTATCATAGAGAATAATCATATGTATGTATATAATAATTCGATGTAGTTGGTTTGACTGAATATTTATAAACGCAAATACAGTGAAAACTTTAAAACTACTAACCTACATAGAGTTCTAGTAAAATAATTCGTAATTTGTCGGTAATAAGCGTGAACAGAAGACATTGTTACAATACCTATCGACGATATTTATAAATAACCGACAATAGCAGACCTCGTGCGTTTAAAAATAATGGGCCCTTTTTCTGTCACACCGCAAGGCCGATTCAAAAACTTCATTAGCGACGAAATAAGTCGAAACATGCTTTATCTAAACAGAATATTGGATATGGCGGTATGAGGCGAAAGACGGTAGGCATGAGACGCAAAGGGGGCGAGAGGGTGTACAAGCCAAACACTCACGTGGTCTCACCAACACATCGATAGCTAGTTATTTTTTGAGCGCGGTGCGATAGCGAGAATTTTTTAAAATACCTACCGTCGAGATTTCTCACCGGTGCTATTACCTCTTAATGCCCAACGTTCCAATACGGGACCGGTGATTGTGGTGCGAATATTTCACAAAAAAGGCTTTGGTAGTGGGCTACGTTTATTGCACGAGCGTTTAAGGGAGAAATAGGTATAGGACCTCGTATTTTTAGTGATTTTCATGATTTTTTTTAAATGCATAAGGAATATATATTTTTTATTTACACCTTGCGGTCATTTTACTCTTATTCAAGAGTATATTCTAAAATTTTTCAAATACTTTCCTCAAAAAATAACGCAGATACTAACTGCCGCGCATTGTGAGCCGCCATCCGGCAGGACAATTTGTGTAACTCCTGGAGGTCACAATTTTCATCCAAAACCAATTTTTCAAAAAAAAAAATATTTTTTATAAGTTTTTCTTCTATTTGAACCTCACTTCTTAAAAAAATCGAAAATCTTTATTCCTAATATATTTAAATGTGAAAATTTACTTATGATTTTTTAACATTCTTTTGAACGTTTTTTTGCTATAAAATTTTTTTGTTAACATAAAGATATTGTTTAAGATTGGGGTTCAAATAGAGCGCATTTATATAAAGAAACTATGTGCTGAGTTTGATAAAGATTAGTTAAAAAAAACTGTAGGAGCTAGAGGTTACACAAATTTGAAAAAAGTAGTTTCGAGAAAAATCAGTTTGAAAATAAGAGTGGCAGTAAAATAGTGGTAGGTCGACAGAGGAACACTCACTCAGACGCATGTAACTTTTAAATGGCGTGGAATTCTGGTTTGAAATTTTCAAAAAATATTTTTGAATAGTTCTACCATCGATTCATGAAAAAAAATGGATTTTTTGAAGCCTCTACGCATATTTCCCTGTATGAGACCACTTATTTGCTCCATACAAATACTGTAAACAATAGGGGCGCTGGACTCCGATCGTCACCTTGGTTTCGGGAGATAATAAAAACTCAAAGTCCTTTTGGGTAATGACATGAAATATTTATTTTCAGATGGTTTTTATACTAAATTTTACGTACACCTGTTTTGAAGGAAAACGTAAACATGTTTTGCATTTCTGCATCTGTTGTTTATATTAATTACCCCAGGTGTTTGAGGCAGGTTTGAATAAAAAACTTGTTTGGACATGTGTATTGTTTTCTTGCCTGAGTTGACCTGATTTCCCCAGGCGGACGAACGCACCTGCTTAAAATGCAGGATTTATTCATCAATATAATGCAAGGCGTTTTGGTTGCTAAGTGCTTTTTAGTTTTTGAATAACACGTGCAGTTTCTTCACGTAACACTTTGCAAGAATCGACTTGTCCATAGTTGTTTACTGTTCTCTTGTAGGCAGCAATATTTTGAAGGGACACGTGCGGCGGCCAGCTGCAAAGTTTCACGTAAACAAGATCTAATGCATCAATGCGTCTGTTACATTCCCCTTAAAGGAACCTTTAGACGCCCAGTGATCCCGTACGGCACAGCGGGTTGCGTCGTGCGGTTATGGTGCGAATATTTCACAAAAAAATGCTTGGGAAGTGGGCTACCTTTATTTGGTTACTAATAGTATTTTGGAATGCTATTTTGGAAAGACTAAATAAAGTGAGTGCTCTGATTCAGATCTCATATGTTGATTTTTATGGATCTCTTCTCGAGTTTATTATACCTGAGCAAGAAAACTTTGATAATTTCGAAAAAAGTGCAATTGAAATGGGCGACATTCAGAGTAAGATGACCCTAAGAGAAAAACTTTATAGAAGAAACATCAAATGAGGGTATTAAAACCACTTCCTGACTGACATCTGAATTAGAGAGAAGACATAAGCGAATGCATGAGGCATATATGAAGGCATAATACTCCAAAGAAAAAATATATTTTTTACAAAATGGGTGAACTTTCAACACAAAGAGTCTCAGAAAAAGCTCAGTCTCTTGTGCAATGACTTAGGAGACGATTTAGCTCAGGAATGGGTACACTTTCAAGGTCACGTTTTCTCTAATAAGACGGCAGAGAAACCTGAATCTACATCATTATTGAATCTTTCTTAGGAAAGTTTTTATGCATAGAAACAACCATGAAACTATTATAAATGATTTTGTCAAATAAAAAATCCCGTAAAAATTGTAATTCTTGTCTCGTGTTACACTTTTATTTTACGAATAATTCATTCTTTATTTCATTTTTAAATACCTGCTTAACGTATATTTGAATATTTATTTTAAAGTTGTGCGTCACCTAATAAAAGCCTACAAGTGAGTGGTCATGGTAGGTGGCAACTCCTAAGAAGGAGGAAGGGGCGGCGCAAATGAAGTGGCCTATACGGATGAAAAGTGTGAATACGACCCTGTTTGTTAGCACGGAAATCTCTAATAAGGGCTTAAAATTTTTGGGTTTTTTAACTAGGCTAAGTAAAAATTTTAACAATATAATGGGTATTAAACTGTTATATTTTGCCTTTGTTAGAAATCAACTTGAGTACTATTCTTCGTCTGGAACCCACATTATAATATTCATGTACAAGTTGAAAGAATACAAAACAAGTTCTTTCGTTTTTAAATTCGATATTCCAGAAATTACGTTGCTCTACCTATAACACTATTTTAAATTATATGAATATGCTTAAATTGTCAGACAGGAGAATTTTCACTGATTTGCTATTTCTATATAAAATTTTAAATGGTGTTGTTGATAGTCCGGTATCGCTTGAATTGATAATCTTCCAAATTCCACCACGTAATACTAGAGTCAGGATTTATTTCAGTAAATTCTGGGACTAACTAGCACATGTATTCCTCTTTGCCCAGAATACTAATGGTCGGAAATAATTATATCAAGTTAGTGTCAGTGGATATCTTCAATTTATCTTTAAAACTTTAAATAAATAAAAAAAAATGTTATTACTGAGGCAGTTCAGTTACGTCCAATAAATACTGTGTAATTTTTACTATTTATATGTTAAAGCCCCTAAAAGGGCGTAAATAAATAAATAAATGATATGCAGAATTCATGCGTTTGTAAATTTAAAGATTTTTCGGTTAGAAAATATAGCATAAATGATTTAATAAAGGTGTATATATAATTCGATGGCTCTTTAACATTCATCATCATCATCACTCTTGGCACTACAACCCCTAGTGGGTCTTGGCCTCCTCAAGAGTCTTCCTCCACTCATCTCGGTTTTGGGCCAGCTCTCTCCAGTTTAGAAACTCCAAGGTAGATATATATTTGAGGACGTTGTCGCTCCATCTTAATCTTGGTCTTCCCAGGCTCCTTCGCCCTATCGGTCTTGAGTTCAGCAGGGACTTTGGTGCTGGATGCTTGGGCATTCTCTCTAAATGACCCAGTTTTACAAATTTTGTGACATTTAGATCCTTAAACAGAGTATATAGCTCGTTGTTATAACGACTGCGCAAAAATCCATTTTCTAAATCCGGTCCGAAGATACGCCTCAAAATTTTCCTTAGAAAAAGTCCAATGCATTCCTATTTATGCTATCATGCATGATTTGCTTGGCGCGAACCCACATTGGTAGTTGCCAACGATTTCCTCGGACATTATTGGGAGCAATCTTTTGTACAAGATGTTGGACATGATTTTATAGCCGGTATTTAATAGCGTTATTCCCCTGTAATTGCAGCACTCGAATTGGTCGCCTTTCTTGTATAGTGGACACACAATTCCTAATCTCCACTCTTCGGGCATCTCTTCTTCTGTCCACACTTTTTGAAATAGGGAAAGCAGGTATTGAGTTAAATCTCCACAAGGGCGGATCCAGGGGGGGTCATGGGGGTCATATGCCCCCTGGGCTGTGTCCAGGACCTAGGTGGACCACTAATTAAAATTGTTAAACATAAATATTTTTTATAACATATAGATTTTATTTAAGTACTTTCAGTATTTAATTAATTTAATATAATACTTTGACGGCAAACGCATTATTCGGGAACGAACGCATCGAAAATTGATGACCCCCCCCCTGGCGCCAAAGCTGGATCCGACCTTGACTCTTCACCTGCTGCTTTAAATAGCTCAGCCACTAGCACGTCTGACCCGGGGGATTTGTTATTTTTCGGCTGTCGTATTGCCTGATTCACTTCCTCCAGTTAATGGGGTTTAGCATTGCCAATGTCTTTAATATTATAAACGGTTTAAATGCCTCCGTAGGGGGCATACATTAAATACGTGAGCATTTTCATTTCCAATTTAGACCCCTCCCCCCCCCCCTTGGTGAGATTTGGTAGGACCCCCCCCATCCCCTCCCGTGAGATCGGTGGTATATCTGGGGTCCTCCTTATCCCATCCCGCCCCATCCTATCCTATTACGCCCCCCCCCCCCCCGCTAAGGTAAATATAATCGCGACAATACGCTAAAAGTTCATATTTTCCTCAATGGATGGGGCGTAATGGGATAGGATGGGGCGGGATGGAATAGGGTGGGATGGGTTTTTTTCTGGACTGGACCCCTCCCCCCCATTTTGAGCTCACGCAATTAATGTATGCCCCCTATATTAAAATACGTATAAATTATTCTTTTTAATGAGGGCATTTCAATTATTAACAATAGATACCTATAACCCATGTTTATCTATCTAAAGTGCCGTGTTGCGGACGTGCGGTCGTCCTAGATTTGTTTTGTATACAGATCTACAGTTTTATTCCATTTGTTTTATCCAAGTGGTCCGCTACGTTTGGTGGCGTAGCTAGCATGGGTGGCACCCGAGGCAGATAACGTGGTGTCACCGCCCCCCCCCCCCCCCCCCCCCCCCCCCCATTAAAGTTGACTGAGAAATTCCAAACCCAAATTTCGACTTTATAAAAACTTGATTTTAGAACAATTTTAGTTGATGCAAAAAAATAACCAATAAAAAGGAATATTTAAAATGCATGGGAAGAATAGGGAATTTTGTGCGCAAACCTTGACAGGCAAAAGTTTATAGATATTATTTTCTTATTATTCGAAGGGTTGCACCAGTTTTCAGAATGTGAAATTCCAATTGTGGTATTGGAATCTGCTGACACAATTCGAAGGAAAACATTATCTTATTCGAAGCGTAGTTATAAAATTCTAGTTGCAGACTCTGTATGTGCTGCCAGAATGAAAAAAAACATTTTCATTATCCGAGTGTACTTTTAATTCGCCGCATACCTACAGACTTAATTTAAACCAATTTTATGTTGAGAATGTTAAAATTCCAGTTGTGGATTCATCTGCTGACACATTTCGAAGGCAAACATTATCTTATTCGAAGTGCAGTTATGAAATTCTAATTGAAGACTATGTATATGTTGCCAGAATCAAAGGGTAACCATTTTCATGTTCTGAGTGTAGTTTTAATTCACCACAAACAGATTTAATTTAAGCCAGGTTTGTGTTCAGAATACAACGATAAATTAAATAACGAGTTGCAAATTCATCGTGTACCGAGTGAAGCTTTAAATTTGAGTTGCATACCAAATGCTGCAGAATTCTGAGAAATTGATTGTTCCGCGCGTAACTATTATTTGGGGACTCTTACGCGGAATCAATCGTAAGTTAAAACCTGCCTTGTGATCTAACCACAGTGTAAAAGTTCTAGATGCGAAATCCTTTTACACGGATACCATTCTCGATTTCCGACAGAAGTTATAAATTTGTAGTAGAATTTATAATCATGATTTTCGTTGGAAGAATACTCTTCAAATGTGATTAAAAAATCGGCTTAAAATTAGGTCGTAATAAAAAAAAACATGATTTTCACATAAATAAGGGGGCAGCGAAGTTTATTTTCCTCCGCCCCGGGCGGCCGACACCCCCCCCTACGCCACTGATGTAAAACCATAGTAATTTAGAAATTATGTATTTTCGGTAAATGTTTCACTAATTGCTGCACTGTAATTAGGCACAGATTTTGGAAATTACACTACATTTCAACTTTATTGACATTATAAGAAACAACTATACGTTTGGAGAGGTGGTAAAAATTGCATTTTTATTCAATCAAAGTTCGCAATTTCTGATATGAGGGAACGTACCCATACTACGTGACACGTTTGGGGGGGAGGGGTCTTCAAAATGTCACGCTTGGTACAAATGAGCGGCGGCGGCCTTAGGTTTTTGGTCACCGGGGGCGGGGGGGGGGTTAAAAATTGCAAAAAATTGGTCCATTTAGTATGGGTACGTTCCCTAAACTGATCCCTTTGTCGCCATTATAGTTTTTTTTGGTATGGAATTGACATTTGCGAGGTTTCGTTTCAATCTAAATACGCATTAATTACTTAGTTTACCCAAACTAAGAACCTAATAACCTGCTTTGTGCATGTAAATACAATTTCTTGTAGTAGGTACCTAATTGTTGAATTGAAGTGCAATTTCCATAAAAGGACTCCGCACACGGCAACTTCGGAGCGACCATAGACATATGAATATTAGTAGACCTGCCCTAAGTGATAAAAGCGTATTATTTCCCCCTCCCCATACCGGTTCCATTGGAACCAGCTGGGATAAAGTATGGCTTCGCATGAATCTAAAAAATGTGACGTCATCATTCTTCTGCGAGCCAGCGTCGAGCACTCATCGGTGCATTTTACAAAATAACACGGCAAAAATAGTGGCTTGTGTTTTGAAAACGTGTAAATATATACTAACACTCGAGATACATGACGTGTGACCGTCGATGTTTACTGGGGTAAGTAAATTATGAAACATTTGCAAAAGTGCCTTAACTAAATACGGCAACAAAATATTGGACCCTTAAAATAGGCGAACTTTATTTTGCCGTATTTAGACTTCGCAAATTTGTTCGTTACGCGGCCAGCAATTCGCGCTCCTGTGTAAAAAGGTCTATTCATTAAAAAGCAGAGCTTACTTTTGAGAAATAAATGGTGATATTATAACGCGAGATGCCTATATACTGTCGATTGAGTTATTGACGAATCACATATCAGTAAAGTCATCTTCCCGCTCTGCGTCCCGCTGTAGTTGGTTTCCCCCCCTCGCCTTTACGTTCTGGTCTAGTAATATTCATATGTCTATGGGAGCGACCGAGTCCCGCGCCATTCATCCGCTGCGCAGAAAATGGCAGAAAAGTAATGACCGATATACGTATACATCGCAGTATTCGCAGTTCACTGTGAGACTTTGCTGCCAGTGCGCTGTGCGGCAGCCGGAAGTGGCGCGGGACTCGGTCACTTCGAAGTGGGCGTGTGCAGGGTGCTAATCTGTTCATAAAAGTGTGGCGGTTAGGGAAATACCCCATTCTAAACAATGGAAGTTCAAAATTTCCCGTATAAAATGATTAATTTGCCCCCATTTTATTTGTTTTTTTTTGTTGTATGGTTTGACACAATTTGAATTGATTCAAAATCTAATTAGGTTTGGATAGATGGTAAAAGATGCTTAAAAATTCTATTTTTTATTCAAAGTTCAAAATTTGCCGTAAGTATATGTATAACGATCCTTTTACTGCAATATATTTTTTTTGTAAAGATTTGATATTTGCGAAGTTTTGTTTTAATCTGTGTATTTCATATGCATGAATTATTTAATTTACCCAAACTAAGAACCTAACATGCAAGTAAATAGTTGTTTCTTATAGGTAGTTATTTTATTGTTGTTGTAATGAAGTGTAATGTGCCTAAAAGTGCGGCGGTTAGGGGAATAATTACCCTATTTTCGACTGATAAGGGAACGTACCCATAATACATGACCAACTTTTTGCAAATTTTTAACCCCCCCCCCCCCCCCCCCCGGTGACCAAAAACCTAAGCCCCCCGCCGCTCATTTGTACCAAGCGTGGTATTTTGAAGACCCCCCTCCCTGAACAGGTCACATAGTATGGGTACGTTTCCTAAGCATATACGAGGTCCAGTACACACCAAACTTTAATATCGGCATGACGTTTTTTTATTTATTTTACACACTTTACAAATTTAAGACAAAAAAGTTCCGATAAACTACTTTTTAGCAGCTTGTCTAACGGGTTCTTTACATTAAAAATCTTATTACTGTGAGTTAATAGTTACATTTGTACAATTATATAAAATAAAAATTTTACATAAATATAGAGGAAAGAAAAATTATGAAAACATAAATAACAATTTTAAAGTCTTTAGAATAATATGTCATTGTAAGCTAATAATATTGATACAGAAATTATCACAATAGGCGAGTTTGAGGTCAGAAAAGTTGCATGCCTCCCTGTTCACACCTTTCTCTGTCACACATATGTTTTTCCGCATCTTTGTCTTTCGCTTACGTTCATTGTAAAGTCAGTAACTGTGTGAGAATCGATCATACCATGTTCAGGGCGGCAATGAAGTTTGGCGGGTAGGTACTTATATAAGTACATTTATTTAGTAATTGATTATTGAAACATCAATAACTAAATAAATAAACATGATGTTTCACTTATCATGTCAAGTTGTTTTGACTCTCTAAGTGTCTGTTTATCATTGCTACAAAATTTTACCATATTAAGCAATCTAAGCATTTTTATGTAAATATAATAAGGTCAAATTATCAATGATTTCTGAAATTAAAAAATTGTAAACAAAACATTTTTTAATAATAATATGTTTTGTGATATTGATGTTAGTAGTAAGTAAAGATTTTCCAATGTGTTTTTTTTTTCTATTTAATAATAATAATAAAATTAGAAATAACAAAACCAACACAAAATAAAGTTTAAAAAGATAAGTTAGTAATGGCAACCGGACAAATCAGAACATGAAATTATAAAAGGTTAGGTTACATTAGTTCTATTTTGTCATGAAACTGTTAATGCCATAGAATAAAAAATACCACAAGAATTGCCCTGCCAGCATATTTCATGACCCAATTATTTATAGGTTTAATTTCAGACTATTTTTCCATACAAAACTACGTTTCACCAAGGTTACGAAATTCAAATGGGATAGCGATATACAATTTCAGGCAAGTGTAAGAGACAGATGGCTTGCTAAATGGTCAAGAACCAAAAGACACTAAATCAGTGGCACATTGTAATTACGCGGATGACATGGTGCTGCTTGCACTTTCGATTAAAGCGATGAGACGACTTGTGCAAATATGCGAAGAGTACGCAAACTCTCATAACTTGTTGTACAATTCTAAAAAGTCAGTCATCGTCGCTTTCAAACACAATAAGGAGCCATTGAATATTCCTCCAATATATCTAGAAGGAAACGAACTGCTTGTGGCCTCACAGGTTAAGTATCTGGGACATATCCTAACCGAAGACATGAAGGATATAGAAGATATGGAACGACAAAGAAGAGCAATTAACATACGGGCGGGAATGCTCTCAAGGCGGTTCTACCACTGTAGCGACTACGTCAGAAAATTACTCTTCAAGACATACTGCACTGCCTTGTACACATCTGAACTGTGGACGCAATACCCAGCAGCGCAATGGGACAAACTGAGGGTGTGCTACAACAATGCATACAGGCAACTTATGCAACTACCGAGGTTCTGCAGCGCCTCCACGATGTTCACCGAAGGGAGGGTGCACTCATTCCCAGCATTACTTCGCCACCGGCTAGCCAGCTTCTGGAGCAGGACACGGAAATCAAACAACATCATTGTCGTGGCTGCATCCGGGTAGCTCAGTTCCCCACTGAATGAGCAATGGATGCAAATGATGAGGCGACCTCCCCGATGGACGATAAAAAAAAAAAAAAACGATATTTCTTTTTTTAATTTTAATTTCTGTTTTATTTTTGTTTAATTTTATTTTGTTTTTAATTTTGTGATTAATTTTTATTATTATTATTTATGTTCGAATTTTATTTTCTCTTTTTATGTAATATGGCAGACTGGGATTGCACTACCCTCCCAGCCCTGCTGGAATAAAAACTTAAATAAATAAATAAAAATAAAATAAAATAAAATTGTTTCCATTCAAATTTTTACAGAAGGCACTCAGTTTTATTTTTATTACTTATATTCTTAACCCTGGAGCGCTTGCGCTATGAGCGTTTTGCCGCCCTCTGCAAATAAATGTTATTATTTTGTGAACTATACACTCGTGGAGGTCAAGCGTCCTAATAGCTGCCCCCCTGTTATTCATCTACCTGTATTGTAAATTTGAGGACAATCAATGCGCGGGCAACCTTCGGAAAAAAGGGTTATTACCTGCGAGTCGCGCGCGGTGGCAGTCACTGCACAATCAGTCATGTAAATATAATTTATGTATACTGACTGACTAGACCAAATATAACGAGAAGATCTTGCCAAGAGACATTGCGCAATCCATTGAGGAACCAAATTACGCGAATTGTACCATCGGAAAACCAGAAAATACCTTAGAGAGGGTACATCCAGCAAAGAAAAATAGACAGACCAAAAAAGGGTGCCATGTAGTGCAAAGTTACCGTGCAACGAACACTATATGTACATTTGTCAAGACTGTTTCGCTGAAACATATGGAGATAGCGAAAACATATAAATTTGTTTTAATTCTTAGCAATTTTTTTTTAAGTAGGTTAAGGTAAAAATGTTCCTAAAAGTAAGCAATTTTTTCCAAAGATGATTAAAAGCCAAAATTTTCAGAGACTAATTATGTTACTTGAATAAATACAGGTTTTTTTTATTTATATTTTTGTTTAACAACAAATGAGCAAAAAATGTATTTTATTATGGGCGGCAAAATGCTCCCCACGCGACTACTCACGTTTCACAGAAAGGCGCGACTATTCTAGGGTTAATTTGTGAAATAACAAAGAGATGACCGTTGATATTTTCAACGTCACTTACAGACAGTTTAGCAACTATCTTTTGACGCATGTCACAAAATAATAAAACTGCCCCCATGAACTTTTTATACTTCTACTTTGCTCTATTTCTTATCATTCTTTTCTAGTTTTGTCAATGTGACATAATCAATAATGTCACCTCTTACATGTCATTTGATATTGTTGTTTTCAGCATTTATAAATCTTCAATATATTTGTACTATTTGTTATCGCTACTAAACTACTCCCAGCGAGAGCTTTTTATTACGACTCATCGATGTTCGTCCTCTTCCTTCTCACTCATCTTATTTGAAAACGAAAAAACAGAAGATACCAGAACGATAATGTCATGTACAATCTCTCACTGGGACTAGTGTACTTCTTGTTTTCTTTTTATATAAACATATTTTCTTTTTTAGCATTTCTCATTTCCTTCACGTGCCTTTATGTGTTCTAAATTTGTAATATTCTCTGTAATATATTGATGTACAACTGTTTTATCCAGACCATGTAAAGTAAATACAATAAACAAATTTTTGTACATACTGCCAAATCTATCAACTTCGTATTTCTTGGAAATGATGCACATTCATTTTTCAACCTTTATTTTTGTAATCCTTCCAAATATTCAGGCCCACCCAGACTTCCAATATGGGGCAGCTACTGGTTCCTGCTGGCCCTAGACTACAAGTTCCCCGCGAGAGCTCTCACCTGGCTCTCCAAGACATACAACAGCCCCCTTGTGGGGCTCTACCTTGGAGACTTCCCAACTGTGGTGGCGCACGGTCGATTGGTCAAGGAGGCGCTTAATAAGCGCGAGTTTGATGGCAGGATGCCCATCATATTGGGAACCCTTAGAGGAGAGGGGAAGACACTTGGTAACACAATGAATATTTAAATAATTTAATCAAAATAATGCATAGCAGGTACATTATTATTTGCGTCTAGGTATGGTACATACTCTCAGTGTCGCCCTGGCTGCTTGAATGGGTTTAGTTGTGTTTAGTGACAAAATCTGTTTAGCCAGGTAATAAATATGAAATTAAGCAACAATATATTATATCACAGATACATAAGATTACGAAAGCAAAAAACAATTATTTTTGTATTTTATTAAAGTGAACAAGGCAAGTAGTCCCTGATTCTCTTGGAATATCTCTGTAATTATATCAATATACAACCCGACGCGATAGTATTGGTCGGCTCGGTTAAAAACACGCTCTCAGACCCTGCACAGAAAAATATCACGATGGATTGCGCTGCAAACCGTTCCTTTACTTTAGCGAACTTTACTTTTCTGTCGAAGGTCTCGATATTTCAATGTTAGCTCACCGATGGTCAATGTACGAATGATGTGGTTGTTTATTCAAGACATGCTGTAACTATCCTGGTTCCAAAATGATTATCATGTGGTTTGTCTTCAGCTTGCCGAAATACCAAGATAATATTTTAACTCTATAATGGCACCTATTTAGAACATTCTCATTTTTTTGGTAATAAAAGCTATAACTTTATAAATTACAATGCTGAAACTGTTGTTTTTGATAAAAGTTTCAATTTAACAAAAACACAGGATTGGAGATTTTTTCTCTAAAAACAAAGTCAACCAACAGCATATAAGCCAACACGATTTTTTCCAGACCCTTCACTGATGAAACTTAAAAACTTACAGTTCTTTTACTGTAAATTGAATCTATTTTACAGGAATCTTCTTTACCGATGGCCCCTACTGGCACGAACAACGTAGGTTTTCATTACGACACATGAGAGACTGGGGTTTCGGATGTCGAAGCACTCGACTAGAAGCAATCACATCTGATGAAATCGGCCAGTTTATAAACCTTATGAGGAATCCCACAAAGGATCAGGTAAAATGCAAAAAATTCTCATTGAATAAATAATGTGTCTTTTTTTTTTTTTGTACACATGCATCGTCTATGGCCTCTAATAAAAATGTTGCACAACACATGTGAGCTGCTCCCAAGTAGCAAGTAAGTTCATAAATACTTGGACATTGATGGGAGAACCGAATTCACTATTACCATCACATTAATTTCATAAACTTATTTTGCTTTTTTAATTTAATTTAATTTTTATTTTTATTTTGCAGAAACAAACAGTACATTATTACATAATGGAAAATAGTTACAAAGTTATAGAATTAATACAATAATTGGTACCAATGACATGTCGCTGTTATATGCTTATGTTTTTGTGAGATAAATAATAAGTCTAGTTTTTGTACTGATAATTCGTGGTGGAATTCCATTGTATTAGAATTTGAAATTAAAACACTTTTCTACTTTCTTCCACTAATTTATATTTCACCAGGACCGGTTTCATCCTATTACGGACATTTTCAGACCGGTTTCATCCTATTATGGACTGAAAATGTCCGTAATAGGATGAAACCGGTCCTGGTGAAATATAAATTAGTGGAAGAAAGTACAAAAGTGTTTTAATTTCAAATTCTAAGATAAATAATACATTATACCTAAATTAAATTAGTAAATTATTGAAGGAGAGGGGTGTGTGAGAGTGTTTGTATGTGTGTGAATGCGCGTGAGGGTGTGAGTTGGTATGCACCTTTATTCGAGGACCTTCACAGGCCTTTAGACCCAGAATCCGAGGACTCACACGAATCCGAGGACGTCCTCGGATTCGAAATGCGAAAAACTGAATATGTACCTATAATCTATGCATTCTGATTGGTCAACTGTCGAAATTTTGGGCCAATCGGAGAGAGTCCTCATTTTCGTCGTGAAAAATATCGTGTTTAATTTTGCTAGTGTTTCATTAGTACGGGTGTGTGACCACCAGGGCGGCGCCGCTAATGCTGGAAATCACACACAGACCCTAAACCGAGGACTCTCTCAAAGTCCTCGGTTTCGTGTTAAAAGGTGCCGATCACCGGAATGTGAACACCAGGAGGCGCTGCAAGCTCGAGTGTCAAGAAATCTCACCTACGCCCTAAACCGAGGACCCGTCGTTCGAAATTCCTACGTGCATGTGAATATAATAAGTATTGCACTATTAAGATTGTGCCGACAAGGAATTCAGTTTTTGACGGTTGAAACAAAATTCTAATTCTAGTGAACTATGTTCTGTTATACTGTTTAATTCGCTGTATGGTATTGTAATATTTAATAAGTAATTAGGACACCTGCTCAAGTATTTGATTAATCCGCGTCATATATTCATCTTTCACTCCATTCTTCGTTAATCCGCTCTATGACCCTATTACCTACACCCAGGGCTGGGCAAAATACATGCTTTGCTGTAATTGAAATACAAATTACAAAATACGTTTTCGCATGTATTTAAAATACGAAATACAAAATACTTTCGAGTCGTGTATTTGAAATACAAAATACAGTATTTTAACAATTTTTTTTATTTCAAATACAAAATACAAGTTACAAAATACATTTGGTTTTGGTAGAACCTTTGGTTGCAATACACGACAACTTTTTTAAGCCCGATTCCCGTATAGAGACCTAAGACAAAATTTTTCGCTTTACGCGATCGCTATTTTCATATCTGCGATTTTAGTTGGCATCACAGCAACAATATGGTTCATGTGCTGTTTGCTGTGATGCCAATTGAAATCATAGATATGAAAATAGAGATGAAAATAGCGATCGCGAAAAGCGAAAAATTTTGTTTATGGTCTAGTCTCTATGCGAGAATCGGGCTGAAAAAAGGTGTCGTGTATTATAGGTATAAGAGTGCGTTTTCATAGAAGCAAAGCTGAGCAGAGTGAAACAGAGACTTGCAAAAATTGACCAATCATATTGCTCAGAAGATGCATCTCACCTCAGCTCCACTTGTAAAGGTATAGGACCCAGGTGTTAGATAATAATAATAATATGACATTTGTGCGCAGTTTTGTATTATTTCACTTCAAGTGTGCTCTACTGTGATAAACTTAAAAATATTTTTTTATTTTTATTTTTAACTTTGTGTATAAAAATAAAAATATTCATCCTAGACTTGCAGAAAAGGTCAATAGATTTTTTTTCTTTACATGAGTTCCGCATAGGAGGCCATGAGGAAAATAATTTCCCTCAGGGCCTATGTCATCTTTGGGGATGATGTGTGGAGGTTTTTTTAAGGAAAGGAATGAGAGGAGAGTTCTTGGAAGGAAAAGGGTTTAAGGGGTGGGTAGGAATCTGGGGTTCGGTGTGTCCTGATCATCCGCTTCTAAGACCTAGACAAACCTCACCCCATGAACCCGGGAACCCCTGCTAAATCACCAAACGTAGCGAACCACTTGGGGTAACCTATGGCAGAGGTGTTGGTTATCCAATAAAGGTTCCTGGGTCGGTGGTACCCTAATTACGCCTCCCAAATTATATGTATTAAATGTCGATGTCGCGTATTAAAAATCTAGATAGCATTTAGTTCGGGTTGAATCTTGCAATCATATTATTTTTTTTACATGAGCTCCACACAGGAGGCCCTGAGGAAAATAATTTCAATCAGGGCCTATGTCATCTTTGGGGATTTTATGTGGAGGTTTTTTTAAGGAAAGGAAGGAGAGGAGAGTTCTGGGAAGGAAAAGGGTTAAATGGGTGGGTAGGAATCTGGGGTTCAGTGTGTCCTGGTCATCCGCCTCCAAGACCTAGACAAACCTCACCCCATGAACCCCTCACCCCATCACCAAACGTAGCGAACCACTTGGGGTGACCTATGGCAGAGGTGTTGGTTATCCAATAAAGGTTCCCAAATTGAGAATCATATATAAAGATAGCAACCAATAATGCACAATATGTGCGTTTAGAAAATGAAGATAATGTTGGTAATTCTTAGTCGAAGTACCTATGATACAATTAAAAGTGACCGAATTGGAAATGGGTTCCATAGCTCAGTTGATAGAGCACTTGCTATGTAAGCAAAGAGCCCCAGTGGAACGAATATCTTTTTCTGATTTTTCTGTCTCCAGATTTTCGATTGAGTTTCGCTAATATTGTCTTCATTTAATTAAATATTAAAAATAATCTTTTTCATCCATTATCAATAAACTCACGTATTCATGAATAAATATCGCGAACGATGAAAACGAAAAATAAATATTAACATATCTTGCTCTGGATTCTAGCGTTTTTAGTCTATGTATTATCTATGTCAATTTATTTTTTTCATTATCAATATTAAGATCGCTAAATGTATTTTAAAATGTATTTTGAAGCCATAAGTATTTGAAGTATAAATTACAAAATACCTCAGCATCAGGTAATTGAAATACCAATTACAAAATACATTTTTAGGAAGTAATTGAAATACAAATACAAAATACGTATTTGTATTTCAAATACTGCCCAGCCCTGCCTACACCTCACAAAAACGTCTCTTTCTGAATTAAGGACAAGGGAAGAATATCGCCACCTGGATGGGTGAAGTTGTCAAGCGGGTTAAGGAGGAGCTGTAGGAAGGGTTTTATTAATGCGGATCTTGAAGAGTCGGAAAAAATTACTGAAAAAATTACTAAACGCAGAGTAACATTATCATCAAATAAAACATACAAAATCGTTAAAAAAAATTATGGTTTTTAAGGTAGTCTGACACAAAAATTAAGACAACAAAGTCGTTTATAATTAAAATTATTGAACCGTTCGTTTTACGGATGAACGCAGCTCTTACAGCGACGGTGCGTTGGTTTTTCGAACTTTCAACCTACTGTGGACTATTAGGCAATCTTAAAAGAACTATTAATTATTATTATAAATTTGTATAACAATATGGAAACTCGACAGCGGTGAGGGGCACCGCAGCAGGTTTCGTAAGTGATTTGGCGTCGAACGGCTCGCCCGACGGATGGGTAGGTACACTCGGAACTCTCAAATTATATTTTTTTTTATCGTTGTCGCTTATTTTTTTAAAATATGGCAATCTAAGTTTTTAAAACTACAATGAAATAAAAATAATAATAAAGATAAACGAACAATTAAATTTTTTTTTTTTTAAAGCGTTCACAAAAATTCGCCAGGCTGCTGGTCGACAGACCGCGAAATTCTTATATGGAATGATCTGGACTATAGTTATTCATTGGTTTTATTCGTGTAGTCGATGACGTAAAAATTTCTATTTTTTACCCCACTTTGAAAAAATCGCTGACTATTTCCATGACTGCGCGGCTCCCGCCAAGAGGCGCACCGGCAGACCAGCTTTTTAAAGGTTTTCTAAATGCCCATAATCACTTAAAAGTAGTTTCATCCATGTAGTCTGTAGTCGATGACGTAAGGTTTACCTATCTCGCCTCCTAGTCTATAAGTAAGAATACAATTTCGCTGGAGACCTGTCATCGGACATTGGACCGGTTCGGAAGTTTTCAGTACTTTCCGTATTACGAACGCCGATTACTAGCCGATCAGCTGTTGCACCGGGCGCGCGGGTGGAGGGGTGCACTGCCTGTCGGGTGTCAGCCGTAATGATCTCTTACCAAATTCATATATTTAGATAGGCAATTCAATTTTGTTTTGAACCTTTTTTTAAGTTTTGCGCAAATTTATATTTTAAATAAAATATTTAGGAATACGATGAGACGTATAATTTTGTTGCCTGTTCACCGCACGAGTGAACGTTAGGACGAGCCGCGCCTGCTTCCAAGATACGTGTAAGAAATTCGTTCCACACTATTTCGAGGACCCAAGACCTCCAAAAACTACAGACCACTAAAACGAGGACCTTCCGAGATCCGTGTATTTTACGTAAGTGTAATCCTGAATACGTGGACAGGCCTCGGATATGGGAAGTCCTCAGTTACCGGGTGTGTATTCCGGTTTTTTGAGGACCGTTTTCTAGGTGCTTACCGGGTGTATGATGAAACCGAATAGACAGCAACGATCACGATTAACTTGAGTATACGTATAAGTGTAGAATACATGTCTACTTTATATAATATAACAGGACCTCGAATTCGGGTAGCCAGTTGAAGTCCTCGAAATCGGGATTGGACAAACAAGTGTGTGGATATGTGTGGACGTGTGTATTATGTGTGCGAATTCAGTGTGCTAAAAATGTTTTTCTTAAATAGAGGGAGGAAATCAAAAAATATATCGGTATTTGTGGTTTTTTGAATTGAGTTGAATCTTTGAAGGATGCGGGAAATGGGGAAGTTGGCCGCAGCGTTCGTATTATTACTAGTTGTGTAAAAAAGGTTGGTGTGGCGAGTTCTTTTAGATGGGATGTTAAAATTTATTTGGGATAGAAGTTCTGGGCAGTCTATTTCGTTATGTATTATTTTATGGAGAAATGTCATGTCAGCTACCGTTCGCCTGGATTTCAGGGATTGGAGAGTGCAGATGTAATTATTGTTGTACTTAATAAATTTATTTTGTATGCACTCTATATTATTGACGTATTGGGTGTATTTGGGATTCCAGACAGGCGATGCAAATTCCAGTGTACTTCTGACTAGTGAGGAGTAAAGCATTACTAGAGTATGTGGATTTCTAAATAATTTACTCAGACATAGTATGAAACCCAACATTTTGTAAGATCTATCAGTGATTGAATCAATGTGCGTATTAAATATAAGTTTACAGTCTAAATAGACTCCAAGGTCCTTACATTCATTTTTTGAGATCACGGGTTCATCGCAGAGTGAATATGAAGTTAATTATGTGCTTGTTTCTAGTATAGGACATAGTGTGGCATTTAGAAACATTGAGGTCTAAATAGTTAGCTGTGCAATAGTTGCAGAGCCTATCTAAGTCACTTTGTAGCTCTTGACAGTCCGATAGAGAGCGAACCGTTTTGTAAATTTTCATATCATCTGCAAACAATAAAAATTTAGAGTGTTGGAAACATGAGCCTATGTCATTTAAGTATATATTAAAGAAGAGCGGACCAAGGTGGGAACCCTGAGGGACACCCGAGGTTACGCTGATTATTTTGGATAGAACTCCATTTATTGAGACAACTTGATTACAATTGCTAATGTATGATTTAATCCATCTAAATCAGTCACCGTGTATTCCAAGACGAGTGAGTTTATTTAACAGAATTGAGTGGATAACGCGGTCGAAGGCCTTTGAGAAGTCGCTGTACATAGCATTGACCTGCACCCTTTCGTCCATATTGCTCTGCAAATAGTTGACAAATAGGGCAAGGTTAGATGTTGTAGACCGATTTTTCATGAATCCGTGTTGGTTCTGTGCAATTGTTGTAGTGATAGTCGGGTAAAGTTGGTCGTTTTTTTTGTAATACTAGAAGTCAAGATTTATTTCAGTGTAGAAATTCTGGAACTAACTACCATATGTATTCTTCTTTGCCCAGAATACTAATGGAGGGAAACAATTATACCAAGTCAGTGGACATCTTCAATTTATGTTTAAACAAATATAAAATATTGTTACTGAAACAGTTCAGTTATGTACATTGAATGCTTTGTATTTTCTTATTATTCATATGTAATGTAAAAGCCCCGAAAAAGGGCGTTAATAAATAAATAAATAAAAATAAAAGTAAACGATTTTTTCAAGAATTTTACTTAAGATGGGAAGTTGAGAGATAGGTCTGTAGTTTGTTACGTCATGTTTGTCACCCTTTTTAAAAATGGGAGTTATTACGGCAGACTTCCACTTATGAGGAAACGTACCTTCACTTAACGATTTTTTTAAAAATAGCACTGACCGGAGGAGTTATATATTTACTACAATTACGTATGAAGATACCAGGCAAACTATCTAAACCAGGTCCTTTGTTAATGTCAATGGATGATAGATATTTGTAGGTAATGTCGTCGTTGATTGTAATTAAGGATATAGCTATGTTATTCAGCGGATCAGATTCATGAACATCAGATGATAAATTTTGGGTGTGATCAGTGAAGACGGTAGAGAAATAATCAGCAAATATATCGGTAATCTCCTTAATATTGTGTGCGATTCTCGAGCCATATGTTAGGTGTTCAGGTATGGAAGGAGATTTTCTTTGCGTTTTGACAAAGCTCCATATTTTTTTTACATTATTTTGTATGGCATGTTCTAAGTGTGAAATATAATTGTGGTATGTGAGAGTAGCGATTTTCTTTTGTCGTTGTTTTGGCTTCTCAATTATTTATTTGCTAGTTGGAAGCGTCTCACTTGCATTGTGCGCCCCCCGTCTATACTAAACTATTGGTTGTCTCCAAAAGGTGAATGCAGATGAAGCAGATAGGGTTATTAAATACTAGTTTGACTGGTTTAGTCATTAAAGCTGTTATAAAAAAAAATCATACTAAGTTCAATTTTTTATAAGAAAAACTCTCTTTTATAACTTTTGAAGGTTATTCCCATCAATGTAATATATCATTGAAGAAGAAGATAACAATAATAATCTAAACTAAAATATGAAAGAGAACAAGACACAGAAAAACAGAAAAAAGACAATGGTCGCAACGGGGGCTCGAACTCAGACTTCTCGTCTAACCAGGATGAGCGCGTTAACCAATTTCGCTATTGCCACCTATGTCAAACCGTCATAATTGTCAAACTCATATTTCAAATTTTAGAATTAACAATATTATCTTCAACTAATTATTTTTTCCATATTATGGGCAACTACCCTTTTTATTGGAAACAATCATTCTAAGAATTGGTTTGTATCCTGAATTGATAAATGTATCCGAATTTATTCATATGGAACTATTGACTTTTTATAAAAGTCTAAATCGATATTCAATTTTTTATAAGAAAAACTCTCTTAACCAATTTCGCTATTGCCACCTTAACATGCGCGTTAACCAATAGCGAAATTGGTTAACGCGCACGTTCCGGTTAGACGAGAGGTCTGGGTTCGAGTCCCAGTTGCGACCATTGTCTTTTTTCTGTTGTTCTGTGTCCTGTTCTCTTTCATATTTTCGTTTAGATTATTATTGTTATGTTTTTCTTCAATGATATCATTCTAAGTTGTTTTCATGCCGCCGAAACTCCTAATCATTTAAAAAATAATTTGTAAGTACATGAACATTTTTATAAGAAAAAATTTTTCAAAAAATATTTACCATCTGTAAAATGAAATGTAAACATAATTCGAGATTCAACTGAATCTTTCAACCATAAAAATCAACTGTAATCTGAAAATAAAACAATGAAATTATAATATTGAATATTAACTTGTGGCATATATATTTTAGATTTTTTGTTTCAAATCGAGACTCTACTTATACATATATAATATACGTCTAATTACTATGTAGTTCTTCTTCTGATGCCCTCTAGTATGGAAAATTGACTGTCATCAAAATAAACTTCACCCTGCAGGTAGCGGCCTGGCACAACTCTAATTTATTAAGGAATAATATGGAAAGACATGACACATTCAAGTGAAAGACGGTGTCACTTGGGTGAATGTTCACTTGAGTGAATGTTCTTTATTATTTCATTCGGCATTCACAAGGCACTTGCAGAATGATATAGAAATGAACATTCAACCGTACCTACTGTTACTGCTCTGTTTTGAACAAGGTCGTGCACCTTAGAATTAACCTGATTTGTGATCATCTAAAAAAAGCAGGGCGTTTTCACTGTTGCACTTGAATAACTACTGTTGCAAGAAGAATTTGTTACGTGCAATGAACTTTTTATTGGATAATCACCTTTGTTGCAGAATGTACTCGCGGGAAACCTCATGTCATTACCAGATGCTATGTTCGTCCCTATGATCAACCCCTATCTGGGAGTGGTGCTGGGACGGGCCCTGGGCAGCCAGTGGGACGAGAGACTACGGGAGGTGGGACGCGCAGCCCTCCGCTTCCAGAGAAACGGTGATGACCTCGGAGGGATGCTCTGCATGACTCCGTGGATACGCTACCTTCTCCCCACCACAAGTGGATATGCACCGCTGTGTGAAAGTAATGGAGTCATGCTGAAATTCATCAGGGTAAATTATGTTATAATTTAATTACATAAATACATGCATATTCATTAAACATATCGACTCTGGTTATCTATAATGTGAATATTCCTGCAAAAAGTACTCAAATTTTCAAAATTGGAACTGATCAACGGATGGTTGTGTGAAGACAAATGATGAAGCATAAATAATATATGCCTAACTATAATCTTAAAATTATTTAATTAATAATTCTTCACACATTTAAAATGTGTATTTCTTTTTTTTTAATTTTTAGAGACGATTTTAAAGTTTACTAATGAAGTTCCTTCGAAAGACAAATTTCTTACAACTCTCTAATTTTTCTATGAAAACATATACTTATTATAAAGAAAATTGACAATATTTATTTTTGAAAGGCAATGATGCGACACTGAGACAAATAGTTTATGAATACTTTCAGCTTTACAAATCGACAATTATAATATCTCGTGCTTTGGAAGGCAATGTGAACGCTTTCAGCTTCACATATCCTACTATTATAATAATTCTGTACCCTAAAGGATAAACCACGAAGTCCATAGCTAAGTCTATAGCTATGTGTGGTTTATCCTTTAAGGTACATACAAGGGGGTACCCAAAAGAAACCGAACTGATGATGTGGACTGAGTTGTGGTGGGCCGAGTTTTTGTAGTACTTCGTTCTGCCGCTAGGAGAATAGAGCCACCGAGTCAGTAAACCAAACTTCATCACTAAAGAAGATTTCATTCGGTTTGTGTGAACCTTCTAGTGACAGTTGTTTTGTGTGCTCGTCGTTTTTGCAATGGCTGATTCTCGTGAACAGCGTGCGGCCATTTATTTTTACTTCTTACTCGGAAAAACTGGCACAGAAACCCTTGAAATGTTAAAAACGGCCTACAAGGATGATGCTATTGGGAAAACTCAAGTGTTTGAGTGGTTTTCGCATTTCAAAAATGGTGAAATGTCAATTGATTGGCAGTCGGGCGAACGGTTTTTCCGCCACGATAACGCCCCTGCTAGCACAGCCCTGTCTGTGCATCAATTTTTGACCAAAAATGGTATGACCCCTGTGCCCCTTCCCCCTTACTCACCCGACCTTGCCCCCTGCGACTTTTTTTAATGAAAAGAGACATGAAAGGAAAGCATTTTGCCGACATTACTGAAGTGAAGAAAGAAACGACAGAGGCGAAGACGAAGACGCAGAAAATGAATTTAAAAAATGTTTTGAGCATTGGAATAAAAGATTGGACAAGTGTATTAGTGCCGGTGGAGAGTACTTTGAAGGGGATTGAAGGTTTTTTGTTAAAAAATTAAATATATAATTTTTTTTTTAAATATGTTCGGTTTCTTTTGGGTACCTGTTGTATATATCCTATGTTATACAACGGGTACCCAAAATATATATAAAATATATTGTAATACTAGCTGGTCCCGGCATGCGTTGCTATGCCATTTAATAAAGAAATTGTTTCTCCCTGAGTGTCCTTTCCCATTCGTCCCGTTCCCCTTCCGCCTCCCCTTCTTCTCCTGCGTCCTCTTCCCCTCTCCGTCACCTCCACCTTCCCTTCCCCCACTCTCTCCCCCCTTAGGAGTAAGTTCTCTGTGTGATGGTATATAACTTCTTTTTTTTTTACATTAGCTCCACACAGGAGGCCCTGAGGAAAATAATTCCCCTCAGGGCCTTTTGGGGATGTGGGTGGGGTTCTTTTTAAGGAAAGGAAGTTACGGGAAGGAAAGAGGTATGAGGGGTGGGTAGGAATCTGGGGGACAGTGTGTCCAGGGGTGATGGACGTATCCCTCCCACTGCGGTGCAAGGCAATGTTCGGAGAGAGTCCTGATGGAGAGGTCAAAAGATCTCCCTAGCTTCACACAGGAGGCCCTGACGAAAATAATTCCCCTCAGGGCCTATGTCATCTTTGGGGATGCTGTGTGGGGGTTTTTTTTAAAGAAAGGAAGGATAGGAAGTTACGGGAAGGAAAGAGGTATGAGGGGTGGGTAGGAATCTGGGGGTCAGTGTGTCCAGGGGTGATGGACATATTCATCTATCCCTCCCACTGCGGTGTAAGGCAATGTTCGGAGAGAGTCCTTCTGGAGAGGTCAAAAGATCTCCCTCAACCAGTCTCTCCCGATCCGGCCTACCACCCCTTTAGTGGGCAGGCGCGTCCGCCGCCATGATCCGGACAAACCTAACCCCATGAACCATATATAATATAATTCAGTGACTCGCTTAAGAAGTACCCAATTAAAAAGTTTTCAGGTTTAAGAAGTATGGTTTCTTCGGTCCCCTGAAGACTGAATTTGAAAAATAGTCCATTTTATCAAACATATTATTATAAGGTTTTCCCACTTTTTTCAGGTCTCTTAGAAAATTTCTTAAGAGAGTTGCACTATGTATATCTAACTGTATGCAGATAAAATTTTGCTAAGCAAGTAATGTTTTTTTACTGCATCAGTAAAAAGGTTAATTTAAATTTTATTTCTTATTGTTTTTATTTCTTGCTAGAGGAATCCCGATGAGTTACAGAACTCATTTTAGGACAGGAGGAACATACAATTCATGGGTGGGAGGAAATAGTTACAATTTTGCATGGGAATTTAGATATTAAAAATATAAGTTTTATAATATAAGTTCGACGACCTCCGTAGTCAAGTGGGTAAGACTCTTGACTCACAATCTGGAGGTCGCGGGTTCGAACCCGGCATGCGCAAATAAATTTTATCTGATTAATTTGTGTTATTTCACAATTAATTCATTTAAAAATAATATATAGTATATTTGCGGCATGTTCCAGAGTGGAAGATACTATCAGTATCGCCCTGGTGTAAGACCACCATTCAGAATTGAAACGTTGCTTGAAAATGGCTTTAGCCGTGTTTAGTGACCAGATCTGAATAGCCAGGTACTTCCCAACCTTCCTCTTCCCCACCTCCTTCCCCTCCCCACTACCTTCAGCCTCACAACATACCCCAGTTGGGGATGCCATAGTCTCACTGGCTCCAGACGGGAGCAGTTGAGATTCTTGTGAGGTATTCACTGTAAAAAAAAAAAAAAGTTTCACATATAGTATAGACGAAAAATAAAAGACAGGTTGAGTAGTACAAACAACAATAGAAAACAATTAAAGAAAAAAGGAACAAGGTTATATTATGATTACAACTATATGGAAAAGAAAAGAAGAGAAAAAGAAACAAGACAATTGAACATGACAAGAAAATTACATAGTTTCATCCTTAAACGTACTTAAAAATATTATTTTAAACTGAATTTTCTTATTTTGCTGGATTCCTTTTTCCTTTGTACATATCTGGAAGCGAATTAGTGTATAGGCAACATAGTTCAGAGATTTTATCCCATATTTTGTAGTGTGTGTTTGAGGTATGCAGATTTTATTGCTATTTCAAGTATTGTGAGTGTGGATGTCTTGATTGTAAAGTGGCTTGATGTTAGTGTGAGATGATTGTTGAGTAATTTGTAGGATGGTGCTTGTGATCTCAAGTTTAGGAAGGACTGTGATTGGAAGAATACCGGAAACTGAATAGATATCTCTGACATGGGTGTCCATGGAAATTAGTATTAAGTTTTAATTTGAATATTGATAATAATTGAAGAACGTTGAGGGCAGATGTAAGTTACAGGCAATTTGCTCTGATGAAAAATTTCTAATCAGATGTCGTTTCAGGATCTCGTGAAAGATTGCAAAGAAAACTTTGCCGAAGAATATGATCAAAACTTCTTTGATAAATACATAAGGAGACTAAAGGAAGAATCTACATCAGAATCCGCATCCGAAATAACTTCAACGTTTTCAGGTAAGTTTATTTTAAAACACATTACATTTTGTAACACGGAATGAAATTCAGCACTTTTTAACGCAATGATATCGAGCATCAAAAATAACTACTTATTAAAAGTAAGTATTGTGATAATCATCAACTCATGAGTGAGAGAACATTATATCGACGCTGGAAAGGAAAATGATATATAATAAAGATGAACCTACGAAATAAGCTATATTGTTTGTTTGTGCTTTTGTGTTAATCAAATCAAGTTTTCTAGAGTTTTCCACATACTCTGGGAATTTCTAGAAGACTTGATCTGATGAACAAATAATTACAGCACAAACAAATAATTATATTGCTTATTGTGTAGGTTCATCTTTAATATCACAGCTGTATGGCGCTCTGGACATTTTTTTCCTTTCCTATGTCAGTATAATTATCTACGCTCCAAACTCACTATGGAATACACAGCATCTTCCCCTCCACATTTGTTACCTTTTAATATCTTTATCATGTCAACGCAAGTCAAAGTATTGATTTTTTTGGTGTAAAACTAAAAGACTTTTGGCAGTTGATACGCAATATTTAAATGCTTCTTCATGCTTTGACTTGTAGTGTCTTCTATATTTACTTTTTGCATTTTATATTGTCATTGCTATTAATTTATAAGAGCTCTCACTTCACTGTCATCTCTGTTTTTTTTTTATTCGTGTTATTATGTTTTTAATGGATATTGTCCGTAAATCAATAAATAAATGTCTTATCTTTCAGAGAAATTGTTTATAATTATGTATATACATATTCTTACTTTACAAGTTGATGATTGCAGATGACCAGTTAACATTAGTGGGTGTGGACTTCCTATTTCCACCCGCTTCAGCCAACAGCGTTACCCTGTCTTTACTTATCCGAGAGCTGATGCAGAGACCGGAGGTTCAGGAGCGTATTCAAGAAGAAATAGATACGGTGGTCGGAAGGGGGAGATTACCAACCCTTGACGATCGAGAAAGGTAGTTTTTTTGTATTTCTCTATAGTAAAAGCAATGCGTTGAAGTTGAAAATTTATTTATTTGCGATAGTCTGTCAATTTTTTTTTTTACATTAGCTCCACACAAGAGACTCTGAGGAAAACAATTTCCCTCGTCATCTTTAGGGATGCTGCGTGGAGGGTCTTTTCAGGGAAAGGAAGGGGAGGAATTTTTGGGAAGGAAAAAGGTATGAGGGGAGTCATTGTGTGTCCAAGAGTGCTGGTGTTGGTTATCCAATAAATTGTTCTCGGGCCAGCGGTTCCCATGCCCATTGTAAAATAGTTTCAAACTGTTGGTTGACAACATTTAAATACTTGATTTACAGGCTACCATACTTAGAGGCATCTCTCAGGGAAATCATGAGATACATAACACTTGTTCCGATGGGACTTCCTCACAGAGCTCAAGTTGATACAATGTTTGAAGGATACCTCATACCCAAGGTAAAGTATATTTTTGAGAATCTGTTGGCGGAAGGAATGAGAGAATCAATCATAATGGCTTCTTATGGTTTCATGTTATCATCATTGCTTTGGAGGCATCGGACATGAAAATTTATTTATTTAAAAAAAAAAGAAAGACAAACATTTCCGGGTTACGAATAACCCAACAATATTTGAAAATCTCCTACTACCACCACACGAAGCCAAAAATGTTTCTTGTGTTGTGATGGAGGACTTAGCCAGCCGAGGAATCGAACACAAGACGCCCAGGTGGGACCCAAGCGCTATATCCACTCAACCACTGACCGGTCAAAAGGATATTAATATTAAACTAGCACTTAAAAACCCGCTTTGCAGGTTTTTGCTGTTAGGCCCTATGGGCAGCTTTTGGTTTAGCTTTAACCAGTTAGTGATGGCGACCATTTTGTCAATCCGATAGGAACTGGTTCCAAAAATAGCCCGTTCTTCGGATCCGCTGTCATCCAGTGATAGCTAGTCACCGGGAAAAAAGTAATCAGGACAGGCAATGATGTCATTTGTCATATGTAATATATAGCCGCTAGATACGATAAAGTATTATATAACTAAGCATTAATGTCAATCTTACCATATCCGAAAGATCCGTAAGTGATACTCAAATTCGTAGTACTTATACCTAGGGTGGGCACGTCACCAAGCGACTTGCTGACGGAAGTGGCGACATCTTTTGACGAATTCTTGAGTTCGAAACCGAATTACAATGGTAGCTTTGTTTGAAATTTCACGTACACAGATGTTATTTGTGGTGCGGTGCATACAGCGTGGTGTCAGACATGCACTCGAAGCTGGGTTCTAAAATTCAACCACGCAGACGCTACTGTATTAATACTGTTTGATACAAATTGATATGAATAGGAATAATCAATTTGCTCTAGTGTTTAGGCTAATGAAGGGTAGGATTCCATTTATAAATCATTTCATTCAACAAGTTTTTAATGCTTTATCTTTCAGGACACCATGGTGTCGGTGAACTTAATGGATTATCACATGGACCCAGAGATTTGGGGAGATCCAGAAAACTTCAGACCTGAAAGGTTTTTAGATTACTACGGGAAGCTGGACCTGAAGAAAGATGTATCTCTACCTTTTGGAGCTGGTAAAAATAATTTGAAGTCTAAAAAAACATAACCTCATTTACAACAATCATTTCTTCACCTCTTACAATGTCCATATCGCTTGGGCACGTCGATAAAATTGTTATATGTAATACAAATACTGCAGATAATACCACTATTGAGTTTGGCAAGCACCTCTGAACGCCAAAATAACTGAAATACTGAAAAAAACTTTGACTAGATTCCCCAAGATATAAAACTCTGACTAGATTCCCACCATTGATAGATTGCAGTATTTGAAGCACAGACATAAGGTGAGAATGCTGTCCTTGTTTTACCGGTATTTCAGTGGAAGGTGCTCCAAAGATCATAAATCACTCCTTTTCCTAAAAAAGACCCTTCAAACAGTATTCACAAGACGATGTAAATATAATAATGATATATATATATATATATATATACATTTTTTTTAAATGCAACAAATGTATTATTTCTGTTTAGGTAAGAGACTGTGCGCTGGGGAGACTTTTGCTCGGCAGACAATGTTCTTAATGGCCGCTGGACTGATGCAAAATTTTACATTTAAAATGCACGGCTCTATTCCCAAACTGTTGCCGGGACTGATCACAATGCCGGAGAATTTCCAAGTCAAATTCTTCCCCAGAGATTGAGGACCAGCAAATGCTGTGGATTTTTGTCAACCTAAATAGAATATTTTGTACATGATAATAAATATTGAATAATTCTTTGTTGGTTTTTGCAATTAAGATTGGGGTATTTCAAACTCCGTTACAATCCATAGGCTCTTAACATTCGACCAGTTCCCCTTTTCAGGCAGTTTCATCTTTTGATCAAATTTTGAATAGCCACCACACTGTTAAGGGTTCAACGGAACCATTCATTTGTAAAAAATTTAAATTGGCGCCAATCATCAATTTGATCGTCCATCAAATGTGAACAAAGAACATTCTGCCAGCAGTCCATAATAAATGATAAGCTATAATAAACCATAACCAAATTAACATGAGTTATTTTTAGTCGATGGCTTAAAGTGATGAAGTTATTCGAGTCCATACTGAATATGAATATGTACTAATATGCAAAAATAATATTTTCAAAGTGCAAATTATCCAAACTAAAGTTAACACTATCATATACACCAGCGTTTTTCAATCTTTTTCATGGCACGACCCCCATATTATGTAAAAAATATTTCGCGACCCCCCACCCTTCGCCAATTACCTTTGACGACTATGGTTCCTGGGCGGGGGGGGGGGGGGGTGAATGACACCCAATGTACACCAACAGGAGGGTGGCTAGAGAATTTCAGGTTGTGAATTTTTCAGGGCAATTTCGCCTGTATAATCATGTTTTGGCATTCTATTTGATTCTGCCAGGAAATCCGTAATCCGTTGCCCACAAAATTCTATAATTTTTTTTCTAATATTTTTCAAAATTCCTGACAATTTACAATTTCTCTGACAGACTGCTAAATTTTCGGACATGTCAGGGAAATTGCTGTCAAACTAATTCGCCAAACGTCTCCAAGGAATAGTAGGTAGAGCTATCGCCCATTCGTACAACGTACAGGCCGGGCTGATGCCGACTCAAGATTGAGGCGAGCGAGGCCGCGCCGTGCCGACGAATGTGGTTGAGTTAAAGAGCGAAACACAATGAGCGTTGCGGGGTTGTCGAAGGGTACAGGTGGGTACAGGGGTACAGGGCGACGCGGGCTATGACGGACGTCGGACGGCGGGAATAACGTGACCCTGTCAATCGGCGATTCGGTGTCATATGCGCGCGTTTGTTTTGTGTTGAACTCACGTATTTGAATTTATTTAAGTGACTTGTAGTGATAATAAAAAATGGATAAATTTATAAAAAGATCAACACAACCGTCAACTTCTAGTTGTAGTGAGAGTACTGAAACGAAACCAAAGAAAAAACGCCTGTATGACGACAACTATTTAAAATTTGGATTTACTAATATTTTACTTTGGACCCCCTGCGACCCCCTTGTAGAGGCTTCGCTACCCCCCAGGGGGTCGCGACCCACAGGTTGAAAAACACTGATATACACCATACCTGGAAAGTAGTGTTACCAGCGAAACACTGTGATTTTTTCCATTTTCATTACTTCGACGGTCCCGAAGATCAATGTTAGATGTGCGATTTTGTAGTTTTGTAGTAGAGCTATTTAAAGTTTTATTTCTGCTTTTTTATTGGTTTTTGAGGTCAAGAAATATAGTGTTGTTTTGATATTTTGCATTTCATTAAAATTAGGAAAATACAAACTTTTAAATCAATAAAAGGAAATTGAAATAAACCAACAAAACGATTTTCAATTGTTAGCAGATCTGACATTGTTCTTTGGGACCGATGATATATTTTTTTATCGTTCCTTTTTTTCGTTGGAGCCGGGTCTACACTTCAACACATTGAAAAGACAGCTAATAGTAACAACAACTTTTTTAAATTTGACCTGTAAATCAAAACCTTGGATTGGATTTACTCAAAAACAAAAGCTCAAATCAAAAAAAGTTATACCACAGAATCAAATCCAAATGTGATGTAAATTCACCAGTTTTCCGCTTGTAGGTACATGTATTTTTACATGTAGGCAGGTTGTATTTTTAGAATAGGGTTTCTCAACATGGGGGGCACATCCCACCGGTTTTGGGAAGCAATGCAAAAATCATTAATTATTATTACATAACAACTAGGCAGAACTCTGCTGATGTGCTCATATCTGTTTCACAATAGTTTAACAGTATATCGAGTTGATTTAATTTTTTTTTTGTAAAAATAAGCACTTACTTTTTTAGGAAAAAAAAAAGTAGTAACACTAATACAAATATAAACACAGTGATTGTGGTAAGGTTAATTTGTGGGCTTGTATTATTATCTATTATTCGTAATAAGTTAAAGGCGTGAGCTTCCCCTTACAAACATGTACTCTTAGGGCCGCAATAGACAATCAGCTTCTAGCAGTCCATTGCGGACAGCATAAATGCTGTTGGCTTACTGTTCGATCCAAACATCCCTTTGTGTTGTGAATGAGATTTAAGTATTAAAACTGCTGATGCGACCGCACGGAGCTGGCGATGTCGTCCACTACATAAATAAAACAAAACACACACCGTCCACTACTAGCTGCTTGTCTATTGCAGCACTTACTAAGATATTTGTTGACTCTAAGCATACTCTGAACAAACAGAAAATTTTGTCTGCGGTGGTTTTACGGTTGATGATGAAATTTTTTTTTGTGGCCAATGGAATTTTTTGAAGCGTTTAACCCATTGGCCACAAACCCAACTGACTAGTTAGAAGTGTAGCGCGTTTATAGCCCAGCAGACACTTGATATGCGTTGCGTCTCGTTCTAACTGCATATTACCATACGAAACAGCATATTTCGCTCAAACACATCACGATGGTATATACTCCATAGCGATGGGAACAGTATGATGGAAAAATATTTTTAATGTTTTTAATAGAAAAAAAATGTCATCAGACAGCAAAATGACATCTACATTTTTTACTCCAAGTATGCTCAGGAATCGCTGGTTAAAATCCCTCAGGTAAGTCCTGTATATCTAAATAAAAAAAAATAATAATGCTAGACTTTTGCATATTATGTTTTTTTGTAACTTTATGCATAAAAATGTGAAAAAAACTTACGAAAAAAAAGCTTATATTTCTCTCCTTATTTACCCATATTATAAATTAAAAAAAAATTATTTACCTTAAATTAATATGTAAACACATTTTTAAAAATTAATTGATTTGATTATATGGTTTAAAAGTTTCATTAGATTTAGTACACCAGTGCAGATTTTAAATTTTTGGTACAAAAATAATTCAGTGGCGAAGGCCAATTTTTTAACTCAATAACTCTGTGGCCAATGTGTTAATAAAGTTGAGAAATACTGGTTTAGAATGAATTAATTCAATATTAACCTCTAATTTATTTAGGGGACACAATGATTAAAGTATTATTAACTGATTGTACACAGATAGCATAGAAAATATTAATTTAATCTTAAATAATAGTTTGCATTGTGTTAAATCATTAATAAATCAAAAAATAAATACTTTGAAAATCACAATTGAACACTTTTAATCCTGCTCCCAATTAGATATCAATCTAATAATCTGTATGTTACAATAATTTATTACTCAGAAGTGGTTGATATTTATGTATATCAATGATATTTATATAATCTATAATCGCATTCAATGATTGGTAGCAATGTGACATTGAAAAAATGTTATGAACTTCGAAATTTTAGAAATAATCTAAGAAATAAATACACAAATTACATCAGGTTAGGCATATGTATAATGTTTTCGTTTTATTGGTTTGTAACATACACAAATAATTGTATTCATTTACCATTATCATGATTTTTATTTTTAAATTTATACATGATTTTCTAACCTTAGTTATTATTTACAATAGCCGTTATTACTAACTTGCACAATCTTTTAATTTACTATTTGAGCTAGAATTCCCTCACCAAACCCAAGAGCATTGTCTCCTTATGGTGAGGAAAGGCAATTTTTTGTTTCTTTGTTAAAACTTTATGTAACCATGTAACTGATGTAATTTTATATGTATTTTTAAACAGCATTGCCAAAAAAAAAAAAAAAATTACCTACATACTAGCTTTTATATATTATACTTTGTTTTATTTCTAACTAGCAGACCCGGCCACGCATTGCTGTTATAACCAATGCCATCTGTTGAATCAAATCCACACCATTTGTCAGCCCGCTGACCGCTGCCGCTTGGCCTGATATATTATGTATTGCAACCAATTTACACAAAACCTTGACAAATTGTATACCTAAAAACCTTCCTCATGAATCACTCTATCTATTGGTGAAAACAGTGTGAAAATCCGTTGCGTAGTTTAAAAGATCTAAGCGCACATAGAGCGTGAGCGACTTCATTTTATACTTAGTAAAGTTAAAGATTAAATACAATATTAATCAAAGTATTAGGACCAGTTGTATCACAGAAATTCAAATGTAACATTGTCATCAAATGGCCATTCAGCTCCAATTTGTTTTGTTGACATTTGAAAGGTCCCCGTTAAACGCTGATTCTGGGTGCGTTTCAGCTTTCTATCAAATTGTATTAAGCTGACAAACTTAACTACATGATGGTCCTCTTCTGCTGATCACAAATTGTTCAAAAGCTGCAACGGACTTTAGACACAGCATTTAACGGAAACCTTTCAACTGCCAAAAAAACAAAATGGGCTTAATGGCTATTTGACGGCAAAACTAAAATAAAAAAACTTTATAATAGATTCCTTGTTTTCTTATGATTACTACAACCACATTTATCGTGTTATACTTACATATTCATTGTGTTATATTGTAACTAAATGTTAAATTTGATGTAAATTAAAATAAAATTAAACCCTTCATACCAGTGTCATGTGACGGGAGTATGAATCCATCTTTCCCACTGCGGTGCAAAGCGATGGGTCGAGAGTCTGGCTAGAGATGTCTAGGTTAGGTCTCCCTCAACCGGTCTCTCCTGATCCGGCCCGCCACGCAGTAGGTGGACAAATGCATTCGCCACCAAGACTTACGGCCGCTGTTCCCAACTTTTCGATCAACCAATCTGCAACCAGCTAAGCGATTTGTAAGTATTTTAAAGGTAACGCTCGATTCGCGTTGTTCCCAAATCGTTGATTATCTTAAGTGACCCCGCCCACTTTCATAGAGTACAAAATGTTATCCATAAACTGGCATTTTATATTTTTTAAAGAAACATATAAAATGTATTAAAAATAAAGTGTCAGCTTGACCTTTGCCGCCATCCCGTCGGTACCTCAGTACTTGGCACTTGGCTTGGCGTCACTCTGTTGACACTTTTATAACTTTGCTTTGCTCAGTCGAGCTTAATCCACGCGTCTGGCTTCCTTACATTAAGCGATGCTTGGAAAGAGCGTGGTTGTGCATTTGAGCAATGTTGAACCTTAGTTTCGGCTTAACAATTGATTAGTAGGATTGGGAACGGTGGCCGTTGGACCCTAATAAGTCATCAAACATGGTGAACTTTAAGTGACCTATGGCAGGAGTATTCATCCAATGGATCACGGGGCGGCGGTACCCATACCTACCTCCCAAATGATAAATTTGTTTTTTATGTTCAAATTCATATCTTACACTCTTGACTGATCTAAATCTAATTATATAGTTACTAGCTGGTACCCGGCATGCGTTGCAATGTCATAAAATTGATTCTCGCTGCATGTCCTTTCCTGTGCGTCCCCGTTCCCTTCCCCGCCTTCCCCCTCCCTCGTCTTTTCCCTCTCGGCGAACCACACCTTCCCCTGCTTTTCCTCTCTGCCGCTAAAATATATGAAATATACACATTTATACAAATTTCATAATGCCAGAGCTTACCATTATATACAGCCTATGTTACTCGCTGATAATGTAGCTTTCTATTGGTGAAAGAATTTTTAAAATCGGTTTAGTAGTTAAGGCGTAACAAACAAACACCCGCACTTTCGCATTTACAATATTAGTATGGATTGTAGTAGAAGATAATACTATGAAATCTAAACAAAATATGAAACAGAACAAAACACAGAAAAATAAAAAGGTAACAGTCGCAACTAGGAATCGAACCCAGGATCTCTTGTCTTACCGGGACAGCGCCTTAACCAACTCAGCTACTGGAACATATTTATGTTGCGATCATTACCGTTTATTTTTTGTGTCTTAGGGAACATACCCATACTACGTGACACGTTTAGGGGGGGGGGGGGGGGGGTCTTCAAAATGTCACGCTCCATACAAATGAGCGGCGGGTTGCTTAGGTTTTTGGTCACCGGGGGGGGGGGGGGTTAAAAATTGCAAAAAGTTGGTCACGTAGTATGGGTACGTTCCCTTATTTAGTTTAGATTTGTTAGTATTGTCTTCTTCAATGAAATATAACATTGATGGTATAACCTTCAAAAGTTATTCCAATAAAATTGAACAAAAAACCCTCCAACCAGTCCAGTGGCTGCTCGTGACTTTTAGGTATGCTAGAGTGCTAATATTTTAAAAAAATGCATTATTGGTGATCTTCATACAAATTTCGGTTATTTGTATGAAGATTTCAGGATATGCAGTGCAGTGCCAAACTGAGATTTTCTGAAAACCTCCATACAAAAACCTATTTTCGAAACAAAAAACGTTTTCAGGTGCAATAACATTTTTTTAAATATTAGCACATTCAAGTACGCCCTAGTCACGAGCCCACAACGCCACTCCGCCCCCGATACAAATGTTTATCCTGATATTTACGCTTTTTGGTTTGCTGCTCAACTATATTAAGCACACACATTACGACTGGTAAAACATTAAAAAAAAACATAAGTATAATTGAATAAAATCTGTGTGCACAAAATCTCTGAAAAAACCATATTTATGTTGCTCTAATAACTTCCCTGGAGCAGATTGGTTTTGATTGGTTTTCATAACCACTCGGACCCATAAGCTTGTTTTCATGACATTATAACGTTACTAGATATATGTATGACGTATGAGGTGTATCTGACTTATTAATCAAATTTTAACCATTCGCACTCTAGAACCCTGATAAAAATATGTTCACCCTTCTTGTCAGAAATTGCGTCCTCCCGTGGTCCTCCCTCTACCTTTACCAAATTTTTCACAATTCAAAAAAATTAAAATTACATTTTTTTTTAAATAGTTTATTTAATACAAGAAAAGACATTTTTAAATACAAGTTTTATGTAGTCCCACAAAGCTGTCGCACATGACACAACATAATATTATACACGGTGTCCGGAAACTCGTAGTACAAGCGGGAAACTGGTAAATCTACATCACATTCGGAGTCGATTTGTGATATAACTTTTTTGATTTGAGCTTTCGTTTTCGAGTAAATCGGGTCCGAAGTTGGAATTTTTTTGGTTAAATTTGAAAAAAAATTTCACTAGGGGTTTGATTTCAGCTGTGTAATGTCTTATAAAATGCATCGAAGGGTAAACCGGGCTCAAAAATTTTTTTAACCCTTTAGTTGCCGAAAAAATGGAAAAATAGAAAAAAAATTATATTAAAATCGAAATGCTCAGATCGAAAAAAATTAGTTTTTGGGTTCTCTACGTGATGTAGATTCACCAGTTTCCCGCTTGTACTACGAGTTTCCGGACACGTTGTATACAGGGTGTCCGGGGGTAAGGTGCATTAACTTCGGGAGGTGATCCTACATGATAGTACAAGTAAAAAAGATAAATAACTTTTTTCGAAATTCCAACTTTTAGGGGAAGTTTTCTGGTAAAAAGATAAAATTAGACCGGCGTGTGCGGGTGGCTTTATTATTTTACAATGTTGCCGAATGCCGAATCCCCGCTCCAAGCGCTCAGTGTCAGTGTTGAATTTTAATGTAACAATTTTATTCGCGTAGTAGTGTTTCATTTTAAAAACTTTATTGTTGTTAGTCAAAACTTGTTGATTTAATGTGTCTTTGTCTAGTGTGTATTTATTAAGACTGACTTAAAGGAACAACTTCATTCAGTGCGTGTTTTTTTCAGACTTACTTTTGTTTACTTTGTTGTAGAGGTGCCTAACCTGCCTAGCTGTAAAAATGGTGTTTATTTGTGCGTAATTTTATCATTGAATTATTGTGCCAATACTGCGTAATTTTGTTATTGAATTATTAGGTAAATGCCTTACTTTACCAACAAAGAACGGGCAGACATTTATTAATGAAATACGCCATAACGGACAAATTGATAATATATTACTTTACGTTTACATGCTTGCTTACAAGCTGAAGGTGGACATTTTGAAAATTTGTTAAACCAGTTGAAAGCGATGACATTAATTAAGTGTTCAATTAGTTTATAACAATTTAATCGTTAAAAGCGTGTTTTCAATTGTTATTTAAGTGCAGTTATCTTTTTACATTTGGTTTAAAACATACGATCTGTATAAACGTCAAATTCTCGATCTTGTTATGTTTACAAACGGTTTCCATGGATACAGGCCAAATCACACCAAGCAACGTTGCAATAATTGCGCCCGGCAAGCTAACTCGGGTAAGTGCTACCTTACACTAAGGATTTTTAGTAGGTATATCTTTTTGTATGGGAAAAAAAGTTGGAATTTCAGAAAAAGTTATTTATCTTTTTTACTCCCACCATAATGTAGAATCACCTCCCGAAGTTAATGCACTTTACCCCCGGACACCCTGTATAAAAGAATATATCTCAATGTACCTACCTATGTATAAATTATTTAGGCAGGTATGTTGAGATGTTCAGAGATACATTGATTCGTCTTTTATTAGCCAACGCTTAGTTTTTTTGGGGCAGGGTCTCTCATTATTCTGAGGTTTAAAAAATTTATTGAAAATCTCTGGTATTAAGTATTTAAGCGTTCGGCTTCCATACTTATTTGTTACTCTTGGAGTAATGAGGCCCTTATTTTCAGTGAATCTTGTGGTGTGATTATGCACCAGTTGCTTTCTTTCTCCTTCATTATCCATTATAATAATGTGCCAAAGAAGACCCTTTATTGGAAGTAGCCCCTCAGAACCATACAGTAGTTTTAGATTACTTCTTTGTTTGTAAATATTTGGTGGTACAATTTTTTTTATTATAGCAATTTGTAAATTTTGTATATATTTAATATAAATATTACTTGTGTGCCCCCAAGTTCGTATTCCATATCTAAGGATGGATTCGACCATAGAAAAATAAATAATTTTAGGAGTACAATGTGGCAAAACCAATTTCAATTCATAAAAATTACTTGCTAAAGATCGGAGCTGGTTACACATTTTAGCCACTTGTTTATCCCATTTAAATTTATTGTCCACTATTGTCCCAGATAAGTATATTCGTTAATAAAGTCAATTGTTTCACAGTAGTAAATATTTTCAATTTTTCTATGAATACATTCAGAATTATGAGCAATTATTTTGGGTATATTCCATATTCCCACGCTCGGTGATCTTATATACATACATTTGGTCTTTATAACATTTATAATTAATCCAACATCATGAACCCTTTTAAGTAGCTCATTAAAGTCACTTTGCAATTGTTGAATAGCTATGATAGGACTTTCATTGGATACTACAAGGTGGGGCAAAAGTAATCATCCGATGTTCTTTTGCTGTAATTTTTTTATTTAATGAAAAACTTTGATTCTGGTTGTGAAATTTGTTTATTTTATCCATTAGAATTTATTCCATCATGTCGAGAAAATGATATCGGCCAAGTGGCCGCCGCCAGAGTTGATGACCATACGGGCCCGTTTTATGGCATTTTCCATCACTCTTGCCAGAATTTCGGGCGACAAGTTCTCGAATTCTTGGCTAATATTCTCCTTAAGGGCTTCAAGAGTCTGAGGCTTGATGACGTAAACCCGCGACTTAAAAAAAAACCCATAAAAATAAGTCTGGAACGGTTAAATAGGGTGATCTGGCCGGCCAGTGCAAATCACCAAAACGAGAGATTAGGTGACCTGGAAATTCTTCCTTCAGAATATCATTTGTGGCTCGAGCAGTGTGCGCCGTTGCACCGTCCTGTTGTAACCACGTGTTCTCCAGTCCCAATTCATCCAATTGAGGAAGAAAAAAATCGGTAATCATGGCTCTGTAGCGCGCGTCGTCCACAGTCGTCGTTTGGCCCGCGGCGTTCTAAAAAAAATGGCCGGATGACTCCTCCAGCGTAAACAGCACACCATGCAGTAACTTTGAGCGGGTGTAATGGCTCTTCGTGGGTGATACTCAGATTATCGGTGCCTCAGAAACGATTATTTTGTTTATTCACATAACCGCTATTATGGAAATGAGCTTCATCATTCATTACAATTTTCGATGAAAAATCGTCCATCTTTTCGTTGAGATTCAGGATGGCTTGAGCGTAGGTTATCCGCGTTTGGCGGTCAACAGCTAACAGCTGATGCACTGTCTGCACTTTGTAAGGGAACATCTTCAAATCTTTCACCAAAATTCTGCGTAGGGACCGCCGGCTAATGCCCTATTGCGTGGCACGTCGTCTGGTCGATGTTCCAGGCTCATCTTCGACATCTTGGGCAACAGCAGCGATATTCTCAGCAGAACGGCTGCACTGGAGCCGGCCAGCCTTGGGAACATCTCGTGTTGTCCCAGTCTCTTCAAGGCGAGTAGCCAAACGCCGCAGTGTTTGTCCAGTTGGTGTCGGACGGCCAGGAAATCTGCGACGAAATTCACGCTGCGCCAACACAACCGACGAATTGTTGCGCAAAATATGGGACCAATTATTCCGCTTTCTTGCGGAGTAAACCGATTCATGACTTGTCGATTTGTATTTTGCGTTTGTTTACTTCACAAATGTCAAAACCGAATTGACATTTGGCGCCATTTGCAAAAGTTATAGCGTTTTCTAATAGGGTGATTACTTTTGCCCCACCTTGTACAAGTGTAGTTCCATTTTCAATTTCTTACTTTCAAAAACTTAACATTTCATAGCATTTTTTAATTTTAGTAGAGCAACCTAGATTATTTTCGGAACCTTGTTCATCTTTCTAGGACATTCTAAACCCTATGACATCCATGGGCGAGGAAATAAAGGTGTGGTTTTTTGTGTAACTCAAAAAAAAATGGTTTCAGAGTTACCTAGTTGAATTAATTACCGTACGATATGTAAACATTAATAAGAGATTAAAATATATTGGTTAGACCTTGGTTATTTGTATACACACCGTATAAAATGAAATAAAAAATATGACATATGTATAAAAGTGTTTATTTGGTCTACTTACATAATTATAAATTATAGGTCATGTTTATAGAAAATATAATTATGCATACATAATAGTACTATTATAAACAAGGTTATAAAATTACAGAAACATTATATTTTTGTCAAAATATTCAAATAATTGCGCCTGCATCAAATTAATGATAAATTACAAAAATAACATTTGTGCTTGTTTTATATAAATATGCGTTAAAAAGCACCATATCTGATAACAGCAAAAAAATGCACCATTCATTGTGACTGATCACTTAACATCATAAGTGGAATTTTGTCATTGAAAATTAGATTACACGCATTGTCATATTTGAGCTGACGAGACCACGATACTTGTGATCATTATATTTCCAATTTAATTATTGGATAATATTATTAACAAGTAAATTTAAAAGATGAAACACGAAATACAAAAATGCATACGTGTGTACATAATCAAATGTCTAATAATCACAGTAAAACATTAATATAAATGTATATGAACATAATTTATTTTCTTTATTATTTTAATAAACCAGTAACATATAAGATAACAATCCTTTGGTATTAAAGCTGACTTACAACAAGCTTGTGAAATTTTCTTAATTAACTATACTTAAGTAAATATAAATTTTATAAAAAATTATTGCTACAAGACTAGTTCTATCAATAAAAATGGGTATATACAGGAAAGGCAGTGTTATGAATATGGTAGTGTTGTGTAGAACATCACTACGAAACAGATAATTGGACAATTGGGTTAAGTATGGTAGATTGGAAGTCGGCTAATTTCCTGTGCACTGGAAGGTCAGCCGTACGTTATAAAATAACCTGGATGGAAATTTCCTATGAAAATTGTTCAATTCATTTTTAAAATGATTAAATAACCTTACAATGTTGTCACCGGGTATCCAATAATCTGTCTTTAAAAATAGTTTTAAATAATAATGAGTGATTTTTTGTAATAGAATTTTGATGATACATAAAAGAAAATAACGTGGAAAACATTGTGAAACTAAAAAAGTGCATGTGTGTAACTTTTTTGTCTTCCGATAATGACGATGAATCATAAACACTGAAGACGTAGAAAACATTGTGAAACTAAAAAAGTACACGTGAGTAACTTTTTTGTCTTCCGATAATGACGATGAATCATAAACACTGAAGACGTAGAAAACATTGTGAAACTAAAAAAGTGCATGTGAGTAACTTTTTTGTCTTCCGATAATGACGATGAATCATAAACATTGAAGACGTAAAAGCAATTTAGAAACAAAAGTTCCTTGCTATTTGAAAGTACGTTCAGTTTTGTAAATTACGAGTACGAGGACGTTATATATTTACATTTACTATGAAAATATTTTAGTTAACCTAATGGGATAGGTAATTAATATTGTCGATGATATGACCTGTTGAACTTGACAATTATCTGCAGCTTGTGCAAGTAGTTTATGAAAAAAAAATATAAATAATTAAGGGCCATTAACCAGCCAGCGGCCGAGAATTCATATTTCGTCGAAAGATGTTCTTACGATCGTACAGGGCGGTTCCAATGAGAATGAGTAATTATTCCCCGTACCAGCTTTTTTAAATAATAACTCAATATCGATTTTATTTCAATGAGAATTTGCTTTAATTTATACCTACATTCAAATATGCTGAAAGGCGTGATGATAAAACAATTAAAATTATGTACTTTTTGTAATTATTTTTTAATCATAAGTATTTATAATTTTTCAATAATTTTTAAGCAAAATAAGAATGCATAAAATCTTAAATATATTATTTTCGTTATTTGTTTTTGGGGTGTTATGCCGTGTTGCGCTACCTCCTTCTTTAGCCAACGTTTCCGGTAGATCTGCCGGATCTGCCCTGATGATGGACACTGCAACGATGTCCGAAACGTTGGCTAAAGAAGGAGGTAGCGCAACACGGCATAACACCCCAAAAACAAATAACGAAAATGCTTTTGGCCGTGAAAATCTTAAAACTTATCTTAAATATATTAGTTTGTAAGACTGTAAATAAATAGACAAACTGAAGTATTTTCATCACAAAACATGTGTGCGGATCTTTTTTTAAATGATTTTATTTAAACTAAAATTTATTAAAATTCTGAACCATCGCTTTCCCAGATAATTTATTGATTTATTTTACTGCATGATTATATGATTTGAAATGTGCGTTGTATAATACAAAATTTTGTTTGAAAATTTAACAAATCTGCCAACAACCTACGGTAAAACCTTATTGTATTAAAAATAAACACATTTTCTCAAAATTTAAAACATAGCTTTACTAGATAAAAGAACAGTCTTTTGAAATCAATTTATAATTTTTTGCGGAAAAGAGTCGATACGTCTAAAATTTTATTTAAAAATTACACATTTGCGGTTTTGTGTGGTTATTCCCTCTTAAATGATGATTTTGTTAGTCAGCTAAAATGAATGTTACATGCTACACTGGAAAATTATTTCTCCGCTGGCGATAGATAAATTAATCACTATATTTATCTCATAGAAACACATGCGGTGCAAGCTGATACTTCCGTATCTAGGTATACTCAACTAACTACAAAGTTCAATAGGCTAGTGATAAACATTATATCAATGAGTAATATTTTAAAGCTGTAAATCTGAAGTTCCTAACAGTCTTTGTTAACAAGGCACATGAGATTTTTATTGCCCAACTGATTTGATGATATTTAAAAGAGATTATATTAAAGATAATTAAATAAGTAGAATAAGGAACTCCAGTGAAAAATATTATGGCTTTAAAAAAATATGTTCATACAGACCATTAAACGCTGATTCTGAATAGGTATATAAGTTTTATTTAATAATATTAATCGCAGAGTTTTTAAAAAATTATTAAAAAGTCCATTTTTAATCGGGTTATAGAAACACGCCGTCAAATTGGTATTATTGAAATGTTTAGTGGTGATGTCACTGAACACCGTAAAGTCATTGTATGGGAATGTAGGTATGACACAAGCCATCGTATTAACAGCGTTTCATCATATTCGTTTATTTACATACTGTTTATAGAGATTTAGTTGTTGTGTTTATTGAAACATTATTTAGGCCTAAATAATTCAGTTTAAAAGATAAAGGTATCTCTTATTAGTTTATCTCTATTATTGAAAATATTCAAAAACTACTGCACAAAAAAAATAGTAATGCTACTCTAGGGAGAATACTTCGAACTCTGAATTTCAAAATGGCGCCAATTGAACATCTGATTGCCCGATCTTATAGTAACTTTTCGGGAGTGATGACGTCACACAATTCACTACACATCCGGTGGTTTTCGGGGATCTTGAAAAATTAAAACTTATTATTTTAACTATTAAAACTAACTCTAAAAATAAAAATGCAGTTATAAGGTCCATTATTCATTAATAAAAAATTGGACAGGAGTTCCTTATTGATAATATCATTTAAAGCATTAGTGCAGACCAGCACAAACTGAAAAAAGTCACGGAAATCATGAAAAATCACATTTAAAAAAAAACAAAAGTAATTTTTTTTTACTGAAACCGCGATCAACTGGAAGGCAATTACGCTGATCGTTACACCACAGATTAATTTAAGAATGGCGGCATAAATTCATTATACATCATGTTCTTACTGCGAAAATTTGGAGGCTGGTTATTAATGTTAATCTAAGAAAAAAATCCTGATAAAGTTTTTTATTCTATTTATTAAAAATGTCGAGAGTAATCGCTTTACTTTTGCGAGTAATGCACGTGTTCAGATAACAAAATGGCCACCCTCACATTTCTAATCTTAAAGAGAACAGCTGACCGAGTGAGAAGAAATAATTATTATAAAGGTGTGTTTATATGAACGCTTTGTATTCCACATAAAAATAAGAAATTTATCACAACTTTTTTATTTGGATGAAAAAAAGTCAGCATTCTAGAAATTCAAGTTTTTCATGAATAAATCGCCCCCAAAGTTTTACGGTATGAGCGTGGAAAACAATGTATATGTACAGAAAATATAATGTGAATAAGAATTATTACGTATTTTTGAATTTTAGAATGTTACGTATACATACCTGAAATGTTACCGTTACATATCGTTGCTCATATTATAACACCGCATATCTCAATTTTTTTTTTCGAATAAGACTGCATGGTTTGAATCAACAAACAAAAGTTTTGACCAATCACCGCTCCTTTTATGTATATAGAGTTTGGTAACAAAATAATTGGTACTTATTTATGATTAGCAGTAAATGTTTGTACAAAAGATTTATTTAGTAATAAGAATAAAATTAGTTTAATTTTATAATTAGCCCTTTTTATTATTTTTGTGTTATTATTTGAAAAAAGTTGAATAGAATATTTCTCGCATAAGAACAACTCGTCTCTCATTATTTGTCAGCCTTTTTTGCATGGTACACAATGTTAGTCATTTAAAATAACTAACAATAAGTTTTTAATGAAAAAAAATATTTCTCAATATAACTGATCCTTAAATATTAGTTGACCTTTTTTTTCAAAGATGTGCCATTTTTATTCAATAAACTAAACAGTTTAACGGTGAAAACCTGTCTAAAATGAGATACGCGGTTTTATAATGTGAGCGACGGTATGCACAATTGAAATTATGTTATTTATAATTGCGAAGGTTACAAAATCAAATTTTTTAACAAGATAAGTCAGGATAAAAGCATAGTGAGCGGAGAGCATCTAGTCCTTGTAACTTCCATAAATATCGCATTTTAGGACTGCCGTGTATAGAGCATCTATTGTAACGAATTTGCTTCACACCGTGGCCCATAATATGGGGTTCCTCCAAAATTTTTGTGTTTAGTTGTCATATTTTTAAACTTTGACAGTATTTTTATGTCAATATTGGAACCAGAAGTATGTTTGTAATTCGCCTGTTACTTGATTAAAAAACTTTAAATATCAAGTTGCTAGGAGACTAACCGGTTTTAATTATAAAGTAAGTCCAAAATATTGTTTCAACTTTCCTTTGATTGTTTCATTCAAGCACAAAACCAGCATAAAAACAACATGTCGCCAGTTGCCGGATTATCACACTAAAGTAATGAAAGTTATAGGGATGCAAAACGCCAATTGGCGGATGGGAAGTTTCTCCAAACATTCAAACTCTGCCAAACGGGATGGCAGTTTTTATTTTTTGAATTAGGCAATTCACCCTAATAAGAGTGCTTTGTGTGGGATGGCAGTTGGCAGAGTACGAATGTTGAAGTGAATATTAAAAGGTCCCACAATATCTTAGATTTTTCGAAGATATTAGATGTTAGTTGAAAGATCTACCAATGCCTTAATCCATTCATCGAAAACAGTTTTTGTAAAATTGTAACATAACGTCTGCGTCAATGACTGGCGTCTTTAATATTTATGAGTATTAAAATATAGTTTTACAATAACAATGTTTTAGTTTCATCAAAGATCACTTGATAAGTAGGTTTGTATATAATTTGATTTTATCATAACACAACCTGTTTGATAAAACTAATATTTTGATCAAAGGTCACAATAAAATTATAAATATTAATTATTAATTAGATGAGTCTTAACGCACATCTCATAAGCAGTGGAGGAGGGTGACCTTTTCATTCTAGATGACTAAGAATGAATAATTAGAAATATTAATTGGCCTTCCAAAATCCCGAAAGGAAATGATATCCAAAAATCTAAAATGGAACATTGTGAAATAACGTAATAAATCTTATGTATTACCTACCTTCAGATATTTTTATTAAAAAAAAATAACATTCATTACTTTTCAAAGAATAAATGTTACAGTATAAAAATATTGCACCATTTTTCATCTTTGAGAACTTATAACCACTACAAAAATAAATATTACTACCAATACAATTTTATTGAAAAGGTTTGGCACAATTTTTATTTATTATTATGCGCATTACATAAATTGTACTAATCCAAACATAAAAATGTTGAAGGTTGAGCATTAGTAAGGCATCTACTTTCCATAATAATTATTGAAAGCACAATAAATTATAACACAAAATAAATGGCATTCATTTGCAAGATATTTGTGTAGTTTCGAAGCAGAGATCAAGCAATTTATTTATTTATTATAAATGAACGGCTTTTACGTAGGAATAATTAGAAATATGGATACCTAATATACAAGTAGATAAGAAAATATATTCATATGACAAAAATTTTTGAAGTAAATATCGAAGTAAAAGCATAAAGTATAAATACATAGTAAACAACATATACAAATATGAAGAAAAAAGAAATCTCGGGTAAATGTATGTATACAAGATATTTTGAAAGTATTTTGAAACTAAAAAAACAACTACGTAAAGTACGTAATAAAAATAAATTTAAAAATTCCGGAAGTAAACTTTGATGAAGAATATAAACATTCAAAGTATATTTGATTGCAATCCAACTGAGAAGCACTGACAAACAGCTTTAATTAAATAATTTATAATTACTAACTTCTACATATTATTCTGAATAAAACCTACTTATCTAAATTAACAGTCTCTAATTCTTCATGAGTGCCTAAATGTTTTTCCGAATCTCTATTTTTAATTGATTTATCAGGTTTCTTCTTATAGGCTTCAGGTCCTATAAGACTTAAAATAACTGGTAAAAATACAATGCCATGAAACAGCCCAAATATTATTACCAAGAAGAATATCTTGAAAAACGATTTAAAAATATACGTTTTAGAAGTGCTCAGGACAGACAGGGCAAGCATGGTTGAACCACCGCCATACAGGACTGCAGCCCCGATGGAAGTGACCGTTTTGAAGGCTCTCTCCTGTCGGGTGCCCTGGACCGTGAGGAAAGTGTGCCCCACGTGGGCAGCATAATCCACGCAGAGCCCCACCGCCAGTTCCAGCCCTACACACGACACTATATCCACAGTCAACCCCCAGCGCTGCATCCATCCGCACACATTCACCAGAGTCAATAGCACACAAGCAAATATCCAGAAACACATCTGAATGTCCGTTATCAATATAACAGTACACGCCATCACACACACTAATGCCAGTTCTAAATTCCGCTCCACTTCCAGATCAATGATTTCGTCGGAAACCCAATTAGCAAAAACTTTTGCCCAAACTGTAGCAAATTGATCGCCAGTTGTGAAATTGGCTTCTCTGACTATTTGCTTGACTCGGTGCATTGCCGGTAAATATACCTTTGGCCCTGAAAACTTTTTGAATCTGAATTCTATCGTGGAGACGGAAACAGGAGGGGCTGGCTTTCCACAGATAATATCATCGATGAAACTAAATCGAGGTTGATATTGAGCTCCCGATGGACTGAAAAGAAATTTAGAAAGATATAAATCCCATTTTGAATCGCTTAATTTTGTTTTCTGAATATCTATAAGGAAATTTGTGAGAACATATGTTCTGAAAGGCACTGTCCAGGCATCGACGGAATGCAAAATATCTGTTTCCTCATTTAGACTATTTACTAAGGCAAATATCTTTGGTAATTCTTGCGTGTAATTGACTGCGCCAATATACACAAATGCCTCATTGCCCATTTCGGGATAATATAACTGACGCTCGTCTAAAAAGGCTTTATAATATGTATTTTCTGGAATGAACCACGCGGGATCAAACCTCTGTTCTAGTCTAAATAACGCTTCCGAGCTAAATCCTGTCATAATCACAGTAAATGCTATCACTAATATCTTCATCGGTTTAGTAAACATCACCTTAGAGTAGAGCTGGTGAATTACTACTTGAGATATGGATTTCTTAGATTCTCTAACAATATAATTTGGGTGTTTGATGCAAAAAAGTATACCATTTCGTTTGTCTCGCATCCTTCTCTCATCCAATACAAAAATAGCCACGTAAAACGTAACTGAAAAAATAAATATAAAGAAAACCCCCACAGCTGCGTATAAACAGAAGGACTGTAGGGAAGGTAAAATAGTTATGGATCCAACTAGGAAGGCAACAATGTCAGTGAATGATGTAATCACTATAGAAACCCCGGCATGCTGGAGCATCAAACCAATCTGCTTGGGAAGTGCAAGTTGTTTGTCAGATTCTGTGAGTTGATCCCAGCAAGCCTTCATGACAAACATGTCGTCTATCCCCAGTCCCATCAGCAGAAACGGGAGGGATGAGTGAACAGGTCCAAAGGGAATCCCCATCAGAGAGCATAACCCACAAGCTACCAACAAAGCCATACCGACACACAAGAGACCCACACTCCCCAAAGTGAACCTCATCTCCACCCAACTAAACTTGGAGAGAATCAACTGTATGTAAATAAACATCATGGTGATTCCTAGAGAAAGCCTATCCATATCTTGGAACATTGTTTCTCCACTCAAATCTCCGTAACTTCTACCGGCTTCAAAATAAACATTCAAACCTGTTACATTGTTAGATACATTATGCATAACATCCAAAAATTTTTGCTCCCAAGCCAGCGAAGTCTCCGATGCCCACTCTTCGGTTCCCGCCTGATTTCCAGTCTTGTCCATGTCCACGCGGGAGAAGTTCACGTGGACCAGCCAAACCAAGAGTAGAGATTTAGCGGATACAATCTTCCCAGCATCGTCCTTCTCAATTCCACCCAGAGTGCTGGTGTATTCCATATTGTGACCCAACACTGGACTAATGGATGTTGTGTTTACCTTATCGATTATATCTTTCTGACTTAAATCAGATATTACACTGATATTGTACTTCCAAATATCTAGTAAGCTCTTTTGGAGGCATCCCAATTCGAAACCTTCTAAAATACTGCAGTACAAACTTGGATCCAGGTCGACGCTTGGATCAAATTTTTTACTCGGAGGTATCGGTAAACCACTATCCGTGAAGAAGTCATCGTCAAACAGGCTTCCCGTCGAAATTGAAGAATTAATGGCAGGCGATCTTCGCTTCCTATTATTCGCAATATGCATGCTTATAATTGGAACTTTGAAACAAATGTCCGTCCAAGTTAATATTTTATTATCAACTTCAGCTTCAATATCCTCTATACGCTTGTTTATTTTTGCTAGTTCCGTTAGAACCAACGGGTCCAACACATTGGGAGCCGTTGCCAAAATATATTGGGGTCTATACCCTACGTGAAAATGATCAAATAACCAATTTGTGTCTCTTGCGAAATCTGAATCCGTGGGAACCCAGAGTTTTAGGGGGTGTTGTTCCTGATAAAATGTCAATAATCCCAAACTGCTAATGGCAACAAAGAGCCAACTTAAAGCTACTGTTCGCCAGGGATGTATAGCTACTAAAACTCCCAATTTGTAAAAACACTTTTCAACACAATGAACAATTGACATTGTTATTTTATTCCATCCTGACTTAATAGCTTCCATTTCTTAAACTGTACAAAAAGCACAAACTTTTTAGCACTATAATCACTGGTTTACCGTCACTTTACTAACATTCTAATTTAGGTTAGAGGGCAATCTCCACTTCAAACCAGAACACGTTGATTCAGACTGATTCAGACAATGTGTCTCAATGAATGTCAATTAGAGATTAATAAAAAAATAAAGATCACCGAGCTCAAAGACATGTAGACATAATTATACCAATCCCATGTAGACGAATGCACACAAAATTTATTGTTCAGGCAGTTGGCCTAAAACTAAATTTCTCAAAGGCGAGCGTGTACTAGGATTTTAATGAAAAAAAGATAAAATATAAACAGAAAACAGATAATAAATAATTTTATTTATTATTTATAGTAAACGTCAAAATATGATTGCTTTATTTATGGTCAAAATTCTAACAAAACTCTTCATTATTTAACCATAGATATGCCAATATTTGACGACTTTTTCGGTGTGACCGATCGAGACATTTACATAATCGAAATAATACATCAAAATAATCGAATGCTTCATCGATTAATCGCTCGGATTTCGGGAGCAAATACTACACGGTCAGGGGCAGCATTTTTTGGGGGAGAGGGGATTTGTTTTTCACAATTTAACCATAGAAAGATAATCTTATTTTTTAGTATTGAAAAGATAAACATGCGCCAGAGAGGCGCGCAGTTTAAAAAACGGATATATTAACAAAATTATTTTTTTCCTTTTTTTATAACTTCAATCAAGTGTTACATTTTTAATAAGTAAATTTATTATTAGTTTTTAATTTTAAGGAAATATGTAAGGTTTTAAAAAAGTAACAAAAGTTAGAGGTATTTATAGTAGTAACTTGATAAAAGGATATTCGAAAAAAAAAATTGTTCACATTTTTAGTATTTTGTCTTACTAACTAATTAATTACTATATAATCAGTCTCAAATTACAAAAAATACTGAAAAAATCCAAAGTTATAGACAATTAATTGTTGCAAACGACTTCTATATGTTCCCCACACACCGTCTTTTTACACTTTGTACACATCATCTTTGACATTATTTTCTTTTTTGTTGTGCATAAGCAACAGTACCGCCGAACTTTAGCCGGAGGTTCCTCGTCAGCTTCTTCAGAAACCTCGTGATTGGTTTATGGCATATTACCCGATGTTCGGGCTACCTTTGGCAAGATGAAGGGCACTAATATTTTTTTTTGATGGTTTGTTTATCTGCGAGTGATAAACATTTTGTTTAAATATACACACACATACAGACATTTGTATATACACCCATGCATGTATGTATTCATGTACGACAAATATGTAAACCATAATAAATATATATAGATATTTATTTATTTTTTTATATAAGAGAACAAAGATAAATTTTCTACCGCGCATCAAGGTTGATGAAGGATGGATTTGGGCAGGCGGTGGAGGGGAATGTCATTTGGAGGACTTGATTGCCCGAGACATGAGATGCTTGGATTCGAATTTGAAGCAAGTTTGGAGAAAATGTTTTGGCTAGGTCTATTATGTGTTTTTTTAAGTGGAGGGATTTTCGAACCCGAATGCTATTTCGGACGAACCAAGGGATTTTGGTGAGTCTTCTAAGCAAGACATTTTGGAAGGTTTCTGGACTCTTAGTATTGCTTGTGGTCCAAATTGGGCGGCGTTAGTCATAATGGGTTGCATTTTTGATTTGTAAATGAGAATTTTGTTATGTAGCGACGTTTGACTATTATAATGTAAAAGCGGGTAAAGGGATGCAGCAGAGTTTTTGGTTTTTTAAATTGTGTGTTTGATGTGGGTGTGCCATGTGAGTTTTTTTGTCGAGGGTGACTCCAAGGTATTTAACGTTTGCCAGGGCTTGGCCGTACATGGAAACTTGACCATTAGGAGTGCTGCGGACTTTTCTTCGTGGGAAGAAAATAGCAGCGCTCTTAGAAGTGTTCGAGTTGAAAATATTTTGTTTTTACTTCAATAAATTCCGGGTGGTTTAAAATCTTTATGTACTTCATGTTTCATAACGCTGATGAATTTCATACGTATTTGTATTCCAATTGACCATGCAGATCGGAGGAATCCAGATTTTGGACTTCCGCACATTAAGTGTACTTACCTATATGGTGGACTAAGTCAAGTACCGAAATATCGCGTGTCTGTTAACAATCATCGTAACAAATCGTAACGTGACATTTCGCTCTACGTCAAAATGTTATTTCTATCAATCGGAAGCGTGTAATGTGAAGCATTATATCGTCGTCTTTTATCGAATGCTTCATGGGAACCGTTTATTCGTCTCATGACTTAACTTTATCGTGGTTCTAATAACAGAACAATCTTATCGTACGCCTTTGGATAAACCTGTGACCGTCGCCGAATGGAGATCAAGCCACAAGACACAACAGTGAGTATTGCTTAATTGTGTATACCGGATCTTGTTTGGTGATCGGGCATAATTCTTATCGAAGTCATAAGAAATAATTGTCAGCCTGAAACATTCATTTTACATTGAAAAATCTTCTGAGAAAAGATACTTGCCGCCAACGGGACATGAACCCGTGTCCTTCGGATTGCCGGTCGGATGCTCTGACCACTGAGCTATGGCGGCTTATCTAATACCCGCCAAATAATTCAATATATACTGGTGTTTCATTCAACAATTACTGATTATTACATTTTTCCACCTGAAAACAACCAACTTTATTTTTGTGAGGGAGGTATTGTTAGTACTAAATCTCTCGCTAGGTGGCGTCGAGACAAATTATGTCTACATTTTTTGGTGAAATACTTTTAACTTGTTAAATATTAATTATTATTTTTAATTTATAAACTAACGTTTAAGACAAGATTTTTATGCATAACAATTATTGCTTATAATAATTGTTACCCTTTGTGCTATGCATAAAAATCTTGTCTTAAACGTTAGTTTATAAATTTAAAATAATAACTTATCGAAGTCCATAAGTGTTTTATTTAGCAAGGAGTAGCTGCTAGGTTATTCTAAAACCCTCGTGCATCGTGCACGATTCACTTCATGTATTTCTGCTTTTTCTCCCATTTCAGACTTCGATGTGCCGAATTGAGAGCTAAGGTCCTGCTGACTCCTTCGCTCAAAACAAATTGATACATTTCTGTTATTACTGACCAAATTAAAAATATGGTATACAATATATTTTGCTACTTGTAACCAAAACATTCTTCACTAAGTATTATTTTCTCTTATTTTTAGTTTTTCTTTTGCAATTTTTTTTCTGTTTTAGCGATTCAGCAATAAGCTCCGACCCTTGTGGCTGAAACTGAACTGCAAAGGTTCTGTAATGTCAACTTCCCCATTTTGGGGGTAAGTTAGACCTCGCTCCTGGCGTAAATTATTTTTTTTCGGAATGGAATCCTCACAACTCATCTGCGCCTCCCCCAGCGACATGTGTAGGCCTGAGGTTTGGCTGGGCGAACTCGGCGTCCTTCCGCCCTGCCTCCGGCAACTCAACGCTTCCATCCTTAGGGTCTTCGGGTACGTTCCCCTACTTCCCACTTACTATCATCAAGGCACAACCGAGAAACCGGCTAAAGGGCGCGGACGTTGAGATTCATTCACGGCAGACCGACCACCATACACATTCTGGCTGGTACTGCCAGATGACGAGAGAGGTATCCCACCATAATGGCGGTGTCGTCAGCGTACAAGGCTTTATACGAATGTTGGTTCTCCGTGAGTGGAATAATGAAAAACACAACACTGCTTTGAAAGCTGACAGATAAATATTTTGTCACATGAAAATTGTTTTTGTTTGAAAACTGATGGAATTAAATAACTATGAGAATGGAAGGAAACAAAAGAACCAGATGACGCGAATAATGATCAGAAAATAAACTGTTTGGGACGCGTTGCACTGTTTGGAGCTCGATTTTTGAACTTTTGCTTCCTCGAGTTTTAAAAGCGGACTGTTATAATAATAATTACAAATCCGTAATACTTACGCCTCCCGGGGGATGCTCATCACGCGATCTGTTAACGGAAGTGACCCCATCTTTTGGCATTGCTTTAATTCTGTTTTATTACAAAAGTCGATTTGGATTCCTAAATTGCAATCTTACAGTCTCTGGCCAATGATACTGTATGATGATGATGTTGCTAATAAACAACAAGGAACCCATTGCCAAGAATGAAAAACAGTGATTGAATTTTTTTTTGCAGTACTTACTTATACCACAACGTTGCCAGGTCAAGGCACTGAACTATTTTGTCTTCTCCCCGCGAGACAAAAATGCAGGCCCTGACCGTAACTATTCTTCCGAACAGTGAAATAGTGTCAAAAATTACCTCCTTCAAAAGCCCGAAGTTATCGATCAAGTGGGTGGTTTGCTACGCTTATGCCTCCGAAATCCAAGCTATCGATGTATCATTCGATTCTCTTGATATTTCGATTATGTAAATGTTTCGATTATGTAAATGTTTCGATCATTCCTAGTGGTTAATTTTTGGTGGCTTATCTGTATCTATGGATCTGTGGCCTGTGGCCTAGTGATGGGAATAATCGATACATTTACATAATCGATATTTTTGTATCGATACATAAAAATGATCGAATGATTAATCGATTAATCGCTAGGAGTTCAGGAGCAATAGCTGCGGTCAAAGGCAGTATTTTTTCTCGCGGCAGGGGGGGTGTTCACGGGCAAAGCATGGTACATCAGTATGGCAACGTAGATTTTTCATTGCTGGCAATGATTTCTTTACAAGCAACATTATTTTCTATAATTTACAATAATACTTTACTATCTATAATCTATGGTCTGGCCCGACCTTGAAACTGTTTCATAAGAGCCGTATTCTTATAGATAATGTAATTTTATAGATGTTTCCAAAATTCTGCTATGCGTCATTACATGATTAATCTCAAAATGACATTTAGATTGTAGGAAACTTATACATTAAAAAACAGTAAACAAACTGTTTTTTTGCAATCGGTGTTTATTGAATCTTTGAACAGAAGTGTCTAATTCTAGCGCTGATAACACTTTTTAGAACAAACCGTAAATATTTTATAGTCACACAAAATATTTTGAGGTACTAGTTAGTACTCGATGAAATTAGAGATATCGGTTGTTCATTTACAATAAATCAAACATACACTAAACAAATCGATAAATTACTCAAAATAACCCATCTACCTACTTACGAAAAATAATCACCATGTCGATCTTTAACACGTACTGGAATCGTAAATCATAACCTAAAAGTAATATTTCGTCGTTTACAATCGTTTCACGTTTGAATACTACGACCAACACTACCCTAGATGATACATAACCTTAAAATAACATAAGTAATAATACATAAACTTTAAATTGAGAAAAACAGTCACCATGGCAATCTTACATAAACTAAAACTGGAAACGTAGATCGTTACCTAAAAGTATTAATTCATCATTTACAACAAAGCTGGATGATGATAACATCAACACGCTTTATCAGTTTATCACAATTTGAGATATTTTGACGTATCTTGAATACAACCTCTCAGATCTAGAATCGATTTGCGTTTACGAATGAATTCTGACAGTTGTAAAACGATTGTATCACTCATTTTCAATAACATTTCAAAACGATTATATCGGACTGTGCATTCGAATGAATATTGACATCGATAAGCGAGAATCGATTCCAGTTCGATGACATTTCAAAACGATTGTATCGTACTGTATTCGATATGAACATAGACATCGATAAGCGAGAATCGATTCTTCTTACGATGACATTTCAAACGATTATATCGGATTGTGAATCGATACGATGGATCGATGTAAATCCAGCGCTGTGATTCGTCAGAAATAATCGATGTGAGAGAAGCGTTGTGATTGGTCAGAATTAATCGATTTGACATCGATGCAAGAATCGATTGTTCAAGAATCGATTTGTCTATGACAATGTATCGAAATGCATCGATGGTGAAAAAGATCGATACAATATCGATATTCCATCGATATTTCCCATCGCTACTGTGGCCCATATTTATGCTGTGGCCTGTGGCCTGTGTTCTATGATGGTTCTATGTTCTATGTCTGTGGTATTAGTTCATTTATGATGTCTGTGGAAATGTCAACGCGAGTTTGACGTATGATAGAAAAAACGTTTTGTAATTAACATTTTGCGCATAGTGTATTGCAGTGTATTGTATTTATCGAATGTTTTAAAATGAGTAGTGATTCGTCATCCTCAGATTCTTCATCTTCCTCGTCATCGTCGTCGAATTCAGATTCCAGCTCAGAATCGAGCAATGAATCAAATAAGTAACAATTTTACTCCTGCTATATTTTGTTACTTTCCGTCGTAAGCAATACGGTGTCTCTAATCAAGTATGTATATTTTTCAGGCGATCAAGAAACGCTGTTACCGTTAGGAGAGCTGCTGATAGTTCGAAGAGATCTTCAAAACCGGGTAGTCATGATAAAAAGGGTTCAAATAATTTTAAAATGTCAAGATCTCCTCAAATAAAATCGTTACAACGTCGGTCTCTATCTATCACAAAAGATATGAAACCTAAGAAGTCATTGAGATCCCCTAAAATACAGCCGGAGTCGCCAGAGCATGGCTCCCGTAGGCGGCATCTTAGGTCACCAAAAGTGTCTCCTAAGAGAAAACGATACTCTCCTGTTAAGGAAGAGAAACATTCTCCGAGACGACAAGCTTCTCCTAGAAGGCGATCAAGATCTCCAAAGCCAAAGTTATCTAGAAAAAAATCAATTTCACCAGAAAACTCGCCTTCAAGAAAACAATATGTTTCTAAAAATAGAGAAAAAAGTTCTAGGGATCGATCCAAATCAATTCAGTCAAAATCATCAAGAAATCGTTCCAAATCACCTCGGCATTATTCATCAAGAAATCGTTCCAAATCACCGCGGCATTATTCATCTAGAAATCGGTCTAAATCACCCCAGCAATATTCTTCGAGGAATCGATCTAAATCACCACAGCAACATTCATCAAGGAATAGATCTAAATCACCACAGCAATATTCATCAAAGAATAGATCTAAATCACCTCGGCAACATTCATTGAGGAATCGATCTAAATCGCCTCCGCAAAAATCAACAAAACGATTGACATCCCCAAACACACTATCGTCAAGAAAATACTCTCCCAAAAAACAAACGTCTAGAGATAAAAGTCCTCCAAAGCGATATAATTCATTGAAAAGACGATCCAAGTCACCGAGACCACAGTCATCAAGAAATCGATCTAAATCACCACAGCAAAAATCATCACGGAATCAATCTAATTCACCACAACACAAATCGTTGAGAAAACGATCAACTTCACCAAAAGAATCCTGCAAATCCAGAAAATATTCAAGGTCGCCAGTCAATAATAATTCACAAAGTTCTCAAAGAAATAGAACGTCCAGAACAACTGAATCTTCTGTGAGGCGTTCCAGATCATCAGACAGCAGACAGCAGCCAAGGTATCCTCGGGAATCTCAACACAACCAACGTGAAAATAACCGTTTTGAGCATAACAAGAAATTTCATGAGAGAACTGAGGTTAAAGAAGAATTTGGTGGTAAAAAGGAAGTTGAAAGATGGCCCCATGATAAATTTGACCCTTATGCAGAGAGATCTTGGAAAGGAAACAATGAAGAACGTAATGGAGGATTTGGAGGAGGTACTTTTACTATAAATTATGTTTTTAAATCTGATCGTCAATATGATCTGATAGTCTATTTAAGAACTTAGCTTGCGTTCAAATTTAAGAGTGATGTCACCTCCAAACGGAAGGAAACTCTTATTTTTACAAATAAATTTTGGCAGTATTACTTGCTAGCAAGGACCCAAACCTAGAAATTACTAAGTTGTGTTCCTGCGTATGAGACCCACCATTGTATTGACTTTAATAGTCCAGGTTCTTGCAATATGTATTATTTGACCACCTCTGTGGTAAAGTGGTTTGTTCCATGGATATGGATCAAGATATTGTCTATTTAAATCCCGGCGTGGCTAAGATTTAAATTAGTTAAATATTTAAACATTTCAGGATTGGGAGGCGGTAACAAACGAAACAACAATTATACCGATCAGCGCTTCAAGTCGCAGGAGGAAGAGTTCTACGATGACAGACGGGAGAACAGAGAGAAGATTGGAATCATCGGAGTTAACGCACTTTGGGGAAACTCGCCACCAAGAATAGAGTATGTTTTCCTTAAATTAATTGTATTACACATAAACACAAAAATTTCTGCTCTAATTTTTTAATGTACAGAAGGGCCTCACTAATCCGGATAGGGAAAAACAAGACCCCTTCCGAATTATCGAGATGTCCAGATTATAGTATGCAATTTTTTAATAGGAATAAAACACATTTTTAACTTGGGTTTCATTTATTAAAGTAAAAATTTAAAGTCAATTTAGACAAGAATATGTATGTACGTACAAATGTACTTATAAAAAAATCAAACATGTAAGAAATTTGGGCACTTAAGATGAAAAAAAAAAAAACTAAAAGTTAATTAATGAGTGACGGCAAATGATTGAATATTGACACATTTTGACCCGCACGCACCCGTCCGGATTACAGCGTGCACCGAAGTAACGGGGGTCCGGATTAGCGAGGCTCTACTGTATTCTATTTTTATTACATACAATGTTCATTATTTATCCAATTTCAAAGTTGATCATTGAATTATTTAAAGTTGAATATTGTGATTTTTCTAATGGAAATTTAAAAAATGGGAGGATGGTTGGGGAGACCCTTTGACCTCCAGCTGGTCTCTCTCGACTCATCGTCTTGCACCACAGGGAAAGGGATGGATCTACACTGACCTGTAGATTCCTATCTACCCAGAAAAAAGGTATTCCTTCCCAGAACTTCCTCCTTCCTTTCCTTAAAAATAACTTCCATACAGCGTTCCCAAAATACGACAGGCCCTTAGAAAAAATATAGTGCCTCCTGTGTAGGGTTAATGTAAAAAAAAAAAGAAACATAAAAGACCGGTACCAGCATGAGTTATTAACTATTGTACTTACATATTGTAGTTTAGCACTAAGTTTCACACTGCACTAAGATGCGTGGGATATCATTTCAGAAATGAAAATGATTTATTTGATGTTGGAATGCCAATAAACAATTCCCAAAAAATTATTCTTCCAGGTCAGATGAAGAAAATGCCATCAAAGCACTCAAGAAGAGCAAAACTGCATCCAAGGACACAAAGAAAAAATTGAAGAAGTTGAAAAAGAAACTGAAGAAGGCTAAGCAGGCTCGTAAGAAGGCCAAGAAGAACAAAAAGGAGAAGGGTGTGGATGCGGACAACAGTTCTGATGGAGAAGTGTGGGTTGAAAAAGGATGTAAGTATCTATATAATTTTCTATTATAATATCGCTGGAAAGGAAAAATGGCTAAAGCACCATACTGCTGTTACATTAAAGATGAACCTACACAACAAGCTATATTGTTTGTTTGTGCTTGTGTTCATCAAATCAAGTTTCCAAGGATGAAACTTAGGATGTAATTTTCTGAACGCAAGTACAAACAAACAATATAGCTTTTTGTGTACAGCTGTATGGCACCTTAGCCATTTTTCCTTTCCAGCATCGGTATAATCATAATAATGTGCACAAATATCTAATGTGCCAAACTTAATGAATTCTAATGATATTATGTGAAGGGTATAGTGTACCTATAAAGCCTTATTACAGTTCTACTAGCTGAAGTTCCCGGCGTTGCCCGGGCTAGCAGAGTTTTTCAGTATCAGGTGTACTCGGTAATTTTCCTCTTATTTTAAAAGTAAAGTGCAAAACTTCATAGAGAAGTATCAAAATTCTGTTTTAAGGGGTTGGAAAAGGGGATGGGGTGGATTTTGGAAATCTCATGTAGACAGTCATCTTTCTCTTGTTTTGAAGATCAAATGTGCAAAATCGTCAATCTCAGAATAAAACTGTAAAATATTTTAAAAAGACGTCACGCTGCCATGGACACTGTTTATATGCAGGTGTCCAGGGGTAAAATGCACTAACTTCCGGAAGTGATTCTACATGACGGTAGAAATAAAAAAAGATAATAAGTTTACTGAAATTCAATTGCTTCTTTCTAAAAAAAATTCAACTTTCTTTTACCTGAAAACTACTTAAATCACACTGCACTGTCCAAATAGTCTAAGGTTGGGGTGTTTTAAACTCTCGGAACATTTGACAACTATCAAATCAATGCCATTATGTGTGCCATCAAGTGCCATTATGTGTGCCATCAAGTGCCATTATATGTGCCATCAAGTGCCATGATGTGTGCCGTCAAGTGCCATTATATGTGCCATCAAGTGCCATGATGTGTGCCGTCAAGTGCCATTATGTGTGCCATCAAGTGCCATTATGTGTGCCATCAAGTGCCATTATGAATTATCAAATATTTAAAAGTCTTTGTTAAGGGCCATTAACCAGCCAGCAGCCGAGAATTCAAATTTCGCCGAAAGATGTTCTTATGATATAACATATACAGGGCGGTTTCAATGAGAAAGATTAACTTATTCTCCGTACCAACTTTTAAAAATAATAACCCAATATCAATTTTATTTCATTCAAAATTTGCTTTAATTCATACCTACATTAAAAAGTACTGAAAACTATTAAAATTATGTACTTTTTGTAATTATTTTTTGATCATAAGTATTTATAATTTTTCAATAATGTCTAAGCAAAATAAGAATGTAAAAAAAATCTTAAATATATTAGTTTGTAAGACCGTAAATAAAAGACAAACTGAAGTATTTTCATCACAACATCTGCGCGGATCTTTTTTTTAATGATTTTATTTAAACTAAAATTAAAATTCTGAAACATAGCTTTCCCAGATAATTTATTGATTTATTTTACTGCATGACTAAATGATTTGAAATGTGTGTTGTATAATACAAAATTGAGTTTGAAAATTTAACAATTCTGCCTACGACCTTTGACAAAACCTTATTGTACTAAAAATAAACATATTTTCTTGTAATTTAAAACATAACTTTACTAGATAAAAGAACAGTCTTTTGAAATCAATTTATAAATTTTTGTGGAAAAGCTTTCAGCTAATAAAAACCAAATATGATCAGCTGACAATCATAACAACATGGCTGTTATGCTCTGCAGCTGATCTTATGTTAGAAAGATGTTAAAAATAATATGATTTTTTTGGTCAAGTGTAAATTTGGTTATACCTCGGCTTTAACTATACCCCAAATAAAAAGGCAACTGGACAAGACAGAACATTAGGTTATGTTAAAATAGAAATTGATAAAAGAATAAGTTAGATTTATTATTATTAGATTTGTTTTTTGACTCGACCTTAGTGGATGTTAGTTATGTATAACTGATATACAAGTATGTGCATAAATCTGAACTTTTTAATGTCTCATCAGTGGAAGAAACCGTTGCGTTCCGAGAAGACGGGGATGAGGAACACAACGACAATGGCGAGATGGGTCCGGTGCAGCGCGCGCAGGTGTCCCTGGGCCGCCAGGACTTTGGGCGAGCCCTGCTGCCGGGCGAGGGTGCGGCCATGGCGGCCTTCGTGGCCGAGGGCAAGCGAATCCCACGCCGCGGTGAGATCGGTCTGACCAGCGATGAGATAGCACAGTACGAGTCCGTGGGATACGTCATGAGCGGTAGCAGGTGATTATCCTATTTATTTTAAAAACAATGTTCGCTATTTATATATAAAAGCCATATAAGCCAAAAGCTATAAAGCAATATTTTTGTGACAATATCCTTCATAATTTTTTTTCCACGGTCACGTGGCACCTAGGGCGGATCGCCCCCCCCCCCCTCCTCCCCCCCTCCCCCACGCTACTGGGGAGGGAGACGAGAAGAGGAAGGTTAAGTACCTGGTTATTCAGAACTGGTCAGAGAGAACTAAAGAACTAAACAGGCGAAAGTCATCTCAAGCAATGTTTAGATTCCGAATGCTATTCAGGGCGACACTGAGAAAAACACATCTAACACTCTTCTTCTTCTTCTTCTCGTGCCCTGTCCATTCAACGGACGTTGGCGATCATGTTGGCTATGCAAACTTTGTTTACTGCGGCCCGGAACAGCTCTACAGTAAACTGGTCAAACCACTGTCTCAGGTTTTTCAGCCATGATATTCTCCTTCTTCCAGGGTACCGTCTTCCGGCAATCTTTCCCTGCACTATGAGATGCCAGATCTCATACTTCTTTGGATGTCTCATCACATGTCCAAGATATTAAAGTTTTCGCATTTTTATTGTTTTAATAACTTATTTTTCTTTATTCATCCGAACCATAACATCTATACCGTAACTTTGTCCATTCAGCTTATTTTGAGTATTCTTCTGTAGATCCACACCCCGAATGCCTCAAGTCGCTTATCAGTTCTTCAGTCCATGCTTCCATTCCATAAAATAATACCGAAAACACGTAGCATCTGACCATTCACATTCGTAATCCAAGATTGAGATCATGACTGCAGAACATATTTTTCATGCAGATAAAGGTTGCACGAGCTTGCTCAATGCGGCATTTGATTTCAACCGAAGGATCACAACACTCTTGTACCTAATATGGTTATTTGAAACTCCACAAGTTCTACAATGACCGGGATTTCATTATCTTTCTTAATCTTTCCTAAATCATCAAAAAATTATTTTTTTATTAAATATTTTTGTTGTTTCACAGACATCGTCGTATGGAAGCCGTCCGAATACGTAAAGAAAATCAGATCTATTCAGCCGATGAGAAGCGAGCTCTCGCCATGTTTAGCAAGGAAGAGAGATCCAAGAGGGAGAACATTATTCTTTCGCAGTTCAGAGAGATGGTCTCCGCTAAATTGGCCGACAAGGATAAAACTAACTGAATTCAGTACAAAACGTTCAATGGAATTACAATACCAATTTATGTGTTTTATATACGTATATAATGTTTATGTACCATGAAACATTCAATTGTACACAAGTGTTTTCCATATGTATATATAGGTACACAAGGGTTTTCCATATGTATATATAGGTACACAAGTGTTTTCCATATGTATATATAGGTACACAATGTCCGTACACATAGTATAAGGAGGAAACTGGTTAATCTAATTCACAGAGAACCCAAAAAAATAAAAAAATTTCAATCCGAGCATTTCGATTTTTTTTTTATTCTTATTTTGCTAGTATATATTTGTAACACGAAAAGTTAAATTGTACACCAGTGTTAAGGTGTTTTCCATAGAACCTAAATTTTATGCCAATTTTTTGCATTTTTCATGGACAATAGAAAATTAAAGTTTGAACCTTGTTTTTTGTTGTTGTTTCTCCCTTTTGTTTTATTTTTTTTGTGTTCTTACATATTCAATAGGTACACAATACTGATTTGGTGTGTCCCAAGATGTTCATTTTTTGACATGAACTCTGTTTGGAAAAAAATAATAATTTTGTGATACATAGTTCTTATGTAAGAAGTTTTCACCCTGTAGCTTGTTTCGATTTTTTTTTCTAATAATTGAATTCATAAAATAAGTATTTTTACTGGTTCTTTGAAGAACTTTATAAAAGAATTTTACTTTAGGTAAGGTAGGTATTGTACATAATAATATTATTTTACATAGATCATCAATAAATTTTATTTGACATATTATTTGACCAATTTACGTGGTAGGTGTAGGTACCTGGTAAATTGGTGTGTAGCCTACAAACAAATCTAGTAAAATAATTAATTATACTGTTAGACAAGCGACCTTTTCTTGGATTATAAATAATTTGTTAAGTTATCATAAAATTTTTAAAAAATTTCAAAGTTTTTTTAATATTTAAATCCCATAATAAATACAATAATATATTTTGTTACCCCCTAAATTAAGTGACTGGACAACTCAGAATCATTCTTCAACACTTCCTTTGAAAAGTCATTAACCTGTCATTTGTCGCGGGCTCGGAAATTATTTTTGCTTTTTTCTTTAAAATGCGATTTTAACCCTTATGTATAAAGAAACTGTATGAAGGACAAGGTCAGAATCGCTTGCGCCAATATTATTCTTGACGTAACCATTAGTTTCATTAATCTAGCTACTCTAGAATATTTTTAAATGAATTTTCTATGACTTTGCGGGTCAATTTTGGCAACTGTCAGAGGCGAAAAAATAGATGTTTTACGTTTTCAAATGCGTGTAAAGGCTTTTATTTTTTTGCAAACTCCTTGGAATTATAGCCATGTTGGGTATGTATTCAGATTTGTGGAGAAATAATAAAATCAGTTTATATTTGTGTGATTATGTTTTTTGACAATTATTTCCAAAATGGGAGATTTTTTAATCTTTTTTTTGTTAGTTATTCTGGAAAAACCTCTTCCGATATTATCATGTAACATACATGAATAATAAGTTATATTATCTGATAAACAGAAAACAATCGCAAAAAAAACAATTCCTTAGTTTTTATATGGATATTTGACCAGAAAGCAACAAGGTTTTTCCACGCGGCTTTTCAAAATACCATCCGACATTCAACAGGTTAAAAGAGATCAAATTTTTTTTTGCTTATGTAGGTTACATCAGGTTAGGTTACAGGCTATTTTTCAAAAAAAAATTCATAACTTTTAGTGAATTTTCAAAAGGGTATTGAAGTTGCATGATTCTGAGTTGTCATGGAACCTTTAATTAATACTTTTTCACATTAATTAATATATCTTGAATTATTCCTATTAGAAAATTTCAACTTATTCCCGGTTAATTGGGTTTTCCAGGAAAAAATTAAACATCTACTCTGCTTGACCAATCATTCCAGCCTCCTTTGTAAACTCTTGAGCTGAAAATATATGAAAAAATATAATCACTTGTCACAAACATTATTATACATTAAAAATTTAAAATATTCCATCGTCAATAACAAACTGTATAAAAATGAGACACTTTGTTGGGCAGGACATATAACGGCAAGAATGACTAACCACTAGACATGAATCGATTCTATCTGATTAGTAAAGAGAATCAATTAATTCATTTTCATTTAATTCATCGGTTCGATACTTCATTTTCGTTTAACAGGTATAAATGCTTAGGTACGAGCCCTAAGGCTTCTTGGCGTATCTATATTATACCCCATATACAATGGTAAGTTTCATAAATAATCAGTAGTAAATGCCTGTTTCTCATTACTTAGTAAATCCCATAGAGATAGCTGTCTCCATGGCTTTTGTTCCACGACCTCCCTTGTTACAAGAGAACACAATCATCATATCTTTGCTTGGCAGGTCCCGTCCAAACTTTCTCTTAAATTCTTCATTGTCTTCAATTTGAAGAGAGGCTTCTAGATCTTTGACTGAAAAGAAACAAGCCATTAAAACGTGACCAGTCCCAGGAACTTGCTTTTTTTTTACTTTAGCTCTACACAGGAGGCCAATGTAGAGCTAAAGTAAATTTTCCTAATAATTCCCCTCAGGGCCTATGTCATCTTTGGGGACGCCTTGTGGAGGGTCATTTTCGGAAAGGAAGGAGCAGAAGTTCTGGAAAGGAAAAGAGTATGAGGGGTGGGTAGGTATCTGGGGGTCAGTGTGTCCAGGAATGACGGGCGTATAAATCCATCCCTCCCACTGCGGTGCAAGGCGATTTTCCGAGAGAGTACGGCTGGAGAAGTCAAAGGGACTTTCTTCACCCATTCTCTCAAATCCGGCCTGCCATGCAGCTGGTGGACAGATGCATCCGTCGTCAAGATCCGGACAAACCACACCCCATGGACCCGGGCACCCCTGGTAAGTCACCAAACGTAGTGAACCACTTGGAAGACCTATGGCAGAGGTGTTGGATATTCAATAAATGGTTCCCGGGGCGGCGGTACCCGTATTCGCCCATATCCGCGGTGCAAGGCAGCTATTCCGAGAGAGTACAGCTGGAGAAGTCAAAGGGACTCCCTTGATCATTCTCTCTCGATTCTGGTGGGCAGACGCATCCGCCCCAAGACCCGGACAAACCTCATCCCATGAACCAGGGCACCCCTGCTAAGTCACCAAATGTAGCGAACCACTTGGGGTGACCTATGGCAGAGGTGTTGGTTATCCAATAAATGGTTCCTAGGCGGCGGTACCCACACCTGCCTCCCAAATTAAGATTGCTATAAGATACTTGGGGAGTCACATTGTGGAATCAGAAGAGATCACTACACTATGATAACCTCCTCGGTGTCTTTTAAGGGATTGGGCTAATATCAAAGAAATTTATTTATAATAAAACACAAATTTATTTGTGCCTAACTAAGTTATTACAGGGTGGCCACAGACCTGGAATACCTGGAAAACCTGGAATTATCAGGGAATTTTACCGAACCTGGAATTATCAGGGAAATGTCAGGGAATTTCGAAAAAAATTTATAATATCAGGGAATTCCAAAAATAAAACTATATTCGTTATTTTGCAATTTGTGCAACCCCAAAGTTGTGTTATATTACTTTTACTTGCGACTTGTGTAACAAAAGATATGCCGATAAAGACAAACTAGATAGGTATTTTTTTATTATTATTTTCATTAATGCCCTTGCAACACAATCATGTCGTCTAGTTGATGTGTGTGTGTGTGTTTTTATTTTGTGTGTGTAGTATTTTAACATTTAAATCAAGGTTTTCAGTATTTATAAAATTACATTGTATCACTATTTATACCATAGCTTCGTGTAAATACATAATAAACCTCTTTCTAAACTTTAGTCGAATGCTTATGGTTCAGAGAAAACTGAACCATAACATAAGCATTTTCTTATGGTTCAGATATGGTTTCTTCTTTTCTTTTCTTCTATCCAAAGGGTATATTGTTTTAATTATTAATATTCTAAATCTAAACTGTTCCCTAGTATTGTTGCTTATTTCATGTGATATTTTTTTTGTATCTCTTCTAATATTAATGTTTATTTTGATTTTTTTTGTTTATTTTTCTATTTTTGTCTCGTCTTTTCATTTCTTCAGGCGAAATATCATAAATTTGTAACAAGTGTATTTTGTGTTTAATAGATTATTGTAATGCAAAGAAATAATTTATGCTATAGATGACGGAATTCCCTTTATTATTTATTTAACAAATGACATCCCCATAGGGAACGTACCCATACTACGTGACCAACTTTTTGTACTTTTTAACCCCCCCCCCCCCGCCCAGTGACCAAAAACCTAAGCCCCCCGCCGCTCATTTGTACCAAGAGTGGTATTTTGAAGACCCCCCCGCTGAACAGGTCACGTAGTATGGGTACGTTCCCTTATATCAAATTAAACATATCATGGAAAAATGTAGAAACTGCCCTGGAAAACCTGGAATTATCAGGGAATTTTGAAATCCGTTTTTTGTGGCCACCCTGTATTAGTGTTATTACAATAACAAAGCAAAAAAATATTTTGTGGATGATAAAGCGAAACATAGAAGTTCAATGGACCCGTGGCCTGATTGTTACGGGAGTTATGCAGACCAGCTCTTTATCAATTATAATAATATATGGTGAAAAGAAACAAACTCACATGGAATGTTGATGCCGGAAAGAATAATTCCTGTTTCTTCGATTTCTTCTGGATTTCTTACATCAACCAAGATAACTTCAGGCTTATTAATGTAGGAAATTACTTCTTCGTAAAAAATCACTCGATCCATTATGAAAATCCTGAAACATAACTATTTATCAATGCGCTTTTATGTTGTTAATAATTAATCACTGTCATTTGTGTCTTAGGATCTGCAATTATATTAAACATTTCTCCTCATGAATGCTGGTGAAATTGGAACTACCTGATCCAGATCATCTCAACTTTACAAATTATTTAAATATCTGCATCACTTATTATAAATTTATTATGTTGTGCTTCGGGAAAATGATGGCATTTACCTTTAATTTGGTGAAACCGTGATGAAATTATAGCAGTCTTTTGGTATTGATGTACTAACTTAATGCCGGTGTTTTTTTTATCTATTTGAGAATGAAGTATCAAAGATAACGCTGATTGGTGGGAATTAAGTTCCCTCTATCAAACAAGTTTATTATAAGATAAGAATCTAATCTCCAATGGTCAAATTGATGAGGAGCAAACATAAAATATTTTTTAATTTAATCCAAATTAGACATAATACCTTATCAAAATGTCATGGGAACATTTGCGAACATTTACAGATAATAAATTAATATTCTTGAAAGTTACCAGATGGCAATATTTTTGCCAGCCAAAGTCAAACGATCTTGTAATTATTACAGGATTTTTGAAGTAAAACTTCTTTACGCACGCTTGACTTGGGGAGTAAGCTGGCGAATGCGTGACGAGAGCGTTACGAAAAGTGGCGAACGGTTGAGAGGGAGATATAAGTTAGTGAAGATAGAAAGAGAGAGAGTTACGTTTTATATATTACTGTAGGGGCAAGAGAGAAAGGTGAGAGCACACATTTTCTTTCTCTCTTTCTCTCATAGCCAGTTACATTTCGTATATATAAGACACAGTGCAGGTCTATTGTCTGTACATATACAGGGAGCTAGAGAAGTTTTACTTCAGTCGTGTGGTTTGCACACTCGTTTTTTTATTTATTTCTCTATTAAAATAGTGGTATGCGAAAATAAATGTATTTTCAAATGTCTTTTCTCTTTTCCTAATCAACCCATATTTACAATTTCGGAGGCGGATATGGGTACCGCTGCCCCGGGAACCATTTATTGAATAACCAACACCTTTGCCATAGGTTATCCAAGTGGTTCGCTACGTTTGGTGACTTACCAGGGGTGCCCGGGTTCATGGGGTGTGGTTTGTGCGGATCTTGGCGACGGATGCATCTGTCCGCCAGCTGCATGGCAGGCCGGATCAGGAGAGAATGGGTGAAGGAGTCCCTTTGACTTTTCCAGTCGTACTCTCTCGGAACATTGCCTTGGGAGGGATGGATTCACTGATTGAACACACTGACCCCCAGATTCCTACCCACCTCCCTTATCCTTTTTCTTCCTTTCCTAAAAAGACCCTCCACACAGCATCCCCAAAGATGACATAGGCCCTGAGGGGAATTATTTTCCCTAGGGCCTCCTGCTTGGAGCTAATGTAAAAAAAACCCATTGGAACATTTGAGATGAAAATAATGAAAATCATTTGGCAATTTTTTTTACAATAACCAAATAATATTTAATGGAAGTATATGTATATCGATCTTCTGTTAGTCAGGCATCTCCAAATACTATGTTTTGAGTTATAGCCATTTTACACCATTTCTTTTTTCAGCTCGATTCCCGTATAGAGACCAAAGACAAAGTTTTTCTGCATTTTCTGCATTATAAATTGATTTATGAGTAATCCGAGTATTGTACCAGATAGAGGGTACACTTTGTACCCTCATTTGAGGGTATACTGTAAAAGTGAATATTTGCTATTCAATGTGCCGCAAAACTTGTAAAATTTGTTTTGCAGCTAGGTTTATTTATTTTTTTATTCGCATACATGCAAATAATACATGTACTTTCAAATCTTGGACACAAATAATACTGATTTTGAATGTTAAAATTTCCATACTTCTCCGCTTACTTCTTAGTATGCAAAAATTACATAACTGGAATTTCCCTATAAAGACCCTCCTCACAGCATCCTCAAAGATGACATAATCCCCGAGGGAAATTATTTTCCTCAGGGCCTCCTATGTGCTAATGTAAAAAAAAATTCCAGTACTGAGATAATGCGTTAAATCTACCTCAGGCATCCCCGACTTTTTCTACCATTCACTAACATATACATAACATATCACTTTGTTACTGTTCAAAAACTATATTTTATCTACTTTAATACGACCTGAAGAGCTATTCTATATCTTTTTTGGGATCATTATGAGATAAGGGAACGTACCCATACTACGTAACACGTTTAGGGGGGGGGGGGGGTCTTCAAAATGTCGCCCTCCATACAAATGAGCGGCGGGTTACTTAGGATTTTGGTCACGGGGGGGGGGGGGGGGGGTTAAAAATTGCAAAAAGTTGGTCACGTAGTATGGGTACGTTCCCTAACGGACGTGATCTGTCAGATTTGTGTGACTTTTACATATTTACTGTCACATATTTTAGTTTAGATTGTTTTAAACACAAATTCCTGCATTATTAATGTACGTTGTACATAAAAAAGAAAATAAATCACACAAACCTGATAGGAGATAATGTTCATTATCCCACATCCCACAAAAGAATCGTTCGGCTGCGTGTAGATGTCACAAACATAAGTGTGAGGAAATTAACTTACCAAAAATTAACATTAAGTTGTGAAAATTGAAAAAGGTTGTTCTTTTCAGACTTCAACTGGACTTGGAACTACGTCACGAGCTCAAGCCTGTTGCATTTTTTCCCAAAAGTGCTTATATATATTTTTTAATGTGAATACCGCACAAGAGTACCAACTGCTCCGCACTGGATCCTGTGAGACTATGGTATCCCCAATTGGGATATGTTGTGAAACTGAAGGCAGTGGGGAGGGTCAGGAAATGGGAAAGAGGAAGATGGGTAAGTACCTGGCTACTAAGATCTGGTCATCAAACATGGCGAAAGCCATTTCAAGCAATGTTTCAATTTTAAATGGTGGTCTTGCACCAGGGCGATACTGAGAGTATCCTCCACTCTGGAAAGTGCTGCAAATACACTTTATATTATTTTTAAACAATTAATTTTGAAATATGTAGTTGGTTTGAACACGCAACCTTCAGATTGCAAGTCGAGAGTCTTACACCCGTATGCATAGTCGGTTCCTCGAGACCTCCTCCACTCGACCTTAGTCGAGGTCACCTCAAGGAAATCTTAAAAACTTCCTTGAAATCAGTATGTTCAGTTACGGCTTCACCCTCCAGTGAGGAACCTCCAGTAAGTCGAGTTGAGGTTGAGTGAAGGAATGACGTCATTAAATTTCTTATTATTATGCTGGTAACTGTAGAGAATGTTTAATTAAATATTTGTAAAGAATATATTTATGGTTCACTTTTTTCATCTATGGGCTGTCTTCGGCGCTGTTAACAAGCTTCGAGGAGACCTCAAGGTAGATCGCGACGTATCTTGAGTTTGACAGTTCATTACTCGACTCGACTGAGGAATTTGCTCAAGTCGAGGATAGTTTTTTCAGTTCTGCATACCGAATTTATCCTTGAGGTCGAGTCGAGGTTGAGTCGAGTGGAGGAAATCTCGAGGAACCGACTATGCATACGGGTGTTACCCCCCGACCACGGAGGCCGTCAGTATCTTTATGAGCGGCATCAAAGAATCATTGCATTTCTGTGTTTACGCTTATTAATCTCTTCAAGATTTCAGTCATTGTAGTATATTTAACATAAAAACTGAGTTCATAACGCCTGGTTGGTAACCCCCTACACATTAGACAAATCGGCCACTGACCTTGCATGACCAGATTCTTTGAAATTATTGTACATCTAAAAGCTTCCGAGCTTGTTACATAGAGGGCAGTGCTAAGAGCTGTCTCGAAAGTCCGCAAGATGGCGGTTAGCTTAGTTAGAAGTTTGTGCACCAGGGGGGCCGAGGGCCGGGGTGTAGGTTGCAGGAGCTCACTTAATTCAGATCCATTTCAGCTAGTTTCCAGTTAGGTTGAATATTCGCAGTCACAACATTTGTTATACGCGAAGTATTAATAAATCCAGATTAACATAAAGAACTCTATTATTCCAAAGAAGTAATCTCCTTCCAAGACGAGTTGGAGAACCTTAATGTGTGAATTCAACAACTTGTGAACGTAACAGAGATGCATTCTAAACTAGAGTGTTTATTTATCAATTTACCCTAAAAACTGTTGGGGGGACAAATAAAAGAAAGTAAAAAGCAAATCTTTTGTATTTTTTTATTATTTATTTACAATCCAATAACACTTCAATTAATTTTCTCAACATTCAAAAGCTGTACGGTATTTGCAATTAATACTTCTATACACCTTTATCAAATGTTTTTTAATGCTGTCAATTTCAAATAATCCTATTCTAAATATATCATTTAACAGCTAACATCCACACAACTAGAATAACTTAGAAATTCATTATGTTCAAGAAATTAATTTAAATAAAGTTATTAGTTATAATCCACATGATTTTCATTGACAATAATAATAATTTTGAATACAGTTAATATGGTTAAAAGTGTAGTTTAACTATTGAAGACAAGAACGAAGTATTTACATACTATTTTGATGCTTGAATTTTCTCTAAAAGATCAATAATTATGTATGTATGTAATTAGTTAAATTTAATATGTATCACTATAATTTAATGTGTTCATTTTATGATTATCTAAATTAGTTTTAGCTGAATAATATTGTGTCTTTCTGATATTTTACTTATTTGGGCAGTGTTGATTTCATATTAAGTTTGACAAACATTATTTGCATTTAACAGTGTAGATTCAATTAGATTGTTTGCTTTCACAGTTGTTTAGCGTGACGATACTCACATTTGTATGAAGCATAATTATTACGTCTAAATAAGCAGACTTGATTTAATACTATTATAAAATGTAAGTTTATGTAGAAATCAGGAATTAAATCATTGTATGCAGAAAAAAGTGAAGAAAAGGTATTAAATTTTTTTTTAAAAGAACTTCTTTGTAAACTGCTATAAATAGAATGGTGATCGGATCAATAAAATTAATGATCTGTTCTACTATTTTCGAAAAAAATATTTTTGACTAAAGTAAATATTTATTAAGTGGATGAAGCTTGAAAAAAGATAAATTTCTAACGTTAACCCATCCTATCTCGAGTTATTTTTACAGAAGCTAAATTTTTTTTTCAAAATTATCCTGAATTTATTGATGTAATTTATGCCGTCTGATAGCAAAACCTACCAATATTTATGTAAAAATTAATATGCTGTCGAGGGTCGATAAATTGATGCCACTCAGATGCAATGGGTTACCTAGCATGTAAAAAGAGAAATGTAAATGAACCCTATTAATTACCTATATATAAGCTATGGTGTAACTAAGAAAATATGTTCATATAGTTGTAGTTGTTGTTGTGGTTCATGTAAAATGTAGTTGACTGCAGTAATATGTAGTTAACTGCATTAATATGTAGTTGACTGTAGAAACAATTCACTGCGTACGTAGTGGGGGATTTACACTACGGAGTTTTGCTTACAGCTAGTTGTCACATACTGTCGTAGTTACTTGCGCGTACAGCAATTTCATTTTCACAGTCAATTATAGTTGTAGTTGTTGTTGTGGTTCATGTAGTTGACTGCAGTAAAATGTAGTTGACTGCAGTAATATGTAGTTGACTGTAGAAACAATTCATTGCATACGTAGTGGGGGATTTACACTACTGAGTTTTGCTTGCAGCTAGTTGTCACATACTGTCGTAGTTACTCGCGCGTACAGCAATTTCAGCATGAGACTAGTTTCATTTTTTATAAAAAAATTGTACAGAAAAGGGTTACTGGTGTCGAAATAATTCATGATGCAGTAATTCAAGAATTGTTTGTAGAATAAAGAAAAAAAGAAAAGAAGAAACATAAAATTTGGGTATGCAAATGGATTTCTCAAGAAGTGTTCTCAGCAAAAATAAAATTCTAAATAACCTTCTTTATAAAGGGTGGGTTGGATGCTACATGTATTATTATATCATGTTTTAGAAGAGTATACAACACACAAATAAAGAAGTGCGGCGACTGCGACTGACTTTTTTTCGGTCAATTTTTGTCACCCGCCGCATGCAACCCGTCACTGCATAGCAAAAGTCGGAAGCTAGTCTACTTTGGTGCTTGCATTTGCTGTCACCCGCGGCCTGTCGAGACTGTAATTGACTAGGGTAAATCCCCCATAACGCCATAGCCACCGGTGAATAAGTTGCATTGGTTGGAAAAGAGCAGATAATAATAATTGGTAAAGGATGAGCATGGACAGTGGGCAGTGGGCATACATAAAGCAAGTCATGGAAACAATACCAGAGGCACACAGCGAAGCACAGTTTATAGCTAACACAGAGAATACTTATCAATATTATTTACAATAGACGAATATAGAAAATATTTTAACCACTTATCATTATAAAGAATCAACACATTGATGAAGGTGTGATCAAGGTCTTATGGAAAGTGTCTGGTTTCAATAAACAATTCAATAAAAAAAGTATAATTCATAATATATCCGGTTTAAAATTATTTTTGCTTACCTGTTCCTAATTATTTATAATACGTAGCTCGACAAAGCTCAAAACAAATAATAAGTCGCAAGATATTTTCTGAATATAAGCTGGATACACTGCTGCGGCAAATATGTAAGATTTTTGGTATAATTGATTTGGATAGTATCTATCTCTTAATTAGTCTAGCTAATTATAATTATTTGTTAATTAATTATTGTGATTCGAAAGCAAAACATCACATGTCCGTAAGGATAGTAAGATAGATAAAGACGCATTCATTGTTGAAGATCACTAGTTTGACAAAAAAATCATTATTATTTTAACAATTTATACCATGTTCAAAAAAAACTATTCAACTGTTGGATATAATATGTAACAAAATTTGGTCCTAAATTCTGATAGCTTAAATGATTATGTAACTTTTAATTCAATTTATATCTAAAATGTATAATATTTCTTTAGACTACATGAGATTGAATTGATTTCAACAGTGTTAGCTTTATGATTTTATATAATAATATTTATGTTTATAAAACTTACTAAACTAAATTGAGAAATTTACCCTTTGCTACGTCATCGTAAAAAAAAAACAAAAATCATATTTTGCTCACAGTGTGATTCGACCGCATGACAATGAATGAAATAATTTATTAAAAATACATATTATTATTATTAGGTAAGTAAAATTAAATAAATTATTAATTGCAGTTTTCTCTAGACTTAGTTTGATTCGAGATTCACGGCAATTCATATTCAAACAAATTCAATTCGTCATAAGATGGTTTCCATCAAGACAGATTATTAAAGAACCAAAAATATATAATTATTTCTTATAGATACACAATTTAGAAAAAAAAAGAAATCTTAAAAATATAATTTGCAAATACAGCTACATTACATATATTATAATTTAGTATAGAATAATGGAATGATGCAGCTATTATGTGAAAAGTAGTAATCTAATGAAGTAACCAGTTTTGCGAAAGTGCACAATCAAAGTAAATAAACCCTTCAAAGTGACAAATTAAAATACTTTCTAAACAGAAACATCCAAATTATACACGCAATAATATATGTAATCATTTTTCAGAAAAATTCTTGAAACAAATTTTAGCAAAAAAAAAAGTTATTTAAACAATTAAATGCTATCGAAGAGAGCGACCATTAGAGAACAGAGAATATCGATCTTACTTTGTATGGTTTTATTTTTAAATGCTACAAAATTGTAAAATTAACCTAAAAGTATTAAATATTGAAGAAATTCAATATCACAAAGTCTTTATAAATAATTAGTTTTCGTGTTACAATATTATGTAGTAGTATTACTTATACAAAAACAGTGTGAGACGGATTCAACGTTGATATTATTTTTCTGATAAAAGTTGTTTAAACATTTAAAAAAACTTTACATTAGTGATATTTAAAAATGCAGAAGCTAAAAAAATGGTTTGATGGTAGTCCTTTATTCAATTAGGCCCGTTTTGATAGAATGTGATAACGGTACCGTTGTGGATTTGGTTAAATGAACAAGGAGTTTTGGGTCATTTTTAATGTAGGAGCCACTTGGCAGCGATGTACATGAGGATGTTGGGGCCCAGCAGAGAGAAGAAAGAGGTGGCCAGATTGGCAGCCCCGCCCGTCACACGGATGTCGCTCTCCTTCAGGAATGGAGTGTCGATGACGTGAATAATTCCGTTGGTGCACTCCACGTCGGGCCGGAACACGTGTATCCACTGGTTCTGCCATTCCACGTAGTAGCCTGGACACAAAACAAACAAACATTATCATTGTTAATATCATTCATATTCTCTTAGTTTGCAAATGTACTTTTTAAACCTTTCAGGCCTGAATTAAAACTGGGAGTGGTAAACGTATTTGATGCTTGACATCAATTGGTAGAGTTATTATGAAGTTATTGCTAATTTCATTTGAAAGAACATTAGGTCTTGGAGGACATGTTTTACATAAAATAACAAATCTAATTAACTGGGTAAAAAATATAACATTTTTTCAATAATTTTTTTTTAATTAAAATGAAGACAATATTAGCGAAACTCAATTGAAAACCTGGAAACAGAAAAATCAGAAAAAGATATTGACACCTCTGGGACTCGAACTTATTCACATAAAAATTCAAAGAACACCTCTACGAAAGGGCCGTAGAGGCTCAACTGTTGTTGCCAACTGGTTGGCAACCAAGTTTCTCTCAAGGCGCAAGTCTAATTTATCTAATTATCTCAGCTTGTTTAACTACATAATGAAGACAAACACTTTAGCTGTCATCTGCCACTATCATATTGCATTTAAAAATGTCAAAAGAATCAAGTGATGATGAAGACACCATTCTTTGTTATTTTATCATCAACGAAGGCGGAATCATCTCAAAATAAGATCTTGGGTTATTATCTAGTACAATCCAATATAGTTTAAATACGATACAAATTAAATTCCAGACCCAGCAATATTACCTCCAAAAGATCTATGTATTCTTTGGAGAATTACATAGGTACATGAAATTATTTAGCTATTTTATTTATATCTACACTACAAGCAGCACTTTGTGGAATCATACTGTGCAATAATATAAAAAAAATAACAAATATAATACCCAGTCTTCCCCACTTCGCTCTAAGCTTTTTTCTTTGTTTGTTTATTTTATTTATTTATATTAAAATAGTACATATTAACATGTACGGTTGTTACATAATATATGTGCTAATATAAAAATCATAACATTGCATAACAATAAAGTTGCAAATCAAGTACAGTGGGTATATATAATATTTATATTAAAATTACAAATTAAACATTACAAATTATGACAATTATAATGTTTAATGTTATGTCTCTCATGCGTAATTAGGGAGCCTATAGTCATAAACGCATATAATATTTTCTCATCATGTTTGTTCAAACAGAAATTACCAAATCATTAACAGCCAGTTTGCAGCAGATACGCCGGTCACTTACGTTACCTTCTCAAAAAATATTTAGAGATAACAATTAATGAAAAGATATAACTTCGTGAATTTAATATATTTGGTCAAAACGTTACCGTTGGAACACCTGCACTGCTTAAATATTACTGACCGATGTCGTCCAGCCAATGATATGCCTCGAACGAACATTAACACACTCATGCGTGAGTTTACGACACGACCTCCGTAAAAGTATTGGTAAAGGATCTATTAACGGTGAACGTTCTCTACTTATCTGCGTACTGCAAAGAATAATTATAAGATTTCAAAATTATGCATTTTAAAATTAAATGTCGATTTAAATAGTACTTACTCTTATCAGATTCCTTGATTCTCAGTCTTAGTGTGTCTCGAACGGTCGGCAGAACAAATCCATGGGTGTCGTTAGCCAGTAGCTTGATGTCGGCCATTGTATATGCTCGGTCAGAAATAACAAGATGTCTCTCCAGAATCTGCTTGGTCTAAAAACCATTATAATTAGTCAAAAATGAAAAAAAAAATTTTTTTCTTATAATCATTTTAAATTTAAAAAAGTATACATATATAAAGAAGAAACAAATTATAAGAAAGAACTCATAGTTTGTTCCTAGGATCATGGACTGAATTTCAAATAATTGTTCTATTTTTGAATGAGTTGAAGTTGGAAAACAAAAAAATGAATGTTGAGAAATGACAGTTGGAAAAAGGAGGGAAACTTTATTTTAATGTGTTGACAATAAGTTTAACTTAATATTTTTATTCACGGTAAAATTCAATGTGCCGAATAAGCAGATCTACTGAAAAATTTTATAACTTTGAAAGGTTTTTGCGAACAATCCCAATGACGTTATATACTGTAGACGCATGGTAGAAATCTCAAAGTGGGAAGCCAACAACAAGACTATTGTACAGTACTCGATTTCTAGTACTTTAGTACTAAACTGCCACGCGTCGAGTAAGGTCGTGTCCTACCAGTAAGTAAATTGCATTAAAAAGCGCGAAAATTCCCTCCTGTATGATGAGAAAATGTTTCCATTACACGGTAAACAGTAGTAAAAGCGAAGGAATAACATTTCATTCGTAAATACATGCAAATTACTTATTATTATCGATTATATAAATAATACAATTGCTTTCCGCCCAAAGATTTTATGCGTCATTAGAGAACTCAAGGCCTACTAAAGTACAGGTCTGGATGCGCAACAGCCAAATTACAAAGTCGATGCTGTCGCTAAGTAAAATTTACTTTTTATAATAATAATCTAATGATTCTTTAGTTACTTGCCTGCGGTAAAACAACATGCAAATCAGCAGAAACAACAAATACAATAACAATCGACGCCATTTGCAAACTATCGTTGTTCATTATAGCTATTTGACACCTCAAAATTCGACTGGTGCCCAGGCCTCCTACTTTAGTCGGCCTTGAGACAGTATTCGAAGGAACTTTTAAATTTTGAATATACGAAAATGCCGCCCACGTTCTATCTTTTGTTTCGTTCATATGCACATATTCTTTTAAGCGTCTATCTTTATCATTCACGAATAACTTTTGAATTAAGAAATTATTGAAAATCGCTGAAAACAAAAGAGTTTTGATTAATTGCCACATTATATCTTGAGTTTGTGAGACTATGGCAAGTCTATTTATTTTATATAACGTCATTGGCGGTAACGCCATGTTTATTCATCGTTTTTATTTTAACATTTCATAGACATTTCTTCAATGCTGCCAATCATAGAAAAAATATTTTTGCGTAAAACAAAGTGAATGCAACATTGACAAGTTTGTACCTGTATTTATAATAGTAGAACATGGAAAGAAATGTATTAATAATTACAAAAACCCGCTAGACAAACCCTGCTTTGACAAACAAACCATTCAAAACCTGGGATGTTTTTTAAAATTATGATGAAATGCGAGTTTATTTTAGAGAATTTATTTTATAAGATTGGTACTTCTGACAAATGTCATATTTGATTGTCTATTAGTTAAAAAAGGAACATTCCGTATTATCAGTGCATCAAACTTCGACAACACGAACGTTCCGTATTATCCGTGAGGTGGACTAACTGCATATTTACTAGAAAACAAATGCCAAAAAGAAGGTAACTTAAAAATTTTTCAACACTAAAGAAAATACATTATTTTACAGATCTCCATCATGAGCTCGTTTTAGCCAGCCAAAAAGTAGGGTTAGCGTAAGTCAATTCGGAGCAACCTCTCGGAAGCTGGGCGTACCATGCAGAGTTTGCAAAACCATGAAAAAATACTTGAAAACCCATGACTCTGCAGAAACGGGGTGTCTGTTTGATAGATTCCTTATTATGGCGAACAGATGGCAGTCTTCAGAACAGGACGTTAGGTGGGAATGCTGTCTTTATTCTACCGGTACTTCAATGAAAGATGCTCTGAGGAACTAGCGTCATTAATCCCTTTGGCACCAGTGTACATTTGAGAAACATGCCTCACTCGCACTTAATATTTGTGCGTGGTTAAAATTTGTCACATGAGAATGGGTTGCTTTCACGACTCTTGCTTGTATTTAACAGTTGGGCTATGGAATGATTTCACAGCCTCTGTGTTTCCTTCCTTCTAAAAATTCCGTCTCTTCGGTCTCTTCAAGACCCAGGTTGACTCCTTCCTTTCCTCAAGAAGAGCCTCCACACAGAATCGCCTTTAGGTTCCTGAGTGGAAAAAAAACTTAAAAGTAATGTCTTACATGGTAGCTGAAGTCTTCCATGAACAACTTCTTGTGAGCGGACGGGTATTCAGTCTCGAACTTCTGCCATGCCTTATCCCTGGGCACAAAGTAGGTGAATCGGTGAGTGGTGTCGTTCAACTGATTGTTGAAGAAGCGACGGCGTCCAAGAAAATAGGTATCGCTACAAAACAAACAAATGGATAAACTGATTGTATATATTATATTCGCACGAGTTAATTATTTTATAAAGATTTGTTAGAATATTTGATACCCTATGCTGGCAACACTGATAGTTCCGTTTCCGTAGTCTTTTATTTTTTCTTCTGTTTGAAATAGAGTTAACTTAAGTATTGTTTATCTGACAATAAAATACATCTGTATCTTACAATTGAGTCTATTTTATTACAAACCAACAAGATTAACTAAGGGGCGGAATTACTTTCATCTACAGCTTGATACGGTTATACGGTTAGGGAAAGTACCCATACTACGTGGAATCATTTTTTGCTAACAAAAAATAAAAAATGCATTATTTGGCTTATATTTGATTTATGGAAACGAAAGTCTTGTTATTTTTATAAACATTCTTCATCTCAATCATCTTCAACAAACACATTCCCTGAACTTATTTGAATGTACGAGGGTGGGTTTTTAAGTTTGCGGATTGGGTAAGGAATGGAAATAAAAACCAAAATTATTTTTCCTTTTCAACATATTCACCTACTACCCTAATACATTTTTCCGATCTTTAAATTAACTTAAAGGAACTTTATAACAGCGCGGAACTCAATTTTCTCCACATTTCACAATTTCTTTCCGATTGAAGTGTTTGGTCGACGATAGCTCAAAGACTAATGACCAAATTACGATAAAACCCGGTGTTTATCCTAAAAATGAGTTGTTCGATTAGTACCAAATTCAGCGGTACCCCCATTAATCCCTTACCTTCCCATTCCGCAAACTTAAAAACCTCCCTTCGTAGCTCGAAAAAAAACGCGAGATTTTTAGATTGACTACGTGATAAAAAACTAAGCCCCCCCCCCCCCCGTTGTGACCAAGCGAGGTATTTTGATGACCCCCCCCCCCCTGAACAGGTCACTTAGTATGGGTACGTTCCCTTATCTTTGCAAGGGCCATTTCAACACTGTTAATCCAGAAAAAAATGGTTCATGTTAGCTTTAACTCACTTGAGCATGGGGTCAGTTTTCAGTTTCTCCAGAACAGTTGTGTAGGGAACTCCAAGAACTCGGTTGATGATGTGGACTATTCCATTGGTGGTGGCAATGTTGGGTTGGATGACAGTTGCGTTGACTCCTCCACCCTCGACCGTCAGAGTTTGGTTGTTTCCATGGTGAACAATATTGAAATAGAGGTTCTTTCTTTCCGCAGCAGTAGGTACCTGGAAGATCTGTAGTGGTAACACCAAGAAAGACGGTTTTGACAAGCAATACTACCACCAAACACAATCTATGGCATACACAATACACATGCAGTACAATACACAAATCTACGATACACAATAATATGTCACACGAGTCAGTCGTGGGATTGGAGATTATTTTTTTTATGTATAAATTCAATCAATTAACAGGCAAGAAATGACAAACTAACAACAACCAGACTGAAATGTTCTTTTGCACATCAATAGGAATCAAATTCAAATTATTTTAATCTAAGGACAAATATCACCAGAAATTAACTGTTAAGCAGAAAATGTTTTCTGAAACAAAAAATTCTCAAATGGTGAGCTTTGGCCTCACGTCATGATAATTTGCAAAGTCCTTTCTGTCATTCGGTATGAAGCCTGCGAAGAATCAACATAATTGTGGAGAAAAAGGCAGACGCCAACAGCGCCGGATCTGCCATACGTTCAAAAACGTGCAAAAAATCTGGCGCCAACTCCGAAGGGGCGCCGTGAGAAAATAAATATTGTATTAAAATTTAGTTATAATATTCCCTGAATCGTTTCAAAATTACCCGTAGTACGAAATAATTATTACGCTCTAGCAACACTTTCCAAAGAAACAGAATGCGTACGCATCAGGTTGGTTTACGGCTTACGAATTTATAGTCAGTTATAGATTTTTTTAACTATTTCCATATATTTAGTTTAAACGTAAGATCTATTTTTCCATATATCTTTTACCGTCTTTTACGACAAATGGGTGCGATCCAAATTCAATAACCAATCACAGCGCGGTATTTTTGTTCAAGAGAACAAACAAACCGATCGCCTTTCAAAATGCTGAGAATTTTAGTTAGCGTACGCTCGCTATTGTTTTATTTTTTACGATTTAAGTCTCAAAGAGAAGGTAGTTAAAGATCATTTTCTTATGAAATCTTCAGTAAATTCCATTAACAAAAACATCGCACGTTTTGCAGGATTTGCAGGTTGCAACGTGTTACGTGTTGACAGTTTGATCTCATTGCAGATCATTGATTTGACATATTATTTAAAGTTCGTTAAATGTATAATTAATATCTATTAGATTTGTTGGATTTGTTATTTTACGGTGTCAGTGTAAGCGTCTTTCGTAAGCCATTGATACCATACGTCAGTGTTTAGTGTTTGTATGGTGTTTGTTCGCTCAATTTGGTGTTTGTTCGCTCAACACAGGGGAAATGCAAGGTACAAATTTGCGGTTATATTCTTTTTAGTCAGAAGCTGTATATGCTATTCTTGTGTTGTACGTTGCCATGAGAACGTATTTGTATTTGCTTTTTCTATTAATATTCGCGTTGGGTATATACATAAACGCAGTAAATCTCAAGAATGTCTAATGGACCTAGTTCAGTGAAACCACCCGCATTGTCTCGTAACCTATATTTTAAATCATGGTAGGGGCACAAACAAACAATTCATTGTATTATTTTAAAGCATAACTTGCAAAAAGAGTTTTTCCTAAAATAATTAAAATAGCACCATAATTTTATGTTTACCCAATAGATTCAGAGAGTATAGGGCTCCTGGCGATTCTCTCTTTAAAAAAAAACGAGTGTGAGAGCTACCGCCAGGTCACTTGGAAAAGTTACACCCTTACATGTCTTGATTTTATTTGATAAATTAGTGTTAAAAAAAAAATTAAATACAAAAAATTAAAAAAATTGGGGTGAACGAATTTTTAATCAAAATAAAAATGTAAAGGGGGAGGGGCGCCATCGGTACCTACTGCACAGGGCGCCAGATTTCGTAGATCCGGCCCTGGACGCCAATGAAGAAATTTACAATCCGATAGAAATATGTTTTGGGCTTGTCTGAGTGCCTAAAGTATGCTCAATTTTTCCTTACTTCAGGTAAAACTGATCAATTTTTAAAAATAATAATACTATAAACATAATTTCACATTTTAAATGATAAAAAAATATTTATTATTCAAAATTTATTGCGTGTAATAAAAAAAAATTGTACAATAATCGCAAATTAACTCTGTGGCGTCATTTTAATTAAATAAATAAATTTATTTAATTAAAATTTATGACTACCTTAACACGGGCATTAGTCTAGTATGGTAGTAAAAACACATAAAAATTGTACTTTCAAGAAATCTATGAAATAAATTAAAAAATTTAATTGATTAAATTTCATTTCATCTGAAGAAACCACTTGTTCCGAAACAAGTTGATAAAATAAATAACGATTTGATAAAATAGTGGTGATTTTGATAAAATAAAGCTGTATAAAAATGTATACAAATATATTATATATATATATGTGTACATTTTTCTTGAACAGATGGTTAGTGTGTTTGAGACTAAGGATACGAAAGATCTTGTGTAAATTGGCGACAACCGCATTCTTTCAAACAGGTATTTTATTTAATTTTTATTATTTGTATAAACATAATTAATACAATAATATATTAGGTAGTCCTACAAAGCTGTCACATGACATCTTGTCTTCAGGTTCAACTAAAACATATCCTAAAATAGATCACACAAAGGACAGACGTTATACAGCGATACATCTTGGGGGAGGGCAGGAATGTTGTTACGTTATTTTAACTTGTCACGTAATTTTTCACGCATTGAGTTTCAAAATTTCTGTGACTTGTTTAATAAATTACTAAATCCACTGATTAATCTTTACAATGTTGGTCATTTCAACGCAATCTATAGCATCATGCGGTATGTTTTGACACAGTGCATATGTTTTAGTGAAACTTATACTGGATCGCATAATATGCGACATTCACGTAGTGGCATACATTAATTACGTGAGCAGTTTTTTGAAGTAAGACTTCTTTACGCACGCTCGACTTGGGGGGTAAGCTGGTAAATCATTACGAAAAGTGTGATGCGAACTGTGATCGATGCGCATGGTGATCGACGCGAACGGTGATTGATGCGAACGTTGATTGGGTGAGGCGAACGGTCGGGCCTTTACGCACGCTTGACATGGTTTAAAGGGGTATTAAAGATTACGAAAAGAAAACACATTCTGCCGGAGATGTTTTTGAATAAATATTAAGAATACAAGTTTTAGAAACTTTTAAAGTCGCGACATGTACCGCATCTCATTCAAAATGTTTCACAATTTTGCATTAAATTTTAAAATTATTATGACGTTTACCAAAAATACAGTTGCATCGACAATGCATAATTTTCAAGCCAGTTAATATGAACTGGCGTTTAAAATGCGAAGGAATTACATGCACAATATAAATAGTAGGTAACGCAGCATTCATATTAATATGAAGTTTTATGAAACCAAATCAGATTAGTACTTACACTTACGTAGGTACTTAATTCCATTGAAAATCAAATAAAACGATAAAGATTTTGTAATTCACATTTTTTTTCAAATTTAGACCCTTAGACCCCCCCCCTTGATGAGATTAAATGAGATTTGGCGGCCCCCCCCTCCCCTCCCATAAGATCAGTGGTGCATCTGGGGTCCCACCCTATCCAATCCCGCCTCATCCTATCCTATTACCCCCCCCCCCCCCAGGTCAGGTTAAAGTCATGTCAGGTCAGGTCAGTGTTATTTGGGGAGTAGGTTATGACCTGTTCCCAGTTGAACAGTAAGTAACAGTACCGACGATTAAAAATCATGATGCATAATATTTGAAGATGCAAACATCACAACACAGTGATGTAATATTGATGCGTACTGGAAATGGATTAAAATTCCGGGTTTGGCTTACAGAAATAATCCAATGGATATTTATTTGTAATTATTGTCACAAATAAAAACTAATTTATTTTATGGGCAAATACTTACCCAACTTAAACTGAAGTACGCACTATATTTTAAAAGATTTTAAATAATAATAATAAACAAACACTCACTATGGTTTCAACTAATTACCAACAACTATCTACATTTTCTAGTACATAAAAAATAAAGCAATTTTAAACTTACATAAAAACAAAGGTCTCAAATTACAATAAAATAAATTGGACAGTTTCTGCAATAATAAACAATAAAAACTGTCCTTAGAAAGACATGAAAGATGTATTAGGAACTTTAAGAAAAAAATTAACCTCAAACATTAATGAATAAATTTAATTGATTTGTAATACATGTATTAAGAAAATATGTACACAGAAACAGTCTATGAAAGAATATTATGCAACATTAAGAAATATTATAATTAAGAGAATGAAAAAATATTCTGCAATGAATAATTAATACACGAACAACACTGATAAAAATGCAGTAGAATAAGTTTGAGACCTGTAAAGCATACTGTAAAAAGCAACATTCAATTCTGTTACAACAGTTTACAAAATGGTCAAAGCATGATAAACCCATGTAAATATTGTTCATAGTTTTTAAAAATGTAATTCACGCTTTGTATCGTGAGATAATTTAAAGTAAATCACTCTCCGAGCCTAACCCCATTACAATTATATAATGTATGTAGGAATTATACACGTAAGCCACTCAAAAGCATATTAATACACACTTTAACCTTTTGAACGCAAGTCACCAGTAGAAACGGAAAAAAATCAGCATTGGCAGTATCAACCCCTGATACCGTACCGTAACTTATACCGTAATGAATTGAAAAACCTGAGCTAGTTCCCACGACCAAAAGGTTAAAGTTTATCATGTCACATCACCACGATCCCAAAAAAAAAAACAATTAAATTCACACAAATAAATAAAAACCACTCCCAGAAATTAAAACTAAAACCATTAACTCTCTTACAAGGTTTTTCAAGGGACGGGAAAAAAACTTTGTACATAATACCGCTTCCAAATTAGGCAAATGCTTGATTTCAGTCTTTTAGGAACTGTAAAAGCGTGTATACTTCTTACGTGGGAACCTTATTTGGGTATTGTAATTTATTATTTTGGCTTATTTAAAAAATCACAAAATAAGAAGTTTTTATTAAATATGCATTAGATATTTACAAAAGTATTTTGTACAATAGGGTCCTTTCAGATATGATTTTCGATTTTCATGGTAGGAAGTATTTTTGTTATTTGTTTTCGGGGTATTATGCCGTGTTACGCTACTACCTTCTGTAGCCAACGTTTTGGAGAGCGTTGCAGTGTCCATCATCATCACACATCTGCATGGACATTGCAACGCTGTCCGAAACATTTGCTAAAGATGGAGGTAGCGCGACACGGCATAACACCCCAAAAACAAATAACAAAAAAAGTGTCTGTTCAGATTAAAATCGAGTTAATTAAAAGTTTAGTAGCTCAATATTTCTCATGTAGGTAAATAATGCACTTATAATATATGAGATTATGATAAACCTTATCACTTTCGTTATCTATATCGTTTTTACATGACGGCTTAATTTTATTTTTATTATGGTGAATGGGTTATGGGTTAAAAACACAAACTTTTTTTAATGCATTGTTCATACCTGATGAAGATTGTTGTGGATGATCTTATCCAGAGGCAATTTTTCTCTAACCAGATGGAGGTTCAAGATCTCAAGGAGTTTCTCTTTATTTCTGAAATCACAATTAATTTCAATGTTTTCAAAGATGGTTTGAAATAAATGACATCAATTCTTTCATATATTACTGTGACCATTTACAACATAGTTTCCACACATTAGGACTGTCAATATAACTAATTCACATTTGCTAAATGCCTTATTATGAACACCTTAACATTTCCCAGCTACCTCAGAGAGCCGATTGAATTACACACAATGCCTATCATAAGGTATTTTGTGAAAATAGAAATTAAAACTTGAAAATAAATATTAAAATGTATTTTTGTTGGTCTTAAGTTAGTTAAAGTGTCTGTAAAATCGATGCCAGGTGTGGGGAGGCCTTCGCTCCCAAATGAGCAACATTTTCTCTCAGGGTAATTTAAAACTTCAACGTTGAACTCGTGTTCAACGTCAAAGTTAACCCACGATTTTCGGCTTCGGATTCGACACACGTCCATAAAAGGGATTAAATCTCAGAGTCTAATTAAACTAAGAGTCTAATTTAAAAATTGAACTAAGTGTGTTTTCACAATTGAAGTTTTCATGAAAATATCTGCAGCAGTGTCCGACGCTGTCTGTCTACAATTTTTTTACAATAATTTACAGTTTAGAACTTCTGTTGTGTTGATGACCATTAACTAGTTTTTTTTAAAAATGATTGTAAGGTACATTAAAGTACCAAATATGAATAAATCGATTACCTGATGAGGTTATTAAGATTGGAATCCTTCCAGGCCTCATTGGACGGAGCAAACAAAGTGAGGTCTCGCATACGACTAAGGGTTTGCATGAAGTCTCCTCCAAGATCCATAATAACTTCATAGAACTTGTAAAGTGGTCCATCTTCCTTATCCTATTGTCATAAATACATATTTATTAACACAAAATAGACTTAATCAACAAATAAGGATAAAGTAGGCTGACAGTATAGTAAAGTGAACTGACTAAATTTAAAGGAACTTAAAAGAGATTTGAGGAATCATAAAGTTTGAAAAGCTGAAACTGTACTTTCCAGTTGTATCTTAACTATAAAGCAGAAACCTGTTTAATCTGAAGCAGTAAAAGCTCTTGGATGGTGAACAAAGTTTTAAAACACCCATTAAAAAGGCAAAATAAGGCAATGAGTTGAAGACGCCACATTGTTAGTTCCTAAATTTTCAATTGTAAAATAAGTGTTGAAACTCGGACGAAGCCGGATAAGGGGGCATATATTAATTACGTGAGCACTTTTTTTTCCAATCTAGACTTCTCTCAGAGATTAAGTGAGACTTGGTTGGACCCCCCTGCCCCCTGGGCGGAGCTCCAAAGAATCCCATCTCGCACCATCCTATCCCATTACCCCCCCCCCCCCTGTTGGGATGGGGTAGGGTTGGATGGCTTTCTTTTTTGTCTGCACGTGCATGCAGACAAAAAAGTTAGGTTAGGTTTTTTCAGAGAACAAAATTTGGGACACTTCAAGGGAAGTGAAGCAATTTATTATGTTTTATTATCTCTACCATAATATATGAGTACATTCTTTTAAAGTTGATGTGAGATTTTTAATGACCCCCCCCCCCCCGTTTAAATGAGATTTGGTGAGATTTTACTGGACCCCTCTCCCACATTTTGAGCTCACGTAATTAATGTATGCCCCCTAATAAGTACTAGTCCCATTATAAAAATAAATTTTAAGTTTAAAAAATCACAGAAGGTGCTTTAAGTTAAGTACAAATTTCGATTGCTCTGCTCACATTTATAATAATAATATGCTACTTTTAAATTTAAACAGGGTGTCCGGGGGTAAGGTTCACTAACTTCCAGAGGTCAATGTAAGATAGAAACATAACTTTTTCGAAATTTCATTATTTTTTTCCACCAAAAATATTTTTCCATACTAACAATTCAACTTTTCAACATGAAAATCAGGTAAATTAAAACTAAGGAGACAAAAAGAGTTATTTATCTTTTTTACTTGATCATCTCCCAAAGTTAAAGCACTTTACCCCCGGAAACCTTGTATTATATATATGTAACACTAAATGGTTGCAAAAACAAAAGTTTGATTCAGTTAATATTTAAATGTAAAAAATTTAATATTGTGTGCAAAACAGAGAAAACGAGATAAGTACACAGTTGTATAGCAGAAAAATGAATAGTTTGATGAAGGTGTATATTAATAATTTTGGTGGTATCTTGCAGTGGAGAAAATCATTTTAAACAAGTAAATTTTTACAAATGACAAACAAACTAGCAAATTTATTAATAAAGCAAACTTATTTAGCATTAGTTTTGTTAGACACAACCAGGGTGATTTAAAAAAGGGTGAATAAATTTGATTGCTTTGATATGACAAACATTGAGAAATTTAAACAAAAGTGTTAAGGGTAATTATGAACAAAGACAACACAAAACAAAACACAATTAAATACTTATGAATGTTTACAAAAAACCAAACTTCGTCGAGTTTATGGGATCTAAATGGCTAATTAATAAAGGTACAAAAATCCTTGAAAATATAAATTCTTATCATTAGAGAAACTATAAAATACGAGAAAGATTGAATGTGGGTTATAAAATATCAGAACAAAAGAAAACCAAAAATTACAGCAAGCTTAACCAAATTGATACCTTTCTCACCTGGTTTATTCCAAAATATTTTAATTTAAAACCAAGTACTTCACCAATTTGGTTTAACTTGTTGTTATTTTATTATGAGCGTAGGCAACAGTCGGATTGTCTTTATCCATTAAAATATTAAAGATCTACGCTTACAATAGTCAGGACTTAATATAACTATTTATTTAAGGAATCAAGGACCAGTGGCGTAGCTAGGGGGGGTCGGCCCGCCCCGGGTGCCACCCGACCGAGTGTCACCCTCCAAGAGCACGGTCTGTAGCTCTATGGCTCCCCGTGGAGAGTAGAGTAGCTAAGCCACTGTCAAGGACTTAATGCGAGGGGGATCATAATCTAGGAGCAGTGTATGGTGACAGATACTCACAATACCCTGTGTAGGAAGATACAAGTAGTGATTCATCCGAGAAGGGAAAACACACGTACAAAACCATGCACCAAAAGTTGGGGACACCGTGTGACGCCGCACACAGGGGTGGACACACCAAGAAATGGAGAAAATTACAAACAAACAAATGTAAAACAAATCTTATTGACAACAAAATAATTATCATCATGATTAGGTACTTCAATTAAAATAAAACATAGCACGCTATACTTTCAATTATTACAACATTTTATTTAAATTTGTGGGAATGCTTTCCAGTGTCGATATATTTGTTAAGGTATGTATGTATTTTCCTACTAAATAAATACAAATTATAAGAAATAGTTTAACTTTTCACATTTGGCTGCTAATGAAATTAAATCCAATAAATTTTTATATAAAATTTGTCATTTGATTGTGGAGTTTATTAAATAAAATTTTAAAAGATTTAAAATTTAAACCTAGATGGAGACAAACTATAATAAACAGCTTTTTGGGAATCAAACCCATGAAAGCTAGATAGAAGGCTGTCATTTCAAAAGAAAAAATATTGTCAAAAGAAATCATTTTCTACTCTTTCAATGATGGCACGCGTATAATTATTTTACGGAAAAACGCTTTTAATAAGTTATGCTTTAAAATATTAAGAATAATTAATTGTTTGCGTCCGTACTTATGCAACATGAACTTGGATAAATAGTTTTGTCCATAAAAACTCAAATCTTTCAAGAAAGACTAACAAATACGATATTGGATTGAATCACCGGTACTTAGAATATTTTATTTGTTAGCCTTTTTTCGAAACATTTGAGTTTGTTTACGGACAAAACTATTTGTTCACGGGTGCAAACAATTAATTTACCTTAATATTTGTAAAAGCGTTTTTCCCTAAAATAATGAAATTCAAGCCATCTGCGAAAGTGAAGATTATGAAATCTTTTCTTATCACGTTAGGGAAAAATCCTATGAAAGTATTCATAATTATTAATAAAATGTTTGAGTTGATTTCTGTAAACAAATATTAGATATTATCTTAATAATGATTCATGCACTTTTTTAATATTGTCGAATCCCGCAATAGAAGGAAATAAAACCTAATGAAAATCAGAATTATGTACCCTACCTAAGTACCTACTAATATTTCATTTTAAGAAGGCTAGATATGTAGTCAAATCGCATGCTTTTCTGCCCAATATCAACTATAATTAATTTTAGAGTGATGGCAATGAAAAATGTGCATCCATAGATTCTGAAAAGTAGATTTGCAGAGCAGTGAGTGAACCCAGATGAAAGAAATCAGATCAGAACGTTATTAAAAAAAGAATTCATTAATAATATATAGAAAGCCCGCAACCAAATGATGTTCTGTAGGTGCAATGATAGTCAGAAAAACTTTATAGAGTGGAATAAACAAACTCGAGGTATTATTGAATTAATATTTCAATACCTATATTATTTTTGTGTTATTTTGTTACTTTGTAGAATTGTTAACCTCAACACAGGCTTGTTGTCCTGGTGAGGCTATAAATTGCATTGTAAACTTTATACCTACCTTGTAAAGAAACAAATAAATAAATAAATAAAAAATTATTTAAAAAAAAACATATAGTTAAGAAAAAGGGTTTGTGCGTGACCAAGACTCAAACTCGGATTCTACCGCTTTCCGGGTGGATGCATTGACAACTGTGCCACCGAACCCAGTAGGTATACACATTGTCGCTTTTATCATTCACGTATTTTCTGAAAGTAACTAATTTTATTTTAATTTATTGTGTATTTATTTTGTGTAATTCAACCTTTGCAGGTTCTTAGAAGTGTCTAGAGTAAACTGAAATTTAGATGTGTCTTGAGTAAACTGCAATTAACATGTGTCTAGAGTAAACTGAAATTTAGATGTGTCTTGAGTAAACTGCAATTTAGATGTGTCTAGAGTAAACTGCAAGTTAAATGTGTCTAGAGTAAACTGCAATTTAGACGTGTCTAGAGTAAACTGCATTTTAGATGTGTCTAGAGTGAACTGCAATTTAGATGTGTTTTGAGTAAACTGCAATTTAGATGAATTTGAGTAAACTGAAATTTAGATATGTCTTGAGTAAACTGAAATTTAGATGTGTCTTGAGTAAATTGCAATTTAGATGTATCTTGAGGTAAACTGCAATTTAGATGTGCCTTGAGTAATAAAAAAAATTATTTAAAAAAAAAGAAAAATCTTCTATTTTTGTATAGTTCAGAAATAATAGAATTTGTCTATCGTCCAGTTTATATCAGACATCTCCAAAAAATAAGTTTTGAGATAATGAGGAAAGAAATTTTGAAATGCTCACCACAAATCAAATATTTTTGACATGTGTTTTACATATATAAAATAAAACAAGAAAGCCTAAGTTTCGGTACATTAGAATGACATTTTAAAATTTCCAACTAGTAATCCAGAAAACATAAATTTTTGTTTAGTTGTGGTGTTTATTAATAATCTGAGTATTGCACCAGATGGAGGGTACAATTTTACTATACTCAACTCAAACTTAGATTTTTCGGTGATGTCTGACTAATCAACTGTGTATAATATAAATAAATTTTAACTTTGTATTTTGAACTGGAACCGGATGGAGTTAAAATGAAAAAGAGACCTATTTTGATGTAATTCTAAGACAAGCCATTCCAATTTAAGCCATGAATACCTACCTACCTGAATGCTAATTAAACTGCATACATATTGTATGAAATATTTTAATATACAATGCTCTCTCACAAGTCCGCCACCCCAAAAACCAGGCAAGTGTCCAATTAGTGAAAATGGCAGATTATAGTGGATTTCGTGAAAACGAAAAATAGATCTTTCTTAAAATTTCCAACTTTTGGTTTAATGTTAAGGTTGTACGCTTGTGAGAAGACTCAATTTTTTAAACTTATTTAAATAAAAAAATGTGGAAGAACGAAACGACCAGAAACACAAGCAATAGTTTGTAGCTAGAATAGAGGGCTGTGAAATATTCTAAAATAACAATATGGTAAAATCTTCAGCTCTAACAAGCCAGACGGCCGTAGCAGTGTGGTAACTGAGTGTGTAAGAGTAAGATTACCCAACCCGTCAGTATAGTAACTGGTGTGTAGGAGGAAGATAACCCAACCCGTCAGTATAGCAACTGAGTGTGTACGAGGAAGATAACCCAACCCGTCAGTATATTAACTAAGTGTGTAAGAGTAAGATAACCCAACCCATCGGTACAGTAATTAAGTGCGTAAGAGTAAGATAACCCAACCCGTCGGTGAACAAAGCTTAGCACTCAAGTTCAGGCACGTAGCAGACTAGTGAATTTGATATACGAATACCAGCGAATTATAAAAGTTGATTTTGTGCTTTCAACTAATAAAAATAATGAAAGACTATAATAGTTATCAGATAATTGAGCGTTGGATTACTGAGAGAGTAATGTATATAAAAATAATTATACTAAAGAGAAATACCACTTACACAAAGGAAAAACATGTGAATCCCACAAACAAAACATATTTATAATTTACAAAGTGCAAGATCAAATAATGTACCTACCAAATAGCAGCATTATACTTCCATGTTTTCATTAGACATAATGCTCATAGAAGAGATTACACAACACACATTCACAAAGAAGACATATACATTTTATCTAAATAGGTGACATTCGAGTTAAAACATTGAAAAGCGTTATCAGTCCCAGCACTAAGCTACCAAAAAAGATTAAAAAAATAAAGGAGAAAGCGGTATTTACCTTGAATGACTGTTGTTTGTATGCACCCGACATTGAAAGCATAAAAAAATATTTGTCAATGTTTCATACAGTTGGTATTATCCTGGTTTATTATGTGTTTTGTACAGAGAAGGTTATTAAATGAAAAAGACATGTTATGTAATTATTGATCTACAATGGGCCGAAACGTTCTCTGCTTCGTATATGACAAAAGAATATAAGATTCAGTTGAAGAGGAACTGAACGTTTGTAGCGTCATCGAGTGTAGATTGATTCTTAATTGATATAACAATGTAACGAATTGTGGATACGACCTACATGAAAAATGAATTAAGACAGATGTGATGATAGAATACACAAATTTCCTTACATTTGTGTGAATTTCATAGGCCGAATCATAAAATTAAATGATTTTCCGTTTTGTGACGGGATGAACATATTAGTCACAGATATATTTGCAGAAATGCAAGCATGCTCTTTGATGTGTGAGAAAACATGCTTTTTAATAACGCAATAAGAATTTATATTATTTATGTTTTATTAAAGTGGAACAATTGAGTATTGTTAAAATACTTTTATTAATTAAGCATTACTTTATTAAAGAACAACAAGTGAAATGTTTACTGAGAAATTGTGATCTGTGTATGATATGTTGGTAAAATAAATAAAAAATTTCGCAGTGCAGTAATAATCATTATCTACTAGTGTATTAATATTCTACACAATTATTAAATAGCTGCACGGTGCTTCCACGAACGGATATATTATCTAAACAAACATGTTAAAACGTTAAACACAACGAGGCAGTCCAATCACAAACACATTGACAGAGCGTTAACCTCATTCAATAATCTACTCCACAACATTCAGGGTTTCACGCTGTAATGTGAATTATGTAATTGAATTGACTTGAAAACACATTTTCCTAAAATGCTGTGAGCATGTCAACATTTAAGTAGCAGTGAGGACATTGAAGTTCAACAAGCCGATTGGTCCATAGATTGGTATAAACGGCTGCCTACTAGTTTAAGCTCGTTGCATGTTCAGTATTCCTGTCAACTGAATTATTCTGGCTTTAAAAACAGACAAAGTGAGGGTCATCGGTGATCACTGTGTTTTACTCAAATAATGTTGGTTTGCTGATGAAATAATACATAATAAACATAGCCTTGTCAGTATTATAGTCAAATAGATTTAAATACAGTGAAACCCTCTTAAGAAGTTCTCCAAGGGACAGGAAAAAACAAACTTTTTAAGCAGGAAAACCTTATATGTGGGAAAAAATTGGGCCGATTTTGGGCCGAGGGACTGAAAAAACCAAACTTCTTAAGCCACAAAACTTCTTGAGAGTTTCACGAATGGAAAACGTAAAACAATGTTTATCAGACAGATGAGAAAAACTTGTGAATTTTAAACTCTTTCTAGTTCACAACAAACAATGTATGGGATTCGGACCCAGATTATTTAATACACTAATGACAACTATAAAATGGTTGGTAACTGACCTCCAGGAATTGTGTGACAGATGTATCGACAACCATCAGTGGGCGCTGGATGAGATGCACCACTCCGTTCTTCACAGGGATGTTGCCTTTGACAATGTCGGCTAGGACAACGCCTGTGGCATGCTTCGAGTCTCCGAGAACGGTATTAGATTTTACGTAGGCTGAAAAATAAAGCCAAACATGTTCTTAAACAATATTGCTGATGGGATTTTAAAACCTTCAAAGCATTTCAAATTAGCAAAGAAAACAATATATTTGAGTTATTTGTCAAGTTAAGCAATGCATTTAGGCAGTTAAATATTGTCGCCCTCTCATCCCATCATAGCCTGCCAATATGGTTGATTATGTCCTTAAAATATACAGAAAAGTTCTCTTATGATGTTCTGTCTTATGGCTGCAACTTGGAATGAATTTCGCAACATTTTTTAGTATTTTTGTATTATTTTTTGCAAAATATGAAAACTATGTAGTTTTCAAAACTTGGGTGAAATGCCGCCCCTAGAATTCTAAATATGTTCGCAACTTAATGAGAATATCAGTGAAATATTAAGAAACGTGTACCTACTACACTGTGGCGATTAAAAAATAGAGGAGAAAAGACAAAAGTATCCATACATCGAAAATATAGTATAAGCCTTAAAGTTACTTTATTTTAAATACATATTACCAAATTGTGAATTATAAGTCTTAAAATTACTTCAATTTAACCCGTCTGCTTGTTTAGAATGAAATACATCCCAAAACACGTAATCGCGTTATACTTTCATAAGACCAAAAACGTCCCGAGCGACCTTACATTTTAAAAGCTATATATCTCTCTTCCTCTCATGCAAATATATGTATTTTTCTTTTAACCAGAAAGAGAACGAAATAATGCTTCTTATTGTCTTTGAAATATGAAAGCTATCATGCATAGATATTTTACAATCTCGATCCAAAGTGACAGTTTCAGAATTTACGGGCGAAATCGAGGCTTCCAGATTGTGAGGTACGAATATATTGAACGAAGTAGACGGGTTAAATATTACCCATTTATATTTTTACAATTCACTAGAACCGGTTGCCTTATATATATATCTCATCATACCAACCGACCAAACGTGGATTATTTTCAATCGTTTTTCTCTATTCAATTGATAATTGTGCCCGAAAACATCAGCTGTAATCGTCGACACGACTTATATAAATGTTCTAGTATAGCATGACAAGAGGAATGGTGCTGTTGATTACTTTGCCATTTAATTAGATCACTGATTATTTTGCTGCCTTGAAAGATCTTAGCTTTGATTTCATATTCTGCTAATGTGGTATGTTGGTATAACATAATACTTAAAAAATATGTTTGTGCCTCCCCACAAAATCCCCGCTGTTGAATATTACTTAAAGATATTTACTCAGAGTTTCCTGTCCATTTTGCGTTGTGGTAAAAGAGATGGTGACTTTGAGATTATCTCCAAAGGCGAGGGTCTCAAACTGCATGTCGTCAGCAGTCGGCTTGGTGAAGAGCACCATGTTGGGGATAACGTGTCCATCCACCACCTTGGCGTCAATCATTTCTGGGCGAGGCTGTGGCTGAAAATATATACCCAACATTCATTATTAGGAAAGGACCTAAAAAAATATTGAGTTGTACGTAGGACTTTTGAGCGATCTGCTGTGACAAGATGAAAAAAATAGCCAAGAAGGGTGGTTTAGAAGAAAGCATGCAATAAAAAGATTGTAAATGCTAGAAGAAATCTAAAAATACTCTTTTTAAAGACTTTATGAAGTTTGACTGACTACATGAGCAGCCTACAAGATGATTTTTTTTCAATAGCTCCATAGGAAAATATTTTCCACCAGGGTCTATGTCATCTTTGAATGGGAATGGGAATGCTGTGTGGAGGGTCTTTTAATGGAAAGGAAGGAGAGGAAGTTCTGGTAAGGTAAGGTAGGAAACTGGGGGTCAGTGGGTCCAGGAGTGACGGACATATGAATGCATCCCTCCCACTGCGGTGCAAGGAGTTCTGCTTGAGAGGTCACAAGATCTTCTCAACCAGTCTCTCCTGATCCGGCCTGCCACGCAGCTGATGGGCAGACCCGGACAAACCTCACCCCATGAACCCAGGAACCCCTGCTAATTCACCAAACTTAGCGAACCACTTGGGGTGACCTAAGGCAGAGGTGTTGGTTATCCAATAAATAGTTCCAGGGGCGGCGGTACCCATACTCGCCTCCCAAATGAAAGATGTTGTGGGGCCCTCGTTGTCTCAAAATATTATTAACCCACCAACAATATTAAATTTAATTTAAAAATATTTTTTGTAAAAAAAAATAAATTATTAATTTAAAATGAATTATTACTAGTTTAATTTTTTTTTATGTTTGTGGACTTCACAAATTGAGTTTGAGACCACAGTTAAAATCGTTACAAAATATCTCGATACCATTCCGACTAATATGACGTGATAAATATTGTCAGCCTGTAAAAAAAAGCATGAAATAATTGGAATTAAAATAAATAATAATGTATCTTGTATAAACCAATTTAATCAAGGTAGAAGCTAACTTTTTTCAGAGCCGACAATTCCTTCTTCAGGGCAGATCTGGAAAGTTATACCCTGAAGGGAGTTCTGTCTGAAACCTGTTTTCTTCAACATAAAATAAATTTGTGTGTCTAAGGTTTTTTAATAATAAGATTATAATTTCTAAAATTTTGTTAAAAAAGGTGGTGAATGAATGATTGTGACAAAAGAAATGTGGGTGTTATATTTAAAAAAATGAAGAAACCTCAGTAAAATGAGAAGCACATACTAAGTTATTTAACCCTAGAAAGATAATCAATATCTTAGAGACGTAAGCGATACATAAGAATTGCTGTCTTTATTATATTTCGCAATGTAGCGCACTGTCTATCTCAGTAAGCTCAGTTACTGAGCAGAGCTTGCGCGGGGCGGCTCTGTAAGTACCACGGTAAGTACAATTATTATGGAGAAATACATATATTATAAGTCCGCAAGACATATGATTAGGGAACATACCCATACTACGTGACCAATTTTTTGCAATTTTTAACGCCCCCCTCCCCCCCCCAGTGACCAAAAACCTTCAAAATAAAGCGTGGTATTTTGAAGACCCCCCCCCCCCCCGAATAGGTCACATAGTATGGGAACGTTCCCTTACCTTTATGGCCGTTATACACGACATCTTTTTTCAGCCCGATTCCAATTAGACACAAAAGTCAACATTTTTGGCTCTATGCGATCGCTATTTTCATCTCTATTTTCATATCTACGATTTCATTTGGCATTACAGCAAACAGCATGGTTCATGTGTTATTTGAAATGATGGACAATTAAAATCGTAGATGTGAAAATAGAGATGAAAATAGCGATCGCGTAAAGAGAAGAATGTTGACTTTTGTGTCTAATTGGAATCGGGCTGAAAAAAGATGTCGTGTATAACGGCCATTAGTGTAACTTTTAGTCTTGTTCGTATAAATGTGATTTAGCGAAATAAAAAATACCATTTAGACATAAAATGAAACATTATTTTTCATTTAAAAAAATACTAAATACAAACTCGTATTTTGTGGTTGATTTGTAAGAGGTTTACAGAATTTTATTATTTTTTTTTAATTACAATATTATTTGATTATTTTGGTTTATTTAAAGTACAAAACTCTAAACTAATTATTCAACTACCTTTTAAGTGTGATAATATGTCAAATATACACTTTTAAACTTCAGTACGTCTCTAAGACGTATCAAGGTAGGTGAAAATAAGATTATCTTTCTAGGGTTAAGAATGAACCAAGTGTTATGGAATAAAAAATATTATGGTAGTTTAAGGTTAATGTATGTTGAATAATAACAATTTATATGTGTGTATTACAATATTATAATTTAGCAAGCAGAGAAAATACAAATATCACAGTAGGTACCTTATACATTATTAGAAGCAGCAAGGAAGTTGAACCAAAAAATAAAATACATAAATAAGTAATTACATCTGAGAGGTTATAAATATTAAAAAAATATATAATATTGTAGAAATAAATAATGTCAGTAATTGAGTTAAGTTTTTTTTGAGAAATTCAAAACCTGTGTATTAGGGGTCGTCCATTAATCACGTGAGGCTCGAAAGGGGGGGGGGGGGGTTCGGAAAAAATCACGAAATATCATGACGGGGGGGGGGGGGGGGGGGGTAAAATGAGATATCCCGTGTATTTATTTTTCGTGATAATGTTCTGAAAATTTCAAAATACTTTGTACTAAAAAAAATACACGTAATTTCAGGGGGGGGGGGGGGGGTTAAAAAGTTGCTAAAAAAACATCACGTGATTAATGGACGACCCCTTACAAATTTATAAAGAAAAAACAAAACGATTAAGAACTTTAAAATATACCTTGAACCCTTCATCAACGGGAATGAAGAATGTGTGACGACCTTCACTTTTGAAGATGTCTTGCTTCTTTATCTGGGTAACCTTCTGCCGGAAAGATCTAGAAGAATAAAGCTTATTTTAGTAAGATTTTAAAGACATAACCTCCTAGTGCAGCGTTTGGTAATGAAATAAAATCCACAATTATTTTACTGTAAACACAATTTGTCTTTATTTAGAGTAGGTACAATCAATTTACAGGTATCACAGGTCAATAATAGTAAAACAGTACAAAACCATAACAACACACAGCATCCCAGATGACATAGGCCCTGAGGGAAATTATTTTCCTTTTTGGGTATTTTAATAATGAATAACCCAAAGGAAATTAATTGTTCCCTCAACTGCTCGTTAAACCGTTTAACAAAAGGTCTATGTAAGATGCGCTGATACAACTGATAACTTACTTTCTCGAAGGCAAGGGAAGGCAACATACTTTCTCGAGGTCTCACATGACCTTATATCGGTCAGACCATCTGTAAGCCTTAGCAGCGGGGTGCAACCTCTAACCAATAGCATCCCTCGTTATTAACCTCTAAGAGACGAAGCGATGCCAGAAAGGGGATGTATTCGAGATTGAATACTTATAAATATATGCTCGAAATAATTAGTGTTTGCGAATTATTATATGGGATTGATTGGGTATTGCATTCGCGGACTTGGTGGGTAGCATATATGTCAAAATCGTGAATTTATCCCACCTACCTAATCTTTCCTTCCTAAATGTCACCATCAAAAATTGTTGCAAGAAAGTACTCAACTTTGGAGAGGTGACAGTGTGCTTTGCTGTTCAGTGCAAAATAACATCTCAGACAGGGCGCATGTATCGTAGTAACCCCTTGCTATAAGAATATTGTGATTTTTAAATTAATTAAACATTGTGAAGTGTACACCACAAACTGGAGATCAGCGAGGCCCCATCTGCAACGGTGAGTCCTATTTTCCTTTTTCCAATCTCGGCTTATCTAATTTTCCAAAAGCACAGATCTGAACTATCGACTGACTATCCATCTGGTTTGCGAGTGTATGCTATTTAATCGTCCCGTATAACTTAGCGATCACGTAGTTTCGGGACTGGTCCTTCGATGGTTGCATAGGCTTTGCTCTGCAGCACTTACCGCCAATTTGCAGTGGAGTCGCAGTTTCGCAACACCAATTAGAATGAATTACACTAGTAATTAACGTCATATTATGTAAATCCAGTTCTGATATAAATATAAAATATTTATTTATTTATTAGTTAACGCCCTTTTTCGGGGCTTTTACATACGAGTAGTAAGAAATATACAATATTTATTGTACATAACTGAACTGCCTCAGAAACAATATTTTATATTTGTAGATAAATTGAAGATGTCCACTGACTTGGTATAGTTATTTTTTTATATAAATACCTCACAAGAGTCCCAGCTGCTCCCGTCTGGAGTCAGTGAGTCTATTGCATCCTCAATTGGGGTATGTTGTGAGCTAGTGGGGAGGTAATGGGGAAGTACCTGGCTACAGATCTGGTCACCAAATACGGCTAAAGCTATTTCAAGCAATGTTTCAATTCTGAATGGTGGTCTTACACCAGGGTGATACTAAGAGTATCTTCCACTCTGGAACGTGCCGCAAATATAATATATATACTATTTTAAATGAATTAATCGTGAAATAAGACAAATTAATCAAATAAAATTTATTTGCCCACGCCGGGATTCCATCCGGCGACCTTCGGATTGCGAATCAAGAGCCTTACCGCTAGATCACGCCGGCTGTCAGATTATAATTGTGTAATTGTTTTCCTCCATTAGTATTCTGGGCAAAGAGGAACACATATGGTAGTTAGTCCTAGAATTTCTGCACTGAAATAAATCCTGACTTCTAGTATTACGTAATGGTATCCGGAAGCTTATCAATTCAAGCAAATACCGGATTATCGACGAAATCATTTAGAATTTTAAATAGAAATACCAAGTCAATGAAAATTCTCGAAATGACTCGATTTACTTGAAAACGAAAGCACAAATCAAAAAATTGTACCTACCTATCTGCCCCTGGCAAAAGAAAGTTAAAAAATATATAATAGTCATTGAGATATTGACGTTTCTTTGGACAACTTGTATAATTACATTTGAAAAAAAAAACTGTTAAATAAAATATATGGTTTATAAATAAGTGGGTAGCATAGACATCCAAATTCAATAGACCAGAAATAACAGGTGAGGGGAAAAATCAACTATGGCGGTACGAAGAGGGGAAGATGACTGTCATTGGTTGAAAAATTAATCTGACAGTATATAGGCATATCATCATTTAGTTCTTAAAAGCAAAATCTGCTTTGAATGAATAGACCTTTTTACATGGGAGCGCGAATTGCTTGCCACGATAATAAAATATTTGCGTAGGCCAAATGTACACCCCAAAAAGATTCGCCCGTTTTCACATAGCAATATTTTTTTGCCGTGTTTAGTTAAGACACTTTTACAAATGTTTCATAATTTACTTACCCCTGTAACCAGCGACGAGCACACTAAGGAACCGCCCACATTTATGTGCACACTGATATGTAGGTATGTTGTATAGCACAAGCTACTGTTTTGGCGTGTTATTTTTTCGTTAAATGTATAGATGTTAGCTTCGCGCTGCCGACGGCAAGAATGATGACGTCACACATTTTAGATTCAAGCGATTCTCTATCCCCTCCACATGGGGCGAACTGGCGCCAAGGAGGAGCTCCAGCCGGTTCCATGGCGAGGGGGAAATAATACGTTTTTATCACTTAGGGCAGGTCCAGATATATTCATATGTCCGTGGTGGGTAGGTATTTTTTTTTTTTTTTTTTTTTTTATTTCATACAATTTTTGAAAATACACTTTTATGTTTTTTTCTTGATTACCATACTAGGCTAATGCCCGTGTTAAGGTAATCATACATGATATAAATTATACAATGTGTGAACTAGAACAAAATATAGGTTTGAAATAGAAATTATAAGATATTAGAAACAAGAGAAAAAAAAGAGAAAAACGGTTAAACGGAAAAAAAAGATTAAACACCTACTTACAGTTTGTCAAATAAGAGTAGAAAATATATGAGGGCGCCACTGTTGATCAAATGGCAATACTAAACACATAACTCATGGTGTTAAAGTAAAGCTGTGTAACCTACATTTTTATAAAAAATTAAAAAGGCATAATAGTGGAAAAATATTTTTTTATTGCAGTAATAGATACCTGCCGATTTCAAAATTAGAATTGCGTATAGGTATATTATTATTATACCTTTGCAATTTTGTGTGAACATAATGAAGAATAACTATAATGTAATAAAATATAAAGCACAGTTTAGAAATTGCTCACATTTATTTAATACTTGATAAAGTACCTAGCGTTGTCTGGGCTTTAGATCATGTCTCTAATTTTAGATCTGAATATATTTAACTCATTCAGATCTAAAAGTAGTGTAACTAAACTTACCATTAGTGATTCTTCCTTTCTAATTATTGTTAAATTCAAATTTATGTTAAATTAAATTAAAGCAAATCGCTTTATAAATCACCTTTTAATCAAATTTGTCATGAAGATTTTTTGTTTTAAATGTGGTTTACTGTGTTCTATACATTCAGTGTCATTGCACTTCAAAAAAATATTTGACAGTTAAATTGGTGTTGCCAGTCTACAAATTTAGTAGTTCAAGTTTTTATATTTTCTACTCTTATTTGACAGACTATACAATTCTTATGATTTCAGAGGAAACTTTGGTTTACATTTATTAAGGCGGTACACAATCCCAATAATTTTTGTTTGCTCAAAACTCACATTTTAATAATTTCCGGCGAATTCGTAACTATAATAACTTTTTTATTTCCATGCCGCACAAGGAATGCGTGTTATTTATATTTTAGATTAATAAAAACAGTATCTTACCATTAATACATTTTACGTACAACGATTTCAAAACTTTATAACCCGTTTTTCAACTATAAAGTTAGTGGTAAGCACGAGATTTTATATTTCTAGATGATGAATTAATAATTTCGGGAGGACAACATGGAGACACATTTTAAATATTTGTAACAAGTTCTTCAGAATTAATTAAAATGAACGCGGCAGAGAGGTCGAATTTCCAGGCCTGCTAGGGTGAATTCGACCGTACGTTCGTCCAATACACCGTGCCGCGGCGTACATTTGTTTACACGCTTTCTTCACTTACGTCATTAAGATTCCCACATTATTTTTCTTCTTCTTTTCTTTGATACAGCAAATTCGACAGTAGATCAGTCCAATACACGGGTCGCGAGTCGCAATTTGTATACACGGCTTCTTTACTTACGTCGTTATGATTCTAAATATATTTTAGGGTATATTGTCGTCTTAAATAAGAGGTAATATGAAACATATTTTTTTGGATGCGAGGTCTAGGTCTACCGCTCACAGAAGTACTAGTATTATTTTGCTAAAACTGATAATAATATTTGGTCCTTACCTGACCCGATGGGTGCCGATTTCGAAGTCTTCAGAGCGCGACAGGAACTGAAAGGCGTCAGGGTTGTAGAGAGGGTCGCTGGAGGTAGATGATGGTGACACTGGCACCAGAACATCATCAATCACATGAAGAATCTGAGGATATTGATATTTCGTTTAATTCATAAATTCTTTGTGTCACACACAAAAGACGGCGATTTAGCGCCATTTATTTTTTTACAGTTGAAAAGACCAATTTTAAGTCCGTTCCAGGATTTTAACAAATTAATCGTGATCAGCAGAAGAGGATCACCATGTTGTTAAGCTTGTCAGTTTGTTACAATTTGATAGAAAGCTGAAACGCACCTCTAGAATCGGGGACCTTTCAAAAGTTAAAAAAAAAAACAAAATGGCGCTGAATGGCCATTTCATAACAGACATTTCTGTGAAACAACTAGCCCTTAATCCAGGCCCGGACTGGCCAGGTCCGCAGGTCCGCGATCGCGGAGGGCCCCCGGCGCGAGGGGGCCCCGAAGGGGCCCCACAAAACGTACAAAAAAAAGTTTTTGTCTTGTTAGTAGTTATTTTGTGTTCTTGGTAATGTTTGTTTACATTTTTGAAAAAAAAATTACATTTTCCAAAAGTAGAACATGTCCAACAACTGTTTATATCTCGCCGTGTATACGAAAGCTTTATACGATTCACTGTCATCCGCATCGTCTGCGCAGGGACGTGTGTCGTGTGTCCACTGTCCAGTAGACGAGTAGACAACTCATAAATGAACTAATACCGACAACTGCACCGCGATGTATGTATATATATTGTTATGGTACGTTTTTAGAGCAACAGGGAGCGCCAACGCGAGTCCCTAAACAAACCGCTGCGGGCAACAACTCGTTGCTCCCCGCTGTTTCCTGTTACCTACCTCCTCTCCCCTCGGCATTCCGGCACGCTCCGCCGCGCCGCCACCAGTCGAGTAGTACAAGCCGTCTCAGGCGCACGTGACACTCCTCCGCGAACTATACAGTTCGCGGCTAACTAGCCCGATCAAATTAAACGCAGTAACATCTGCGATGTAATTAAAGTGCATACGAGTGTTAGCGCTGGTGTTCTACCATGCCTGCGAACCTCGGGACCTGTCCTAGACTCGGGATGAGCCCTGCTGAACCCGAGAGCCGAAGGATTCTTCAATCACCATGTAAGCTGTCCTCTGATTTACCCTCTTTAATGTGTCCGTAACGATAGACTGTTTGAACTCTCGCGTAAAGCCACCACTCAGAAAGTTTCGTTGACAGGGATCATGAGATATAAACTCGATAGCTAGGTTTGTGTAACATGCATCACTTGAATTGAATTGTGCTGTAATAACCCTTGTACTGTGTTTGAATTTACAATACATGAGTCTATTAATTACATCCTGTTGTTAATCTGCCTCGGCAGGAGCCTTTCCCCAGTGAGTATTCCCAGACGATTGTGGGAGAGAGAAGGAGAGAGAGAGAGAGAGATCCCGACGCATTCGTGCGACCTGCCCTCTGAGATAGAGGGTACTTTTGTCTCTACCGTGAGCTGGCCTGGGGACATATTGTAGAGCAGTTATGCGTTCTGCCCATAACAACTGTCGCCACAGCGTGGGGCCTCGGAATTTTTTTTTCTCTTTCTTTTCTCCCTCTGTCCCGATCGTTTTGCTGGATGCAACTGGTCGAAATTCTCCCTGCACAGGAATTGTTTTGTGAACATTAATTATAACTTGTTATTCTACATCCAGTGTACAGGAATTTCTGTGAAAAAACCACAGAAACATATGGGTAGAATCACGCCGCATTTTAAAGGCAGCCATTTTAGAAGCAAGTAGAAGGTCGCCCAAAATTTAAACCGCGAATCTGACTGCGCACGCGCCACAAACACCGGTCCGCAACAGCTTTCGCGCCTATGCAAACGGCAAATATTAACGCAGCAAATACCTAGTCTCCGGACTGCGCGCGCAACCGTTCCCGCGCCAAATTCCAACGAAAAAACCCGTCGGAACAAATGATTATCTGTTGCTATGCAGCACTTTTTTAATCAGAACGCCCTTTTATAACTAAACCGGCTAGCAACGGAAATGATTATTACAAACTTGATGCTGGAATCCCAGTTTATTGTGCGAATTCCTTTAATCAAAAATTTCGGACTGACGTTTTTTTTGTTGTTTTGCACAATATACCAATTGGCCCACTTGTGTCTATTAAATTAGTACAATTTATATTACACTAAATGGACAAAATAATGACTTTTTTCCCTATTCTACATTATAGGTACCGTTTTTTTTTCAGCATAAGTGTAAAGTGAATTGTGTTTTTTTCCCTACATAAAGGAAAGTGAAATAATATAATAAAATCAATGATTGGTTCCATGAATAAATAAAACAATTTCAATGTGGTTGACGTATCAAATCCCATATTCAATTATTTTCATCCGGAAGTTTGTTCCTATTTGCCAGAAGAGTGCCCTTTGTGAATTTTAGTGCCCCTCTCAGTGCAAAGTGCTTTGTGAAAATTTAAAAAGCCGTTTTCTAAAGGCCAGTCCTGGCCAATTTTTTGAAAAATCAGTTTAATACTTGTGAATTTCACCGAATTTCCAAAAGTGCTTTGTGAAAAATAAAAAAGTGTTTCCCCTAAGGTCAGTCCACGCCAATTTTTTTTTCCACCTTGACCATGAATTCTGGTGTCATGTATACCAAATTGTAGTATGGAATACAGTTTTCTATAACTATGTTAGAAGTGTCAACCAGTGGTTACCAAGTGAAAAGTGCCTCACAAAATTAATTTTGCGTTTGCTAAAGGAAATCCCTGGCAAAATTTTTTCACCTCCCGGGAAACTCACAATGGAAAACAATCAAGCTATGGCATCATCCAATTTGGGTATCATTCCCAACGTGCTCAGTTTATCCAAAACTCACTTACAAACTGCTTTAAAGGATAGAGGACTCTCGCCATCTAGCAAATCTAAATCTACATTAAAGGCTTATGCACTTTTATTTAACAAAAAGTATATTAAGAAAATAAACCTCGCCCCATCAAGCGAAAATAATTCACGCTTGGCTATGCAAGTTTTGGATAATCTTGTTCCTAACAAAGAACCTATGCCGCAAGTAATGATAAAACAGGACATCGCACCCACCTTGACACAAGATAAAACTTACGATTTATCCTCTTGGAAAGTCAAATATAATGGCGTCTCCGATGTGCTGGATTTCATCGACCGTATCGAAGAAACGGCTACTATCAAAAATATCCCATTCGAGATTCTACGAAAAAACTTCATAGAACTCATCTCCCCAGAATTGATACCCTGGCACCGCATCCAAAAAACTAAATGCAAAGATTGGAATAAACTCAGATCTGCCCTAATCTCGAGCTTCGGAAAGACAGAAGCCCAGCACAGGATCAAATTATCTTTACTATCTATTAAACAACTGGTAAATGAACCTGTAGCAACATTCATAGAAAGGGCTGAATCCATTAACATCAAGCTTTCACATCCCGTTCCGGAAGCTGAACTATTACCAGTCATAACTGATGGCCTTTTAAGCAAATACGAGAACATCATCACCTCGCAGAAAATTGCATCCCTGGCCCAGCTTAACGAAGTCTGTCTCCTTCTGGAATCATACCAGGATAGGAAGAACATAAAGAATGTGTCTAATAATGTAGTTGTGCCAAGCCGTTCGTCTGGTTTAAAACCAGAATTCGACAACAAAAAAGTATGCTCTTTTTGCAAAAAAGTAGGCCATCTGGCCACTACTTGTTTCAAGCAAGCGAAGTTTCTGGAATCCAAGGAACCCCGAACTTCCAAGAGACATCACTCTAGGGACCGCTCTCCTCCACGCGACGAACTGCGCAATATTTTCAAGAAATCAAGACACGACATGGAAAGGTTACAAAACCCAAGCGATGTCAGACCTCAGGTGGATCTCTCCAAGCCCCCACCAAATTTCTACATGAAGAGGCCAAAAAACTAAATAATAACCTCTCAGGCACCCATTCTGAACCAAGGTCTAAAGAATGGACTGATTGGTTAGCACACATTAAGTATTTTAACCAGACCTTAAATGTTTCTTCGGTTTGTTGCAAACAAGCTAAAGATGGGAGACCCTATGCTTCTTTCTCTGTTAACAATGTGACCTTTTCCGGATTACTCGATAGTGGGGCATCTGTCAGCTGTCTTGGCAACAATGCTCACCTGCCTTTTGTTAACAGTGATTTTAGAATTTCGCCCCAATCGACACACCTGACGACTGCAGATAATGTTTCTCAGCCGGTCATCGGTGCCCTGGCCCTGCCAATCAATTGTAACAATAAAATAGTTACAATCAACTTTCTAATAGTGCCCTCTATATCCCAGAATTTCATCCTTGGCGTTGACTTCTGGAAGGCATTCAATGTTGCTCCCCAAGTATTTAATACTCTTGGCGAAACCTCCACTGCCGCTCAAATTAGTGAGATCCGCACAATAATACCTCACGAAAATTTAAGCACGGACCAGGCTCTCCAACTAAAGGAAATGGTCAATAAATTCGAATCAATATCCTTCGAAAAATGCGGATTAGGTTTGACAGATTTGGTTGAGCACCATATCAAAACCAATGGCCCACCCATAAAGCAACGTTATTACAACTTAGCCCCCCAAAAACTTAAACTTTTAGAAAATGAACTTGACGAAATGTTAAAAATGGGTGTGGTGGTTCCCAGCAGAAGTGCATGGACCAACCCAACTCTTTTGGTTTCTAAAAAAGACGGCTCTGCACGTTTCTGCCTCGACAGTAGACGTTTAAACTCTTGCACGGAAGCTGATGCGTATCCCTTACCTCACGTTCACGCAACCTTAGACAAGCTGCGTAACGCCAAGTTCATCTCTTCTGTCGATCTCAGCAAAGCGTTTTGGCAAATACCCTTGGACGCAGAATCGTGCGAAAAAACTGCTTTCGTTGTACCTGGTAGGGGAATGTTCCATTTTAAAAGATTACCCTTTGGTCTAAAAAATAGCCCCGCCGAGTTACAAAGACTGATGGACAAACTTTTCGGTCCTGAAGTCGATAACAGCCTGTTTTGTTACCTTGACGACCTCATCATCGTCAGCGATACCTTTGAAAAACACCTATTAATGCTGGAAAAAGTTTTCCAACAACTCAAGTTCGCTGGTTTAACCATCAACTTGAAGAAGTCTGAATTCTGTAAGTCCCGTCTACGTTATTTGGGATTCATTGTCGACGAAAAAGGCCTAAGAACAGACCCCGCTAAGGTGGAAGCCATGGCAAATTTTCCCCGTCCCAAGAACGCGAAGGAAGTCAAAGGTTTCCTTGGACTCGCAGGTTACTACAGGAGATTCATCAAAGACTTTTCCACTATTGCAGCCCCCTTAAATAAAATTACCGGCATCCGTAAAGGTGTCAGCAATTTCCGATGGTCTGTCGAAGCTGAAGAAGCGTTTACAACTTTAAAAGATGCCCTTCAAAAAGCTCCCGTTCTGAATTGCCCGGATTTTGCACTCTCTTTTACCCTCCACACGGACGCATCCAATGTAGGAATCGGTGGAGTTCTTACTCAAGAATTCCCAGATGGCGAACACCCTGTAGCGTATTTTTCCCGCACACTAAACAAACACGAGAAAAACTACGGAATTACCGAAAAAGAGTTATTGGCTGTATTGGATTCTGTTCACCATTTCCGCGGTTACATAGACGGTAGCAAATTTACTGTAGTCACAGACCATAGTAGTTTGAAATGGTTGATCTCTTTAAGTAATCCCTCCGGTAGGCTCGCTCGCTGGTCCTCCCGTTTGTCTCAATACAATTTTGATGTTGTTCACCGTAAAGGCGCGGACAATATTGTTCCCGACGCCCTTTCAAGAATTGAACTAGCTTCATTAAATGTTGACACAATTGCCCCCCCTCCATCTACAAAAGATGAATGGTACTTGAAAATCTTCGAAGGTTGTAAAAATAACCAACAAAAGTTTCCTAACTTTATCATAAAAGAAGGACAATTATACCGTAATTGCAAGGCACCACTATCCATCCTCGAAGATTACTCGTGGAAACTTGTCGTTCCCCTCGAAGGTAGAGAACAAATAATCATTGACAATCATAGTGCTCCCGACTCCATACACCCAGGAAATTTCAAGACGTATAAAAAGATCACCTTGAAGTATTACTGGCCTGGTCTCTTTAAGCAAATTCGCAATTACATCTCTAAATGTGAAACTTGTAAAGCTTATAAACATAGCACGGCAGCACCTGCCGGCCTAATGGGTAATCCCAAACGTGCCGACAGACCCCTACAATCATTGTCAATGGACCTCGTCGGACCTTTTCCTCGAAGTTATGCCGGACACATGCACATACTTAGTGTAGTGGATGTTTTCACTAAATTCTGTTGGATCTTCCCTTTAAAAAGAGCCAATGCGTCCGCCATCATCAAACTTCTGGAAAAACACATTTTTATACCTTACGGAACACCCAGAACCGTAATAGTTGACAACGGAAAACAATTTATTGCTCAAGAATTCAAAAATTTTCTTGCCAAATACGGAATCAAGGACATTTACTATAATACCTTGTATACTCCACAGAATAACACTGTCGAACGTTATAACCAGACAATCAACACAGCTCTGGCTATTCTAGTTGATAAAGATCAACGCACTTGGTGTAAAAACCTAGATAAAATTCAGGCTGCTATGAACAACACGGTTAACCTGGCCACTGGTTACACACCTTTCTTCTTAAAACACGGTATGGAACAAGTTGTTCACGGTTCTCTACATAGGGACACAAACTTTCCTACGTCAATTGCCGCCACTAGCAACCCTACCGCGGACTATGCCCATCGTCTGGAAGAACTGTCGGCCATCTACAGTGAAGTCACTGATGCTTTACTCCTGGCTCATCAAAAGAGTGCGGACAGATACAACCTACGTAGGAAACATGTCACCTTCAACACAGGAGACATAGTTTGGAGAAAGAACAACACACTTTCCCAAGGAGCCACGTATTTCTCTGCCAAGCTGGCACCACGTTTCGTGAAGGCCAAAGTTCTAAGAAAGATATCAGATCTAGTGTACTCTTTGTCTGACTTCTCTGGAAGGCACATTGGTAATTACCATATTAAGGATATCGCAAAGACTGGAAGTGAGGAGTCGAGTAAAACTACCCCCACTATCTCAGCAAACTCAAAATGATCCAGTGTGTATCACCACAACCCTTTTTGTAAGCACATTGAAGTCTTACAATGTCTGGCGTGTAAAGTGTCAATTACATGTCCACCCTTTCGTTGATAAAACGAATATTGTTAAAAAAAAATCATTTTTGTAAATTTATGTACACTCCACGGTGTAGTTTACCCCGTTCATGTTCGTGAATTGGCAACCACCGTAATTTTTGTTTCACACGTTTTTTATTTATTTTTTTCTCACCTGTTCTAAAATTGATCACTTTAGAGCAGAGACACCCGTCGAGTCACAGTGTCTGGGAGTCATGAACCCAAATCATTGCCTCTCAACCCCTCACACTACGCAACGTTCATGCCATGGCACGCCTTGCTATGTAATGCAATATTGTAATTTTCACCATTTTTGTTTGTTGTTTTTTTTTCATCATATCGGAAGGAATCTCTTCAAAAAAAATTTTTCTTTTATGTTCTGTAAGTACTGGAGCGTCGTTCTAAAGTCGGATTTGGTAAACTCCAAAGCGTTAAATCACGACCCAGGACAAGTAAACCATCTTAACAAGCTCCATATTTTACTCATCATGGTAAAAAATAAGTGGTTACTCACATAATCACATTCCTTGTGTACAGTAGTTTTCAATTTTTCTCAAATGTTAAAAAATTGATGGCGTCCTACCCGAGCTCTTTGCTAACAAATTGGATTTTGACACGTCCATTTTGAAATCATATGTATATAAATAAAGGAAAAGCCTTTAAATTGGTCTTTCCACCCTTATACAAATCTTCTTGGGCCCGCTTCAACTAAAGTACGTAAAACCAAATACTCGGTCTTTTGTTGTTATAAGAAGTCCTCGATTTGTCCCTCTTCTCAACATGTATGTCTTGTATTACATGCCTCAGCCCTGACGGAAAAGGTTAATAAAACCTAACGACAGCCCTGTTTTCCATACATAAATAACCGCAGTTTAACGTGAATCATCAATATTTTGTTTGACAATCGTTTTGTAAACTTAGGCATTCAACTCTTGTTTGCAACCTAAATTGCACATAACCCGGTATGTTGTAACTGCACAAAGGGTATGTAAAACCACTATTGGTCCCTTTTGTTTGTTCCCACTGAAGTTGCTACAACAGACAGTATGTAAAACCATATAGGTCTGTCTTTGTTTGTCACATGGTGTAAACAGAAATGTACTCTGTCATCACCCCGCCTTTATAACATATGAAGTGACATTAAATTGTTTACCTCCTTGTTACTCTATCGTACGCTCCTGGGCTACGGAGTTAGTTAATCTAACAAATCTTCATATACTGTGTTAAAACAAGCATTGTTAACGTTTATTGTGTTGTATTTAAACGTAACCCTGTTACATTATAGGAGGGATCCTTAAAATACCTGCCACAATACGAGAAGCTCGTCATAATCACTTTTGCTCATAGCTAAATGTTATTGAGTGGGTCGTGTGACATATTTGTCATGAGTACCGTTTTGTATATTCTATTTTGGTCGTGTGTCTTTTGGCATGAGAACCGCTTAATCCGCCGTCTGTATTGAATGGGGACCCACTTTTTCGAACGTAATTGGGCTACTGTCTTTCAATACTGGGCAAATTTGTTGTAAATCGTTCATTCCGTACACTACACGTGGAGACGTTAAAACACTTACCGTGATTCGTGTGAACGACATAATATCGGCTTTGCCATCCTCTTTAAGATGCTTTGTATAAACTCTTTGACTTCTGTCTATAATTGAGTTGTATCTTGTATGTACTTACATATTTTGTACACTATACGTGGAGACGTTAAAACACTTACCATGAGTCGTGCGAACGAAATAATATCAAACCCTTTTGTGTGCGATCTACGAAATGTAGTCCACAACCCTTTTGTTGTCATTCAACGCCGATGCCCGTGGACTTCCTGTTTTTTTACTTCTTTGCAAAAGGAAAGAAGCCCAGGAATATCTACTATCCCAAAAGGACTAGTTTTCAGCTTCACTGTCAATTATGGGGCATAGTGCTGTGGGAGTTAATCGATTGAGCACAAAACCACCTAACTCGTTGTCTGGAGAACGAATAAGAAAACCCCCAGGTTTGTGAAATTGGAGCAAGGGTCTGTCTTTTCTCACAATCATGTAGAAGTTTTAAAATGACCCCTAATCTTTTGCCCAATACACGCGAAAGATTAGCCTCTTTGTTATAATGTGTATTCAAATCTCTCCTCCTTTAATAAATGTAAAGAGTCAGGAAATCTGCTGGTTGATTATGTTTCATCTTCACATAGAGTTTGAATTGGAAATTAGTCCAGTCTCTAGCAAATTTCGTAACTCGTCTCCCTCCTCCCCTCCTCCCCCATTCCCCCATGTTCTCAGACGTATGTTATGAAGTGAAAAATCTGTCGTTGACCATATTTCGCCCTCACTTGGAGCTCGAATAGGTAACTGTCCGGTTATCTACAGGTTTTCCCCCTCAATCTCTGCATATGTCTCACCTTTTTTCTCTTTCTCAATTCTACGAAACACATTCATGAATGTTGGATATGTACGATATACACTTGGCGTAACGTCTGTCTCTTTTTGACAACCTTTATTCATGAATTGGTTTCCCTCTGCCGTGACTAGTTCACGATTCTTTGTCTTGTTCTTTGAAATTCTACGAAAATGTTACCATCTTATGTTAACATAGGCCATAGAGGGCCGGTTGTTTTTTAACCAAGACATATTGTCACTCGGCAAACGCCAAGTCTTCCTGAAAAAGGAAAAATGTTCTTGTAATCACAATTTAGTTAGGAATCTCTCTTCGTCACTCTCTGAGTCGGTGGCTAAATTTCGTTTATTTCATTTTCTGGACACATTTTGTTTCTCTCCAAACCTTTTCTTCATTGGTCCCTAGGCAGGTAAACTTCAAGAATTTTGCTCTAATAATAATTTCTCCCGGATTTAAAAAGAAGCCCAGGCGGATGTCATCATCAACAGCCAAGCTGAGCTTCACTTCCTGACAGCACGCGCTGTGGTTACAAGGTCCCTCCTGCTGCCATTTTCTACGCATTTGTTCCTAAAAGCACAGACCATACCGCTCATATGTATGTTGTCTTGTCGTGCCACAGCAAGCCGAGTTGTCCCACTATACATTATGACACTCTAAACTACCTTCTGAGCACGCTAGCTCCTAGGTTTGTTCTTACTCTTGCTATCAATGCCAACCTTGCCGTCCCTTGCTCTGTCATGCAGTGACGCATATATCGTAATGTGTAAACCATCATTACCTTGACCCACCAGTATTCGCTGAATGCGTACCAATACAAGTTATCTTGAGCTACACTATGCTTCAATAACCATTATATACGATCCGTGTTTACCATAATAACACTTAGGATTCGTACTGGCATGTCTGCAGATACTGGATTCTTCTCTTCAATGGCCTCTGTAACCATAGTCGCGGCACAGCAACCACAGTCTCCACTTCGTGAACTTCAACGTTTTCGACCAAACCAAGTGTTTTCTAAGGCCCAAGTGTACTCTTGAGTGTTATCTCAAATGGGTCTGATTACAGTGATATTGTAATCCTTAGAATCTGTGAAACCACGTCCTTTTCTTCGAAATTCTCCGAAACCAAACAAATCCACGCTTCGCAAACTTAGCTCCCAGACCAATGAAACTTTAGAATCACACCTTTTCTCTTCTCTTGTACAAATGTATTGTCATTATTTTCAATTGCATAACCATGTGTATTGTTATTTTCAATTGCATAACCATGTGTATTGTTATTTTCAATTGCATAACCATGTGTATTGTTATTTTCAATTGCATAACCATGTGTATTGTTATTTTCAATTGCATAACCTTGTATGTTGTTTTACACCATGTACTCTCCCCAAAGCTGTCTTTTCCAAACATTCCATGTACCCCCATCCATTCCCTACAAACATTGTGACCTAAACTATAGCATAAACTGTATGTTCTAGCTAGGCAATCTCTCAAGCAACGAATCTCTCAAAACCCCGATGGAAGCATAAGAGGATTTTTTTTCCCTACAGCTCCATTGCCACGTCGCTTTTTTTCCAAGCGCGGGGGGAAGTGTTATGGTACGTTTTTAGAGCAACAGGGAGCGCCAACGCGAGTCCCTAAACAAACCGCTGCGGGCAACAACTCGTTGCTCCCCGCTGTTTCCTGTTACCTACCTCCTCTCCCCTCGGCATTCCGGCACGCTCCGCCGCGCCGCCACCAGTCGAGTAGTACAAGCCGTCTCAGGCGCACGTGACACTCCTCCGCGAACTATACAGTTCGCGGCTAACTAGCCCGATCAAATTAAACGCAGTAACATCTGCGATGTAATTAAAGTACATACGAGTGTTAGCGCTGGTGTTCTACCATGCCTGCGAACCTCGGGACCTGTCCTAGACTCGGGATGAGCCCTGCTGAACCCGAGAGCCGAAGGATTCTTCAATCACCATGTAAGCTGTCCTCTGATTTACCCTCTTTAATGTGTCCGTAACGATAGACTGTTTGAACTCTCGCGTAAAGCCACCACTCAGAAAGTTTCGTTGACAGGGATCATGAGATATAAACTCGATAGCTAGGTTTGTGTAACATGCATCACTTGAATTGAATTGTGCTGTAATAACCCTTGTACTGTGTTTGAATTTACAATACATGAGTCTATTAATTACATCCTGTTGTTAATCTGCCTCGGCAGGAGCCTTTCCCCAGTGAGTATTCCCAGACGATTGTGGGAGAGAGAAGGAGAGAGAGAGAGAGAGATCCCGACGCATTCGTGCGACCTGCCCTCTGAGATAGAGGGTACTTTTGTCTCTACCGTGAGCTGGCCTGGGGACATATTGTAGAGCAGTTATGCGTTCTGCCCATAACAATATATATATATCCTATCAGATCAGCTGATCACTCAGTAGGGCCGCGCAAGCGCATATCGTCCTTCCCCTCCCCCCTTTCCTACATTTATAATAATATCCACCCTATACTCTTGTTTTTAAGCCACTACAAGTCGATTTTATGCGATGCGGTCTGCTAAATTCACAGCGCAGTTTTTTTTAGTTAAATTAAATTTTTTGTTTAGAGTTGAGTTGCGGTACATTATTTGATTAATTAATATTACGAACGAAACAAAAACAATGAAGAGAACTTACAAGAGTGGTTTTCAAAAAAGAGAGGGAAATAAGAAAAAGAAACAAGAAGATTTCCAGTGTGTCAGTTCAATGTTTACGAGGTTAAAACCATCAAGCTCTACCTCAGAGATAAACGATGACACGACTGTAGGTAAGGTCATTGAAATTTTAGATTATTATTTTTATTATGGGTTGTAATTTTTTGAAATTTTGTTCTATTTATTCTACATTTTTACGTCACGTACTAAGAACTTAACAATATTAGTTTTTGCTTTTTTTACTTTAAAGGTTTTTACTAATAGGGCTAATTAATTGTAATAATTTAAACAAAATAAACTGTATAAAAAACTTTTTTACATTGGGGATAAATTCACAATAGAAATGTGTCAAGGCCTACGTCATTAGGAGGTACTTTATGCAAAATATGGATAGTAGTTTGTCGGTTTATTCATCAATGGTCAAAATATAATTATTACGAGCAATGTTTTAAATTAATTATATTGTAACTACAATTAGTTATGATTTTGAAAATCATAATTAATTCTAGTTACAGTATGGTATAGTAAAGGCGATTCCCTAGTGAACAGTATTAACTACTTCTTGTACGGGTGAGGCGCCTGCTTGCAATCAGCCACATATAGACCATCATCCATCGTCTCTTGTCGGCGAATCAAGCTCCAATTCTGATTCAGAAGATGATGAAGAAAATCAGGAGACCTGTGATGCAGCTAAACAACAACTTGGGTGTTTCATTTCTCCATACGAAAGTGATCCAATCACGATTAAAAAAACTTTCATGGAAAAACATCATATTCAATTTGTAGAAGGAAAAGGTGCAAAATTGCCTTTTGAGCCTTCTAAACTTTATTACCGACATTTGCCAAGTGGTGAAAAAATACACCGAAAATGGTTATCATATTCAATTCAGCTGAATAAAGTTACTGTTCGTGCTGTATGGCTTTTGGAGATAAAGGACACAGAGACTCTACTTACATTACTGGTTATGATGTTTCTTCAAAAAATGTGAATAAATCAGTAGAAGTACACAAAAACTCTACCCATCATGAATTTGCTGCGAAAGCAGCTTTTCAAAGTCAAGAGGGCTACGATATTTCAAATCTCCTGAATACCAACCAAACTAAACAGCAAGAAAGTGAAATTCAAACTAGAAGATTGGTCATCCAACGTTTGATAGACATAGTTTCGTTTATAAGAAGGCAAGGCATTGCCTACAGAGATGACAAAGCAGAAGCAGCCTACGCTCTTGAGTCTTTACAAAATCATGGTAATTTCCTTGAACTGGTCATGTTGGTGTCTAATTATGATGTAATTTTGCAAAGCCAAGTAAAAAAATGTATCAAAGTCAGCAAAAAGCACAGAATAAAAATAAAGGACAAAAGAGAAGCCACAGGAAAGCAATCTAAAAAGCCCATTGGACGAGGATCAATGTTGACTTTGCCATCAAAGACGTTCATTAACAAGTTAATCAAGATAATTAGCTTGATGGGTCGAAACATTATTTTGAAAGACCTCCAGGATAGCATCATCTACAGCGCAATGGTGGACAGCACCCAAGATATAGCTGTCATGGACCAATTGGCAATATGCGTCCGCTATGTCGTTATGTGAATAAAATCCTGCCCTTTATTTTGAACTCCGTTATAATTATTGGCAGTTCTACAGCATGTGTTTAGTAGTGTCGTGGTATCCTAAAAATACTGTGAATTTCTTTTTTCAATAAATAATAAAGTCAACAAAAGTCGAAAATCATAATATTCGTATAAAAACCTATCTGAATTTCTTCTTCTTTTAGAAACGCGTTTTCATTGTTTTCAAGCACCTAATTTTCAAAAAATTATCCGTGGAGGCCTCCGGACCCCCGTTTTTTGAACCCCCCCCCCACCCCACGTTAGGGGGCCCCTTTACAGGTTTTAGCGGAGGGCCCCAAATGGTCCCAGTCCGGGCCTGCCTTAATCAGTAGCCCCCAGTTGCTAAATAAAAAAATAATATTCTGCGAGTCAAGTTCAGTGTCAATAAATTATGAAAACACAAAAAAATATATACGCGTATAATTAAAAATACTAATTTTGGTGCCGTGTCGGTCTCTGTGTCTATAACTCCAGTTCGATGAACTCTAGAATTGGAATTTGAATTGATTATCAACATTGGAACTGTTTGTGGTGACGCTTCAGACAAGCGACAAAGTAGATACATTATTTAAATAATTAATAATTTTTTCTACATTTGAAATTTCTATTTATTATGTTTAAATTGTTGACAGATGTTGTAATTTTTAAAGTTTACAAACAATGCTCATAGGCAATTTTTTTTTATTAATATTTTCAGCTTCACAAATCCCACAATTGTAGGGGCCATCCATAAATTATATCACACCTTAAGAGGGGGGGGGGAGGGGAGTTGAGAAGTGTGATATTGTGTAACAAGGGGTATGGGGGGGGGGGGGGGTCATCAGCTCTGTGACGTCACATGTAAAAATCTAAATTATTAAAATGCAAAACTTAAATCTAAACGAAAAACTTAAAAATATTACCAACTCTTTTTATACGCTTGGCACGCCGCATACATCAGATTTTTCAATCCGATTGTCTGATCGGAAAAAAATCGATTGGACGGCCGGCGCAGAAAGGCGTGGCCTATTTTCAATACCGCCGCGTCGGCCGTCCAATCCGGTCCGACAATGGGCGTGGCCCCGGTATTCTAACCAATCGGGTTTCGAATCTATTTTTGTCTGATCAGACAATCGGATGGAAAAATCTGATGTGTGCGCTGTCACTATAAGGTTTAAGTAGGTTTTATTCAACTGTATTATGGCAAGTTCACGCTTGCTTGCTGTTTCGGGCGCCAGTGGCTTGTGGGGCCTTGCACCATCCATTATTAATATAAATAATCATTCGTTATTTAGTTTCCATTTTATTTAAAATATTTGATTTGATGTTGATTTTATTAAAAAATATTTTTAATAAAAATAAAATTTTGAACTACCGTTTTGATTATTATTAGATGTAAAATTGCAAAATATAACGTCACACTAGGGGGGAGGAGGTCTCACAAATATGATGAGTCGGCGCTAGTCTTGCAACAAATTAATGTAGCGATGATATGAGTGCCTTCAAAGGGACGCGGTTAGTCTTCCCTATGTGGTTATATCCATAGATGTTAGAAACAAAGGAGATAGGTCATGTTTCGTTAGTGCGAAACTACCCGCTAAAAGTATCGCCAACACCATTCATCCGTAATACTGCCTGCAAATGCATAACTTTCATTTCATAGCCACTTTGATAGACTGTGCAGTTTTGTCAGTAAAATCGAAACGCTTCCAGGCAAAGATATTCAAATACAGAATAGATATGCTATGGTGCCCGCGCAACTGTCGCCGGACTACGCGCTAATTAGCGTAGTTTTCATACAAAAACAATTTGTTCATTTCGTTGATTTTTTGAAAATGTGCATTAGTATTGGTTAACAAATAAGGAAAGAATTCGTTCATTTAGTTTAACGTTCGTTTGGTTTATTCGTAAATTTTTTTTTTTTTAATTAATTTCAATAACAAGGTTTGTACATGTATGTATGATGTATATAATAAGTATAGATTCATTTTTTTTTCACAGACCTCCTCACTAGGATTTCCTGTTCTGAGGTGGCCTGTAGTTTTTTATTTGTTCATTTAGTTTATTTGTTAATTGGTAAACAATATCGGCGACACCCGGAAGCGCAGACCCACTTAGTAAAAACAGCAGATAGCACATCTACTTATATTTCAATATCTTTGCTTCCAGGCCATAGCTTTTGTTTCTATTATCTATAGTTGCACTGAAGGCTTTTCATGCGGTATTAGAAAAGTTATGTGAAAAAGTCCCATCGTTCCTCACATTAAATAAGGCTTGTTAAGTAATTTTATGAGAAAATTCCAAAAAATATTTGAATACCTGTTTCCTCTTGTGGGAGTTGGCGGAGATGTAGTTAGAGCGATGCGCCAGAACTTTGGCGTTGTTGATGTAGATGTCGTCATGGTGCGTGGAGCGCTTCCTTGTCACCCACAAGGGGGGGTTCCCCTCCAGCTCCGAGTTCATCGAGTGGGCCAGCTGGTCCAGGGTCATGGCCAGGTTTGCTGGATGGACAGATAACAATGTGCACATTAGTAAATGAATGCTGAGGTTAGAACTTTAGAAGGAGATTGCTCAATTATTAGGGATTATACCCGCAAACAATAAGGAACTCAAGTTCGTTTATATTTGTTCATTTGTTTATATTCATAATTTTCTAATTAAATTATTGTTTTGATTTTCTATAAGAAAAACTCTCTTTTCATAACTTTGAAGTTATTACCAACAATGTAATATATATCATTGAAGAAGAAGATAACATAATAATCTAAACGAAAATATGAAAGAGAACAAGACACAGAAACATAGAAAAAGATAATGGTCGCAACTAGGACTCGAACCCAGAACCTCTCGTTTAACCGGGGCGTGAGCGTCTATCAATTCCGCCATTGCCACCTTCTGTCAAACCGTCATATTGTCAATTTCACATTTCGAATTTTAGAATTAACAATATTATCTTGACTGCATCTTGTTCTCTTTCATATTTTCGTTTAGATTATTATTGTTATCTTCTTCTTCAATGATATATTACATTGATGGGAATAACTTTCAAAAGTTATAAAAAGAGTTTTTCTTATAAAAAATTGAATATTCATTGTCTTTTATAAAAAGGTCAATAGTTTCATTTATAAGGTCAATTTTATTTATCCGAGACGCTATCTAGGTTACAAACCAATTCATATAATGATTGTTTCCAATAAAAAGAGTAGTTGCCATTATGGAAAAAAAAGTTGAAATAAAGAAAGATATTGATAAATAACAACACATTTTGTATTTGCATTTAAATGCTCACCAAACACTAATAAAGGTACTTATCTCTACATATTATCTCCACATATCATAAATTTAAGTCCTCTGCCGCGTCTGTCTATCTGTTCGCGATAAACTCAAAAACTACTAAACGGATTTGCAATGCGGTTTTCTCCCATAGATAGAGTGATTCACGAGGAAGGTTTAGGGAGGTATATAATTTCAGGGGCGGCCCTAGGGCGGTGCGAGCGGTGCGACCGCACACGGCGCCGTCGTAAGGGGGGCGCCGAAAACACCCGACCACTCATAGACTATCTATCGATCGTGCGCTTAAATCGTGGGAGCAACTTGCTCCCCGCACCGACAAACCTGAATGTCCCTACAGGAAGCAACCTAGCACGATTTTTAACAGATCTTAGTCTAGAAGATAGTCTCTCTCTCCCAGCACAGTTTGATTTCATAAATCGGTAGTAACAAGTTAACAACTTTCAGTAACCCTGAAGAAAGAAACCTAAGTTCATATCCTCTGGTCAGACAAGTACTCAAAGCCGCAGCATTAAGATATCCTAAATTGGCTAAACCTCCTATCTGGGATCCTCGAGTGATGTTTTTTTTCGCCATTTAGGCTACACAGGACGAGAATCGGCGACGAAAAAATCTAAAAGGCGACTGGTCGCCTATTAGGCTACTTCAGAGACAAGTTATTTGAATCAGCCGAATCGCTAATAATTTAGAAAAAAATACAATAATGCTCTCGCAGAAAGAATTTTCGGCGTAATGGGGACAATCAAAACTGTGAGAGAGGTTTTTGGGGTGGTACACCTGTTTCCGTCAATGCAAGAGCGAGACAGGTGATCTCACTATAAAAGGAGATGCAGACATCTCCTCGCCCTCTTTTCCTACCACCAGCACATTAGATAGGACGTTACTCTAGCCAACAAGTCCAATAAATATCCATCTCGCCAATTCGCGTATCATTACAAAGTATCCTAAGCCTACACTCCGAGTCTGTATATAACAGTGGCGCAGCCTACGGAACACGATTCTGCACAATACAGCAGATCGCGAAAGAATCGACGCGCAAAAAAATTTGGCACGAAAATTTGGCAGAAAAATACGCGGTAACATATTATTTTCGGATCGGTAAGGAAGGCCGGACCGAAATTAATCCAACACTTCACTGTAAGGAGTGAAGTGGAAGAAGACACTGGAGCCAGCCAGCTTTTCGAAAGGGGGAAGCACGGGAGGTCCAGCGTCAAGGGGCAGCATCTCTGAGGGTCAAGGATCGGGGATCCAGGTCGCAGGAGTGATCTGGGGCAGCCATCAGTAGCGGTGTTACTGTGTTACGGGTCTGGAAGGAGCCATCAAGTCACAGGGTCAAGGAGCAGTTTCCAGAGCAGGGTCCAGGGAGCAGACTGCAGAAGAAGAAACCTCATTGGGAAGTTTTTGTTTTTTCTGTTTTCTTTCTCTCTATTTGTGTACCTTCTGGGCATTGGAAACATGGAGTCTCGAGGATTGGAGTCCTTCAGTTTGCGTGACGGGAACTGGGAGAACTTCAAGGTCCGCCTCGAACAATTTCTCCCCGTGAATGCTGATAAGTTTGCATCGGATGATAAGAAAAGGGCTATTTTCCTGAATGCATTGAAAGATGATTGTTTTTCTTTATTGGTTAATTTGTGCATTCCTAAAAAAGTAACAGATATTAAGTTAGAAGATTTGATATCTAAGCTTGATGAGTATTGTTGTTCAACGAAATATTTTTTTGAAGAGAGATCTAAGTTTTACAGTGCTAAACAAAGAAATGACGAATCAATTCGCGATTTTACAGTGCGTTTAAAGTCTCTTTCTACTAATTGCAAATTTGGGAATAGTTTATCAGTAAATTTAAGGGATTTCTTTGTATTGGGGTGTAAACCAGGTAAGGTAAGGGAAAAATTATTTCTCGATAGTGAATTGTACTCGTTCGAAAAATGTGTACAAGTCGCCGAGTGCATTGAACTCGTAGCTTCAACTCAATCGCAGTCCCGAGTTGATAATACGGTTTATGCTAATGTACAGGTCAAGGGAGGTCGAGTCTCTTCTAATTCGCGTAAGAAAGACAGAGACGAGTATCATTTCAATCGTGGCAACAGGGCACGGTCGCCGTCGCCAGCGAACGCAACGAAAACAAATGTTGTGTTAATTTTAAATATAATGTATAAAATATGAAATATAATATAATAATATAATGTATGAAATATGTAGCTGTAGGAATAAAATATGTAGCCAGGATTCTCCAATTTAAGTAGGGGAGGATGTGAAAGAGGTTTTTGGGGTGGTACACCTGTTTCCGTCAATGCAAGAGCGAGACAGGTGATCTCACTATAAAAGGAGATGCAGACATCTCCTCGCCCTCTTTTCCTACCACCAGCACATTAGATAGGACGTTACTCTAGCCAACAAGTCCAATAAATATCCATCTCGCCAATTCGCGTATCATTACAAAGTATCCTAAGCCTACACTCCGAGTCTGTATATAACAGTGGCGCAGCCTACGGAACACGATTCTGCACAATACAGCAGATCGCGAAAGAATCGACGCGCAAAAAAATTTGGCACGAAAATTTGGCAGAAAAATACGCGGTAACATATTATTTTCGGATCGGTAAGGAAGGCCGGACCGAAATTAATCCAACACTTCACTGTAAGGAGTGAAGTGGAAGAAGACACTGGAGCCAGCCAGCTTTTCGAAAGGGGGAAGCACGGGAGGTCCAGCGTCAAGGGGCAGCATCTCTGAGGGTCAAGGATCGGGGATCCAGGTCGCAGGAGTGATCTGGGGCAGCCATCAGTAGCGGTGTTACTGTGTTACGGGTCTGGAAGGAGCCATCAAGTCACAGGGTCAAGGAGCAGTTTCCAGAGCAGGGTCCAGGGAGCAGACTGCAGAAGAAGAAACCTCATTGGGAAGTTTTTGTTTTTTCTGTTTTCTTTCTCTCTATTTGTGTACCTTCTGGGCATTGGAAACATGGAGTCTCGAGGATTGGAGTCCTTCAGTTTGCGTGACGGGAACTGGGAGAACTTCAAGGTCCGCCTCGAACAATTTCTCCCCGTGAATGCTGATAAGTTTGCATCGGATGATAAGAAAAGGGCTATTTTCCTGAATGCATTGAAAGATGATTGTTTTTCTTTATTGGTTAATTTGTGCATTCCTAAAAAAGTAACAGATATTAAGTTAGAAGATTTGATATCTAAACTTGATGAGTATTGTTGTTCAACGAAATATTTTTTTGAAGAGAGATCTAAGTTTTACAGTGCTAAACAAAGAAATGACGAATCAATTCGCGATTTTACAGTGCGTTTAAAGTCTCTTTCTACTAATTGCAAATTTGGGAATAGTTTATCAGTAAATTTAAGGGATTTCTTTGTATTGGGGTGTAAACCAGGTAAGGTAAGGGAAAAATTATTTCTCGATAGTGAATTGTACTCGTTCGAAAAATGTGTACAAGTCGCCGAGTGCATTGAACTCGTAGCTTCAACTCAATCGCAGTCCCGAGTTGATAATACGGTTTATGCTAATGTACAGGTCAAGGGAGGTCGAGTCTCTTCTAATTCGCGTAAGAAAGACAGAGACGAGTATCATTTCAATCGTGGCAACAGGGCACGGTCGCCGTCGCCAGCGAACGCAACGAAAACAAATGTTGTGTTAATTTTAAATATAATGTATAAAATATGAAATATAATATAATAATATAATGTATGAAATATGTAGCTGTAGGAATAAAATATGTAGCCAGGATTCTCCAATTTAAGTAGGGGAGGATGTGAAAGAGGTTTTTGGGGTGGTACACCTGTTTCCGTCAATGCAAGAGCGAGACAGGTGATCTCACTATAAAAGGAGATGCAGACATCTCCTCGCCCTCTTTTCCTACCGCCAGCACATTAGATAGGACGTTACTCTAGCCAACAAGTCCAATAAATATCCATCTCGCCAATTCGCGTATCATTACAAAGTACCCTAAGCCGACACTCCGAGTCTGTATATAACAAAAACAATCATGGACTTAGCAAACGCATCGCAATTGCTGAAAAACTGCTCGAAATTTGTGAAGCAGTACCGGACTTATTCGTCTGCTTAAATAACTGGTAAGGAAATAACTTCCCAGGCTGCGATAGATTCTATGCTTAAGCCAATCCGATCCCGAAGAAAGAAGCGATTATTTGAATATGAAGCTGCAGATGAGACACCAACAAATCCCGAAGAACTGTTTAAAATTAACGTCTTTTACCCTATGATAGATACAATTGAAAATGCATTGGTCACTTGGTTTGGGCAATTATCTAAATTCAATGATACATGGTCTTTTTTGTATAAAATCAAAATAATTCCTGATAAGTCTTCATTAGAAAAAGCCTGTGCAGGTTTGCAAATCATTTTAACCGACGAAAAAATTTGATGTCTCTAGTTGCGAATTGGTTGAAGAACTTTTGAGCCTAAACCCATAACTAAAATATTTAGCCTCAGCAGAGCCACTACAAGTTCTTCAACTTATAAAAAAAAAAATGATTGGCAGGATATATTCCCAAATGTATGGACAGCGCTTCGGATTTTGCTGACCATCGCCGTAAATGTCTCCAAAGGAGAGTGAAGCTTTAGTAAATTAAAACGTACTTACGTTCGGCTATGTGTCAAGAAAGACTATCAGATCTTGTAATTTTATCAATTGAGAATGATATTGTCCAAGGGTTAAATTATTCTGATTTAATAAAAAAATTCGCAAGAGCAAAAGCAAGAAAAGTTGTGTTCTAGTGTTTTTAATGATTTCGCAGATTTAATTAAATAAATGTTATCAAACATATATTACTTAAACGACTTCAAAAATGAGGAGGTTCTCAATTCGAATATATTTTTTTAATGTTTGTTACCTCAGAGCTTTCTACTGGGTGAACCGATATTGATGATTCTTTTTTTTATTTGAAAGCTAGTGCTTCTCGTGTGGTCCCATTTCAATTTGGTTCAGTTCTGACAATGGCATCCATGAGAAAACCATATGTCTTAAATTTGCATTAAGTATGTGCGCAACAAATGGACGAATAACTCAATATCTCCCCAACCGATTTTAATGATTCTTTTTTTGTTTTTGGAAAGGATGTACTTCGAGGGTAGTTTGATGAGAGTTTGGTTAGGTTCTGATTATGGGATCCATGACAAAGTAACGGAACTAGTCAATTCTTAGGAGCAAATTAACGATACTCGGCCGAATCTTTTATAGGCTATCCGGATCTTTGAGTCACCTACCGTCAGTGGTATAGAAAGGAGGGGCGGGGGGGGGGGAGGTGGATCGCCCAGGGGTGTTATCTATTGATTGACGTGAATAAGTGAAAAAGTTGTTATTCTGTTAGTGTTTTTAAATGTGTTTTAATTTTGAGGATTACGAAATTTTTGTTTACACATTTGACTCTTAGCTAGTAATGTTTTTATATTTTAGGAAGTCGACATTTGCGTTTTGAATTTCTCAAAGTTAACTTTAAAAGGGGGGGGGGGGGGTGACACAACGTTTTCCTCCCCGGGTGCCACCCATGCTAGCTACGCCACTGCCTACCGTAACTTCGTTATGGTCAAGTAATGTCTGTCTCATATGAGCAGCACGTTTAGTAGGTCTACCCGTATTCAGACAAATTAGTTAAAGTACTTCAGATTCACTAAAAATAAAAAAACAAACAAAAATTTTAACAAAACAAAAAACAACTTAAAAAATGCACTAAAAAGTAAAAAAAAGTAAAAAGTGTCAGCCAAAGTACCCGGCCCGGTGTGTTCACTTGATAGCTCCCCTCCCGCCGTGGCCTCGCTCTCGCCTCGTCTAGTCGCGCGTGCGACACAAGCACATCTCACCTATGACTATGTATGTAGTTACAAATCTACCTTGGCTGACACCGACTTCAAAAATAACAATCGTACCTACATATTGATGAGTAGAAAAAGTTTGTTGATTATCAAGTTGTAGAAGAATACGAAATTATTTTTTTTACTTTTTAGTGCATTTTTTAAGTTTTTTTTTGTTTTGTTAAAAAAAAATCTGATATTATTTCTCATCTGTCCTACTAGGTACTTCAATTAAAATTGCATAACTGCATAGAAAGAGCTCTATTTTATTTTATGGGGGGGGGGGGGGGGGGGCGCCACCAAGAGATTTCGCAACACCTAATAATTTAGCTAGGGCCGCCCCTGTATAATTTGTTAAGGTTTTGTGTAAATTGGTTGAAATGTATAATTAAAGGAGAACGTCTGTATGTGGTGGACGAGCGGGCTGGCAAGCGGGCTGTGCAGTCCTGGATTTGTCAATAGGCCTTATAGGCCGCGGCCTAGGGGCGGCAGAGTTCAGGGGGCGGCGCTCGCTTGCTTTGTTGAGCCATTAAGTTTGTGTACGATTATAAAAAAGTCACTGTGGATAGATAAGAGTTTTCTATCTATAAACCTTTAGACAAGACCGCGTATTTGTATCGTTCAATGCTCAACGGTCCAATATGGGACCGGTGGTGGTGCGAATATTTCACAAAAAGTGCTTTGGCAGTGGGCTACCTTTATTGCACGTGGTGCACAAGCATTTAAGGGGGGAAATAGGTGTAGGACGACGATTTTTAGTGATTTTCATGAATTTTTTTAACACGTAAGGAATACATATTTTTTATTTATACCTTGAGGTCATTTTACACATACATTCAAGAGTATATTGTAAAATTTTCAAATATTTTCCTCAAAAAATAACGGAGATATCAGCTACAGCGCATTATAAATCGCCATCCGACAGGACAATTTGTATAACTCCGAGGTCACAATTGTTATCCGAAATCAATTTTTAAAAAATATTTACTTTTTTTATAAGTGTTTCTTCTATTTGAACCTCACTGATATCTGTGAACCTGAAGAGAAATAACCTAACTGAGAAATATTAAAATTTTGTACGATTTTTACTATTCATTTTGTGCCATAACAAAACAGTTAAAATAAAAATATTGTGTAGGATTTGTACAAATAAACTATGTGCTAAGTTTGATAACGATTGATTAAAAACTGTAGGAGCTAGAGGTTACACAAATTCGAAAAAAGTATTTTCAAGAAAAATGCGTTTGAAAATAAGAGTGGCAGTAAAATAGTGGTAGTTTGACCGAGGGACACTCACTTAAGCGCAAATAACTTTTGAATGGTGTGGAATTTTGGTTTGAAATTTTCAGAATATATTTTTGATTGGTTCTATAATCGATTTATATAAAAAATAATTTTTTGAAGCCTCTACACCTATTTCCCCTTTTAAAGGAACCTTTAGATGCCCTTTGATCGCGGATTGCATCGTGCGATAATGATGGGAATATTACACAAAAAAAATGCTTGGGCAGTTTGCTACCTTTATTTGGTTACTATCTATTGATGTACTGACGGTATCTCATTTTTATGGATCTCTTCCCGAGTTTATTATACCAGAGCAAGAAAACTTTGATTATTTCGAAGAAAGTGCAGTTCAAATGAGCGCACTTTAGTAATATCAGGACGACATTAAGAGTAAGATGGCCCTAAGAGAAAAAAACTTTATGGACGAAACATCAAATGAGGATATTGAAACAACTGAGAGGAATCCATAATGCGTATATAAACTTCAAAGAAATATTTTCATTTAAAAACAAATGGGTGAACTTTCAACACAAAGAGTCTCAGAAAAAGCTGTCTCTTGTGCTATATTATACAATGATTTAGAAGACGATTTAGTTCAGGAATGTGTACACCTTCACGGTCACATTTCCTTTAATAAGACGGCAGAGAATCTTTTTAAGGACAGTTTTTGAGGAAACAATCTCTGTGCAACGTTTACCCAAACTTTGATATAGCTCTCCGCGTCGTACTTTGCACTCCGGTCACAAATTGTTCTGGAGGAAGGAGTTTTTCCTGATTAAAGCGAGTGAAGAATTACCAAAGGTCTTCATTATCGCTAGAAAAACTTCACTCTTTGGCTCTTCTATGCATATAAGCAGACCTAATGAATGCTATAAACTATGAACCTATTATGAATGATTTTGTCAAATAAAAAATCCCATAAAAAATTCGTTTATTTGAGTATTGAGTACCTACTTAACCTATATTTAAATATTTATTTTAAAAATTGTTTGTCACCTGCAGGCAGCCTACAAGTGAGTGATTATGATAGATGACTACTTCTAAGAAGTAGGAAGGGGCGGCACAAATGAAGCGGCCTATACTAATGAAAAGTGTAAATACGGCCCTGGGGCTGTGTGTAGTTGATTTGTATGCAAATTAACAGATGGCGAGTTAAAAGATTGGGTAACCATCCAGTAGATGGCGCGGTGTTCCGTTGGCCACAGCAACGCGTGGCCGGGTCAGCTAGTTTAAAAATAAATAAAGTAAATTTTTGCATGTTTGCGAAAGGTTTGTCAAAGTTATGATTTTTTAATAATTATTTTTATATGAAGGAAAAAAGTGGAATGAGAATAATCTAATAAATATGTATGTTCAAGTAAATATGTTTTTAAGTTTCATGTAAAGTGGTGTTTCAACAGTTTGCGAGAAAAAACAACCAGTAATCGACAAAACAATCTTAAAATAATCCACTATTTTTTAAATCAGATATTTTATATAATTTGTTTTCATTAAATCAATAATGACGCCACAAAGTGTATTTACGAAGTTTGAAGAAGATATTTAATATTTTTAATTTCATATTCTCGGCCTGATGACCAACTGGCATATTTTTAAAAAAATGGAGTTATTCCTGTTGGCTTCATTTTGAGGCAAAAACTATTATATAATTAGAGATACATACACTACCTCGAAGGACGCATTTAAAAAAAAATCGCATCGAAAAACAATAAAATATTGTCGTTAAGGGCCATAAGAGGAGGCGTCTACTAATATCTACAGGAATTCCAAAAACTGAAAAAATCGAACTAATATCTATGAGAATCAAAGTGTTGACGAATATCTACAGCTCAAACTGTTGATTAATATCTATGAGAACCAAAGTGTTGACGAATATCTACAGCACTGGCAGAGGTTGGATTTGCAATTATGTGTAGCATATTGGAATAACGTAATATTGCGTATGCAGTTTAAAAAACTTAATTTATGTAAGTATGTATGTAAAAATCCCTAATATCGGACTATTGGACTCATTTAGCTGATTAGTCCAACCTACGCTCTGTAGATATTAGTTCAACCTACGCTCTGTAGATATTAGTCAACACTCTGAAGTTCGTAGATATTAGTTCAACATATGAGCTGTAGATATTCGTCCGACATACAGGCTGTAGATATTAGTATCTGGAGTCCTATAAGACTGACGAGACAACAGCGGGGGAGGAATGAGCGAAACTCGATGAGACAGAATCAAATAATTTATTTCTTTTTTAATACTAGCTGACCCGGAGTCGGCGGAGCACATTCTGTGGCAGTGTGAGATAATGACGGACGCAAGAGAGGAAATGCTCGATGGTTTGGATGTACCTATCAGACCAGTGTGGAACACTGATCAGGGGTCCTAGCACACTGAACACGTCAGTACAGTAACACTATGTACTTGTTCCTGACTTATCACGGACTTTCTTTGCTTCTTCTCTACGACCAATATTGCCCAGGATGTACAGTATTTATGTTTTCTTTCATGTTTATTTGTTTTTCATGCCCTGCGTCATTGAACGCTCATGTTTTTATTTCAGGTACTTGGTTTAATGCCTTACACTTTTATGTTATTTTGTAACATATACTTTAGTTATGATTACTTTTTTAGTTTTTTTAGAAACGATTATTTTTTTTTAGTTATGATTACCGCGTAGAACTGAACTCAGTTGTTTGTTCTGTGCCGTCCTTCTCCCCATATAAGGGGTTGGACCCTGGACCGAGTCCCCGCCTACTGACCATGGACGGTCTTATGGAACTGGTGGAGTTGCACCTGTCTGCCGCGCCACCCCCCGTGACATGAAGAGGCTGGGAAGAAGGCTGAACGGCATCCGAAAGCTGTCCGTCCCGCCTCCGGCGACCCGACGCTTTTCTCCCTAGGGTCTTCTTCTATGATTTCCAGTTACTTTCGTCTAGGCACCACCGGCTAGCTGGCTTAAGGACGACGCCGCCGGTTATCGGGAGGCCGGACAATTAGCCTTCTTCATTCTCTCGGGAACTGCCGATAGTCAGGTTGCGGTGACACCAGTTCTACTCTGTATATATACATTATTTTTCTTTTGTTTATTTTTTCTTTTATGTACAGTGCCCGGTGCTGCCCACCGGATGGTGTGTGGTCTTTCGCTGTCATGAGCTGATTACTCATGACGGCTGCTGTCATTTTGGATTACTTTATTTTTTATTTTTTGTTGATGTTACTAACAACTTGTTTGACTGTCCATGAGGCTCACTGCTTTTGCATTGACACCTCCATGGGCTTTAGAATTGTAGAGATTGACCATTACAGTACAGTCCTGTAGGCGCGTCCGCATACCGCTACCTAACACAGTATGAGGGGACATTGAAGGTCTAGATTCGTTACATTAAATGTAGAGTCGTTTATTCAAAAAAAATTAGATTCTTGCGAGAACTCCGAAGGGGCGACCATAAGTTGCCTATACCGGGGTGGGACAGTGGTGGGTACTTCAATGCCTCAGAATCAATAACTATTGTGTTAACTTATTAGCTGAATTGAATTCAGTTTTTAAATTATTTTAATTTTTTTTTATTAAGTAAAAAATTACACAATGAAGCAATTATTGTTGCACAACTGTCCGTGTTTTTTTTTTATAGCGTTATTAAATTATTATTAAACAGGCGTTGAGAACGGATTTATATTTTTGTGATTTTCTGACCTTTCCAATTACTTACAGGAATTGCGTTTAATTTTTCTTTATACGCTCACCGTCAGGTGAGATATAGTATAAATATTGTATTTTTCCTTTGGAGTGGTGCAGGTATACGTTCACCGTTTGTCTCATTTTCGAATATATTGACATTTAATGTGTAAGAAAGAGGGGCAGATTGATATTTAACGTTTTTGAATTTTTGGAATTCACACACTATTCAATATTATATTTATCACAATATTGCTGCAGCTCTTTCAAAATATGAGAATTCGTTCCATACAAAATGTAAAAGGAAAAGAATTTTCATCATAATTTCTTTTTCGTGAATAATAGGTAGTTTTAATAGCTATTCTGCTATTCGGGGCGGAGACAAATTCAACAAATCAAAAATCAAACGACCTCCGTAGTCCAGTGGCTAAGACTCTTGACTCACATTCCGGAGGTCGCGGGTTCGAACTCGGCATGCGCAAATAAATTTTATTTGATTAATTTGTGTTATTTCACAATTAATTCATTTAAAATAATATATAGTATATTTGCGGCATGTTCCAGAGTGGAAGATACTATCAGTATCGCCCTGGTGTAAGACCACCATTCAGAATTGAAACGTTGCTTGAAAATGGCTTTAGCGGTGTTTAGTGACCAGATCTGAATAGCCAGGTACTTCCCAACCTTCCTCTTCCCCACCTCCTTCCCCTCCCCGCTACCTTCAGCCTCACAACATACCCCAATTGGGGATGCCATAGTCTCACTGGCTCCAGACGGGAGCAGTTGAGATTCTTGTGCGGTATTCACTGTAAAAAAAAAAAAAAGATCATAAAAATCGGTCCAACCATTCTTGAGAAATAAATGGCGTAACTAACCCGACTTTGCTTTATATTACCTATTAAGATTTAGTTCATACAAAAAGTGTACTTTTACGGACATTTGAAGCTAGGCTGAGGAATGTAGTTGAAGATATTTGATTCAATGTTATGGTGTTTTTAATTTTTTATGTTGAAGTTTCAGTCGTTCATACTACGAAAGTAACAAAATGATGCAGTAAAATATCTTATATACCCATTTCGGAAATATTTTATTAATGGAATAAATAAATCCCTTTGTTAGACCTATGAGGGTAATGATTATTGCGCTGTAAATTAAATAAGAATACTTACAGGTTTATTAAACAATATTCGACCACATAATTTATATTTGTATAAGATTATTTAACAGAAGGTGAGAAGCGAACACTGGAGCTATTCGCGAGCGGTTGAGTCGACGGCAATCGGAAACAGAATGCATTGCAACTTAGATCGGCGTCGCGTCGCGTCGTTGGTAATAAAAGACTAATAGAATGTAATCTTCGTGAAAGAGTTGCATTGTTCGCTTGCCACACACCCAAAAAAGACAAAAATCAAATGAGGAAATCAATATTGTTAGGAAATGTTGCGATTCAATTAGCCTCTTCGAAATTAAAACCTTTAAATAAATACATATTTTTTGAGATAATATAAAAACTCTCTGTTTAATAAGAAATGGAAGTGTGCGAAGTAAACAGTTCCGTGCAATAAAACAGATTTCCAGAGCTTTTTATTTCATTTGTTGATCGCCAGTCCGCCCCTGGGAGGGGGAGGGTGGAGGAATATGACTTCCGGTTCCTGGTAATGCGATGCGATTGCACCCCATGCGAATTAAATGCCTTCCAGGCCGGAAATACAGCCAATATCCGGACCCGAGATGCGTGACCGATTGACAGGAGACGGAAGCGGAGCAGTTTTATTTTGGCTGGTTTTTTGAAAGTGCATTTGCGAATTAATTGTGTTATTGAATGGTTCGTATTGCCATTATTTCACGAAATTAAAAACTTCCACCTTTGATGCAATGACTAATAAAATAATCTAAGAGAGGACTCGGCATGCCAATAAAACATTCTGTCCGAAGATGACGGCTAAGATGGAACCAATATTCAATAAATAATGCAATAACTGTTTGGAGATAAAGTTGGGTGTGTATTTGGATCGGTATGCTAAGTCCTTCGCTTAGGTATTTTGTTTAGTCTTTGCATCGATGTTGACAGTAGTAGGTATTCGAAAACGTCACTTTTTAAAAGTAATAAAAATTAATAATTGAAGAACAATATAATACTAATAAACCTGAAGAAAACATGAAAGAGAACAAGACACAGAAAAATAAACTGAACGGTCGCAACTGGGAGTCGCACTCAGGATCTCCGTCTTACCGGGAAAGCGCCTCAACCATCTCATCCACTGGGACCTATTTATAATTAATAGAAAACAAATCTGTGTCTTGTTCTGTTTCAGGATTTGTTTATATTTATTTGTATATTAAAGAGTCTTATTGGGTGGGGACAGAGTAAGGACACATATGACTACAGATTGTTTTTATCTACCAGGAGCACAGTGCAATTGAGGAGGTGAGTCTCATGTTTACTTCATAATATAATCATATAATATCACCAGGGACAGGCTAAAGTTGCAAACTGCGTGTCACAGGCAGCTCTTTGGCTACTTGAGTGTGGCTCTTCGACGAAGGACGTGTTTAAAGTACAATCAGTAATTTATTCTAACTAGTGGTCGCCTAATGGTCGAAATTCGACCATAATTAATATATTTTTAGGCATAATTTAAAAAAAATATTAGCATCCTCCACTCCTTCTCTATAAGAGTGCGTATTTTCATACTTATTAAAAGACATACTTCGAAAAAGAAGGTACAAATATTAATACACCGATATTATAAATGCGAAAGTGCGTGTGCTTGTTTGTTACGCTTTCACGCCTAAACCAGATCAGGCGTCAGGTGGGAATGCTGTCCTTGTTCTACCGGTATTACAATGGAAGATGCTCCGAGGAACTAGCGTTATTGATCCCCTCGGCACCGGTGCATAGTCGGGAAACACGCCAAACACGCGCCCAACATTTGTACACGGTTGGCATTAGTCACATGAGAAAGGGTCGTTTCTATGACTCGTTCTTGAGTTCAACGGCTCGGCTGTAGAACGATTTGCCGGCCTCTGTGTTTCCTCCCTCCTACAACATGGGTCTCTTCAAGACCCGTGTTCACTCCTTCCTTTCCTCAAAAAGACCCTCCACACAGCATCTTCAAAGATGACATAGGCCCTAATGGAAGTTATTTTCCTCAGGGTCTCCTGTGTGGAGTTAATGTAAAAAATATAATTATTGGATAACCAAAACTCTTGCCGTAAGCCACTCCAAGTGGTTTGCTACATTTGTTGATTTAGCAGGTGTGCCCGGATTTACAAGATGACAGAGGGTTGTCTAGGTCTTGGCGGTGGACGAATTGCGGAGAGGAGGTGCGGAGACCTTTTTACCTCTCCAGCAGGACTCTCCTGACCAATCGCCTTGCACCGCAGTGGGGGTGATGAATTCACACGTCTTTAGGGAAATTATTTTTCTCAGGGCCTCCAATGTGGAGTTAATGTGAAGAGTGTATAAATAAATAAATAAAAAAAATGGTTGACATACTTTACTACGGAGGTTAGATTTGGTGGACAGATATCAAATAATAAGGCCAGATTTTATGAAACTTTTCCAAGGACAAACGAATTTGACGTGTTATTAACGAGATTATGATTGATTGCTTTTATACTGAGGGGTGTTATTTCGGGTAGGGACAGTGTATTGACACATATGACTGCTTTCTTAAAAACAAATTCGAACATCCATTTTTCTGTTTCATGAACCCATGAGCTCATTTATGTTTATTTATAGCTTTAATATATTATCACTTTAATTTTTTATTCTTTGTAAGTATTCTCAGTAGCTTTTTACTACTAATCCTATTAATATTATAAAGGCGAAAGTTTGTATAGATGTATGGATGTTTGCAGCTCTTTCTCGCAAAAAATTCTGAATGGACTTGTAGCGCCCACTTACGCCGAATTCATTGCGCCGCCACTGACTTTCCAAGAACACGCGAGAAATACTACGGCTCACACTGCGTAAGGCACTGCCGGTACATGACTACCTACAGTGGTTAATAATAATATCGCCACCGCCTAGAAAGGTCTCGAGTCTAGCACCGTACAATATCTGTACAGCGCCGAACCTTCTCGACAACTGCCGAGTGGCACGTATTACCTGCCGTGAGGGTAATTACTCTACCGCTCGGCTTCGGATATATAAGCAGCAGTTTTGCCCGCCGGGACCAGTCAGTCTCAGTCTCAGTCCAACAGTCGGTCAACTACACAACATGTAACAAGTGCTCCCGCATTGCATCTCTATGCATCTACAGGGCAGCTTCCTTGAGGATACTCACCACTATAAGCTATAAGGCCCACCGTGTCTTCAGCTCCAGAGAACAGCTACATCCCGCGACTTACAAGGTTTGCGTCACCTTCAGCCCAGGGATCAGCTCACCTCATGGCATCCCGAAGCCCACCGTGCTTCGCTGCCATGGAAACACGCTCCGTCTCGCCAGGACTACCTGCTGGTGGCTCAGCTCACAGAGCCACTCACCGTTCACCTCCGTGACTCAAAGCGTCGAGCAACGGCCTGGAAGATAGGTCATCTCCACCGCCACGGCGTCGAGCAACGCGCCGGTGACCTGCAGACTCGAACTCTGCTCCACCGCATCGCAACGACCTTCACCACACCACATCCTCCGTGCACCTGCAGCATCTCATCTACGGCACTCCTGCATACAGCATGTTACCGCTTCACCGACTCTCGCTACGTAGCTCAATAAACGACTGACTCACTACTACGACTGCACGCCTTTTATTTCGTCCTCCATCTCTACCGATCCGCAGTCCACTCCCTCAGACTTTAAAAATTATTTCACTAATAGAAAGCTACATTATTTGTAAATACTATAGGCTGTATATATTGGTAAGCTCTGGCGTTATGAAATTATTTATTGTACGTTTATTGTCCAGACAAAAAGCTTGGTAACTATAAGTAGATAGTTATTTGACGTGCGCTTACATTTTGTTATTTGTTTAGGTTATTGTAGAGATCCCTTTGATAGTTAAAATTCAAATATGTATTGTATAAAACACTAATCTACACGAATATTATAAATGTCTACCAATTTTATAAATGCGAAACCGCGTGTGTTTTATTGTTACGCTTTAATAGGTGGCAGGCGAGCTGTTTGAAAAATTAATGTAACGAGTATGGAGGTGCGATGAGGGGGTGGTAGAGGGGGGTGGGGGGGGGGGGAGTGGAGTGGGCATAGGGAAGGTGGAGGAGACGGAGTGGGAACCCCCCTTCTTCTTTCGTATGGTGGGGGGTCAGAGGGGGACATCTAGGTCTGCGAGCCAGTCTAGGACCTCAGGCGTTACGTTACCCTGTGGACCTCATAAATCCCGCCGGGGAATGAATGGAGCGGGCATTCATTGACCACATGTTCGGTGGTCTGCACCGCACCGCATTCACACATCGCCGATTCTTTAAGGCCCCATCTGTGCATCATGTGAGCACAACGGCTATGGGAGCACCTTAACCTATTGATGGCAGTCCAGAGATTGCGAGGCAATGAGAACCCAGGCTGTCTCTCGGTGGGGTCTTGAACGAGATGGGCGTTTTTGACGTTGGCTGATTGCCACTCAAGCTTCCACTTATCTTCTGGGGTGAGAGGTGTTCGAAGGAGTCTTTCTCCTTCCGTCCAGAAGGGTTTGCGAGACTTTAAGCGGCATGCCGGGTGAGAAACGACATCATCGTGCAAGGGTATTTATCGTGAACCCCTCTAATACTATGCGAG